>OV179167.1:10292186-10941621 GCA_921972225.1 Euplexia lucipara | reverse complement strand
CACTACTGTCCATTGGTACACTTCTAGTGGACAGTTATGCGGTTAGTTTTTTGACGCCACGTTTTAGAGGCAATTGTTAATAGTTATTTATTCCAACAAAGAATTTTAATTATTATTAAGTAAATAAGTTACTTCTTTCATTTGTTTATGTAAAAAATTAAATAAAATTTACTTACAACAAATGAAAGAATTAACTTATTTACTTTCTATGGAAACATCTGATCAGGTTAAATAGGAGTTACGATTTTAACATGGTTAAAATTCTTTACACTTTTAGGCAAGAGCATCAGAAAGAAAAACGTAAAAATTAGGAGAAATCCGACGGAAAATTTCAATGCTGGGGTATACAGAATCTTGTACAGAATTTATGGTATCAATATGTGCAACGTCACTTCCACTCTGTATTTAAACTTAATTATAATAATACTATAGGTAAAATTATCACAGCAAATAAAATACTGATGTTTACTAACAACTAGATAAAAGGTATAAAACAAAGATATTTTTGGCAGCTTTTAGGATCAGTCTAAAATAAATACAAATAAAAAATCAGTCAATAAAGAAAATATTTCTTGTAAAAACACCTCTTCAAAAGGTTTAATAAATAAACCTGTTGTAAAATTATAAAATAAACCATTATAACTATTATTTTGACTAGACATTTCTTACACATACCTTCTCACATTTTCGACTAGATATTATTACAATTTTATTAACTCATATCATATTCAGTACGATATATTATTTATAAATAAGAAACGTCTGCTTACCGTGTGCATGAGCTAACTTAAACAAATAAATTACGGAATTAATATAGTTTTTATTTTTATATAATTAATGCCACAAAATTATGCAAAGTGACATTGGAAGACTGAGTTTATTTAAAGAAATATAGAAAACAAAGTACTTCGATTTTTTTTCAAATTATAATTAAAAAAAATATATGTTAATTCTTTTTTTTTTCTTGCAAATCAAAATGATTACTTATAACAGTTTTACAGCTTCTATAAATATTCCTGATACATTATAATTTTATTACATTTCCCCAAACTGTTTAATATTTAATTTTCATTCTGTTGTAACAATTTTATACACATCAATGTGGCTTTTTCGTATATTTTATTATGATGAAATCATAATAAACATTATAAGAGTGAAACTCCATCACAATCTTTATTTCCACTAAGTAATAATCCAACGTTTTTTTATAATATTTTTAGCATTTCCAAACAATCAATTAAATTATAATAAACACTTTATTTTACTCCAATTATTTGGAGTTAGAACGATTTTGTTTTATTAAGAAATCTTTGAGATTGGTATAGTATTAAATAAAAATCATTTTCTCTTAAAATTAATGGAGTAGAGAGTATTCTTAATATGGCATTATAGGTCAGTTTAACTGTACAATTTTGTCTTTTAGAAAGGTTTAATTTTAAACGATATTATTAATCAAATTAATGGCTCATAGCAACAATAAATATTATAATTATATGGAATATACATATTATAATAGAAATTTGGAATTCGGAATTTTATAATTATTAAGGAAATTACTGACATGTAAACGTCATGGAAAATACATATTTAAATGAAGACTAGCACATACTTTGAAAAATGTTGCGATTCTATAATATAAAAGAATCAGGACCGTTGTCATAATTCGTGGTCATTGTAATACATAAATGATGAGACATTTTTAGCATTAATGCAAAACATATCTGCTAATATGTCTATGGTTGAATAAGTGTCCTATCTTGTAAACCAAATTGGGTAAAGAACTTGAAAGCATATAATGTGTGTTAAGCCCTATATATTTTATTTATGTGTGTCTGTTATATCAATCTGATTTTATTTTATACACAACTTCCCAAAGCTGCATTCTTGTAGCATATTTGTGTATTGCACGGCCGTGTGGTACCTACAGTTTCGTCTTTTCAATACGTTTTCGTTCCGAACATAATGTAGTACAAAGAACTGTTCGGAACATTTTAAGAACGGTATTTTAAATAACGTTTCCGGGCCCTGATGAATATGACGCACAAAACATAATATTGATAGCTATATTGGTGGTAGTTTTATCAAAATGGCAGCAGTATTCTTGACAGTTGTATTAGCAAAAACATAACATCGTCCGCGAAGGGTTGAGTAGAAATGTACTGATATTACACCCAGATTTAACCAGTTATTCGTAGGTCCCATGTAATGGAGGGCGAGCCTGTAATGGAGGCCACAAGTTCAGACTCTAGGCTGCTGATTCTCAGATGGAAAAACTCAATAACGCTTTAAAACACACGAAAATTATATCATGATTAATTGGTTTAACTTTTGCTACAGTTTTGTGGCAAAACAAATGTCGTGTGGTAAGCACGATAATTTGTTCTGTGTATTTTACCTACTTATAACATGTATGTATTTCAAAAATTAAAATTATGTTCATCAGTTATCTTAGCTCTGCTTAGTTTATGTAGATGGTTATTATGCAATAATTAGGAAAAATGCAGCATCGCTGATGCGAAGAGTGAGGGACAGTCCCAACAGCTAGCTGAGCGTGGTTGCAGAGCACTTGGAGAGTCCTATATGGAGGCATTGGATCCAACTACATACAGGATAATTTTAATATTTTCTAAAGTTTAGTTTGGTTTAGTATTTTAGTGTTTTTGTGTATTACTAACTTAGTTCTTAAGTGCCTGTATTACTAACACTCTATGGACTATCTTGGTCTGAAATAAAGTATTATTATTATTAGTGTGGGACTAGATGGTGTTGTATGAAAATTGTGAAATCTTTAAATGTATCTATTCACAAAACAGGACACTTATTCCAAGCACAGTTTGTGCTTACACATTGTGCATTGTTAGCCAGTTTTGTATCAATAAGCTCGATAATTTTCATTGTATTGTGACTCGCAACAGTGTCTACTTCTAAATGGAAATAAATGAATATTCGCTTGCACTACGTCGGTTATTAATAGCCATGTAATTTTGGGAAATAAGACAACATGAGGCCTATTAATTAACCACCAATAAGCGACTAGAGACAGGCGATAATCCGCCATGTTTACAAATACTTTTGTCGCGTGGTTGGTTATAGTAAATAGGGCCTTGGGTGTCTTTCATAATCTTTCTCATGTTGATAGTTATAGTTGCATCATAAAAGGTTCAAAATCACATGATTTGTACCCCCTGAGATGGCAAAGGATGCCGAGTTTTTATTTCGTTGACATTCTTTTACCCCATGTTTTATTATTCAAATTACGATATACTATTTTATGTTGTTATCATGTTTTTTTTTAACAGATCAGGATCTACATAATTTCGTGAAAAAACTACCATCAGTAGTTCATTAATTATTGAGCCTAAATCACGAATATCTAATTACAATACTGATTATCACTTATACACAATTACCAAAATTACATGATTGGTCAGATATTATAGAACATTCATCTCTATTGCAGTCTTGTTTTATTTACCAGACAAGGGAATGTGACATTAGATATAATTTTCTAGTACTTACGCTATAGAGAAAATCTACTGTATTATCTTTAGCTGAAACGAATGTACTATCCCAAATTCTGGGTATGAGATTTCCTATACTTATTATTTTATTTTACCAACACGCACTGGGTTTGCCTGTTGGCCTATGGCCCACTCACTCTCACGGAGAGGTCTGAATCCCAATACTGGGACAATTGTAGGCTAATTCTTTTTTGCATATCTACCGACGTAGTGCACAATAAAACGCACAAGCGCTCACCGCACGACAAGCCTTAAAAACACTATATTACAATATCTACAAAGAAGCCAAGCTCATATCATAGAATTATAATAAAAAGTCGCGACAACTATAAACTATGTGTAAAAGCTAAAACTTTCAAACTCGGATACTACCGCGAAAATTGTAAAATTACTATTAATTATCGTTTATTTACTTAATTGGCCCATTTATTTAGTAGACTAACACTAACCTACCTTGGCACAAGTCTTGTTGGCACATCACAACACTTCACTATATGCTGGCCCGGTGGGGAGGCAGTTGGAACGTGAGGGTATCGTTCACGAAGTACTGGTCTTGTTCTTCATCATCAGGGAGGTAGTAGCCGTAACTACCGTCGTTCGACACTTGGTCAGGTCCGTGGGTCCTCGGCATCTCACACGTGTAGTCTTCCCAGTTCCTCTCAATAGATTTTCTCCGTTTAGCGAAGAGTATTGAGCCGTCGAAGGCGTATTCGTCGTCGAAATGTAACACAGCGTCGTCGTAGAAGTAGTTCTCTACTCGTTTGTTGCTTGTATTTCTGGCTATATTCTTCATTAGCTTCTTTCTTGCGTAGCTTGATTTTTCAGAATCGTAATCGTCGACTAAGGGGTCGTTACTCCTGTTTTCTGACCTCAAATTCATGGAATAGAGCGAGGAGCTATGAGGACTAGTCTCGAGTCTAGTACTAAGACTGTGTCTGTAGGGATGCAGGTACTGTTCGTTGTTATTACACCTCATGTCGTACATCATCATGCCTCTTCGGAGCTGTTCGCGTCTCTTAGTGACCATTTCTCGGAAGTCTTCAGGCTCTAATTGGAAGTCATTCGTCTTGGCATTCATGTAGAGGTATCCTGAGGCGGAGTTGAGCCGAAGGGACTGTGAGCGGTTCTTTGAAGATGACTTCTCTATGTAGCGAGGTATGCTGCCCAGCTCACGGTAGTTCTTCGACTTGATCTGCCTGATGTTAGTCGGTGGTACCGGTGAGAGGGGGTCGCGATATTGTATTGATCTGTAAAGAGTAGGGAAGCGTGTTAGGTTTATTTTTGTGATTAGAATTAGTGCCTACACTAACGTATGGAAGTGAATGTTGGGCGTGGCAAAAGAGACATGAAAGTAGAATAAATGCTGCAGAAATGCGTTCCTTGCGAAGTATGTGTGGTGAAACAATGAATGACAGATTGAGGAATGATATGATAAAGCAACGTTGTGGTTTAAAAGAAGATGTAGTAACAAAAATTGAAAAGAGTATGCTTAGATGGTTTGGTCACGTTGAAAGGATGGATGAAAGGCGACTAACGAAAGGTATTTACAAGGCAGATGTAAGTGGGAACGCCGGGAGGGGACGCCCTAGAAGGACATACATAGACCTTATTGGTGAGGTTCTTCAGAAAGGTCAGGTGCGTAGTACGCGCAACCGGCATGTGTGTATGACAACATGTATGAATGTAAACGAAGCAAAAGAAGTATGTAAGAATCGTAGCATATGGCGCTCTGTAGTTTCTGCCTACCCCCATGGGAAAAAGGCGTGAGTTTATGTATGTATGTATGTAGAATTAGTGTACCTACAAAGAATAACTCGGTACTGATCACAGTCTTGAAATTAACAAAATCGTTTTCATTTCTAAGTATAAATGATATTAAGTATTATAATAATTATACATTTACATTATTTGCAGGTTTATAAAGAACTAAGTAGTTATTTTCGATTGTTCCCAACGAGTCACACTGTAACCTGTAACAGTGTGGCTTGTTGGGATTTTTTTTCCCAACGAGTCACACTGTTACTTGTTGGGAAAACTTTTTAAAGTTTGTTCTCAACGAGTCACACCGTAACGTGTTACAGTGTGACTGGTTGGTATTTTTTTTAAATTGTTCTACCAACCAGCCACACTGTTACTCGATGGGGCAACTTTTGGGACTGGTTACCCGGAACGGAACTATTTAGATTAGGTTAATTTCTCCTTCAAGTAACAGTGTGACTGGTTGGGAAAAAAATTCCCAACGAGTCACACTGTTACAGGTTGTGACTCGTTGGGAACAAACGATTATTTTCATGTCTAGTGTATATCTACCTAAAGTTCAGTATTTTTTTTAGATAAAACTAATTAACTTACTTATTTGGTCCAAAGCAGTTGCAGGAACAGCTGCAAACGCTGGGCGCGTATTCTTCATCAACGTACAATGGAACTAACGACGTGTCACCTGAAATCATTAGGAATATTATTTGCGCCCACTAACTAGACTGCTATGCCCTGCCGGTCGATTCAGTATAAGACACGCCACCGTGAATACTTGAGTGAAGTGAACTGTTAATGCCTAGCATTAGCACAGTCTAAAAACCTACAGTCGTCCGACAAAGGCGTCTAGACAGGACAATCGTGCGAGGTGTGAGGGGCGAGACGCGGGAAAGCTGCTCCCGAACTGCGAACAAAACGATGTTCGTAGTTCGGGAGGTATTATTTAGGGCTAACGCGTGTTGGTATTTTTCCACAGATCAAAGGCGTTGTCCTACTGTATTAATATTTACACTGCGGCATTCGTATGGAATGACAGCTCAATACGCAATCACTACGCCTGCATTTTCACGCGGTGCAGTGACCAGCCGGTCAATTCAGTAAAAGTGAATAATTGAGTGAAGTGAACTGTCAATGCCTAGCATTAGTATGGAATGACAGCTCAATTAAATACGCCTTCACTACGCCTGCATTTTCACGCGGTAGGTACAGTGACCAGAATCGCACTGCTGAGTGTGCATCCTGTGCGTGTCACTATAAATGGCTTTCTTTCTTGCGCAGCATAAACACCGGAGAAACGGGTATGTCCACCGAAGAGTCGACAGAGTGACGAAGTAATAACGCGTCGTTATTGTAGATTTTTGAAGTTCGATTGAAGAATCTACATGGTCGTGCTCAAAACAAAAGAATTAATGTTTCTACTATGCGTTTCAAATGAGAATAGGAACGTCAATGACCTCTATCTGTCAGATGTCACCTGAAAAGTACGTTCTGCAATGAAACCTTATTCCCGTAATCAATTATTTTTAGTTTTTTGTTTTACCGAAACGCGGTTATTCAAAATGAAAAAAAAAACGTCCTAAATGAATTAGTCTTGTGGACCGTACTTTTCGAGTGACATTTGACAGATAGAGGTCATTGACGTTCCTATTCTCATTTGAAACGCATAGTACACAATGATTTGACCAAGATAATGTCCGGACTACCTTTTAAGCGCTTGGCTAAATATTTGTTGCCGTGCCCCTAGCGCCCGCCGGGCCAAAATTGCTACAAATCAATAAAATAATACCTACAGTAAATACGGAGAAACAATCGTTGTATCTATTTTTAGTTTTTGTTTCATAAATAATATCTCAATTCGATAATGGTTTTAGTTGTACCACACAGTCAGTATTTTGAAAATAAAACGAAGAAGTCATACATGTTCTCTGTCGCAGAAATACGACACGCGCGGTAGGGGCACGAAAATATGTGTCATATTTATGCGACACAAGCGGTTAAAGAGAATTTGGAGAGTTGCAAAAGTAAATAAGAACCAAAGACATGCCGTTAGGCTACGTTTTAATTGATAGTTCTTTCTTCAAAGGGTTAAGATACTAATCTGCATGATTCTTAAATGATCTAACCAAGATAATGTATCGACTTTAAAAGAGACTGAGTTGACCTCTGAGTTTCTTTCGGTGTTTCTTCTCAGAGTAGTCAGATAGTGACACACCGACTTTGTGTACTAGTTAATTTTTTTTTTCCAATTTTTATTTTACCACTTTGTCGGCGTGATTGATACACATATTGGTACCAAATTTCAGCTTTCTAGTGCTAACGGTCACAGAGATTAAGCGAGGACGGACGGACGGACGGACGGACGGACGGACAGACAGACATGGCGAAACTATAAGGGTTCCTAGTTGACTACGGAACCCTAAAAATGACAATGTGTAATTAGGTTGTAATATCTTATCATCATTTACAATCTGTCGCTTTGTCCATTCTTCTACAGACAAAATCCGCTTTTATGGTGGTCATGAAGCATGTTACGCATGTTGTTGTTCTTATAACATAGACTACTTACCGGCAGTTATCTGCCTGGGGTCAGCAGGCAAGCGAGTGCCGCGCGACACACCCCTCAGAACGTCTCCATCCGCGGTGATCACGTCGCCTTCGAGACGAACAGCTACTTGCTGCGCCTAGAAATAGAGTAAACGACAATATTCAGAACTTTGTTATTCAAAAAAGTCCCAGTTACTGGGTTGTGGAGGTCTGACAGGCAGTCGCTCCATGTAAAACACTGGTATTCAGCTGCATCCGGTTAAACTGGAAGCCGACCCCAACATCATCATCATCATCATCATCATCATTAACATCATCATTTCAGCCATAGGTAGTCTACTGCTGAACATAGGCCTCCCCTATAGATCTCCAATTAGACCGGTTGGAAGCGGCTCGCATCCAGCGCGTTCCCGCGGCCCTAATGAGGTCGTCTGTCCACCTTGTGGGTGGACGTCCTACGCTGCGCTTGCCGATACGTGGCCTCCACTCGAGAACCTTTCATCAGTCCTCCGCAACCACAACATAGTTGGGAAAAGGCCAGCCTTTTCCCAACTATGTTAATATGAAGAGCGGGCGTTTTGGGGGACTGTCTTATGTAATTTTTGACGTTCAAAATGTGCTGATCCTCAGCCTAATTTGAATAAATGACTTTTGATTTTGATTTTTGGATTTTGATTTTTTGATTTTGATTATTATTTTCATTAGCTTTTATTTCTCGGAACCCTTGGGTTCCGGACCTTTGGAAGGCGTACGAGGGGCCGAAGCCAACTCGCAGAGGCCTATTGTCGTCTTTAATGAAATGAGGCACCAACCGCAGATTTTCCCTGTATGCACAAAACCTACGACTGGTGTAAGACTATTGCAGACTATGAAAACAAAAGTACTAGACTATAGGTTAGGGTGTCTAAAATGGACTGGATATCTAAAACTATGAAGGACTATGGCCCCTGCCTTACCAATGTTTTATATACAGGGATTAAATGGCAGGGGGTGACCTGCACACTCAATAACCGGCCCTCTGAAACGGCCGCTAGCACATAGTGACGTAGCGACAAGAGAGCAACATAACCTGAGGTGCTTGAGGAGTGGAGAGGCATTCCACGGCTATCAGGACAATCCCGGAAGTACGGTCAAGATCCCTACCAGCACCTTACTGGAATGCTTCCTTCCTCCGAGCACGTTTGCTCTTGCGAATCTCCACTCTAGCCGGCCAACCAAGGCAAGAAAGAGGTGGGAGCTCCATTCCTCGTCAGTGTTCACTCTGGCCGGCCAATTAAGGCAAGCCAGAGGTGAGGAACAAGACATCTCCCGGGAGATCAGGTCCGTGGGGTCGCTACAGCCCAACAGCTCGCCACAAGCTGCCCTGCGGTTATTTGTATATTATTATGGAGTACAATAAAGAGTATTCTATTCTAACAAGATTTACATTGGTATAGGTGCGGATAAACATTAAATTTATAAAATAATTGCTTCTGTACGCGGCCTCGCCGGCGTAAAAAATAACTTTCCCAAGAAGAAACTTTAAAGTTTTGTTAAAACAACGTCCGACGATTCCCACCCAAGACAAACGTTGGTGTGTTGAGCGCAATCATTTGTCGTCTCTGGGTGTAATTTATCTAATATCCACCACTATTTTTTATTAGTGCAAATAAAAAATTGGGCTGTATCCGTACCTGTTACTAATCATATTTGCGTAATCAAAAGTAAAAAATAAACAAATTCAATTTTAAAACAAGCCCACTATTCAGTTAAACTTAAATAACGAAAACAGCTGTTGGAGGCGGGGCATGTTTGAGCGAGATCACGCGAACGTGAGCGAGAGATGACGATTAACTAAGACTACTATGTCATGAATAGCCTGTACAATATTTTTATAAATTGGGTGACTTTTTGTTTATAATAACTTTGCTGTTTATGAATATTATTTATTGATACTTTACATATACAGGGTGGCAGGGACATCGACGCGCAAACGTCGTGAAAAGGTTGCACCTGATGCCATAAATGAAATTACGAAGGTCATTCATCTCGGAAATGGCTGGTTAAAAAAATATCGTACAGACTAGACCGCGCGCCGCCCGGTGCGGTGGCGTCCTTTGTGGCCGACAATAGAATGTTGGCATTAGGTAGAAAGCGAAAAGCGAAGGCACCTACTATGCTAGTGTTGACCTCGCATTTGAACTTTAGAAAAACAGCTGATCAGGTAGCCCTTTCCTGTTTTACTTTCATTGCTGGTTTAAGTGAAACAAGTGAATTTACAAAATCTCATTGGAATAGGTAAAAATAATGTTTATATACAGTTTACAGTAAAAAAAAATGCAGAAAAAAACGTAAAATTTAAGGAAAAGCCGACGAAAAATTTCAACGCAGGGGGGTCCAGAATCATGTACTGAATCCATGGTAAGCGGATGTGCGTCGATGTCCCTGCCACCCTGTATAATGAGAAGACCGTCTTGAATAAGCCCTTTAAGTAATTGTACTAATTAAAAATGAGTGGTGTATATGTATTTGATGTTTATCAGCTATTTAGTACCCATAGCACAAGCTCTGCTTAGTAATGGGACTAGATGGCGTTGTGTGAAAGAGATTCTGACCTGTTCAGCCTGTGCCTGGTCCCGCTTCTCGTCTTCCGTGTTCATGGTGACGAACCTCAGCACCAGCAGGTTCAGGCACGCAGCCACTATGGCCAGCCCGAACAGGATGAAGATCAGGGCGAACATCACGTATGAAGGCTTCCGATTGAGGGCGTTGTCTTTCTGGAGGGCTACCATATCTCCGAAACCTGGGGGCAACACAAGTCTTTAGTAAATATTGAAGTTTAGACAAAGATTGGGTAATGAAATGCACGAGAGTTATGTTCGAATCCAGTTACAGTGATCGTTTTGGTTTAACATGAAATACGGTTTATTACATACATAACGTCACGCCTGTAATCCCCGAAGGGCTAGGCAGAGTTGTACACAGGGTA
Source organism: Euplexia lucipara (assembly GCA_921972225.1). Taxonomy (NCBI): domain Eukaryota; kingdom Metazoa; phylum Arthropoda; class Insecta; order Lepidoptera; family Noctuidae; genus Euplexia; species Euplexia lucipara. The sequence goes on along the minus strand of OV179167.1, from coordinate 10,930,833 downwards.
GTACACCCACATTTCGCCAGTTATGTTTGAGTCCCATGTAATAGGGGGCGAGCCTATTGCCATCATACGGGCTCAAATCCAGACTTCGGGCGGTTTATTACTTTATTTTATTTTATGCTTTTCAGAAAACTTACAGCTAGGCAGACAAAATATTTAAGAAAATAACAGAATGATGGCCAATTACAAGTTTTCACAGTAAGTAAACAAATCAGAACGAATTAACACTAGGTAGCAGACAGTGTTAAATTCGCGTTTTCTATAACTATCAGTTCAGTTCCTTTAAATGTATTTTTTTTGTTTTATCCTGTTGTTCCTACAACATTCCTTTGCCTTTTTCCAAATTCAAATGTTTATTGCTCAACACAGTACATAGTCATACATTTCTAGAAGTCATTTGAATGCGTCGTCAACTGTGTTGCACCAAGTTAGGCATGCAAAAATACAATACTTAATATAAAATAAAATGAGATTAAAACCACAAAAAATACAATGTCATAAATTCTGAAAATTATTAACCCATGGGAGTTGGCAGAAACTATAGCTAAGTAGCTCTTTATTATAATTTGTAGTTTGTTTTTTTTTAAGGTACACAATAAGGAGTATTCTATTCTACCTACTTATTCTACTTCTTTTACTTTCACTCATCTGGTCATACACGCACCTGACCTTTCTAAACAAAGACATTCAATACCTATAGACCGGACATCACGAACAAAATTTTCGTCCGAAAAAGTGTGTCCTGCTGGATACAAGTCTATGAGTTTTTTGTAGTACGCTCCGCTGCCGCTCCAATATTTATATATTATTCTAGATGGCGTTACTGAGACATGGGATCAAAGTTTTTCTATGACATTTCCTTGACATGCCCACTCTATAGTATTTTAAATCTATTTATTTCTAAAGAACCTTCTAGGATTTGTAGGTCTTTAATGTAATACAGTAAAACTTGGTTAAGTTGGACTGGTATGAAGTGAGAAAACTGCATAGCTGGATGGGAACCGAAGGTGAGGACCTGATCCATTAGCACTGTATAACTTCTGTTATTGGGACCGAACAAACCTCTTTATCTGGGATTAATTCTTTCGATTTTATCAACATAATTACCTCTACATATAATTGGGACAGCGAGTGTATTTTACCTTTTTAACACAGATAATATTTGAAAGTTGTAGACCTCTGAACTGAGATAACGTCAATTTATTACCTCTCTAAGATTTTGTTGTAGATAAATTTCCGTTTTGTTGTGTTGTGTTAGGCTCTGGATAGTTGAGATACAAAATTTGGAGCCGGTAAGTAGCGCTGCGATTGGTTTTAAAAACGTTCAGTTAGGACATCACCTGTCGGATCCGCTAGTATTAATGACTATAACTCACCGATAGTAGTCAGTGTAATAAAACAATAGTACACGCTGTCGAAGTAGCTCCAGCCCTCGAACTTGGAGAAGGCGGCCGCTCCGCCGGCGATGGTAAGCGAGGACAGAGTGGTCACCACGCAGATGAGGTCCACCTCCGACGCGCTTGTCTGCTTGCAGTTCATCGCGCGTTTGATTGACTTTATTATCACGCTGAAACCAAAAATGTGGGATTTAGGACTATGGGACTCGCCTGTATTTCTAGTAGTAAGTGCCCCTGACTGCTATGCCAGAGGTTGTGGGTTCGATCATTCGTCATTTGTCTGGGTGTAGTTTATCTATAATATAAATAATAAATAAATAAATATTCCACAACTTTTTCACACAACGCCATTTAGTCCCAAGCCTAAACAGCAGATAAACATACTAATATATTTCTAAATACATACATAATATAGATAAATTACACCCAGACGCAGAACAAATGATCGTGCTCATCATACAAACATTTGCCCTGTGTGGGAATCGAACCCACGACCTCCGGCATAGCATATGTAGGTATTTATTTAGAAATATAAAGTATGTTTATCAGTTGTTTAGTACCCATAACACAAGCTCTCAAGCTCAACTTGGGACTAAATGGCGCTGTGTGAAAGTTGTGGAATATTACGTCTACTCTTCATTCATATCGTCGGGTGACTCACCTGCTTAGTCTGTTGACCCGTTCACCGATGCTCTGGAACATTATGAGTCCCAGTGGTATACCCACTATCGCGTAGAACATCGTAAACAGCTTGCCGCCGATTGTCGCTGGCGTTGAGTGCCCGTAGCCTGTTTACCAAAATAATTAATTCATTTGTAAAATATTTATTTACCAGCAGACGCCCCGCGGTTTCACCCGCGTAGGTCCCGTTCCCGTGGGAATACAGGGATAAAAAGTAAACAACGTGTTAATCCAGGGTGTCAGCTAAGTCCATACCAAATTTTATTAAAATTCATTCAGTAGTTTTTACGTGAAAGAGTAACAAACATCCATCCATCCATCCATCTCACAAACTTTCGCGTTTATAATACTAGTAGGATTATACGACAGGGTGGAGAGGATGTTAAAGGGCGGAGTGTTAGTTTGTACAACAAATAAGTAAGTACTTGAAGAAAATAGCTAATACATACATACATACATACATAAACTCACGCCTTTTTCCCATGGGGGTAGGCAGAAACTACAGAGCGCCATATGCTACGATTCTCACATACTTCTTTTGCTTCGTTTACATTCATACATGTTGTCATACACACACGCCGGTTGCGAGTACTACGCACCTGACCTTTCTGAAGAACCTCACCAATAAGGTCTATGTATGTCCTTCTAGGGCGTCCCCTCCCGGCGTTCCCACTTACATCTGCCTTGTAAATACCTTTCGTTAGTCGCCTTTCATCCATCCTTTCAACGTGACCAAACCATCTAAGCATACTCTTTTCAATTTTTGTTACTACATCTTCTTTTAAACCACAACGTTGCTTTATCACATCATTCCTCAATCTGTCATTCATTGTTACACCACACATACTTCGCAAAGAACCTATTTCTACAGCACTTATTAAATAATATAATGATATTATTATTATTTATTATAGCTAATACAAATAAGTAAATTAAGTTAATCCTGCTTTTCTATATTCTCAGAATAGCAAACATTAAATGACTAGAGGTCGCTCAGTTATCGAAATTCGACCGTGTTACCTTTCTGCATATAATCTGGATATTTTGCCCACTATGGTCCCGACTGTGTATGTGTTGCCAGTGATGACTTATAGCACTGGAATGTGGTCCCTCACTATGGGCCTTATGAGTAAGCTCAAAGTAGCTCAACGAGCTATGGAGAGGGCTATGCTCGGAGTCTCTCTGCGAGATCGAATCATGAGGAGATCCGTAGAAGAACCAAGGTTACCGACATAGCCCAGCGGATTAGCAGGTTGAAGTGGCAGTGTGCAGGGCACATAGCACGGAGGACTGGTGACCGATGAGGTCGAAAGGTTCTCGAGTGGAGGCCACGTATCGGCAAGCGCAGCGTAGGACGTCCACCCACAAGGTGGACAGACGACCTCATTAAGGCCGTGGGAACGCGCTGGATGCGAACCGCTTCCAACCGGTCTTATTGGAGATCTATAGGGGCGGCCTATGTCCAGCAGTGGACTTCCTATGGCTGAAATGATGATGATGATCATGGTCCCACATAAGGATGTTTTCCTGTCGTGGCCTCGTGAATAAGTTTCAAACATTTTACCTCACACACAAACAGCCAGACCTGGAACAACTGCCTGAAGGCTATACAAATATTTGAGCCGTGCGGGAATCGAACGCTCAGCCCATTGCGCCAACAATGTTGCCACAAATCTTTATTGCACCATGATGAACTACACTGTGTGTGTGTGTGTGTATGTTTGTGTACTGTGTGTGTGTGTGTGTGTGTGTGTATGTGTGTGTAACTAATAATAATTTCATTTTCATTTCGCTTCATGTTACTATTCATATTAAGATAACAGATGTAAGTAATAGAATATTTTCATCTTACTCTCACGAGTGGTGAGTTCAATATTTTATAAACCTCTTTCGCTCATTCGAGTTCTCTAAATAATTTAAACTTATCAAGTATTAAATTCAGAACTACAGAAAGCAACATCAGTTACTTACTGATCATTTAAAATACAGCTTCCCAATGGTAAAAATTCAACTGTTTTAGCTTTCTTTCTTCATAATTATAAACTGACTACCTAAGTATGTCAAATCTCGCACTTGTCTGTGCAGTGTGCAGTAGTTAGGTTATAAAGATACCTATCTCAGTACTAAGGCCCGGCGCCCATTATCGGCATCGGCACGGCTGAGGATTTTAATAAGCGCAAATGAGGCTAGTCCGAGGATGGCTGACCATCAAGACTCCACCGTGCCTCGGAAAGCACGTAAAGCCGTTGGACCCTGATGTCATTTGTAGATCTTTGTCAGTCGTTATATGGGTAGTCAGAAGCTCGAAAGTCTGACAACTGCTTTAACCAAGGGGGTGGTAGTTGGTACCCAGTACCTGGGTTTTGGAGGTCAGATTGGCAGTAGCTCCATGTAGAACACTGGTATTCAGCTGCATCCGGTTAAATGAAATGAAATGGAATGATTTTTTTTAAACTAAACTAAATTAAATAGCATTTCCAAAGTGACTGATCCCTGAGAAGAAATGCCGAAAGAAAATCAGGGGTCATGGTCTCTTTTAAAGTCCAGACATAAGATTATATTCATTTACTATGCGAGTCTCACGATGCAGGGCAAAGTCTGGAATAGCCTTTTAAAGAAATAATCAATTCAGCTTTGAGCCGTTAAACTGGGAGCCGAACCTTGGGAGAAGGCTAGGCAGATGATGTTAAGTCTTCTTAGCTTGTCAAAATTGTGTGTTTAGCCCAGAATTCAGCTACAGCAACACCATCCACTGGCGCAGTCATTAGGTTCTCACGTGTGCAGATGACAGGGCACGCGGCGCAAGATAAAAGACGGGCCTTGGTCTGTGGAGAGATATCGCATCGGGGCCCTGAAGGTTGGTGCTATCTACGAAACCCGTCTTTAGGAGATTTCCTTTGCTGCGGCCGACTTAGGTGCGGTGTCTGTTCAAAGTTTTCCAAGTCAGCCATGGCAATGTGTGTCCAGGTGGAAGTCTCTCTGATGGCTCGATGAATTCGTCTGGAGGCTTAAGTATTTTTTGCCAAAGGTCACATCTTTGCGAGGTGCTGTTGCCAATAGATGGCTTTACGCATCCAAGAAAACTGAACTTACCGATAGTAGTAAGCACGGTGGTAGCATAGTAGAATGCTCCGGTGAACTTCCACTGTTGACCAGCCTTGTGAGGCTCCGACTTCAACACTACTGTCTCCATAACACGGAAATCCTCCTCGGTTATGTTGTATTTCCTTATTATCATGCCCTCGATAGCTGTGGGTAGAAAAAGATAGGTAAATGAAAGTGAACTACGAAAAAACGATTCAACATTTTAAGCACAAAATTATTTAGTGGCACAAATACCACTAATCTAAGAACATATTCCCATTCGTCCCTCTAAAATCCTGAATGGGACGATCAGGAACAAATTTAATATTATTTTTGTAAATTCCCGTTCGTCCCACGACGGGGACGAAGTCGGTGGAACGAACGGGAATACTCCCTTTTTAAGAGTTAAAATATGCTGAGGTCTGTGTTGGAGCAAGAAACAGAATCTAGATGTGGTTTTGGTATAGACCAGGTGGCGCAAGCCTCAAAAGGTTAAGCAGAGGTGAACCTATAGTACCTACACCCACATTTCGCCAGTTATCTTTAAGTCCCATGTAATCCAGACTCCCAGCTGCTATTGAGAAGTTCAACATAGAAAAACTCAACAACGTTATGCCCGACCCGGGGATTGAACCCACGACCTCATGCAGCAGCCTCGGCAGTAGCGCTTGCGACCACCAAACCAACGAGGCAGTAAATTAAAACGCATATTTTTTTTTACCTAATAAACTGGCTACAGCGTTAATGAAGACCGAGATATTGAAGAGGCTTAAAAGACAAACCCCACTAGACCTGGGGGTCGTGTCTACTATTTCAATCGTGTCCCAATGACCGGTCAATGATCGCTTTTTGACGTATAACGTCAAACTAATGACACATTTCCCATACAAAAACTGTCAAAGTTGTCAAGTATTCGATCAATGACCGGTCAATGAAACACGATTGCAATAGCAGACTCGAGCCCCTGATACTGTGACAGCTGACACAACATAAAACAGGTTGATGTGTATGCACCACTGTGCGCATAATACGCATGAATAATTCAAAGAATAACACAAAAGATGCTGATTGTCAGTAAATGGACAGAATGCATCAAAAGGGAAAAAAAGTTTTAATACCTAGCTTACCAGGTACCCACACAAGGTGGTGGTATCTTTGGGCATTACAGGCGTTATGTTTTGTTGTGTACTTATTTTGATTAGTAAACTACTGTAAAATCACATCTCACAACATGCATGCGTGAATGACGAGAATATCTATGTGTTGCCAGTAGTTGCATTTCAGAAGCCCATGACTTTAATAAACCCGTTGCCTCGGTTACCAGAATTCAAACACTATTACACAACTAACTTTATTAGTGCTTGAGACTCTTGGACAAGAAAAAGGTAAAATGTCTGCAACATACAAGTGGACTGCTCGACTGCAAGAGATCCAAGATATTGACAAAACCGCTGCAGAAGGTAGGTACTAAATTCATTCATTCATAAACAGATGCCATACTTGATTTTCATTTGTTTAATTTGGGGAAATGCAGTTATGTGATAATCCACAAACAATTAAATAAATACTCATTCATAAAAACAAAAGCTAAACAACTGCAAGTATAATTAATTATTATTTTGATTAGCTGATTTTTGTTGATTGATTGTAGTGATCTAGTGGTTCCTAATGCTACTGAAATTCAGGATTTACTTCCTAGTTGAGATAGTGTTATTGGGTTGTCACATTCAGGGTTTTTTTTTTCAATTGCAACCTGGAGACTGCCCACTTAAAAGCAATGGTCTGGCCCCCTATTACATAGGATTTAAACATAGCTGTAGTAAAATGTGTGTTTAGTATCTAAGATACAACACTGCTGAATGGTTACTTAAAGCAAGTGATGTTATAAATTTAGTTAAGTTCATACCTACATAAGCTGCAAATATTTAGTAGACACAACTTTAAACCAATAAAAAAATCTGGTTAAAATTGCTTAACACTAATCATGTCAGTGTGCCAAATCAAAGGTTTGAAAGTTAATCAATTACATGATAATGTAAACTGATACTTTGAAATAAGTGATCTTTTTATCACATTGTTTTAGCAAAATGATCAGACTCATGAAAACATTGCAAGGACAATGCAGAGGACTATGCTTGGAGCATATCTGCATGATTGAGTTGGTGATGAAGAAATCTGCAGGAGACCCAAAGTGACTAAACATGGCCCAAGTAATTGATGAACTTAAGCGGGCAAGACTCATTGCTTACAGAACAAAGGTACCTGAAATCAACCATGCCATAAAGCAGTGTTGGAAGGCTACAAAGTGGACTAAGGACCTGGACACGAGTACTGCGGGAGTGGATGTCTTTCAGCTCAAATGATGACGATGAAAACATTGATCTGATGAAAGTAAGTCTGTAAGTTTTATAGACTTATACCATAAAACTAATCAGAATAGATACTAACCTTGCAATACTTCAAATCTGTTCCTCTCAGTTGTTGATTCTAATGCGTCAAACACAGCGGCACCGACCAGTAAATACGTAAATGTGCACACAATCAATGATAGAGTGCGAACATTTTGCTTCTTCATCACTGCCGAGTGTCACCACGGCCTTAGGGCATAACACCCAATCCCACCCTTATTGCGATTCAGTCAAATAAACACCATATTGTCTTGTTTTTATCCATATAACATTAAGTAACCATTGTAGGTTGTAATAGGAAAAACTACTGAGATTTCAAAATTTGGAATCCATTTTTGGCGGTAATTTTTTGCAACAGGTATACAACATTCAGCCTGTCAACTATGCTACAAAGATGATATGCTTGCTAATATTTTTATTGTTATAATTTTTCTTATCTGCATCAGTTGTGTATTATATTATGAAATCACAACCTGAATCGTCTTCTCAATGTATAAATTTTAATAAATCAAAGAGGAATTGGAATATGTTTATAAATAAAAACTCTATGATTAAATTGATCCCTTCAAAGGAAGTTGTATCTAAATAGTGTGTTCTCTATCTGTTTTTCTGTACTCTGTTTTGTTTTCCCTGGAGTTATTAAACTTCCATCCATAGTGTTTATTTGAACAACTGTTGGACCTGAAAAAGTATTCAGGTTAAATGTATCTATTGATTGTTACATACAATATTGTAATTACTTCTATGACAGCACTTTAGACATTGTATTTATGAATAAAAAAAAAACAATACTAATTCATTAGCACACCTGTGTAAATAAGGTATTTTATAAACATTATTATTTAATTGATTTTGTAAGTCATAGTAAAACAAATCCAGTTACATATTTTAATTACAGCTGTTAACATAACAGTCTGACATTATTTAATTATATCGAATTTTTATTCCAATGCTATGCCTATCAGTAAAACAAAACAGCATTTATCATTATTCGAATTTCAAAAATTAAGTAAAACAAAGAAAACTCACCAGCATTCAAAGTGTAAAAGGTCACTGGTATTTTCATCTGTAGTTTATCACACAATTGGATATCACCAACGGTATCTATAAATATTTAATTATCTGCAAAGCTGTATCCTAAAAATAACATCGTGCTTTAGTCCGCATTCACATCCATAGGTCAACGCACACGGCACTGTAACTGGGTCAAATGTTATGACGATTATTTTCAACATAAATCACAAAGGCGACCCACCTAAACACCACCCATAAGCGATTAATAGTCATTCTGTGTAATTAAATGATCGAATTTAAGCAAAATTAACCATTTTTGAGCTAAAATCTTCTATGCGGTATTCTTTAGCTGTCACGCCACCTAGTTTTCTTCTGTCCTGTAATAACCACTCGCACTGCCTCCAATCATTACGATATCCGCGCTACATTATCTCACTCTTATTTCAACTAAATAATAAAGAAACAATAGACATAATTGCATTTCATAAAAAATAACAAAAAAATTGGCGAATAGTTTTTCTGCTGCACTTCCTTGACCCGGTTTGTGTGGCAAGACTAAAAAATTCGGCTGCTGCATTTTCCAATTGCCAAAAGAATTTTCCTTGCGAATGTGAGAAAAATCATAGATATACAAATCAGCGAATATTTGTTTTTTCATTTCCATTTTAGCTAAATTATGTCTTCAAATACACAAAATATAAATACAGATGTAAATCAAATTAAGAATTAGCAACATAGCAAACAGTTCCATTAGTTATTCATAGATGGCGTTACTTATGGTCTGTCTTCTTCTAATGCCCAGATCATTTCATAGATGGCATTTTTTTCAATATTGAAAACATCAAGCTGTATTCGTAAAGTGGTGGGCAGATATTTGAATTTAGTTTGTCGTAAGTAGAAGATATCAAATCGATCTAGTGCTTTAAAGACAGAACGTGTTAGAGTGGCCATTGTTAGACCAGTAGGTAATAATACGATTGTGTGTGGTGTGTTCTGAAGAGATCAATGAACATCCTACAACCTAATGGATAAAAAAAGGTGTAGGAACTACAAAATTAAATGGCAACTACTTTGAGCCACCCACCTCATGAAAATGAAATGAATCTTTTAGCGTAGACATTCATTTTTGTGATTCTCTTTTTAAGTGTGTGTCGTGTATCAAGCTGTTGCCAAATGTTTTTTCTTTCTTTCTTTCAGCCTAAAATTCCCAGTCATCATCATGAATCCTTTCATAAAAATAAGTCCATCCACCAATAAACCACCCATCCAGCGATACAGTTTCTAAGCACTTCGCTCACCAAACTAAACGACCGTTGACAGTAAAATAACCGCCATCTAATTGCAGTAGGGCCAACATGGCGGCCGGTTGCGCAGGCGCACGCGGTAGGCGCGTGCAGGGCTACCGGCCCATGAAGCGAAAGCTGTGGCCCTAGTTTAGCTTTCACATGCAGTGTGAGTTGAAAGACTGTGACAGGGATCATTTTGGTATGATTAGTTGAAGAATCGGATCCAGACTATCCCAAGAACACGCTGACAGACAGACGAACGTTCTACCTAGTGCGCCTAGAGCCCAATAGCCTAGTAGTTCTAGTAGTATGCCTATGCCTTCGAGTAACACAGACGTGATATTGATTCACAGTTGCATCATCATGATGAACCATAGCGGTCTACTGCTGATGATGGGCCTATTGAGCGCTAAATCACCCTGTCTTCAGCTTGCCATATCCAGCATCTGATAGGATTCTGGATCCATCATCGTCAGCGGTCCATTCAAAAATTAAAATCAAAATCACTAAGGCATTTATTCAAATTAGGCGGACATAGGCTTATGTAATTTTCCGGGGTCGCGGAATTTGTTCGAAAGAGTCTGCACCGCGGCCCTGGAACGCAAAAAGCATTAGGAGGAACACGGATGGGTTTTAGTCAGTAAGAGTCTGACACTTTCTTCCGCTTCACCCAGAGCGGAAGGAGTTATTTGATGGTTTCCCATAAGGCTTATGTAATTTTGGCTACGATCTTACATCAGTCCGTGCCCCAAAAGCCCACCCTACGCATTGATAATCCGGTCATCTCCATTTGAACAAACCTATTTCTTAAAACTAACTGCCTAACAACAAACGTTCAAATAACTCTATAACAATTCAAGATCTTGTTGCGCAGTGTCATAAAATCGAGATGCAAAATGCTTTGTAGTTGCACTCTAGAGGGGAGGTGAAGCGGGCGGGGCGAGGGGGTGGGGAGGTGTACTAGACCTTTCTCCCAAGTTCTGGGTCACGTCTTTATGTAAGAATTGTTTACTTGTGCTGTAGCTGTGAATGGGCGTTGGTTCGAGTCCGGTTTGCGGTAATTGTTTGTTAAGTGTTTTGTTTTAGAAATTTACCTAGCTCAGTTAGGTGGGCTGTGAATAGATTGGCTTTTAGTACATTTTATGGAAATAGGGTGATTTATGGAGATAAATTAAATTACTAAGTCATTCATTTTGAGGTTCGCATAAGTTCAGAATACATTGTGAAGAATAATTATGGAAAAGTGTATGGTCCTACATCTTGTTATGTATGTACCTAATTTTAAACTCGCGTGGTACCAACATGTTCTCTTTAGGATTCTTTGCTGATCTAATAACCAAAGTTTAAGGGGTCCGAAATATATTTCTGTTGCGCATTTCAATCCAATATGTACATTTTGGACTTTTGACATGATCGCCCAATCTCTGGTAGGTACCTATACCTATTTTAAGCTCTAAAGTAAAACTAGACCCGGATGAAGAAAACTGAAAATCGATCAAGTAGAATAGAATAAAATAATCTGGATTGTACATACACCATAACAACTTTGAAATTAAGTTACATAGCTTCCAAAGGAGTAGGTAGGTATAGGTATGTTAAGCTATTTTCTTGGAGGGTAAGTCAAAGTCAAAGTCAAATCGTTTATTTCAATTAGACCCCTACGAGGCAATTTTGAACGTTGTACAAGACAAATTAAATAAATTAAGAGAATGATTTTAGTTGCACATTCCAAATGGTGGTTTCATAATTTTATTATGGAGAAGAATGTGCGAGAAACTCCTTACTTACTCTTTTATAATAGGTTTACAATACTTTGTATCCAACAATCAAATTAAATGTGAGGACGATGCACCTAGAGGAATAGATGATGATACCTACACCTAGATTTTTTATAAGAGGTAGGGGCATTATTTTATTCTCAGAGGTCTAGTGGTACTCTCACACTATGACTAGAAAACTTTAAGAAAATCTACGTAAAGTTCTAATGCTTGGGATGGGCACAATCATTTCAAAAACCAATCTTCTTTGCACTACTTTGACGCAAAAGCCTCCTCAGGAAAAAGCTACAAGTTACATCGACACAGACCATCAAAAACCCACGCCATCTAAACCAAAATCAAAAACTTTTCTTCTCGGCCTCAATCACGCTATCGAAGACTCCAGTTGAAGCCCTTTCACTGAACTAGAAAAGCGTGACAAGGTGCCCTTAAAACTGACGCAAGCCCGTGTCCAATTGCGTCGTTATAATTGGACGATAATGACGCCATTTTAATTGCTAATGAGAAAGATTCAGTGTCAACTTAATGCGGAGTTATTAGCTTGTGATCTGCAGGGCTATTTGTATTGCTCTATTGACAGTTCATAATGATGAACACTAGTGACCGTCAGAATGGCTGGACCAAGTGAGATATGTCCTTAGGACCATGTGCACTATTTAATACCTATTTGCTACTATTTAGTACCTAAAGTGAAATATTTGGTGCCTTTGCACTACCTTTGGTACAAAGAAATATATCAATGAAATAAAGTGGCCAGCCATCTTGACTAGGGAATGCAATCTCGTCTCGCGAGATCCCGGCCATATTTTACGAGATTGTATCTCGTTAAATTTCGTACGAGATCTCGCGAGATAACGAGATCGACAAATGCAGCGTGACGACGTGTATTTCATGGCGCGGCTGCGCGCGAACTAATCCAGGCCGTTGCCTAAATATAGATAATTATTGTTTTGTTACCAATATTGTAAGAATTTGAACTGATTAGCTACAGAAGGTATAATAATTATAGATAAAAACAAATGTTATTAGAGTTAGAGACAAAATAATAAGTACTCTGTTGATTTTTAAAATAAAACTTACATTAGTTTTATAGCAAGCAACGCAGTTTCTATTTAATTACGTATCATGTCAATTACTAGTTCTTAAAACAAGCATTTACATATGTTTTAATTGCGATTCTTCCAATCTCGCGAGATCCCGTAATTTGCGAGATCTCGCGAGACTGGGTTTTGAGTCTCGCGAGATCTCGCTAGGTGGAAATCTCGTACGAGATTGCATTCCCTAATCTTGACGTCAGGTTGGCTGGCCACTTCCAAGTTCTCGTAGTTTTAGAGTTATATTAGCCGTGTTGTTAATGTTAATATTAACTACCTATTTGCTACCTTAACATATATTTTTTACACAACTTTAAAAAACTTTTTTTTTACAATCGGAGGCAACCCGATTGTAAAAAAAAAAAAAAAAATAAGTAAGTATTTGAAATCTGACATGAAAACACACAAACAATAATTTGTAATAGATACAAAATATACTAGAGTACCTACACATTATGTGTTGTGTGCCTCACGGCTGCGCCAAAAAGGTCCATTTCGGCATTAATGCCAGACAGGTGATGCTGTCTGACGCTGGTCTTCCAATAAACCTTGAAGGGTACTGAAAGGGGGGAGGGGTATTGTGATAACACTGTTACAGCACAGACTTGGCTTTTTGCTGTCCAGTCAATTTAGCCTGTCCAAAATCTTCCCGCAAAAAGTTAGGTGAAGTCAGCCGTCAAACCAGCAGTGCTACCTATTCTTTAAAAATCACTTCGTGAAAATGTAGGTGAAGAGAATATTGAGCTGTCATTCCATACAAATATGCTAGGCATTGACAGTTCACTTCACTCACGTTTTTACGGGTTGTCTTTTACGGAATCGATCTGGGGGAACACGGGTGTGATGTGAGATGCTAGGCCTACTATTAATATATCCGATTTAAAGTATTGTTAGAAAAAAAAATGTAAGTAATTAGTAATGGTTTAAGAAATAGGTAGGTACCAATTAATTAGGATTGTATTCGCTAAACGGATGGATTGTATTATTATGAACTGTAATGAAAATTAAATTAGTATTCGAATTGTTACCCATTTGATTTATATTTATTTGTAATTGTTGTTTTTTGTTATTGATTTTTTATTTGTTGATCTTTTTATTCTGACATACAAAATGTTAAAATATTTTTTCTCATAACTGTGACTCACAAGGCTGACCATGATTTATTTTTAAATTTAATGACAATATCTAATATTAATTTTAGTAACTTAGGTACATGATTTGCATACCCATGTGATGGTTAAACATGGAGCACTGCACTACCTACTTATATAAAAAATAACATCTATGTATTTATAATATTACCCATGTTTACAAATAAATAAATTATTTATGATGTTATGTTATCGGAAAACCTTAGATTCAGCCCGGATTTCAAATTAATTTCCAGGTACTGCCGAAATACGGGTAACTTCCATCTGTGTTTAGGTACCCTTAATATTTTTAGCACCACAAAAAGACAGGTACCTACCTACTGTCCTATAAATTTAATTTACTCGGCTTTCGAAACAGCCGCAACCAAGTCTAGAAACTTAGTTGCATAATTTAGAGATAGTTATATCTGGTCAGTGTCAATAAGCAATAAACACTGACTACCCACCACAGGACATTGACCTCTTTCAAGTACAAGTTCTACAAATTAAATAAATAGCTTTTCTTGTTTCTATTGAACAGTAACTATAATATACAGGATTATTTGTAAAACACCAACAACCTCACAGGAGTACATTACTAACATCATAAACAACAACATTTCACAGGGATAAAAAGCTATATGTTAATCCAGGGTCTCAGCTAGCAACTCCATACCAAATTTCATTATTATTATTAAAGGCGAGACCCACTTTGTGACAAGTTGACAGCCCTCTATGTCCCCGTGAGGACCCCGGGGTCCTCGCGTGTTAACCTCAGTCAAACCCCAAGAGTACACCGGTGTCCTCTCCCACCCACTCCATTGTAAACCATAATTCCGATGCTTGGAGACTATTTTTGTATGAACATGGTGTGACCGGCGGATTGCCAAGTCACAGTTCGAACCCAAGCAACCTCTGACTTTTTGATTTATGTGAAGGAAAACATCGTGAGGAAACCGGCATGCCCGAGACACATGTCTCGACGCATGCGGCATGTGAAACCAAGTCCAAGCTTAGTCCATGAACGGCATCAAATCAGACACTTCACACTAGGTTACCTAAGTACCTACCACACGCTACGAAGAAGACCGACTTAAAGAAAGGTTCTCAATTCGGTTGTATTTGTTTTTATGACAATAGCCTAAATTAAGATTAGTTTGATAAAAAAAATTGGCCATCGCTGTCACCATCATAGGGACAAACCACTACAAGACCTCCGTACAAAAAAAAATGACGCCTGGCCATATCTTTTTCCATATTACAGGCTCTTACGTTTTGAACATCAAAAAGTAGCACACACACACACACACACAAATGTCAGAACACCGTTAAATACGGTAATATTGAGTAACAGAGATATTGTGAATTAACATTTTATATCATTTAGGATATGTGCGCGGGAGTGCTAGAGACTGTTAAACAAATTAATAAAAACACCCATGTTTTCAAATACTTACGCCAATTTTTCCATGGTGATAGGAAGAAATTATTGGATGTTACCTTTTATGATCCTTACCAATGATATTATAAGTAAAAAGGTGTAGATCATAGGCTATAATATAGCAAACGACACGTTAAAATTAATGTGGCTTATGTGGTATTTAGGATTCAATATGAAAAATTTACTTATCGTAATCTGTTTAGATTTACTTTTTTTTAAGTGAACAGAGTTAAAATTATTATACTTAGTATTATGTACCTACATGTTTATTAAAAGAGAAGGAAGGAATCATAGAGTATTAAAAATCGCCCTAAATGCTAATGAAGGGTAGTAAGTTTATTTGTTAAAGTTAAACGGCACTGCTGATTCTAAGCAAGAAAATGGCCTTACTCTGTTAACGTTGTGTGTTAATTTCAGGTCTGTATTGCTAAATGGATTATTAAGTGTACCTACCTAAGCTGGATGTTGCCAACATTAAAAACAATATCAATACTAAAGAAATGCACAAAAACGTGCAGTTAATCGTTATATTTAATTGCTTGTTCCGTTTTAACTGAGCCGTCAAACATTAAGATGTCTGTGCTCATTTCACCTAGCAATACACCTTTCTTTACCCACACATACAAGCAACCAACACAGCGAAACACTTTTTATCTGTGTAGGTACCATATTTTACAGAGCAAAGTGTCAGTGTGTGCATCTAGACAGCGATGCAATTCTTTCAAATACAATTTCGCAACTGTGTGCGTGAGAGTAACGACAAGACAATTTGTACATCGGATGGTGCACCTGTGTGGGTGGATTACCGTTGTGTTGGTGTTGCGTTTACGCACGCAATTTCAATGCCAGTTACGCATACGGAAAGTTGCTTCTAAACTTATACGGTAATATTACATGGGCGGAAAAATTCTTTTAATAAATGGAGGAAATTAATGTTTCTTTTTTTCTTTTTCAAGCTTATTTCACGGCCGTAATGCTAGGAAACTATTACGGAACTGTAGTGTAGGTTATATTGTAATTATCTGGTCGGTTCAAGTCAATGCATGAATATGTTATCATTATAATTGGATTGGTGTGCGGTTTGTATCACTTGGTAGCTGCAGATTGGTACGGGTTCTTACAATTATTTGAGCTTGAAGTCGGGAGTAGTCTTGGTGATCTTTGGGTTGGGATAAATGGGTTGACAATGAAGTTTAAAAATTGAAAAAAAGAAAAAAAGATCAGGGAAACATTTTTAGTAAAAAGTCACCGACTTATATGTTCCTATACTTTTATTCTTTATGTATGTACTTAGGTAGGTATCTATCTTACCAGCCGTAGGTGATGAATTAATTACATACCTATTTTGCTTAAATCTTAATAATTAGTCTGACAGTTCAGGTTATCAGCTAAGAAGAAGACATATCGTTAATCGATTAAATGCTATAAGAATGTTGTTAAATAAGAAAACCCACAATTCATTAACACCTTATCAAACACTACCATACAATATTATTAGAACTGCTTATGATATACGGTAGTAGGTATTAATTAGTTATCAGAAGTAAATGTCCGTGCCAAATCTTTAATTTCACCAAGACCCTTAATAGGCACTATTAAACGACAAACTTACAAGTAAAATAATATTATTATAAAAAGGATTCTAGTTGCACCTTCCAAAAGGTGGTTTCGTATGAAGATAAACGGACAAGAAACTTCAAACTTAGTTACTTGTAACTGACAATAGATGGCGCTACTTGTCACGTTATTACTTCAAAGTAAGTAACAAACAAAATGCAGACGGCCGGTCTGTTCTGTAAGGACTATGAAGCACACCACGAAATTTTGAAAATAGGTGAAGTGAGTGTGAAGCTGTTAGTTCTTAGGTTAATAACTCACCTCACCTTTATTTCACTTGGGACTGCAGATACTATTCATTTATAAATCAATCAAAAGCATCGTCACCGTAATGTTTATGGAGTCTCGAATGTGGTCTTATTCAAACATTTTATTTTAGATAGAATCGAATACTTAGGTAACTGAGGAGCTTGTCGCTATACACCCCTATCTTTTAATTAGTACCTACCTACAAAAATAAAATGGGCTATATCCGTACCTGTTACTGATCATATTTGCGTAATCAAAAGTAAAAAAAACGAAGTTCAATTTTTAAATATGCTATTTAGTTAAACTTAAATAACGAAAACAGCTGTTGGAGGCGGGGCATGCTTGAGCGAGATCACGCGAACGTGAGCGAGAGATGACGATCAATGAAAACTACTATGTCATGGATAGCCTGTACAATATTTCGATAAATTGGATGACTTTTTGGGATATAAACAACTAATAACTTTACAAATATAATGAGAAGACCGTCTAGAATAAGCCCTTTAAGTATTTGTACTAATTAAAAATTAGTGGTGTATAATAACAGCCTAATGAGCCGATCGAAGGTCAAGCTACACTTGACGAGGTTGGTGACCATTTAATTATTACATATGAAGACTCCTCCGTGCTTCGGAAAGCACGTAAAGCCGTTGGTCCTCCCGAAAATCTGACAACCAGTTTAACCAAGGGGTATCGTGTTACCCAGTAACTGGTTTGTGGAGGTCCAAGAAGCAGTTGCTCCATGTAAAGCACTGGTATTCAGCTGCATCGGGTTAAACTGGAGGCCGACCTAAACATGTTTGGGAAAAGGCTAGGCGGATAAATAAATAAATATTCCACAACTTTTCACACAACGCCATTTAGTCCCAAGTTAAGCTTCAGAGCTTGTGTTAAGGGTACTAAACAGCTGATAAACATACATATATATTTCTAAATACATACATATTATAGATAAATTACACCCAGACACAGAACAAATGGACGTGCTCATCACACAAACATTTGTCCTGGGTGAGAATCGAACCCACGACCTCCGGCATAGCAGTCAGGGTCACTAACTACTAGACCAACAGGCCAGTCAAATCGGATGCTGATAGAATTAGAATGACTAATATATATAACCTAACCTAACTTACCATACCTATCCTATAGCTAACCTAACTACCTAACCTAAGTACCTTACCTGAAATGCATGGATTTTTAAAGATACAAAATATATATTTTTTAACTGAACTACTGCGCTGCGTGTCTCTATGTTACATAGAATTCATTTAGTGGTCTTGGGTTACGACTTCGTAAGCGGGCACAGTGCGCATTGTCATGTCTTCGAATTTTTGGTTCTAGGACACGCCGGTTTCCTCACGATGTTTTCCTTCACCGTTTTTGAGAGCAGTGGGGATTAAATAAATTACACAAAGTAATGCGCCTGCTTGGGTTCGAATCCACGACTTATTGTTCGTAAGTCGGGGCCGCCACCACTGGGCCACCGCTGCTCACTTATTATAGTTAATACTTTTCTAAGTAGTCAAGTCAATTTTAACAATAAATATAACCATAAATTAGGCTTCTAAACTGGTATTTTTAGATGCTGAAATGGGGCAAAGACAACTATGAAGATAGCCATCACATTCGACAAAACTGAAGAAAATACTTCACTTACAGAAGTTTTCAAATCACATTTGTGGTAAAGATGAATGGCTGCGCAGACGCAGTAGGTTGCCGCGGCTGCAGTGAAAGCTGCACCGACCTAGCACTCGATGCACTTGGTATACGGCGAAGATGTGCACTTGATACTTGTGGTTTGAATAGATGTTTTTTTTGCCATGCTTGTTAAGATTATATTTTGTTATCTGCTAGTTATGTGTGTTTGATTTATAGAACCTTACAGTTAACATGATAGCAATATGTTTAGCTTCGACTTGGATTTTTGCGTGGTGAGTAAAGAAACTGGTACCCATAGATTTTATGCCACTTATGGTCTTTGATTTGCCTCACCATGCCGTCGAAAAATCGGACGGTTTCTTTACGATGTTTTCCTTCTTCGTTTTTGAAGCGAGCTATAATTTTACAATACGCACATGACTCTGAAAAGACAGAGGTGTGGGTTTTGGGTTCGAACTGAAGACCACAGATCAAATCAAAACATTTATTATGTCAAACCTAAGTTGGTTTACAGATAGAATGCTTATTGAATATGCTCACTCATACCATAGTACCTACTTTGCAAATCGTTAAAACTTTGAGCTAAAAAAAAGAATATAAAACGTATATTTATTACCTAGGCATTAAATAAATAAAATAGTATACTTACTATTGATTGCGCTTAATGTTTTATTACCTACATAACACTATTATGTTTCTTACGACTATGTCAAATAGTTCAAATTCAGCAAAAATGCCGGAAAACTAGCCCCTGACTCAGGTTTTCAATTGGATCTTATCACACAAGATGACGTCATCTTATGCAAAGACCAAGACTGCACCATCTTACTCTATAAGCATAGCTAAGATCTGAAACCAGGGAAAGTTGGTATAGACTTAGCGGGTGCTTATTGATAGAATACCGTTAAGCTGACGGAGCTAGTAATCGAGTGTTGTTCGATAGATTGATGTAGAAGATCCACTTTGTTCTATCTTGTAATATTATCTTTTTTTTTGTCAATTCAGCAATGGGCCAGCGGCTATAAAGGTACCTACGCGGCTACGTCTCATGCACGAGGTTGTGGTTCAAATTCGGGTACAAATATGACTCTTTCAATTAGTATTATGTATCTTTGACATCAGTAGGTAAAGGAAAACATCGTGAGGAAACCTGGACTCAAAGTTAATAGAAGTTTGAAATCGCGAATCTGCCTTGATGGTGATCAATGCTTGTGCCTCTATTTTTAACCAAATTCAGGAGGCGGTTTTTTTTTGTATGTACACCGATTACTCTGAGATTAAGAACCCGTTTACGTGTTTTTTTTTAAGTCTGATGCGAAATAGTTGCCATTCGGTCCCATAAAAAATTGACATAGTTTAATCCAGAAGTTTTCTTATGAACATATATAGAGGATATGTATAGGCTTTTAGCCTGCAGTGGGACAGTAACAAGCTGGTATAATTATATTTGCATACGGTTGGCGTAGTGGCTGAGCGATTTCCTGCTACCGTGCGTGTTGCTAGTTCAATTCTCGCACAAAACAAATATTTTTAAGGCCTAAAAGCCCATCAGGCGCTACAGGTCGGGCTGTTTGTGTAAATTTTAATATGAGTTTTAATGTTTGCGAAATTACCTATGATTCCGGAGATAGTCATTATGTGGGGCAACATTTTATTAAATAAAAAAATATACAATTTTACTGCCTTATTAGAATAGAATAGAATAAGCCTTTATTTGCTAAGAATGTAGGTACATAAAAATAAGTTCTTATATTGTTTATCAGGATCCTTGTCCTTGTTATTGGTCTAGTGGTTGCAAATGCTACTGCTGATCATGAGGTTTGAGTTCCACCTTCAGAATCAGAATCAGAATCAGAAACAGAATCAGAACTTTATTTGCTAAGAATGTAGGTAGGGGCAGGCCTTCCGAAATTTATACTAACATTCTTTCTGAATTTGTGCCTTAACTGATGGTAAGACTGAGGTATACCTACAGTACATTACACCAGTCTGTTATGTATAAGTAGGTACCCTATAATAGGGTCTAGCCTATTGTCATTGACCGGACACAATTACACTGACTCTGTGAAGCTACTGGGAAATTAAAGAAGAAAAAAGCTAATAACACTTTGTCCTACACAAGAATCGAACCAATAAGCTTATGTTCAACAGCAGCACTTACAACCGCTAGACCAGCGAGAAAGTTGTGTAGGTATGTACGGAGTGAAACTTCTGTATCGATATTTTGTATGGCATTGTTTGAACTATTCGTGTATGAGTAATGTTTTTAGCGTTCCTCTGTTTGTGAGTGCTTTTTCATAGAAGGAAAGTATTATGCGGTAGTTTGCAAAATGGGCGTTGTACGGAAATTTCTTGGGAATTCTCAACTTCGTAGTAACGAAGATGGATGTAGGTCTACGTTAGGATGTTGTAGTAACATTTATTCATGAAACAATTTAGGCACATTGTGTTAGGATTTTACAAAATAATTATAAAAATGTAAAAACTCAAAAATTACAAGCTGAAAGTGTTAGGTAGAGATGTACGTACAGACGCCAGCACATCAAGTTACCCCAAACTGTAAAAAATTCCCAATTGAACTTGAACCCTTTTGAGTTTGTAATAAAGTTTAAAAACTTTCATAGAAATTTGACACATTGGGTTAGCCATTGGGACTGCTGGCCTTTGTACTTAGACAACACCAATATTTCCAATTACACTACTTATGTTTGACTCGAATATGGGCTTTAATTAAAGTTTTTATGGTCACTATTGTTCTGCAATCTGCAACACAAAATTGAGGCAGCGCCGGCATTGAAACCACCTCGTCAGTCTAGTTGCCCCCAGGGCTACTGCTGAGTGTAAGATCCAAGGTTCCATTCCAGGGTAGAGCACAGTGTTGTCAAGTTTTTCCGCCAGGAATTTCTCAGCGCCAGCCCAGAGCCTGGATTCGTGCTTCATGGCATACTTAAACTTAGCAGGTACTATGTTGGTGTTTGACAGGTATCTCTACTGCTAAATCTATGGGGAATAAAGGCGTAGTATTATGCTAAAATACATAATAAAACTTTCTATCACCAATGCTAACTATCCAATTAACCCCCACGACCTAACGGTAACGATACAATGCGATCGCCACAACTAGACCAGTAAAAAAATAACCATAAAAGAACAATGGCAACACTGCAGCCTGATAAAAGCAGAAAAAAAAACGCTCTGTTCCAAATTCAAATAATTTCCCACACGTAACGTTACGCGGGCGGGCATTGAGCGCAGGCCGTTATATGTGCGGCAGTGACCCACTTTACAGCGCTTCACCTGGACTGTGACACGACTGTCTTCGTAACCTTATTGGTAGTTGCGATCAATTCAGTTTACATAGCGTGTTTTGTTCTTACTTTCTCTTTGGTTGTTCTTGTTCGAGCGTCAATGTATGATGCAGAAAGAAATGTATGGTTGCTCTTGAAGTGGATTCGGCGTATCGTTGTACAAGCATGCAGCCGGTGTAAGTTGCGCGCTTTCTGATTTTGAGACGATCTCGGAGCGGTTTCAAAGTCACGTACCTACTTATCTGTTACGTACTATGTGGCAATTTATTTATTATGTCTTTTTATTGGTATTTATTGTCTTCATTTGTTGCGGTTTTACTGATTTGGTGGTAGGTACAATGACCTGTGAGGAGTTTTTTTTTGTAGGCGAATGTCGAGCGTTACGTTCAAATTTTAGTTGTTTCGGGATATTTCATTCAAGCCTATGATAGTATAAGTAAAAAGGTGTAGATAGGTTACCTAAACAACATTCGATCTTCAAAAACGGCACACTAACGCACGCACTCGTCCGTTGACGCTAGTTGGGTACATTTTAA
The DNA here is from genome assembly GCA_921972225.1 of Euplexia lucipara. NCBI lineage: Eukaryota > Metazoa > Arthropoda > Insecta > Lepidoptera > Noctuidae > Euplexia > Euplexia lucipara. Next base: position 10,908,151 of record OV179167.1, on the reverse strand, counting down.
CGTGTAGCTTGCAGAACGCTTATAACCTATAACTACAACTTTTTTACTTATAATATCGTTGGGTAAAAAGAACATCGTCACACATTAAACCCACTATAAGTTAAGCCATCAGCATCAGCATGTCGTGGTGGCCCATTGGTTAAGGCGCCTACCTCTCATGCACGAGGTTGTGGTTCAAATCTGGGCAAGTACCAATGTGACTTTTTCAATTCATATGTACTTTCTAAGTTAATCTTAGACATCATTGACATCGGTGAAGGAAAACATCGTGAGGAAACCTGGACTTATAGTTAATTTAAGTTTGAAATCGCCAATCCGCCTTGAGCAAGCGTGGTGATCAATGCTCGTGCCTTCTCTGTATGAGAAGAGGCCTTTGCCCTGCAGTGGGATAGTAACAGGCTGGTATTATTATTATTTAAGTTAAGCCAGTCGATTCGGTAAAAGTAGAAACACTTGAAATCTTGAGTGAAGTGAACTGTCAATGCCTAGCATTAGAATGAGATAAAAGCTCAGTTTACGACACTTCACCTGTATTTCCACAGAATAGCATTGCAGTACAACATCCTAGACACTTCAGCATTAAAATTGTTCGTCGGCTTTTTCTAAATTCTTAGTTTTTCTGGGTATAACCTCCTTTTTTTCTGTACAAAGTTATGAGATTTTTAATGAAAGAAGCCACATATTTACTTTATTATAAATTGTGTTGTACAATACGCTACGTACGACTAAGGCCGCGTCCCCATCATGCACGGCGCGGCGCCGTCACCGCACAACGTCACGACGCCGCGCGCCGTCGCCGTCACCGCACAACGTCACGACGCCGCGCGCCGTAGCCGTCACCGCACAACGTCACGACGCCGCGCGCCGTCGCCGGGCCACGGCACGGCACGGCACCGCGCCGCAACACGGTGCCGCGGATGGTGCGCCGTTCGTGATGGGGACGCGGCCTTACTCACAGGAAAATCTAGAACGTATAGATCGAATTCAAAGTCGCTGACGTAAATCATAGTGTCATACGATAAGAAGTCTTATTAACATGCCATCATAATGTCTAAAACAATGTCAGGAAAACGATATATTCAAGTAAGTAAATAACAATTTTGAGGGCAGAGAAAAGTTTGACGTATATGTGTGAATAAGCGAGTTGAACTTTATATTTTTCCCATCTGTTAAAATAACAATAGGCAGGAATTTCCATTTTGTTTAGTTAATACCTACGTCACTGACGTTATTGATAAAGTGTTGCCATAGTCAATATATAAAAATGTTATGTTGGTTTGTGTACGCTTCAAAAACTCAAAAAGTTCTGCACCGATCGAGTTGAAATTTTAGCATGATATACATATAATCCGCATCAAGGATTGTTTTTATCTATATTTTTTTCTTTTTTTTTAACCATTCAATCATAATGTGCCACAGCGAAACGTGGCAGGGTACAGCTAGTAATTAATAAAATAATACCAGCTTGCTACTCTGCAGGTTTTGCAGTGGTACACTAAGCAGACTGGCGGTGGAACTTAAAAAATAACTGGTGAAATATAAACCAACTCAAATTTCGCCAATAAAAAAAGAAGTATGTAAGAATCGTAGCATATGGCGCTCTGTAGTTTCTGCCTACCCCCATGGGAAAAAGGCGTGAGTTTATGTATGTATGTATGTATGTATTTCGCCAGTATTATGGCAACATTTTATTCCATACAAAACTTCCTAAAAGAATGTGCTTAAACAATAATTTACTTCATTTTTTTTTTACCTATAAGTCTGATATACCGAAGTGCCTTATTAAATAACCTTGACTTTGGTTTAATGTTAGGTACTGACCATTTTTTTTCTTATGGTCTCTGCATTGCCACACATCGCTTGAAATCTTAGTTTGAAAAACTTATATTGAACATAACGCCACTCTTGGTTACGTCCATACCCACAACACCACCTTTTAAAACCGTAACCAATCCATAAATAGCAAAGGCTACCAAAAAAGTGAAACCTCATTTAGCAAGCAACCAACTGTATTTTATAACCAGTGTTGCCACGCCAGATAACAAAGAGGTATAAACAGCACAACAGCAGTTACACGTCAATACATGCAATACAGTTATACATAATGCCAATGAGTCAACATGGTAAAATACTGGCACAAAGCTTACAGAAGCACTGTGTAGTAAAACGACAGAAGGCCAAGAGTTTTCCCTCTTGAAGTTTGATTATAGTACAGAGGTGTGGGAGAGGTAAGTAGACCGACCAAAATCGAGCGAACCGGACCGAGGATGACTCATCAGGTAATTCAGCATTTCAGGAATTCCAAGAACCTACTAAAGTACCAGAATCTGGGAATTGCTGAAATAAATTGACATTGACATTTGGGGGATGGTAATGACGGAGATTGAAGGCCTGCTGCGCTGCGGGGACAATTCTTTGTTAAATCTACTTTTTGATGATAGTTATAACGTTGTTCACTAGGTCCATGAGGTGGGCCATTGTGCGAATAATTTTGCTTTTTATTAAATCGAAAGACCCAACACTTGAATTGCGCTTCGATTTTAGGGTTTCGATTCTGTGCTAATTATAACCTTTACAGGCTTTTGGTCTATGACTTCTACTTTTGAGGGGTGATATTTACAGAGTCACTGATGGTATTGTATTGAGAGATTCACTGGTGAACCTTCTGTGTTTGTAACTTTATAGTCCCGCGGTAAATATTGGGCACATTGTGTTGCGCCTACGCCTCTTGAAGATAGCTATCAAGTTTAGTACTAATGAGGTTGTGTTAGTAATCCTACGTGTCATGTAAGCATTATTATGTTGAGTTTAGCATACATAAATTATGGAGATTACTTTTGAGGAGTCATTTTTAAAACTTGTATTTTTGAGTTTTATAGTGGATATTTTAGAGTAACGTTTAAAAACATTGTAACCTACTTATGACATTAGCTGTGCAATAACTGCCTTGTATATTATTATTATTATTAAAACATTAAAGAGATAGAGTTTGTGAGTTTGTGAGGTTGTAGTGCACAATCTCTGAATCTGCACGACCGATTTTGAAAATCTTTTTGCCACTAGGAAGCCACATTAATTGTAAAGTGTCATAGGCTATATTTTATTTTTAAAACTAAGCGAAGAGTTAGCTACAAAAATAATTCTAATTGAACTACCACTGACTTCGCTCGCATATACCTACTATTTCAATAGTTTTCATTATATTATAATATTATGAAATCTATTGAACTAGGACTCAAGACTCGCTTTCTTTAATTTTAAAATTATAATAACATTACCTAAATTATATTAAAGACCAAAATAAATCATGTCTAATTAGTTCATAATTATAAACATACCATAAGTTTCACCGTGTTTTGGTCGATGAGTTCTGAAATGTCAGCCATGTTTATAAAAAAGCTTTACAAATGTCCTAGATACATGTCTTTGTTTTTTTTTAAATATCTCAGATTTGTTTCATTTTGACGACTAGGTAGGACATCAGCTCCATTAAAATACTTATCGAAATACGATTGAGTAACTAAATATAACCTTATTATGTCAAAACTTCAGCTACAGCGACCAGTAACAACTCGTAATGTACCACAAATCATGCGTAAAGAAAACTTTCTTGAACAGCGGCGCGCGCGCCCGTTAACAGCGAAACTTGAAAGTTCATTATAGCGTGCTATAATTAAAGTTATTGGTTATAAAATAGTTGTAGAATTATTGTTATAATTAAGACTACATGACTAGGAAAGCGTGAAAGCAGATCTTGTGGTAGAAAATCTGTTTAAACTGTGGATTGGTTGGTCGGTTTATACCTATTAATAATATTATTGGTCTTGTTTTCTTGGTCATTTACTGCTTAAGACCTACACAATCGATATCTAAATAGAAATAGTGTAAAATAACCGGGTTCGATTCCCGAACGGAGTACAGATGTTTTTTTTAAATGTATTAATGCAGTTTTTCTTGTTATTAAAATCGATGACATGGTTCCTCAGAACAGATCTTCGTATGTCTTATAGTTTCAGACTTTCCCATACTGACCGATTTGAATGAGACCACCTGTATAAGGGACATCGCAAACAAAATTTTCATCCAATACTAGTGTCTTAGTGGGTACAAGTCTATGAGTTAAGTTTATAGCTGTATTATACTTGATGGCGTTATTGAGAAATTGGATCAAAGTTTTTCTATGAAACTTCGCATGTCCGCTCTATAGTTTTTAAAATTTCTTTAGGTTGGCCTTTCAATGGGTTTATAGAACAAAAAAAACAGTAGGACCTCGAATCACTTAGATAACGAAGGCCCAAAAGAACATGGATATGGGATTAAAAGAAGATGATGCAAAAGACCGTCATGAATAGCGTTGCAAAGCATTGATCGTTGATTGGGAAGGCCGTGACGGTAGAAGGCTAGGGCAAAGACGAAGAAGATTATCAATACTTTATGGTATTCATCAACAAATAAATTTTTGACAGCTGTTAACAAGGTGGATATCTTTTTAAATCTACAGCTTTTAGTGAGCTTGGGTTTTGTTTATTGCTCAGAAGATTCGTGCGTGACTCATGTATGTTACCATGTGCTACATTACAAATAAAAGTTCTTTTGATTTCCATGTTTTTGTTTTTATTTTCTTGATCCTTAGTATCTACATTTTTAGTCTGCCACTATAACTTCTCGTAGAAGTTATCAATGTTATTTTGTTGATTCTTCAAAATAAAGTGTTCAAACTCATCTACTACATTTACTTTTTGAAACCCCAATATATTTGCAGCAGCGTTGCTTCCAGAAAAGTTCTCATGACTTCCCACTACCGTATCAATGTTATCTATATTAAGCAATCATCTTTCTCAACCATCAGTACCATAACTATCAACTTCAACTCTTCACTAATGGCGTCTGTAGAAGAGACACCACAATAACCACCTGGTGCATAGAGTACGTGGCAGCGCCAACAGCATCCTTAGCATGATCGCTAGTCGGCTGGACTGTAAGTACATCAATCACTGCTGCTCCATTTCTCATGGAATGGCGCAGTAGTGATTGTTGAGTTAGTTTATATTTAAATTTTAAACAGACATGATGTGTATAAATTTACGAACATAAAATTAAATTGTAATTATTGATAATTTTAATAAATATTATTTATTGAAGTGTCTTGACTGTGAGATAATAATATAATCTATGAAAGGTAATAGTATAATATATTTTAAAATGTTAATATGCCCATTTAATATTATTTTAGCGAAGCAAGACTATGCATTTTGTTATGTTTATGATGTGTATGACTAATAAAACTGATGTAATTTCTTGATACTCATATTAAATGCATGTACCACAAATATTTGCACGACTGATAAGTCGAATATAGTGAGACTAAAATTGTGTTACCATGTTACTATGTAAGTACCTATATTCTGGCAAATAAATAAATTTCATTTCATTTCATTTCATTTCATTTCATTTCATTTTTAAATTTTTTGTTGTGAGTAGTTTTAAGTTTTATTAACACTAGTATTTAACAACATTGTTACTAACAAAATGGACACCATGGTCTGAAATAAAGTATTTATTATTATAAATATCATAACTTCTACAAACTACTTGCTTGTCAATTGACAAGTACAGACGCCATCTTGTCGGATCCGTCGTATCTGGAGCGAGGTTCGGGGCCGCGTCACACTTACGACAGTATGCACGGGTAAAGAAAGTCCGTGTTTTGAAGCCGTGGCAGTGATAGGGTTGTGCGTCAGCGGTCAAGTTCAGGTTACGGCTTTTTTTTGCTTGTTTTTATTGACGCCTTGCATGTGTGTTGTACTGGTATAGGTCAGTGGGTTGTGAGAGGTGCTATGAGGAAAATTTTGGCTAATTCACTTTGAAGGTGGTGACTAATTGTCATGTCACTTCAGCATTCAATTATTTTGGAATTATTTTAATTGCGAACTGTACTCAATACTTGAGTAACAAAATAATGTTAAACATTTTTTTGGAGACATGAAATCATCGTTTGAGCAATTTTTAATTGAAAAATTTCTTCCCTTTTCGTCGATTTCTTTAGATAGTAAATTACAGAATCAATAGGTGCTTACTACAGTTTTACTTTCTTATTTATCTGTGTTTCAATAACATCAAGTAGGTATCTATATCTTAAAAATCATTTTAGATAGATCTATTAATCATAACCACTAACTATTAATCATTAACCATAATAAAGCTATGAAACTTAAACATTTTGAAGGAAATGTTTACAAGAAAATCTTATAACTTTAGAAAGTTCTACTAACGAACTGTGGTTAAAATCCAAATTCATCCTAAGTTTACCTAATTCCTAATATTAAAATATCTTTTATATACCTAATCATCTTTTCAAAATCTTTTCATATTTCTATTGCCTCGAGCAAAACTGTGAAGACTTTTTTCAGCTCACACTTCAATCGAAAATTGCAAATCGGAATCTATCATTGACTTACCGCTGATCAGATAAACCGTCACTCTGCTTTCAATTGACGATTAATTAGCAATTAATCAAGGGAGAAAATTATCGACATGACGTAGAACGAACGCAGGGGAAATGCAATTTTCTTATGCAACTAACTCTAATGCGATGCAACTGAGGTATAAAACCGACGTTTCTAATATTACACACATGCATTTTAGCTTGCTTTCTTCGGCATACTCTCAAGTAAAATGGTGGCCGGCAAAAAATCTAGTGCTTTCTTTTTCAATGTCGACTAGCAAGGGAGATAGACATATGATTTGCGGATGTTAGAAAAGGATAGTTATACAATATGTATTGCGCGTGAATGTCACGATTGCCGTTAGAATTTCGAACCGCACCAAACGTCAAACTTCCCGCCAAATGATTATGACGGCTGCACGTTTGAAATAAGGTTGTGTTTTGTTTCGTATGTTTTTCTCCTAGTGTTGTGCCTTTTCGGAGTCGCGACGACGATTCGCGTGCGCTGATATGTGGGACAATCGAAAGCCTTTCTCCACTCGGCTGTTAGGTATTTTATTCCGTTAGTTTTTTTGTGGCCGCCATTACACCAATATGGCGGGTGGCATCATTTTTTCGCTTTGTCACGTTAGATCATTCTTGTTAGACGTTCGAAAGCTGTGTTCTGGTTCTTGGAATCAGAGTCGCATAACTGTATCCCGCGCGGAGGAATGATGTAATTGAGAAGAACCGACGATTTAAGTAAATGGTTGTTTACGCATCGTACTTATTTAATTAATTTGTAACTGAAATGTATGTAATTAGCAATTTAAAAAATATAGGAAATTGCATGTTATTCATATGCCGTTGTTAAAAGCATATTACGATAATTGTTTGAGTTAAAATATTGCGTGACGCTTGCGCAGAAATACATTCGCGTGTTATGTAGGTAACGGTTTAATGTAATAGTTACCCACTAAATAAAAGCAAGTAGGTAAATGTAAATTTAATGTTGGCAACACAGTAACGGGATTATATTGAGGATTTAGGGTTTTCATCCTGGAATGTATAAATCGTTGCATTTTAAACAATATGCTTACGTAGATGTGTTTTACAAAAACCGTATTTAAATTACCTAATGGAAACTTTCCAGCCTTGACATTGCTATTTAGATCGTCTTAGATGACCGCTTCGACGAAAAGCCACAAGCCAAAAAAATCCCAAATCCCACTAAGGACATTCACCCATACAGCCTCACCTGTCACTGTCAAAAAATCTATGTCACTATTATCACAAGTTTTCAATGTTTTTAATCTGTACATCCGTTGCAGAGACGACGCGTATACAGGCACCGTGTAATTGCATAATTTGCATAGGCAATGCATCGCGTCCGCCACTTTCTCCCACTAACGGGACTTGGAACTGGGACATCCGTTCATTTGTTCCCACATCAGGTCTTCAAATGTGTTTTTTTTGTGTTTATTCGCTATTTGAAATTTTGAGTGCAGTTTTTTTACAGGTGGCCAGTAGTGAAATGTTTTCAAAAGGTCTTAATAGAGTGATGATAATATTATTCTCGTCTCGATAACAATGTTGGTTTTTAAATTTCTCATTACATTCAAAATGGCGTTTTTTTCATGTCTGAATATTAGCAAAAGTTTCTTGTGACTGTCTGTTGATGATAAGCTTTGTTTACGCATCGACCTGCTTAGAATTTTCCAGAATTGTATTTGAACTTTCTGTGGAGAAAGTTTTTGCTATTTTGAATTAAAATGTAGTGTAAACAGTATAATTATAAATGTATGTTTATAACGAATGCACCTAATTGTGATTGTTTGTGCATATGCTTTTAATTTATCACTAGTTTTAGGTAATAGGTTCTAAAATAAACATAGATGACTGAACCTATCTGTTATGAAGAACTCTACATTTTTACTTATTATTTATTAAAATTGACACTTCAGCCTCAATAAGTTTAAATTAGTTCAAGTTGCGAGTCATTTTATTCTAGCACCTTATCTGCACCTCCTTTATTACAATATCAACTATGACATAATGGTTCAAACGGATGAGAAAAATCAGTACAACACCAACATGCAAATCAAAAGAAAGTACTGGTTTGACACAACTTATTCGTTGCCAGCGTCAAAAAATCATAACACAAAACTCTCTAATACAATTCTAACTTCAAATCCAGCTTCATTAATCAGAGCACAATCTAATCGACCAATCGCAGCCGTCCATCCGTTATCAGTTCATGGTCAAAATATGCACAACAACAAAGACTTCGTATGTGTGTCAGGCAGCCGGTGAAAGTACGGCGCGAAAGGTGACCGCAACCGGGTCAGTTACTAGCATTACGTGTGCGTACTGTGACACTTTCTTTGACGCCATTTTGGATTTTTTCAAACTTTTTTAAGAACGATTTGATTGATGACAGTTACTGTTGTTATGGTGTTGGGCTAGTTTTTGCATATTTTTTAATGCTCGTTTGATATTAAATCCAAGGGCTACGCTAAGCCAAAGCACCGTTTTTAACCCCCGACGCAAAAAGAGGGGTGTTATAAGTTTCACCGCTATGTGTGTGTGTCTGTCTGTCTGTCTGTCTGTCTGTCTGTCTGTCTGTGGCACCGTAGCGCCCAAACGGAAGAACCGATTTAGATGCGGTTTTTTTTATTTGAAAGCAGGGTTTCTTGCGATTTTTCTTAGACATAATTCATCAAAATTGGTTCAGCCGTTTCAAGGTTATCAGCTCTTTTGTGTTAGCTACCGTTGCTATTTTAGACGTATATGGGTATTAACTTTACTTACAAACATACATGTGTCTTAAAATTTCAAACACCCATGTGTGTAATATTAATAAGCAACATTATGGTGTATTTGGTCTGATGCAGCCAGGATATCTAGAAGACTAATACACTCTTGGGAAAAAAACAGCAGATATCGTCGTTGTAGATCGAAAACTCACTAAGTGCAATAAAAAATAAAAAGTAAGTTCCGAGATATCAGCGTTTTAAAGTTTTTTCGTTCTATAAATCTGTATAGCTCGTTAACGTATAAAGTTACAAAAATGCTTTATAAGAACAAAACATTGATAGTTTGGCCCTGCACTCTTACTGTTAGTAAATTATGTATATATGTATACTGTTACTAAGAAATAAAATAAAAAGAAAGATAGTTAATTCTAGCATACTCAAACATTTAATGTTATGTTAGTTAATTAGCTAACTAACAAAGTGCTGTTAGTGACTTTTATCGGATATTTGATTTCATAAGCAGTGGTTCGCGTTAAATATATTAAATACGAAAAATAACTAAGTATCATTAGTGAGCGGGGTATCTTAAGAAAACGTAAAAAAAAAAATTGTCATAAAGTACTCAAGTTCCGTTAGTTAATTTTCATATGCAGATTTCTTGCTGTTACAAGTAGTTATGTACTTCTGACATACTCGTATTATCTAAAATACCAAAGAATACCGATATTTTTTCTTTCTATGAGGTAGATAGTGGGTTAAAAAACACTTTGGCATCATTAACTCATTTTGGGTAAAAATGTCACTTAGTGAGTTTTTGCTCTACAACGACGATATGTCGTGTTTGGATTCATTTTAACCTGCATTTGATTCTGCACACGATGCATTGATGGCAACTGGATGAGCTGATGCCGCAGCCAGGCTATCCAGCATACCAGAAGGTAGACTCTTGACAAAATAATAGCAGATATGTCGTGTTTGTATTAATTTCAACCAGCATTTGATTCTGTACACAATGCCCTGATGGCAACAGGATGAGCTGATGCTGCAGCCAGGCTATCAAGCACACCAGTAGGTAGATTCTTGACAAAATAATAGCAGATATGTCGTGTTTGGATTCATTTCAACCAGCATTTGATTCTGCACACAATGCACTGATGGCAACAGGATGAGCTGATGCTGCAGCCAGGCTATCCAGCACACCAGTAGGTAGACTCTTGTCAAAATAATAGCAGATATGTCGTGTTTGGATTCGTTTTAACCAGCATTTGACTCTACATACAATGCACTGAAAAAATCTCATAACTGTAAACTCTATACAACAAAATTAATGCGTTTAAAAATTTAAAAATAAAAATTAAATTAAAAATTTAAAAAACCCCCACCGCAAAAAAGTAAAACATTTAAAAAGTTACAAATAACACTTTAGCCATGAAATTTTACATAACGTCGGGGTACCGTTAAAATAAGTACCTACATACCTACAAGTACACTCCTTACTAGGTACCCCGACGTGAAGTAAAATTTCATGGCTAAAGTGTTATTTGTAACTTTTTAAATGTTTTACTTTTTTGCGGTGGGGGTTTTTTAAATTTTTAATTGCTGTATGTATTTATGTAGAGCAGTGTTGTGGCCGATGAAGGTTTATCAAACCGTTATTTTAAAGGAATCCATTGATAGTTTAGAAAAATGTGTGTCGGAGTAGGATTACTTAAACTCACAATTTTATTTATTGAAATCGGTCCAGTCCTTTTTATTAGTGTTAGAGACATAGAAACACCCAAAGAAGTCTACTTAGGTAGCCTTAAATTAAGGATAACATGTGCATAGGTGTAATAAAAACTATGCTTCCATATCTTAAGATAAAATTCTAGTCTTCGGATGAATTCAAGATAAGTTTTTCCGCACAGTTAACGAAACCGAATGATTTTGTTTGTCTTTTGACACCTCATGTCATTTCAACAGCTTGACCTTAGAATCTGCTTCCCTTCTTTCCTTATCAAATACCTATACAGACCGCTATCAGACGCACGGACATCTAAACAGCCGAGCCTTATAATGATATAGTAATCGGGTTTCGTTGAACCCTAAAAAGCAGGACTATACACACGCATAATTTAATTTATTACTATTACGTGTCATAGTGTGTAACTATGAATGATACTTTCTTTGACCTATTGGCGCGAAATTACAACGGCGGCCATGTTTGTCAGCGCCATGTGTAGTCTGAGGTGTCAAGTGTGAATTCATTGCTCTTTCACTGTGATTATGGGTTACCTGAAAGTAAAAAAAAAAATATCGACACAAACAACTTAGTACTTATATCTTACAATACTAAAACATTGACGTATTATGTTCATGGATTTTGGGAAAAAAGCTGCACAAATAGTTAAAACCCCTGCCTCCTAAACTAGGGTGACCCTAGGAGTCAGTGTTCTACTGTAACTTCGTGTAGGTACAAAAGACACCTTACAATAGATGCAATAATAGATCAATAAACATGAAATAGCTTATTATCGTTTTTAGAATTGTATGTGTGTGTATGTGAGTGAAGGGGCGATCGGAGTATAAATGAGATGTAAGCTTTACAGCTTAAAGGAAACAGTACGACTTTATAGAAGCTTCACACTGACATAGATCTAATTTTGGGACAAAAGACTTCTCCAAACGTTTGGTTGACGCTTCCCGTGACCCAAGGGCTGGCCTCTACTTTGGCCAGAGGCTAAGCATTGCCATTCAACGTGGCAATGCCGCCAGTCTTTTGAGCACTTTACCAGCTGGCAGCGATGCAGAGGAATTTTTTGATGCTTTGTAATTATTTTTTGTAAGGTTTAGTTATTGTTTTTTTTTTAGTGTTTGTATAATATAGTTAAGGTTTTACAGAAATAATTAAGTATTGGATGTCTTTGTACTATTTTGGGACTACTTATTTGTCATACATTGGAGGTAGTTATTTATTTGTTCATTGAAACTGTACCTAGGCGGACTTAATGCCATAGGCATTTTCTACAAGTCTAGGTACCTTAAGGTGTGAGGTTTTTTTTAAAAAAATTGGGGAATAGAATAGAATAGAAGAATGGAAAAATATTTATTCAGCACAGAGACAAGCGCACAGCAACAAAGAAAACAGAAGTAATAAATAGCAGGTAGGTACACAAATTGCGCTGAGCGTGCCCATGCCGAAAGGGTAACCATCTCAGCATTTGCTGGGCGTCAGACACCCAGCGCTGGTTTTCAGTTGGCACCCCGCAGTGACACACGGACGAAGGTAAATAAAATAAACATAATAAATATTTTTAAATAAAAATAAATCGCAAATAAATACAGTAATAAGTGTAAAAACGAATACAGTTAAAAGTAATATTTAAATAAATCAAATAGGTACAGGAGTTTTTATAGTGGCTTTGTATTTTCAAAATGATTGCATCAGACATAACTACTCCAATTTAACTAAATTTTGAATACTCTATCGAATCAATTTTGTGGAAATTGATGAGATTTAGGTGATGACTAAATTAATTTTGATTTTTTTTCCCGCGATGCTTTGTCCCGTTGTTCTATATTAGGTACTTAGAGATTTTTTTAAAAAACTGTGCTTTCTGACCAAATGTTCTTAGAATTTCCTTGTTCAACATTTGATAATTCGCAGATTGCATCACAAGGAACTTTGTGGTTTTCCTCTCCCAAAAATATTATCATTACATCTGAGAAGTTTCAAGATCTGGTTTTTAAATATGTTAGGTGTCTACTGATTGACGTATTTTACAAGTCTTGTAAGGAAATTTTACGTAGATACTAACCGGGTTTTGGTGGTTTCAAGAGCTCTTATCCTGCATGATGCAAACAGATCCGGTCCATTTTAGTACCTTCTTATTATAGGCATTGAGTCAGCTCACTAAGTCGATGGGAAAGCCAGGACTGGAAACACAAAAGGATGGCAACACTATGTTACCACAACTAGGTATTTACAATAACAAAGAGAAAATAAACAACCATATACACAGTGATAAGCATGTGCTCAACTCATGCTTGACTGGAATCCCACCTGATGGTACGCAGTGCTGCAATCAGTGATGGTGAAGCGCACTAGTTTAGGAGCCTATTCACTCTATATAGCCTTGAAGGCACCTAAATTATAATCGGACGGGAAGACCACATCAGGCAAGTTGTTCCAGTCCTTCGATGTATGCGTTACTTATAAACGACGAGGCGAAACGCTTTGTCCGGATCACCGGTTGTCCGATGGTGGAAAGGTGATTGCGAAATTAAGTCATGTAGGTAATTCCCGCGCACACTCTCCAGTTTTATTTATAGTTTATTTAAACTTAGTACGTACTAACATAATTTCAGGAAGACGTAAGACAAAAATTATCTATTTCTGATGGACTAGCAGACCTCACATGGTTTTCGCGTAGTTCCCGTGGGAATACAGAGATAAAAAGTAGCCTATATCATCCGGAGGTAGTTTAGCTTCCCAACGGTGATGGAATTTTTCAAATCAATCTAGTATGTTCGGAGCCTATTCAATGCAATATTCCTATTCTTTATAATCTCATTAGCTCTCAATATGTATGTACTTGTAATTTCATTATGTTTTCTTTTTTAACTTTAATTTGGTTATTTGTAATTTTAATAATTAGTGAGCTAATAATAATTAAATGTTTTTTCACTGACATGAATGTTGGTCGACCTATTTGGCGACTGTATAAGTCTGATACTTTTTACTATTATTCTAATGTAATGCTGTATACAGAAGCTGTTGGTTTACCTTTATTAAATAAATAAATAAATGCAAACAAACAAACAATCAAACCTTTCCTCTTTATATTATTAGTATAGATGTCTTAGTTTAGTTCGTATGTGGCGACATAGATGTCGCTACATGTTCAATAAAAAATAATATTCAGATTTTTGTGATCACACAATAATACGAACCTATATATTAAAAAAAAAAATATGGTTATTGCGCACACAGGGGAGGTGTACGCTATAAGTAATTTTACAAAAACTTATAGGTTTTCTTGGATGAGAAGTACAAAAAACTCAAAGTGATCGCATTTCGATCACTAGACAAAAACTGACTAAAAATAATGATTTGTTTATTTTATTTCACTAATTTTAGGAAAGTCACAGCTATTACATTGGATTAATTTATCAAATACTTCAGTGCTACCGACTGGCGTGGCCGTTAACGGTGATTCGACGGAAATTAAGTTTTATTAACTTACTAGGGACCGATCTTTTCATAGAATTTACTCATTTGTTAGCATTTAAGTTTAATTCTGACATTGTACTGATTAAACAAAAACAATAAATAAGATGATGAACTATTAAAAGTTTCCGCTTAGAAACATACCTATCATCTTACTCGTAATTATCATCAAAAGCCCGATTTTTAAATAATATAACTTTTAAAAGTAAGAAAAAAAAATGGCAGTTTGACACTTTTCGTATAATAGACGACATGTTAACCCGCCATTTTTATTCATCAGATAGAAATTATTTTGACAATGGTAAATCGGATCTTAGTCGGATAAAGTCACCTTATTGGTTCCGGGTAATTGTAGCTTTATACTAATTCAATGCAAAATGCTAAAACGGAAGAACTTTAATCAATAGGCTACTTCTTAACTAGTAAAAAATAATATAAAACTGTTTAAAAAATATGTGCACGATATGCTTGTGCTCAAGTGGTAAGTACTATTCTCTACAAGATTATTTTGATGACAAGTCCAGCAATGCTTAGAGTTTATATTTGCATATTAATCCATAAAAATATGTTTTTAATGACATTCTTTTAAGACATCTTTTTTAATTATTTTATTTGTAATTCTTTTTAACGTAATAATAGATACCTATGCTAACACTTAGACATTTTATTAAGATATTGCAATTTAAAAATTATCAATTACTAAAATAATAATTTGCACACCTTAAATGGTAGAATATGGTTTAAGAAACTGTATAACTTATGACTGATAAGACTTGTAAGATCTTTATATACACCTGTATTCAGCAAATAAATAAATAAATAAAAAGTATAGTTCACTGGATATAAATTTAGCTGGAAATTTCACTAGTTTAGTTGCTACTACACCATGAAATTGACTGGTCAAAACACCCATGTTTATGATTATGTAGATAAATACCTATGATTGGCCGAAATAACGGTAACACCTAACCATAACAGCATCCATGGTGTAGTCACCGCTCACCGATGACAGTCATCAACAATAAAATGTCACAAATACCCACTCAACCGTAAACCGATTACAGAAATTAACTAAACTATTCGCTAAAACCGTTAAATAAACTATAAACCCATATAAAATCGGAACAGTAAGTCACGTGATCACATCATTCTAGCGTGATAACTGATCATCATTCAAAGTAGTACCGTTATTTGGGATCGTGCGATTATGAGCTTTAAGTCCTGGTGATAAGGCTGTGAGAATTTTGTAGAATTAATAAAGATTTGCTGATGTTAATATGGGTGGGCTTGTGTTGTAGTGTAAGCGATGAACGATAGTGATGCTAGTTGTATGTATGTATTTTGACATAACGTACGATTTTCGAACCATTCGTATACTGTTACAATCAAAGATTGGTCCCATTTGTATCAAAACTCATACCTGATGAGGGATCTTCGAGGAATTGAGGGAACTCCTCAAAAAATATAGGCACACATGCACCGATTTCAACATTTTTAGTAACAAATCAAGCATTTTCATTTAGAAAGTATCATTTGGTGAAGAAAAACTGATAAAGAAGACAGGCAACGGAACTCTTCGACGCATAACAACAAATTATTCTCGATTGCTATAGTCAGATGTCTATGTTGAGCTTTTGTATTTCCACAACATAACATTACGCCATTCTATTTTAAAAGGGGCCGGCAGAGATACAGATTAATGTTTAGATAGAACTTCTTTAGCAATTGTTATCCAATTTCAATGATTCTTTTAAGTTTTGAAAGACTTTCTTTACATACAAAGAAACTAAAAATGACAAAATATAAACTTTTTTACAAAAAAAACAACCGACTTCTTAAAAAAAAACTAACAGGTAAAAAATAACTCCAGTTTCGGAAGTCGGTGGCCAATAATGAACAAAACAAAACCACCAAATCCACAGACTTCCGAAACTGGAGTTATTTTTTACCTGTTAGTTTTTTTTAAGAAGTCAGTTGTTTTTTTTTGTAAAAAAGTTTTTTAGTGTACACATTTAATTCATTTTAATTGGTAATATTTATTGTGGATAAACAGCCAATTTCGGTGCTATTTCCTAAACCAAAGTGCCAAAAATGTTCTACTTAACGACGGCAACGGCAACGTCAACGGTGGTGTAAGGGAAACGTTTTTTATAATAAGATCTTATCATTTAATATCATCACTCATTACAGTGGTGATCTAATAATTTAATATGTCTTGCATTTAACTTTTTATGCCTAACTTTTGCTCACTTCAAAATATGTAACTAAACGTTTGTGCTGATTGTATTGTCCGACTCAACAATATAGACAAAAAGCATAGCATCCTACTGTCTTATATCATTCTATGCGCACACGCACGCTCGTGAGAATGCAGGCGCGGGAAGTATTCTAACTTTTCACCACTTTTCCTCCGCCCCACACTTTCCTCGCCACGGCCCAATGCCACCACGTTACGGCAGACATTACCATAAGTAATATTGTCATTTATCACTAGAATAATACAACGATAATTGTATTAACAGTGATTTATTCAGCAGTTTGTACAGTTTTATGGATTATTGGATATTCAGTTTTCTGGTGTAGCAACACGCTAGGATTAATAATTTGCTTCGTTGCCACTATTACCAATAACAGTTCCATTTCATGATGGAACTATTGATGTTTTTTTTTAATCACTAGTTCCATTTTAAAAGAATCTGAAAACAATGAAACTAATGTTGATTTGTTTATCACTGGTTCCATATTATTAATTTAGGCACTTGTGACATTTTTTATGGGTGTAAAACACTTAAGTAAAACCTAAGTATTTATACCTGTAGTGTTTTTTTTTATTTACTTTCGGATTCAGTATGGATTGAATATAATCATATTTGTAAAGAAGGATGGAAATTTACTCGAAGGTATGTGACAGAGATCAACTGTTTTAAACCTGACTGTTATTAGTGGTTATATATTATGTGTGTGTGTGTGTATGTGCATTGCCTCGTTGATTCGCAATGCTGATTCTCTGACTTAAGTAAAGGCCAGCCTTCTGGTCACGTGAAGAGCCGACCAAATGCTTAGCAATGTGCCGAACATCTAAAATATCAGTTGCAGTTTAAATAGCACCTTGGAAGAAAGAAAAATGTACCTACAATGCGCATGCTAAATTCACACAGCAACGTCGCAAACAAAATTAAAAAATATAAGATAACATCCTACACCTAATGTTAATTAACATTTTGCTTAAAATGTTGGTAGTGGAGACAAAACACAAAGTAAGTTATTTAACAGAAAATGACAATGGCACGAGGTGACTGTAGGAAGAAGGTTACCACACAGCATTATGCTGTGCCATGGGATGCCCAGCGTCTCAATTCTATGTAAAGTAGTAAAACAAGAAATGAAACACTTTGAAAATGTCTTAAACGATATTTCTTGACAAAGGAAGATAAACTAAATATTAATTAATTTCTATAACATGAGTACATTATAATACAGTAGATGCGTACAATGGTCATAAATATGAGGATGCGCTATATGTTATAACATAGTAGGTGTACAAATTTTACAGGTTTTTACATTAATCATAATAAAACATTAAATTGTATTTTGTGCACGAAAGGCTGCTTAACTTTAATGTGACTGGGCAGGACATGTCTTCCCCATGCCAAACGAGTTATTATGGGCTCGTAAAACCCAGAATTGGTGCTCTACAGAGACACGGGGCCGCGGCAGACCACGGAAGAGATGGCGGGACTACCTGGATGTCTTCCTTGAGAATTAGAGAGAGGTGGCGCAGAATCGCGACCGATGGAAGGAATGGAGGGAGGCCTTTGCCCAGCATGCAGTGGGACAATTCGGGCTAAATAATAATAAAATACGAAATTGTATTTGCTATTGGAAATTGTCACAAATTTAAATGATTTTGATAAACAATGGGACAGACTACCAGACATGCAGTCAAAGCTGACCTGACAAAGAGAAATGTGTTAGCTTTGCACCACTGTCTGAACACCTAAGATTCTGGATCTATTTTACCATTTAGAACCTGGAAACAACATTTTTCAAGAAACCCTACAACTAAACTTGGAAATGGCTTATGCCAAGGCTTTGGTTCTCAGTGTTCTCACCACAGAGATGGGATACAGAAAAGCCCTAACTTGAACATGTATAAAGAAACAAACGTACACTAGCTGTGCCTTCGCGGTTTGCTGGATCCTCAGGATCGTAGTGTTATTTTAAATATCCTGTTTGCTCTCTTAAAAATAGGGCTATTAAAAAGCAAAACTATTTTTGCAAATCCAACTGGTATTTCCAGAGATTTTTGCGAGTTCATACAAGTAAACTCTATTAAAAGTATAGATTATTCCTGGACCTATTGATGACGATTGTGTTTTTGCAGACTAATAGGTGAGTGATGCGAGTTGAAGAGGCTAAAGCTAACATAAAAAAAAAACAAAAACGGCACTTAGACTTTAAGTCAAAGTAAACTGCAGTTTGGCATTCATCAAGTCCTGTCAAGCAACTACATGAATGACGGACTATTGACGGTGGGTAGGTATAATATAGGTACGTTTAATAAGACGACATGTAAAAAAAATATGATAAGAGCAATAAATTGACTCTAAGGCACAACGAAGTTTGCCGGGGCAGCTAGTACTTAATAATAATATTCCACGACTATTCACACAACGCCATCTAGTCCCAAGCTAAGCAGAGCTTGTGTTACGGGTACTAAACAACTGATAATTTAATTATGATTGATGATATCTCTGAAACTATGCATTTTTGGACCATCTATTCTAGGAGTATTACTAGAGTTATGGGATATAAAAAAAAACACCTTGTATATAGCAGCTCCTAGTAAATACATAAAACTGTGCCCGATCGGTGACAGCGCAGATAGCTAATAACTGATGACCTCGCGAGGAGAAATGCGCCTGCAATCTAACTACACACGTACCTATACATAATATCATACAACACAATCGTAGGGCTGCCACATAGAAGTTCTACCCGGATTTGACTTATATCTATTACTCACTCACTTGACATAATAGTATTTTGTTATATTTGATATTAGCAGTTTACAGTAGAACAGAAAACAAGAAAAAAGCTAGGCTGAGCCAAATGGATAACAAATACATAATTATACATACGCCTTTTTAGCCACCTGTTACGATCCTTATTAATATTGCTTCATGTTCGTTCTTAGATTTGTGGAGAAATTCCTGTATTTTTAAGAACGTTTTTAAGAACGAAGCCATCAGTCAGACAGTCGCTTTAAGTTATAAGTTGTAGGTAAGTTTTAATGGTGTGCAATAAAGAATATTCTATTCTATTCTACTCTGTCACATTGTGTCATTTTCTGTCAACAGTACGTCAAATTTACACACAATTTTGGCATTGATCGTCTCTGAGATGACATTGTGACTAGATTTCATTAATAATCTCATCTAAAATTAATAGTATAATTTTATTACCTAAGTGTAACTCACAACTTTATCCACTACTTGTTACTTATGAATTTATTTTACATTTTGTTTAGGTTACAGTTTTACGTAAATAAAGTTTGTCAATTTATTGGTTACAGTATTTCGAAATGTGTTAGACGTTAATGCAAATAGGTCTATCCCCGAAAAAAGTAAATTATAATTGTTCGCAAAGCGACGTAGAGGTGAGCGAAACTCCAGCATTTAGTTCCAAACCTACACTCACACCAAAGTATTGTCTACAGCAGGCCTAAACAGCCATATTACAAATTCTATTTATATTCTACTAGCTGCCCCGGCAAACTTCGTTGTGCCTTAGAGTCAATTTATTGCTCTTATTATTTCTTTTTTATATTAGATATACATACGTTGAAAAAGACGACAACAAATAAATCCAAACCAATAATAAATACTACTACTTTTAAATTACAACATGTATATATACCCTAACCTAACTGACCATACCTATCCTATAGCTAACCCAACTATCTAACCTAACTACCTTACTAAAAAATACTAAATTCATAATTTTAATCTGAACTATTGCCTCTATGTTACATACAATAATTTATGCCTATAGTTTTCCCGGTCTACTTTAATTAAAGTCCTAACAGTAAAATAAGTTCTATTTGCAAAGAATTATTAAAGTTCGTCTCTGTCATCATTGCTAGTTACGTAAATTGATTTCTGAAATATAAGACTTTTTTATGCTACATAAAACCTCTAAGTTTAGTAACAAAATAAATTTCAGAACGTAGGTGCGTATTATAAATTGACAACCTTACCTTCTTGGGTTTAGCTTAAGACTTGTCAATTTCAAATTGTCACCTGATAATGAACTGGGAAGTTTGACTCCTGTCATGTCATCCAAGATGGCGCTGCGTTTGAAAAATGTTTGAGACAACCGATATTCTTGATATTTATTTTTATGATGTCGAACGGGATAAAAAGTATCCTATGTCCTTCTCCTGGCTCTAAACTACCTCCCTGCCAATTTTCAGCTAAATCGGTTCAGCCGTTCTTGAGTTATAAGTGAAGTAACTAACACGACTTTCTTTTATATACATATATAGATTTCTATCCTTTAAAGAAAATGGCGTATATGTAATCGGCTGTTTGTCAACTGTCAAGTGTATTTCATTTTCAGCCATATTACAAATTCTACTCGTTAACACTTGACAGTTAAAAAACAGTCAATTCCATATACGCCATTGTCTTTCTATAATTGTCGTCTTATCAATTAAGATAATAGAAATAGAATTAGGCCTGCAGCTGCAGATCTTTTTTCTTTCTCTATCAAGCAAAGGTTATCTTCGTCGTCGCTTTTGTAGCTCTTTATGTTATTATCTGTACCTCTAGATCTAGGTATTAAATTATCCTGAATATAATCCACTTTACCAGTCTCCCAGACCAAATCCAAGTACGTACCAGCCCTGGCTACACCAAAGTGTACCGTTATGCAGCTAGCAACATAGACATGCATTCGAGGTCGCTTTCTCATTTCGCCGGCATCAAATTGCGGTCACCTCGTTTAGAAACGTTTAGCAGCCAGTTATAACTACCGGAGATGAATGGTTTAGTTTCAATGTCAAGTTGAACGAAAATATTTGGTTCCTTTTGCTTTACAATTTATAAAGAGGATGGGCGTCCTGTCTTGCTGAGAAGTCTGGTTAAAGCTTTTATTGTTTACGCTTTATGATCAGTACGATTTTGTTTACAAAAAAAAGTTAGATTGCGTTTTACTTGAAAGAGCAAATATAGGAAAATTTTTGCTTGTCACGTTACTACTCCACTATAGGGGAAGTCAAAGTCAAAATCGTTAATTGTAAATATATCGTCATCATAATTATCATATTCCTTGATCTGCCCTTATTTCAATTTATTTGGGGTCAGTGCAGCGTGTTTTATTCCTTAAATCTCTCATATCCAGGAGGATAGGAGAGATAGAGATAGGAATCTCTATTTCTTCCCTCCTTCCTAGACATATCTTCTATCATACAATCCATGCATCGTTTCTTTGATCTTCATTTACTCTCGTTACTCCCCACATTCATGCTGAACAATGTCCACACAAGAACTAATTGATCCTCATTGAAAACTAAGTGAACAAATAATGATCCTAGATTAAAATATAATTAGTCATATAATAGCCACTGTTACTAACTTTTTTCACAACAATTAATGATCCAAACTTCTTTGCATCACAGGGCTAACTATGGAAACAGCCTATTGAAAATTTAGTGAACAAAATATAATATTGGCCCTAGAGGATATAGTGGCTTATTGGCCTACTGGAACCAACTTTTCTCACAACAAATGATTCTTATTCCTCTGCATAATGCGTATGTGATTCTTAACAAAACAACAAATCGCAACCGTTGTGAACAATATTAAAATTGGTCTTATGTTATAAAGAAAAAAGCACGATACAAACAAAAATTCTAGTCAGGGCCACTATTTTATTAGTGAAATAAAAAAAAAGTGTTACACTAAGTCTCTAAGCCCAAATGCACATATTGGTGGGTCCTCAAAACACATTGCCCACTTCACTGCGTGCTGGTCATTGCCGATTGATTTGATTTGGTCCAGAATATAGGCTTAATCTTGATGGGATGTTGACTACCTACTCGAAGTTGCATGTGAATGTAGAACTATGTCTCGGACTCTCGACTTAGGTATAATATAGATCGGCGCTGGTGACCTGAACCTGGCCGTATACAGGGTGTAACGGAAAGGGTATATAAAAAAAAAAAAAAAAAAAAAAAATGTGTTTATTATCTTAAATCTATACAATTAAGTTGCAGGGGCTTCCCAGAAAGTAATCCGAAGATACTTGTGATGGGATAAACCTCGCTCTTCCTCTTTTAATTACATTGTTTCGTTGTGCTAATTAGGTAGGTATAAGTTATACATTTTTTATAAAAATAAAAAAAAAGAAATTAAAACAAAAAAGAAAATTGTTTTATGGCAGTGTGTGAAAACTAGAGTGTGTTTTGTATACATGTTTGTTTATACATGTGTTTATGAGTGTGTGAATGTGTATTTTGTGTGTATGTGTGTGTGCATGAGTGAGTGTGTGCGTGTGGGTGGGAGTGTGTACGTGTGAGTGAGTGTGGAGGTGTGCTGGAGTGTGTGTGTGTGTGTATGTGTGTGTATGAGTGGGGGTGTGTTGGAGTGTGTGTGTATGAATGGGGGTGTGTTGGAGTGTGTGTGTGTGAATGGGGGTGAGCTAGAGTGTGTGTGTGTGTGTGTCTGTATGACCTTTAACTCTGAGTCGCCAAAATGCCTTCCACGGCATCGTAATTAAGTGTGAGGAGCCATTCCGACAATGTCTTCTTACATTCGTACAGCTGCATAGGGTAAATGTTAAGTATGCGATTTAGTTTATTATAGACGCGTGGGGCTTGAGTTACATTTTGGCGACTAGCAAAAATTGAACGTGCTGGGTAGGTGGGGGCTACTATATCACATCGTCTTTTTTTAAGTTTGGCATGGCTAAAGGGTAAAATTTTGTGATATCTTAGTACCATGTGTAGTATATGGAGTTTTCTAACAGAGAGCAGCTTAGAGCTTGCGTATAGAGTTTCAGTAGGGAACCTGTAGGGCTTACTGTACATGACCTTAATCAAAGATCTCTGTGCCCTCTCTAGATCTATGAAATACGACTTAGCTGCTCCACCCCATACTGAGATACAATATATGATTACAGATTGGGCCAGTGCGATATAGATTTTATTCTGTAGTTCTGCATTCATAACATGTCTCAAGGATTTGAAGACCCAAATAAGTTTTCTTACCCTCCCTATAGTTAGTTCGAGGTGTGGGTACCAGCTTAACCTTTGATCTACCACAATACCTAGGTACTTGACAGCATTTACCTTATGTATTACAGGGCAACTACAGTTAGATTGGGTTGGGGTAAGACAAGAATGTATTCTAATGTTAAAGTCAGGAGCAGGCTGAGAGTTTGCATATTTAGTGGAGCAGACGTAATTGGTTTTTTGGGTATTTAAGGTAAGTAAATTCTGACATAGCCAATCACTAACTCTAGCCAGTCCTTTCTCCGCCTCCAGCCTAACTGTATCCCAGGTCTTAGCAGAGAAGATAATAGCGGTGTCATCCGCGTAGGACAGTATCCTCGCACCGTTTATCCTAAGGTTGCAGAGATCATTAATGTAAATCAAAAAGAGCGTCGGGCCGAGGACGCTGCCCTGCGGGACGCCATAGGTCACGTTCTCTTCGTTGCTAACAAGGTTTTCAATTTTTACCCCCTGTTTTCTGTTTTGAAGGTAACTGCTGAGAAGTGAGAGTGCAGAACCTCGAAATCCTAAGTTCTCCAGCCTGTGAATAAGTTTGGAGATAGAGACGGTATCAAAGGCCTTCTTGAGGTCAAGAAAGGCCACTAGGCATTTGTTCCCTTTATCTACTTCCTTGGTTATCACAGTAGCAAGTTCCTCCGTTGCATCCTGGGCCGATATTCCCCTTCTAAAACCATATTGAGAGGAGGATAGGACGTTGTACTTAGTCAGGTAGTTAACTATTCTGGAGTTCAAGAGTTTCTCAATGATTTTAGAAATGGAGGTCAACACAGAAATTGGCCGATAGTTGCTAACGTCGTCTTTATCTCCACTCTTATACACAGGGGTAACAACGGAGCGTTTAAGGAGGTATGGGAAGATACCTGTGTTAAAGCACAGGTTGGCCAGTTCGCAGATTAGCGGGACTAAGGTATCCTTGGCCTGTTTTAGGAAAAGGGTAGGAATTCCGTCCCACCCTGGTGCACTCCCAGAGTCTAGGGACATCAGTATACTTTCAACTTCCTCCTGAGAGGTGTCCAAGAGAACAAATGAGGACAGATTAGGGCTGACTGTGTTACAGGATGTAGGGGGCACGTTACTATTTAAGATTTTCTGAGCTAGAGCTTGTCCAATGTTAATAAAATAGTTATTAACATAGTTAACTGAGTCTTGTGGACGTGATTTGATATTTAGTAGATCGCTATTTGAGCTCCTAGGTGGTTTGTAATTTGTGATGTCATTTATGGTTGACCACAATGCCCGAGGGTTTTTAGCAGATGCTTTAATTTTGTCTCTATTAAATTTATTTTTTAGTTTTTTTATAAGGTTCCCACAGAAAGTCCTATATCGCCTATATGTGATAATTAGAATTTGATTATGTGGGTTTGATTTGAGTTTAAGGAAAATTGAATTTCGTAGTCTAATACACCGTAGGGCACCTGTTGTTATCCAGGGTTTGATCGTTCTTTTGCTATTCGTGATAACTACATTTTTAGAGTTCGAAAGTAAAGCTGTCCTGACCAATTCTATAAGTGTGAAGGCGTAAGTATCAGGGTCTTTGAAGATGTTAAAAAAGGAGGTATCAATGTTTTTGAGGCTGTTATATGTGTGTATATACATACAAACAGGGTGAATAGAGTATTTAATAACGAGTCTTTCCTCAAAATTTCAGTTCCCAACTAATAACTTTGAAACTTCACGATATTATTTAATATCGTCAGTTTATTAAATGCAAAATCATAACAAACGTGTCACCGCACTATGAGGGTCATAATCCTGTCCGGCAAGGTTCAAGTATATCTATCTCGGGTTCTGCGCGCCTTGTACAGACCTATCGGGCTCTGCCTAACCGACGAAGGCGCGACGGCGCGGGCGGGCTCAACTTTACAATTATGTATGTATATGTATAAAAACGTTGCCATGTCGTTAAAAAAAACGATAAATTAAACACTGCTATTAATGACTTCGAACGGCATTACCGCGATACTTTCGTAGGAGGTAGGGTCAACCGGTGAATATCGCTCAAAGTCAGTTTGATCCGGTAGGCTGTCACAACAGTCGTGACTCCAGTTGCAGCGCCAGTCCAGTTCCAGTTGCTTCGCTGTTCTGCGTTTCAACCAGTAGTAGTCTGAAATAAATCCTCCGTTCCCTTTAGCAGCAAACAAAATGGCTCGTGAAATTATGTTTTTATTTCCCTTTGAACTTAACAGAAGATAATGACGTGTTCTCGTTACTAGGCGATAGCATAGGATATTATAAGAATGTTTAAAATCAGTTAAGTAATTTTTGACTTACTTAAATCCATACAAATCAAATTATTTGTTTAGAATGCATTTCAAATCAATAAAATAACGAACACTACAGTAAAAATGCAGTGCAACTGCAAGATAAAGGTGTATTCCACAGTGGTGTTAAATTCAAACAAATTATATTTTAAAAGATTAAGTTTAATTAATTTATAAAAATGAATTTGAAAAGATTTGATTGGTTAAGGGGCGGGGCTAGGCCGACGGACAATGATGACTTTACTGCATTCTTAACGCGAACGTACTATTATATAGGTACCTCATCACATCATTCCTCATCACATCATTTCAGGATGCAATAAGAAAGAAGGAAAAGGTTTAGCGGGGTCTTTCTAAGAACAAGTGAATCGTGTTTCCCAGTTACTGAGAAATGGAGATAGGCAGTGGCTTCGTCTAAAGTACTAGTATTTAAGCTGACACCATCTTAGTAATTACATAACATAACATAACGCCACGCCTGTAATCCCCGAAGGGCTGGGCAGAGGTATACCTGGCAGTACACCCACATTTCGCCAGTTATGTTTAAGTCCCATGTAACAGGGGGCGAGCCTATTGCCATCAATCGGGCACAAATCAAATTTTAATTTTAATTCTTACCCGTGATGTTAAGGTACAGTCCCACATTTTTATTTTTTTTATTTTTATCCTAAAATGTATTACTATTTTATTAATTACTTAATTCTATTAGTTTTATTCGTTTTTTTTTATTTACAATTAATTATATCTGAGTAATGCTAATCTAGTGGCACTTTTTAGCTAATCAACAATTTTGTTAACATGTGGATAAATGTAGTGGGCAGCAATATTGTGAATACCACCTAAGAACCTATTTTATTGTTTGTAAATATGTATAAATTGTAGCTGTTTATTGTCCCAAAATAAATAAAATAAAATAAATCCAGACTCCGGGCTGCTACTGAGAAATCCCAGATGGAAAAACTCAATAACACTTTGTCCGACCCGGGGATCGAACCCGGGACCAACGAGGCAGTCATCTTAGTAATGTCATACTAAAAGCTTACTGCTACAGCACTACGAACCAGTGCAAAATTTAAAGACATTATAATTATTTAAGTATTACACAGACCTCCTTGTAGTGTCAATGTAAACGGACAAAAAATCTGTCAATTAAAAATTACTTATAGTTCTTATTTTGTCTCTAATATCGTAACCGTACCTTGCTTAGGTATGCAAAAAAAACGGAGTATTCCCGTTTGAGCACCTATTTTTTGAGCACCTATGCATTTCGCACCAAAGATATTCCCATTTCCCATAGGTTAATAGATAGGTGCTCAATAAATAGGTGCTCAAACGGGAATACTCCAAAAAAACAAACTGTTAATTTAAATTCATTTAGCAAAATAGCTTATACCTTGTACTAATATTTTTAAAATGACATGAGAAAGTCTTCAAAATGGCTGTCCTTCACAGCTTCCTACTGTTTTTGCTGGGTAGAAGAAGTGAAGCAACCAAATCTCAAGCATCACAATCATCTGTCTAGGTAGAATTAGAATCTGGATACTATCTACTTAATGAATAGTTAGCACATATGTATGTATATGCTATCTCCTAATCCCACTGCTCACACCCAACGCCACCATCAATGAACGGAAAATTAGAAACTCGTATAGCGTAACCCAATTCCCCCTCTTTCCCCCTTTCAGCTTCGCATTGACATTCGGTGCAGGCAGGTCAACGATCCCGCTTTCACTTTCCGGTCACACCCCCCCGCTTTCCTGTTGCGTAACATCTGGAAGTGAATTGACGTGAGCGGCGCATATGTGCGCTTGCGCAGCACGCGTGAAAATGTTCGTTTTGTTTCTAGTTATTGTGTTATGATTGATTTTTGTATGTTTGCTGTTTGATATATGTTATTAAGTAGGTGGACTTTTTTTAATTTAAATAACTAGAATAATATAGAGAAGTGTGTGGCTATTATTTAGCCACAAGTTAAAGCTCAGTGGGGCGATGGAAGGTTAAGCTATTAAGCTATTCTTAACGGGATGGGTCCACGGATGGACGGTGACTCCTCCGTGCCTCGGGAAAGTACGTTAAGCCATTGATACTGGCTGTCATTTGTACTTAGATCTTTGACAGTCTTTACGGGTAGCCCGAAGCCGGAAATTCTGACAACCAGATTAACCAAGGGGTATCGTATTACCCAGTAACTGGGTTGCATTGTGGAGGTCAAACAGGGAGTCACTTCATGTTAAACACTTAAAGCTGTGTTCGCTTAAACTGGAAGCCGACCCCAACATAGTTGGGAAAAGGCTAGGCAGTTGATGATGATTTGGAATGATATAGTACTCTTTATCTATACACTCTTTATCTACCATAATAACATTAAGAGATACATAGGGTCTTCTGTTAAGAGATCTCTTAAGCGCTTATTACACTATCCAATTTGTAGCATCCTAACTATAGGAAATCGAATGGTGTAATCGCAGTAAGGACAGATTGGATCCGATTTATAGTCCCGACTGGACCGCATGGATGCTTCCTAACTAAGATCCTAGTAAGGATGCTACAAATCGGATAGTGTAATAAGCCCTTTATCGACAACCTCAGGATCGACTTGGCCGACAGGACAATTATGACCCAGTTCGTGGGTTTTAGAAGAACATGTCAAATTAATTTATCATTATAATTATTAGCCACAAGGGCTGAGTTTAGGCATGTATGTATGTGTAAATCAACCGGGAGAGTTGAACATTGCATCAGACTTAAGTAATTAACTTCATAAAAGAACAAACAATCCTTGAAATACGTTCAACAATGTTAGTTAGGTTTAAGTTTTGCAATTTATATAATAATTTTTAATAATGAATAATAATAATAATATTACTTATATAATGATATCTGTTATGTAAAATAGCTTCTCTATCGCATTAGGTTAGCCTGTTAAGATAGATGTAAGTAAGGTTCTAAATAAATAAATAAACGAAACGCTCAAGTTTACCTAAATATGTTTATGTAATTTTTATATGACAAAAACTAAGTTTTACCGAAATGACTATACTAATGTAAAATCCAATGACGTCAAACGTATGCCCTTTTTACTGTCCAATGGGTAAAAACGTAGATCGTGAGTAAGGAAACAATAGACAGGACATAGTTTTATGAAATAATATCGTAATCTATGCAATAATAATAATAATAGTTTATCCTCGCTATTGTTATTTTCATAACTGTATGACGTGTTGGATGAAAAAGGCCTGGCTTCCTAATACAGTTTACCACATTTTGAGGTTACAATTTACCTTATTGAACATAAAAAGGACTTTCCCTTACGTCAAAGGGGCTTGTAGCTAAACTATGTTAGCCACAAGGGTCTGAGTTTACGCATGTATGTATGTGTTAATCAACCGGGAGAGTTGAACATTGCATCAGACTTAATTAACTTCATAAAAGAATAAACAATCCTTGAAATAAGTTCAACAATACCAAAGAAACCATTCGTAATATTACTCCACAGTTTGCCTGTTACTTACACCTCAGAGTTCTAAGAAAAGGGGTTGAACAGCAAAAATATGCAAAGGCGTGATGAATGTCGTCATCAAACAGACCGTTACGCAACACACACCCTCAATGACGTCAGAGGTAGCCATAAAAGTCACTCATTATATTTTTAATTGCCCGTGATCCCGAGAAAAGATGAAAAAAACGTGACAATGTTACAGCATAAATAAACATTTTGTTTTGGATGAGATTTATAACTTTTCTTGGGGATAAATTTCGCAAGAACGTAGGTACCTACGTAGGTACAGAATTCGTCGCATAACTAAATCTTCTCTTCGTACATATACACATATACATGCACGTAAAGGTGCCAGCACATCAAGTTACCCCAATGTGTTAAATTATCCCAATTGAATATGAATCTTATTCTGTTTGACACATTTTGGTAACTTGATGTGCTGGCGTCAGTGCATACTCTCCAGTCACCCCTCTTAGTTTTGACAGTTAAATAGAGCTTATGAGACTCACAAACAATGCGACTTTCTATTGGTAAAAGAATTTTTAAAATCGGTTCAGTAGATCCAGCAGGCCTGGCCATATTACAAATTCTATTTCTATTCTAGTTCTATTACAGAAAAAGCAAGAAAATGGCCTATAATTATGGAATCAGCTGTTTGTCAACTGTCAAGTGTATTTAATTTTCAGCCATATTACTAATTCTACTCGTTAACACTTGACAGTTTGTCAAACAGCTGATTCCATATACGCCATTTTCTTTCTATTGTCGCAATAGAATAGAAATAGAAATAGACAAAGCAAAGGGGAATGGGCAAAAATATATGGAGTTTGGTCCAAATTTCCACCACCAATAAGAACTATGGCATATGATGGAACACTGCGTACTGAATCATTACAAGAAGACCGCAACTAAAAATATTTACTCAGTAAAAAGTTATGACCCCATGAAAACTAGCAATTTAAAAACCTTTTTACGCTTCTTTATTTCACTATATCTTTAAAACTACTAGATTGATTTGAAGTATGACATTTAGTTGTAATTCATACGTTATTTTGGTTGATATTAGCTATACAACATCAAAATAAAAACAATATGGCGGCCGCGGTAGGTACCTCGCTACGTCAAAAAATCTATCTCTATCCTATCATGTGGGGTATCAAATGAAAGGACTTCTACCTATCTATACAACGCTTATATTTATTTTAAAATATTTTTATTACTGGGAAGAATGTAAACACAAAAATATTTTACAATAGTTTTATTTATTACTGTCTCAAATGTGGGGTCTGTCCTTAAAAGAGTAGGTACAACAGAAGTTGTAAGACTTCTGAATATAGACGTAAGTTCCATCTATCACCAGAATAGCTTTCCTTTCTTGTAAGGGTGCATTTGGGTTTCGAAATATACCATTTGCCACAGTCAGATTTTTTGCAACTACTTCATTTGTTGAAATATGATCCAGGCCCAGGTGCCTTGGTACGAAATCTTGTACCAAACATTTGCGCACAGTATTCATTTTCCTTTCGAGCGTACGGCGACTCATTCTGAAAAGTACACTGAGTCTTTCGTTAGACGCTACCCGTCCGGAGCTTCATCAAATAAATAGCTATTGAAGTTATTGGGGTCGGTTACTTCTTGCTGCAATGAAGGGGTTTCTCGTATCACTTGCTCAAATGCGTTATGAGTGATGCCCACACGATGATGCAATAAAATGAAATGAAATGTGGCTATGTGCGAAAAAAATTAACGGTTTAATAATTAAAAATACGTATTTTTAAAACAGTCATAACTTTTTTCTGAGTGAATATATTTTTTTCGCCTAGTAACCAAAATTGTATGCTATTTAGTCGATTTTAAGCTTACATAGCCCCCAATAGTGGTGGAAATTTGGACCACTTCTGCTCATTGTCCTTTTGTTATCTTTTACCAAAGACATTCAATACCATAGACCGGACATCACGATCAAAATTTTCGTCTGAAACTTGTGTCCTGCTTGGACACAAGTCTATGAGTCTTTTTTAGTATCGCTCCGCTGCCGCTCCAGTATTCATAAATATTATTCTAGATGGCGTTACTGAGACATGGGGATCAAAGTTTTTCTATGACATTTCCTTGACATGCCCGCTCTATAGTATTTTAAATCTCTTCGTCTTTTACAATGATATTTTTTTACTTTTAATTCACTATGACACCAATAATAAAATTGTAGTAAAAGACTAGTGTTAAGCCACACCTGTGTACAATTCTGTTATATTTAATACCCAAAGGGGGCTGGCACTGTACTCCCTTATACAGGTTATTCTATAACCTAGCTGGAAATGCAGCACCTCACCACTATTTCAGTTGTAGTTTTTAGTACACTAAATTTGTCAACCCTGTAAACTACCATGTACTACAATGCTTTTATAATTAATAAATAAAGTTAAAGTTAAAGAATTTGTAATATGGCTAGGCCTGCAGATACAGAGATTATTCAAATTCAAATTCAAACATTTTATTTCAGACCATAGATCCATATTTTGTTAGTAATTATAACTCTCTACAATTTCCCGAACTCACAAACTTTACTTCTTATTTATTGATTTAGTTTAGGAAAACAAAAAGATACACAAATAAAGTAATGACTAGCAGTGGCGAGGGATACATTTTCTTAACAGGGAAACCGACACAAAATAATATAAAATTCGTATCACTAGTTTTTGCTTCTCTTGAAGTCAGAATCAGTAGGTCGGTATCGGTCTTCCTACTACTCTTTATGCCTTTGGTTTAAATAAGAAACCTTTAATACCTATATTTGATAATACTAGAGTTTTCTGCCGTTATTTAAATTCAAAAGGGAAGCCGATGTGTATCCAGTTGTATGGACCCTTCGCCACAGATGAGGTAGGTAGGTAGGTAGTAAATTTAAAATTACATTGCATATGTATTGTGTAACATCACACCAATTATAAATAAATAATCTACACCGTTTTGTCATCCAAGCTACCTGTGTATGCATAATAGATAAATATTAATAATTATCGGTTACTGTCCGCGCTAGATAAATAATGAGAGGAGGCTTATGTCCGAAAACGGATTGCAAAAGTCTGAAAAAAATGGACGAATAATGTACGAATTTAGCACACTTGCCTTTTTGAATTCGGTTAAAAAGTACATACCTACCTTATCAGTTAAAACGACCCGGATTTAAAACGACCTGCGCACGCGCCACAAAAAAGATAACTCACCAATTCCTGTTCAATTACATCATAACTTAGGAAGCGAAGAAAGCGCAACCATTATACGTACATATATAAATTGTTGCAATTACTATTACTTGCGTGATGTAAGGTGAAATGCTCCGGCGCAGCGTCAGGAAGTTTGCGTAACTCGGGCCTTGAACCTGCGCGGAACTGCGCAAAACTGCGCGAACAGGAAGTGGAAGCGGTGGTGCTGGGAAGTGGTTTGATTTTGCGAATGGTTGCTGACTTTTTGAAGTGACATGGTCAATCAAGGTTTAAACTCAAAATTGGTGTTTTATATTGTAACTGTAATAAATAAAAGTATAATACCAAAATGGATGGAATGTGCGAAAATACGATATTAACATTGCCTCGTTGGTCTAGTGGTCACCAAGATCTACTTGCTAAGCATGAGGTTCGATCCCCGAGTCAGCCAAAGTGTTATTGAGTTTTTCAATCTGGAATTACTCAGTAGCGGCCCGGAGTCTGTATTTGTGCCCGATTGATGGCAATAGGCTCGCCCCCTATTACATGGGACTTGAACATAACTGGCGAAATGTACGTGTACTATCTCTGCCTAGGCCTACAGGGATTACAGGCGTGATATTATCATTTTAGCCGAAAGACGTTCATTGCTGAACATAATCCTACCCTAAGCAGCACCACAATGACCAGTCCTGTGCGTCTTGCATCCATCGGATCCCGCGACCCTCACCAAGTCGGCGGTCCACCTTGTGGGAGGCCTTCCAACGCTGCGTCTTCTAGTACGTGGTCACTCCAGAACTTTGTGATAACTATCTGTTCTGCATGCAATGAACATTAAAAGTAAAACAGAAGATATGGCTAAAAAGAAAGAAAAAATGTTTAAATGAGTTTAACAAATAATAGTATTTAATCTAAATTAGTTAAACTATTAAACATTTAAAAATAGAATTAATAAAGTAAACTAATTGATAACATCATTTAAACTGCTCATATCACATACGTTGTGAGCACCTGCAGGCAGTTACGTCATCGGTCAACGTAATTAATCGTGTAATGACAAAAATCAATGATTAGATATAATTTGGAATTTCCTAATTCAACATTCTTTAGAAGTTAGGTCAGGTTCACAAGGTACACCTCTTCACAGGTCCGCAATGCACATTTGTTTGCTGAAAGAATTAAATAAATAATAATAAATAAAATGAACTAAAGAAGAAACATATATTTATTTTGGATACTCACATAAAAACTATATTTTTTTTTTAAATGTACAGACGCCAGCACATCGAGTTACCCCAATGTGTCAAATTTCTTTGATCGTTTTGCAACTTTATGTCAAATAGAATAAAGTTCATATTCAATTGGGAAAATTTGACACATTGAGGTAACTTGACCTCAACTTTCAACCGACTTCATTGAAAGCACTAACAGGTGCAAAATAACTTTAGTTTTGGAAGTCTATGGCTTTAGTAGTTTTATTCCATTATTGCCCACCGACTTCCGAAAGTAGAGTTATCTTTCGTAAATGTGTAATAAAATATTTTAAATTAAATTGAACTCATTTACCAGTGACAAAGTGTCTCATTACTACTTTAATTGTTTTTGTTAGTACGACCAAAGAAAGGTTAAAAAGATTTATAGGTATCCATTGTATTGTTGTTTATATCAACCTTTCTGCAGTTGTATTCAATAAAAGTCACCCCGCAAAAACTTAAGTGAAGTGAACTATCAATGCCTAAAATTTGCATGAAATGACAGCTCAATTTGTTTTCACTTCACTTACATCTTATCATAACACCACTTTATTTACTAAACATTTTTACAGAAAATGGGCTGACAATAGGTATTAATTAAAAAGGTGTAGGTACTATGCGTTTGAAATGAGAATAGGAACGTCAATGACCTCTAACTGTCAGATGTCACTTGAAGAGTACAGTCCACAAGACTAATTCATTTAAGACGTTTTTTCATTTTGGGTAACTGCGACTCGGTGAAACAAAAAAACTAAAATTATTTGATACGCGAATAAGGTTTCGTTGCAGACTGTACTTTTCAAGTGACATCTGACAGTTAGAGGTCATTGACGTTTCTATTCTCATTTGAAACGCAGAGCACTCCTTCACTTATAGGAGACCACAGCATGCTCAACAGTGTTAACAACTGGCTAACAATTAAGGGTAAATAACAATTAGTGTAAAACTGTACATATAAACGGGTAATAGGAAACTTCACGAAACTTCACGGATATAACAACCTGATCATATTCTGCCTAGCCTCTTCCCAACTATGTTTGGGTCGGATATACATATTAGACCTAAATAATAATAATAATAATACCAGCCTGTTACTGTCCCACTGCAGGGCAAAGGCCTCTTCTCATACAGAGAAGGCTTGAGCATTGATCACCACGCTTGCTCAAGGCGGATTGGCGATTTCAAACTCATATTAACTATAAGTCCAGGTTTCCT
Organism: Euplexia lucipara; assembly: GCA_921972225.1. Lineage (NCBI taxonomy): Eukaryota > Metazoa > Arthropoda > Insecta > Lepidoptera > Noctuidae > Euplexia > Euplexia lucipara. The sequence goes on along the minus strand of OV179167.1, from coordinate 10,873,033 downwards.
CAAGATGTTTTCCTTCACCGATGTCAATGATGGCTAAGATAAACTAAGAAAGTACATATGAATTGAAAAAGTCATATTGGTACTTGCCCGGATTTGAACCACAACCTCGTGCATGAGAGGTAGGCGCCTTAACCTCTGGGCCATCACGACATCATACACACACATAATACACATATCTGATTTAGTTGGAAACCTTACAATCTGCTCATCCACTATACTTACAAGCGATATATAACACTACCGCTGCAGATGATCCGAGTTCAAGGCCCGACAATCGTTACATAAGGAATATTATTATTAGACGCACGTAACACCAGAGAAATGCTATTACGACTAAGAATATTGTAATATCCGAGTTTTGTTGGACACTGTTTTTGTGATGGGTTACCGCAGGAAATGTTCAAAAGTCCTTAAATGTGTTGGGGATTCACAAACAAAAATATACAAAAATAAATGATAAACAAAATTAGCAATGATATCTGGAGTGAAATAATAAAAAAGAATGGAAACACTAAGAATTTAAAAGAGACACAACAAATACTTTATTTATTCTAGAATTATCAAAACTAAATCTTTGATTTCTTGGTTGAGCTATGGATTATGAATTTGTATGACTGTAAGAGTATTCAGTCATTATTAGAATATTACAGAATAAAATACTCTTTAAAAGTAAAGTAATTGATGACTAAAGAAACGATAGATGCACTGTGTGAGATGATGTCTTCTTAGGAAGAAGATGAACCCCAAATACTCTCGGATAAAGGCCGAAGGTTGACTTGTATAGGCAGAAGCGGAACCAGGTAAGTAAGATGACTAAATTTAAATTTTTGGTCCTTTATCTAGATTAGGTAGGTACTAGAAAATATCGACACATTATTTTTAATCAAATGAAAACGGCGAGTCTAAATCTGTGGCCCTAGTGAAAAGGGGTATAAGTCCAATTTTGTCGAAAATGAGTTAAGTGTACCAAAGTGATCAGAAAACCGACTTTTACAGTTTTTTTTGGTATCAGTTGGACCCTTTTACACAAAGTAACTTTCTTATTTTTAAAGATAGCTTAGATCTGTCTTCACCAAACGATAGAACATTTTTTTTCTGATCACTTTGGTACACTTAACTCATTTTCGACAAAATTGAACTTATACCCCTTTTCACTAGGGCCACAGAAATATCGCATGACGTCACGATTACGTACAGTTAATACTGAATTTTGACGTTTCAAGCTCCCTCTTCTTCATTTTAATGAGCTTAATCTAAGTAGCTTTCCATCAATTGGAAAAAAGCAAAAAAAAAATGTACCTACGGGTCTATTATTTTGTATTAACTAACAAATGGACTAAATAGAATTTTGATATTCATACACCGTTCATACCTATTAGTGTTTTCTTTTCTAAAGACCCTCGGCTTGGTCAAGCTCCTTTTAAACGAAAACCTAGATCTGCCACTAGGCATGAGGCAATAAAAAGGCCGCTTATGTTTACGCTAGCCATCTTAAATCGGTTACAAAAGCATCACCAACAGTAAGAAGAAAATAATTCAAAATATTCTCACCAACTTGACTTATAGAGAAGCAGTTTGAAAATCTGTAGCTCCTTAAAATTCTTTCAGATGTAGACACACACACACACACACACACACACACACACACTTTCGTACACTTGGATTGTGGAATGAGCTCCCTGCCGAGGTTTTCTCAGAGGGCTACAGTGTGGAGTTCTTCAAAAGGGGAGTAAATAGGTTTTTAAAGGGTCGGCAACGCGCGTGTGGCGCCTCTCGTGTTGCAAGTGTCCATAGGCTACGGTAACCGCTTAACATCAGGCGGGCCGTAAGCTTGTTTGCCACTGTCGTGGAATAAAAAAAAATAAAAAAAATGTAGGTACCCTAATTGGAAGAGTAGTGGTCAAATGTGAAGCAATTCATATATACAACTCTTCTATAGAATTATTAACTAATTAAAAAATTTAAAAAAAAACAGCTTGTCCGATTACTTTCAAGTTCTCCAATAACTACTGCTTACCCTTGTATCTTCAACTTTAGTCGTAAAGCCAAGCCGGTAGTTCAAGGCTTGTTACGCAAACTTCACGTCATCGGGTCGTCGCCCGCGCAGCTCGCGATTGAATGCATATTTTTATCATGCTGTTTCTTTGCTGTCTTATTTTTATCTGTTGATCTTTGTTTAGATCATTTTAATTGGTGGACTTGCCTTGACGATTTGTTGCGCCATTTTGTTTTTGCAGTGTTTGTTTGTCAATTGTTTCCTTTAGTTTCAGGATAATCCTGAAAGTAAAGGAAACTTTTAGACAAACTGGTGTCCGCGCAGAATTTAACATGTTATCGTTTTGCGGAGAAACTTAACTTACTCCTTATAACAAAACCTATCTGTCCGTGAAAATCCCATACAAATATGTCAAGCCGTTTCGGAGATAACCTCAAAGAAACATTCGGTCATACAACATTTTGTAAATTCATTCTTTCAGGCTACTTACCTTGTTAGGTATTGCAACTGGTGAATAGCATAAACAGCAGCTCTCCATTCTGCTCAACTATCTGAACACAGGAGAGAAACGAGGACTATCTTCTGCCACGTGGTGGGTCAGTTTGGCAAAACTTACCAGAAGAAGAATTGCTCGAGCCGATAACCTAGGACAGATTGAATTGATTGACACCACGAAGTTAAGACTACCTGAACCTTCATAAAGTAGGAATATAGTTCTTCTTCTTTTGGTGTGCCTATGATGATGGGCTTCACATACTATCGAGAAATATCTCTAAGGCATGCTGGTTTCCTCACGATGCTGTCCTTCACCATGAAACCGACAAGTCAGAGGTTGGTCCTTGGCTTTGATCAGCGGCCTCTGCACCTCCAGGTCACCAGACTAAGCAGTTCCATAGGCAGTCACTGTCTTGCAGTTAGGAATGAGTTAGGAACAAGTGACTTTCAAGGCTTGGCGATTTATGAATCATACCCAAATTGAGTCAGGGTTTCCAAAAGCTGATATGTCGATGACTCACATTCAAAATAAGAACGGTAATATCTTCAGTGTGACGTAGTGACTTACCGTTTTCGTAGAAAGTGTGAAAGCATTGCAGAATACGGCGGTACGTGTGTCCATACGTCATTCGGCCGTCGACCCGCGGCCATGATTACCTATGCAAATGTTAGACAGCGAATCATAACGTCTACTGTTTTTCTTTTGTAATGAACTGAAGTGACGTAATGTATTGTAAATCGGGTTTCTTTTATGGTGTGATTTGATTTATAATGTGTGCATGTGTTGCACGCGTTTATTTAAACATATAGATATAGGTATTATATAGGTATTTTTTCTTTATATTAGCATTATCTAAAGGTTAAATGGTACACTATAAATTTACGACTTAAGGTCCACCAAACTGTATATTTGTGTATTTTAAGGTATTTCATAATTAATAAAAAAATGGAATAGAAAAAAAAAACATCATAAGAACTTACAAATATTAAGTTTTAGAGCCAATAGGGTTTAACAATGGCCAGCCTTTTTGCTAACTGTTAACTCTTTCTTGATGTGAGAAACAAAAAACTTAATTATGTAAATACCTTATGTACCGGCAAAGCTAATGCCTCAATTATACAAATTAAATAGTGCCAAGTATACTACCAACTTTGTCTACCAAACCTTTTCCCGAATATATTGGCTAGCCGTTTAGAAAAGGGTCCAACGAATCTAACAGCAGTTAAAACCTAATGCCTAATTGTGTGACTAGCAGAGTGTCAAGTCATAGGTGTCGAATACCTAAGAATCCAAAGCCTCTGATTTTCATTAAGTGCGGTTTTAATTATCACTAGCTATAAAAACGTGTGGAAACCGTCACGCCCGAGAGACATTTATCGATGGCATTCGAAGCCAAGTCAGAGGCTGATGGCAAAGAGATGGTGCTGCTTGTGGTAACTGGTCGTCTTGCTGGCTTTGGTTTTGCAATTGTTTTAAACTTGTTTTTTTTTGGTTTATTTAAATACGACAGTTCTAGTTTATCATTTTGTTACATTAATAAAAATAAATATTCCACAACTTTTCACACAACGCCATTTAGTCCCAAGTTAAGCTTGAGAGCTTGTGTTATGGGAACTAAACAGCTGATAAACATACTTATATATTTCTAAATACATACATATTATAGATAAATTACACCCAGACACAGAACAAATTATCGTGCTCATCACACAAACATTTGTCCTGGGAGGGAATCGAACCCACGACCTCCGGCATAGCAGTCAGGGTCACTAACTACTAGACCAACAGGCCAGTCAAAGATCAATGGTCAATGTCTTGCAGATCTATAGATTTAATCCAACTCTGCACAAGTAAGCTGGCACACCCTTTATGCCTGGAAGATTCTTATCAGTCAGTTGCTTTTGCTTGAGTTAAGTTAGTTTTAATGTCGGTAGCTATATATTACTGGTATTCTGTATATTGAGTGTGCTAGCTAACTTGTAGTGAATAATTTATTTTAATTATTTTTTAATTATAACTAATTGTACTGTGTAAATTCAAGTTCTTATAACTTATCAGACAGATGTGTTGCTGGGGAGTTTGTTCCGCCACATCTTCTTCCCAGCAAAAACATTAGGAAGTGGTGAAGGGTGGGCTTTTTGGGGGACTGTCTCATGTAATTTCGACGTTCAAAAAGTGCTGATCCACAGCCTAATTTGAATAAATGACTTTTGATTTTGATTTTGATGGCTGGCATGAACACTGTAACACGAATAACAAATATCTGATTTGCCCCTCATATAAAAGAGTGGTGCAGAGCCCTTATAACTCGCCTTTTCTGAGGCACTATGTGGGGAAAATGGTTGCTTAACAATTTCTGGATTTGCCATTCTCTGCACATCTTGCTGCTGCCACCATGCAGTTGTTTCTTTTTATCTTTTTGTTTTTAAGCTATTGCATAGCTTCTATCGCGGGCCTTGAGCGCGGGGACCGAATCCAGAAATTCCGTAACGAAAAAACCTCAAGTTCCCCTTCCGACGGGCAAGGAGGTGTGGCTTGAAGGCCGAAGCTATTGCATATATATTTATATATATATTATATATTTATATTGCAGGCATAGTGGTGATAGCGGGGAGGGGAAAGGGGAGGAGGGGGAGGGGGGGAGTAGAGGGGCGGGGAGGGGCGGGGAGGGGAGGGGAGGGGAGAGGGGGAGGAGAGGAATGGGGAGAGGGGGAGGAGAGGAATGGGGAGGGGGAGAGGAGAGGAGTAGATAAAAAATGCTATGCAATAGCTTTACCGCGGCAGTCTCCGAGTGCCACACGTCATTTTTTTTTTGTGTATTACTAACATCAGTAATAATTTACTAACAAAGAATATTAAGTTGCCCGAATTTAAATAAATAAATAAATAGGCCAAATTAAACACCCATGCTTCTTTTCATAATTATAAACTAAGTATACCATTAATGGCAGCAATAACTCCCGCCTGCCTGACGTTAAAAGGTAACACGATGATGTAGTAAAAAAAAACAGGTGTATTTTATCCTTTTACCTCTTATGAAATACAGACAATATCAAGATTTGAATCGCGGAAATCCCCACGTAAAAATATTATTAAACTATTTTTAACTGAGGGAAATATATTGCGTAATTAACATTTACAAGGAAATGTTAAAAGTAGGTGAAGATGATGTATGAAGATAGAATTTATTTAATCTCAGTGACGTCAATGACTAAATTTTATGGTAGTTAGGTACCATTTAGCCATTGACTTCACTATAGTATCTACACATACACACATACACGTGCTTTATATGCAGGATAGTAATACCTACCTGTTTTCCTATTTACGAATATTATAGGTAATGTCGTAAAAGGATGGATGAAAGGCGACTAACGAAAGGTATTTGTAACAAGTACAAGGTACAAAATACAAGGCAGATGTAAGTGGGAACTCCGAGAGGCGACGCCCTAGAAGGATATACATAGACCTTATCGGTGAGGTTCTTCAGAAAGGTCAGGTGCGTAGTACTCGCAACCGGCGTGTGTGTATGACAACATGTATAAATGTAAACGAAGCAAAAGAAGTATGTAAGAATCGTAGCATATGGCGCTCTGTAGTTTCTGCCTACCCTCATGGGAAAAAGGCGTGAGTGTATGTATGTATGTATAGGTAATGTAAAAACTGTCATTCCTACTGTAATATATTATGTATTGTTTTAGTATTTACCTAAAGGAGACTAATAGAATCCATTAATGTTGACATTCGCATGCTAATCTTTGGCGAAACATGTAGGTACGTTCATAATAAATTTACCATCTGTATTACCGTGTTTCATGTGAGTAAAGAATTATTATTATTTGGTAGGTACTAGTAAAACACTAGGAAGCTGAGGAGGGTCAAGGGTGTGCGTTTTCGGGGACTGTCTTATATTACTTTGTCTTTCAGAAAGTTCTGATTTTAAACCCAATTTGAATAATTGTCAAAAGTCAAAGTCAAATCATTTATTTCAATAAAATTAGGCCATATAAAAGGCACTTTTGAACGTTAAACTTACAAGTTAAATAAAATTTAATGATTCTAGTTGCCCCTTCTAAAAGGTAGTTTTGTATGGAGAAGAATGGGCAAGAAACTCCATACTTACTCTTTTAAAATAGTTTTTACAATATTTGTATACAATAAAAAATACATTATATTATTATGTGAATACGATGTACCTAGAATAAACAAAGTAAAATAAAAAAATAAATAAAAAATAACATACTATGCTAAGATAGATTAAGCATTTTAGTAGATAAGTACATAATTATGTGGATAGATACATCATGGTACTCTCAGATTTACAAATATTAAAATCACGTAACAAATCAAGAAAATATTAAATAAATAATAATAAAAAAAAAATACTCAGCAGAAATTGATTTTGATTTTGCCCGTAGTGGCAAGGGGTCAATTTTTTTAAGTGGGAAGCCCACACGTTATGCACTTAGTTTGTATAACTATTTGATGTCACTATTGAATTCATCGATCTAGCTACTTACCACCCTTTATATCTTGTGTAAATATCTATAGTACATAACATAACATACATCACGTCTGTAATCCCCAAAGGGTTCGGCAGAGGTGTACCTGGTAGTACACCCACATTTCGCCAGATAATGTTAAAGTTCCATGTAATAGAGGGTGAGCCTATTGCCAACAATCGTGCACAAATCCAGACTCCGGGCTGTTACTGAGAAATTACAGATGGAAAAGCTCTATAACACCTGGCCCGACCCGGGGATGGGACCCTAGACTTCATGTTCAGCAGTAGCGCTTGCGATCACAGTAATTTTGGCAATACAAGAGCCTTGCTGCCATTTTTCAATTGCGGTACAGTTGCTCTTCCGAACATCACAAAGAATAGAAATGAATTGAATACTCTTTAGGCCAAGACCCCTTATGCCAATACGACTGGCCTGTTGGTCTAGTAGTTAGTGACCCTGACTGCTATGTCGTCGTTCGGTCGTGGGTTCGATTCCCACCCACGAGCACGATCATTTGTTCTGTGTCTGGGTGTAATTTATCTATAATATGTATGTATTTAGAAATATTGTATGTTTATCAGCTGTTTTGTACCCATAACACAAGCTCTCAAGCTTAACTTGGGACTAAATGGCGTTGTGTGAAAAAGTTGAAAAAAAAAAAAATTGAGTTGGATAGCATACAGTGACCTGCGAGTGCAGTACAACAATGCGTTCAGGATGCTGATGGGGCTGCCGCGGTATTGCAGCGCTTCTAATATGTCTGCCGAGGCCCACGTCAACAGTTTTGCGACGTTAATGTGTTTAGTAAGCGTTGTACCTCGACACTAACTCGCAAGCGTGCTCGTTCCAACAGCATCTTGAACGTATTAACGGACCGGTGCGGTGGGACTCTCCGATGCTTGAATGCTGGATACGACTGCATGCAGTAAAGTACCAGATATTTCTGGTGTCGGAGTGTCGACACCAGGTTTTATCTTTATTTTATAGTGTATTTTGTTGACTAACTCTTAATTAGCTCTTAAGTATTTTTGTGTTAGGTACTAACAAAAGAGATTGCCCAGGAACAGTACTCTTGATAAGTCACTTGTGTCTCAAGTCTTTAAACGACATGAAATATCTAAAATAAAAATATCTTTTTTAAAAAGACTTAATGATCATTTAAAATGGGATAGTTTTTTGAACAATAATTAGTACTTTTATGTTTCCGACGATAGAGAACGCCATTTTTTACTATCAGCTGTCAATACTAGGGATGTTTATTTTTAACCGCCTTCAAAAAAATAATTTTACGTTACGTTTTTTTCTTTTGCGGGTAATGTGCATACCTACCTACATAAAATAAAACGATATCGATTTTGTGTTGATTGTTCAATCTATTATTGTAAAGTAGGTAATAACAGAGTTCTAAGTATAGTATTTTTAATATCAGTGGTTGTAAACGACGGCATCGGCGCCAAGTGGTATTCGTGAAATATCACTGGCTGGTTTACGGAAATCTATTTCTCATCAGTATGGGTACAACCTTATTTGACATTTATTGCGTCTGTCATATTTTTGCAATACAATACTGTCATTTCTACTGGTTTTGGTACGTTGTGCGTCGAGTCGAGCCTTTTAGTTCCTCCGTTACTGCTGCCAAACCATTGAAAATAAACATAATTCTAACGCCGCAGCTGCACCGTGTGTGTTGTTTATTACGAAAGGCAGGACTTTTTTAGTTGTGATCATGGCGAGTGCGACTGTGATGCAATGTCTCAACTGCTCTTTGAGATTAACGCCACTTAGCCGCAGACGCATGTTGTCGGAGATTTCGAATAACATCATGAACATTTTACGAGTCTGGATCTCACCAACGCCGGTAAGAATGCACATTGTCTCTTTGTCGTAGTATGATTTTTTTACTTAGGAACTGCGCTTTATGTTTACGTACCATATAACAAAATCTTAGAGGACAAAAATACAATCAATATCTGTGTGTTAGTTCCTCACCTCATCAGTCCCGACTGATATGGTTCCTACCTATATTAATATAGGTCATGTTAAAATCCAGTAACCCGTACTGGATTTTAACATGACCTATATTAATATAGGTAGGAACCTTCTACTATGATAATATTACCGTGCTTCTACAGTGTTGGTACTAACTAACTTATTAACTAGGATTAGAAGAATAAATTACAGGTTTAAGAAATAATCATTCTTTTATTTATTGTATTTAGTGTTGTGTGTGTTTCCTTCCCTCTCTACTTACGAAGACAATTTCATGATACCTACCACATCTATGATTTGAGTACCTAGGATCTCTAGATCCTGATCAATCGCTCAGTTTCATATCTATATAACACAGCAATTGACTATCTTAGTAATGATTTCTTCCACGCTTTGCAATTTCATGAAACGAGGGAATACGATTTAAAAATGCGTAAAATCTAAATCAGTAAGATTTGGTGAGGTAGACACAGATTTACACAAATATGCTTCAAAGACACCAAACTAACCCGTTAACCCATTCAGACCCTTTTAAATAACTTTTTTCAACTAATTTTTGGTCTAACATAACCTCAAAATAGTAATTTCATTTTTGTAAATATCTCGGAAATGCCATTGTCGTTTGTGTTAAATCTTTTGAAGTAGTATATAGACATGCCATCGAGTATTTTAAAGATAATTTGATGAAGACACAACAATTTTAAATTGAGTACATTTGTCCATAGCGCCGTGGGCATTGTCCTTTATGGATTTGTAATCTGAAATAATTTTTTTTTTTTACTTATTATTATTATTATTATAACCACTTTGCCACTGTTACCAAGACCTTCTGAAGTCACTAAACTCAAACAGACTTGGCAAACTTTTCTAGCTAGCCTGGGGCTCGAGTCTGCTATTGCAATCGTGTCTCAATGACCGGTCATTGATCGAATATGTGACAACTTTGACAGTTTTTGTATGGGAAATGTATCATAAGTTTGACGTTATACGTCAAAAATCGATCATTGACCGGTCATTGAGACACGATTGCAATAGCAGACTCGACCCCCTGGTGTTATGTAAACCTAAGGTCGGAATCGAACGTCGACCCGCCTACAAGCGGCCAATCACCTGTTTATAGTAAAATTGTTTGTCAAAGAATCATTCACTGGTATACTTTTCCTGCCGTCTGGTGATTATGGAGGAAGGATAATTAATTTCTTTCTGGGGTTTCCTAAAGGTCATTCTTGACGTAGTTTTGAAAGCAATAAAAATGATTTAAGTAGTAAGTTAAAGGAAAATAGTTTTTTTTTTCATATCAAAACACGATTTTTGGTATTAGGTACCTGTACCTTGCCATTTTGCCTCGCTCGCTGGTAGGTAAACCTCGCCTTGACTCTTTAATAGAATTGTGTTATTCTGATAATAAATGCAAAGTGAAAATGTAGGTGACATGCAGCCGGTCAATTCAATAAAAATCACCGCACGAAAACTTGAGTGAAGCGAACTGTCAATGCCTAAATTATGGAATGACAGCTCAATTCAACTGCACTTTACCTACATTTTTACGGATTGTATTTTACAGAATAGCTCTGCTTTTATTTCATACTAATATTCTATTAAATATAGCAAGGGATTGGTAAATAATAAATGATATTTATTACTGTAAATAGGTTTTCGCAAACACTTTTACACGTCTTTTTTTTTAACTAGTAGATAAGATCGGTGTTTCAGTACCTGACTACTCTGAAAAGAAACACCGAAAGAAACTCAGAGGTCAAAGTCTCTTTTAAAGTCCAGACATTATCTTGGTCAAATCATGTAAGATCCATGCAGATTAGTGTCTGAAATGGTCTTTTGAGGAAAGAACCACACAGAATGAGGGGACCAGATCAGTCAGTGCAAGCATTTGTCAGTAATCGTGAGCTCAACTCGGAACTTGAGGAGCTCCACGTGCTGACGAACAATACCCAAGAAAGAACATTTGGGTTGGTCCCATAAAGAACTCAAACATATTGATATTTCACTTCGAACTTACTTCATTTAATTTTACACGGGACTCGTGTGCATTTGGTAGAACATAATTACAAACTAGGAACATGTTTTTTTCAATTAGTTTTGAAAGACAAACTAAACTTATAAACCAAAACAATAAAGATTTAAAAACAAAACACACTCAATATAAACTTCAAAAACAAAACAAACACACACACAGTAAAAAAAATGATTTCAAAAACAGAACACACAGTAAAGAAAACTCGTGCGTTCAAAAACAAAACACGCAGAGGTCAACAAACTCATATTTCCATTAACCATCTTACCTAAATAGTTCAAAAACAAAATTCCATTCATTGCTACTTCCGTGCGCTTGCGATGCTATGCGCATGTCACTTTCGCGCCAATCGCTTGAGCATGCGCGTCGCGCACCCCCTGTTTGGTGAAACTCCACTGTTTGCGCACTTTCTGACCAGTAACCGGATACGTACAGCAACACAGCTAAAATTATTTAACTACTAGTTAGATAATGAACTTGTGGAAATCAGGTCGTTGAACTTTTAGTGAACTTGATTTTTGATTGTTTACTTATTAGAAAATCATTTTGGATATCATGTTATGTCGATTTCTGAATATTGATGAGTTTTGTCTTTTTACATAATTTTGGTTACACCGTACCTGGTCTAACAATTTCTCCTTTGAAAAAAGAATCAGCAAAAAAATGAGAACTACGACTACGACGTGCGTGGGTAATTAAGTTTAATACTTATTTGTTTTGCATTTTGATTAATCTTGTTTAAACCTGTTGGTAGGAGCCTGTAAAAACGGGCACCGAGTAAAAGTAAAATATTGACGACTAACTGTACTTATCACAGCTAGTCGTCAATATTTTACTTTTATTAGAGCCTAATCCATCTGCAACTACCCTGAACTAATCCACACACACTCACACATTCACTTACACATCCCATACAAACATAACTGTCAGTATAACATGTCAAACTCGGAACAACGTACAAGGAAGAGTGTTTATGTAACGTTACGAGTTACTGCAGAGCCTTGAACCTCGGAACTGCGGAAAACACAGAGCTCGTAATCTTAGCGACTTGTCAAAGTCAAAATAATTATTGCAATCGGATTAATAAAGGCAGGTTAAACGTCAAATTAAAAATTGATCAAAATATTTATAATTAAACCCTCCATTGAAATTTTTCGTCGGTTCTTTCCAAAATTGGTTGTTTCTTTTGATCTTATCTTTGTTCTGTTTATTGACGAAGAAATAGGGGGATAAAGCGAATTAACGGGAAAAAGTGAGGGCTCGTGATGACATTATTGTAATACAATTTTACGTTCGATTTAAAAAAGGCCTCCTAAACCGCGTGAAAACCTGCTAAAAGAGGCCTCGTAAACCGCGTGAAAACCTAAGTGAAGTAAACTGTCAATGTCTAACATTAACATGGAATGACAACGAAATTTGCCTTCGTGAAATTAACAGAATCGCACTGCAGTAAGCACTTACGCGTCACGAAAAACTACAATGTTTTTCATTAATCTACATGAGTGAATTTATAACTAACATTTTGACATTTAGGCTATTTTCACGGGCCGTCATTGTCTATGAGCAAACGTTGACGCGCAATGAAACGTGTGGTTGTGTTTGGATAGTGTTGACATTGCCGGGTCTAGCAGTAGCTGCCTTCTCTAACTCTGTGGAGGGAAGCAACCGGCGTCCGCGCACGTCAACAACTAATTGATCATGTTAGGAAGTGGATTGGAGGCGGGGTTGGCAGAGTTTAGCGTGGAATTGCATAGCTATGATCAACATGTTATATGTTACATGAAACATTTCTGCACATTACTATAGTTAAATGCCGGTAGACATCCCATTAATATAATATGACCGAAGATATAATAAATTTTATAGTGTGTACTTCTATATCTAATGCATACTAAGAAGAAACATTATTGACTGGCCTGTTGGTCTAGTAGTTAGTGACCGTGACTGCTGTACCGGAGGTCGTGGGTTCGATTCCCACCCAGGACAAATGTTTGTGTGATGAGCACGATCATTTGTTCTGTGTCTGGGTGTAAATTTATCTATAATATTTTTATATATTTAGAAATATATAAGTATGTTTATCAGCTGTTTAGTACCCATAACACAAGCTCTCAAGCTTAACTTGGGACTAAATGGCGTTGTGTGAAAAGTTGTGGAATATTTATTTATTTATTTTATTTTTCTTAGTTTGTAGGCAATGATATTAAAAGTAAAAAGGTGTATATAGGTTACTTAAACAACATTCGATCTTCAAAAACGGTACACTAACGCACGCACGCGTCCTTTGGGACGCGACGCCACACTGTGGTGCAATGTGGCTAGTTAGCCACATTTTAACGTTCACTTGCTGAGCGCGTATTACCTATCTACACCTTTTTACTCATAATATAATTGTTTGTAGGGGTATAATTTTAATAATACTCAACCGATTTCAAAAGTTTTAAAACACTTAATACTTCATCAAACAAAAAAAAACCGGCCAAGAGCGTGTCGGGCCACGCTCAGTGTAGGGTTCCGTAGAATATGTAAACGAAGTTAAAAAAATGCTTGCATATACGATTATACTACAAACTTAGTCCAGAAATTATTTTGTACCACTTTTTGTCTTTTTTGTACAAAAACTGTTTCCATCCAAGTTCAAAATAACTTTCCTAGAAAGTCCTTATAAAGTTCTACTTTTCAGATTTTTTCATATTTTCTAAACTTATGGTTCAAAAGTTAGAGGGACACACATTGTTTTTACTTGTGGAGCGATTATTTCCGAAATTATTGACATTATCAATAAATTATTTTAGTAAATCCCTATTCATTTTTAAATACCTTTCCAACAATATATCACACGTTAGGGTTGAAATAAAAAAAAAAACACTTTCCACTTTACATATAGGGGAGCCCCCCTATATGTAAAGTGGAAAGTGTTTTTTTTTCCCCTAATGAAACATTTTTTTCCAAATTTTATTTTACCACTTTGTTGGCGTGATACACACATTGGTACCAAATTTCAGCTATCTAGTGCTAACGGTCACAGAGATTAAGCGAGGACGGACGGACGAACGGACGGACAGACAGACATGGCGAAACTATAAGGGTTCCTAGTTGACTACGGAACCCTAAAAACATTGTCTCCTTTGATAGATTCGAGTAGATTGATGGCCTCTGTAAGGACCTACCTTAGTAAGGTGAGTCACTAATTCTAGTTAAAATATTACCAGAAACTCCTCAATTTCCACAATCACACTGAAAATCAGTCACCATTTATTAAAACCACAATTATTAACATACAATTTATTACTATGATGACAATTTAGATTCAATAAAATTACATGCTTTTCCGTAGAAGTGTTTTGTATATTAGTCACTTTTCACGTTTTTATTTTTCAAAGGGTGAGTTGAATGTTGAGTCATACGGGGCGCGAACCCCTGACGTTAGGAAAACACAATGACGTCACCCGTGACGTCATGTCTCAAGGATGTTGAGAAATGAAATAATCGATTTGCATATTGTCATTATTTTGTCTTTTAGTGATAAGTAATACTTGTTTACGAAGCTTATGTGTAGATTAGTTAATTCGTAACAAAGATATTGCAATAATGTTTGTATTAATTAACAAAAAGGAAATAATACTACCAGCCTGGGGCTCGGGTCTGCTATTACAACCGTATCTTAATGACCGGTCGTTGATCGAATATTTGACAAATTTGACAGTTTTTGTATGGGAAATGTGTCACAAGTATGACGTTATACGTCAAAAATCGATCATTGACCGGTCATTGAGACACGATTGCATTAGCAGAGTCGAGCACCTGTTAGTGTCACACTGCAGGGCAGAGGTTTCTTCTCATACGGAGAAGGAGTATTAATCGTTTCGCTTACTCAACGGGGTTAGCGATTTAGAAATAAATCCAGGTTTCTTTATGATTGTTGTTTTTAAAAAGATATTTTTTATTGCGATCCAAGTATTTTTATTTAAAAAAGGTTTTACTTACTCAAAAACAGTATATTTGTAAAGAAACTCCTTTCTTCATTGTCTTAAAAGAGTTTGATTGAATATTAACAAACTGTTTACAGGTAGAAACCATAGATATAGAAAATAATTAAAATAATAAAACTTGCTAATATACTGCCTCCTAAGATACAGGTTTTTGCCTAGTTTGGGAGACAGCAGGCCATGCACTTTTCTTAAGCAAACTGTCATTGTACTAGTTCTAAGATTGTAATTTGTTTTGGAACTAAATAAAAATTATTATTATTATTATTATTATTATTATAATTTAGTTTTGACAGCTGAACAAAATAATTTTTAATTGCATGAAAATTGTGTAAGAAATGTACTTTAAATGTCGTTTCTCTTTTTACAGGTAATTTATAATCCTTGATTTGTTTTTACGCCATGTCTTCGGCATGGCATAATTGTAGATAGTTGTGTTATTAATCTATTATTAAATAAAATCTCTTTTTACAGAGCAACACTTTATTATATTTCACCCAACCAATAAAATTGTCTTATATATTTATAAAGGTAGATATTCACTTTGCAAACTTCGGACATTTAATGAAATAGTTCAGCTTACCTATATAAAAACTTTGCGTCAAAAACGAAAATCAATATATTTTTAGGGGAGGTCGACAATGCGGCTTTCGTTTAGCTATGATTATTTTAGGGGTTATGTAGGTATGTATGTAGTTTTGAGGAGTTTAGCAATGCAGCACAGCATTCTCAGTGTGTTCGTTTATCGGTGGGATTCCCCGATGTTGCGGAGGTGGATGCTGCTCCATGCCGAAATCTAATTGTATATTTTTATGTGTCTGTAACCTACTAACACTAGAATTTAAGTTAAAATTGTTACTAACCCTATGGACTCCGGTCTGAAATACAAATATTCTATTCTATTCTATTCTATTCTAATGCTATTCTGTAAAAATCACCGCGTGAAAATGTAGGTGAAGTGAAGGTGAATTGAGCTGTCATTCCATACTAATGCATGGCATTGCCAGTTTACTTCACTCAATTTTTTCGTCCAGCTCCGCTTTAGTGGAAACGTACAGAGGCCAGCACATGAAGCTACCCCAATATGTCAAATTTCATCGATAGTTTTTCAACTTTATTACAAACTAGCAGATGTCACGCGGTTTCACCCGCGTTGTTCCCGTTCCCGTGGGAATACAGGGATAAAAAGTAGCCTTTGTCACCCGGGGATAGTGTAGCTTCCCAACGGTGAATGAATTTTTCAAATCGGTCCAATAGGTTCGGAGCCTATTCAATGCAAACAAACAAACAAACAAACCATCAAACTTTTCCTCGTTATTAAATTAGTATAGATAGAATAAGGTTCATATATTCAATTGGGAAAATTTGACAGTTCGGGGTAGGTTGATGTGCTGGCGTCTGTACCTTAATCCTTGAACAGGGCGCTCAGTCCTATAACGTACTAATAGTACTTAACAACAACAACAACAACAACAACAAAACAAACAACGCTGCGGCGGAATAACAGCGCTGTGGTATTTATTGTTTTTCTATAAATATCGTGGCATCGTGCTTAGATAGGGGCCTTTTTGGCCTCGCACAGGTCTTTTTGTTATTTATTTATTATGTTAAATTTAGTTTTAGTTTTAAACCGTTAAATTCCTGTGCGTGTTCCAAATAAACATATTTTCTTTCTTTCTTTCTTTCTTTCTTTCTTTCTTTCTTTCTTTCTTTCTTTCTTTCTTTCTTTCTTTCTTTCTTTCTTTCTTTCTTTCTTTCTTTCTTGCTGTACTTAAAACTTTTCCACATAACGCAAACGTAGAACGTAGATCAGATACTAACATTGAATAATTTCTGTATTTCCCGATGACTCAATTATTATTAAAGTTTATAACCAATATGTATCAGTAATATAAAATGACTCATGTTCAGGAGTTGATTCAGTAGTCACAAAATACACGCGATAAGGGTTATTATTAACCGCTATGCATAAGGGTGGAAAAAATCAATGAGAATAAAATATCCTGAACGGAAACCACTTTAAATCTTTGAAAGCTTTTTTTGTTTTTTTAAGGAATTTTGTCACAGCTTTGATGGCCCAGAGGGTAAGGCGCTTACCTCTCATGCGCGAGGTTGTGGTTTAAATCCGGGCAAGTACCAATGTGACTTTTTTCAATTCATAAATCTACTTTCTAAGTTTATCTTGGACATCATTGACGGAGGTGAGAAAACATCGCGAGGAAACCTGGACTTATAGTTAATATAAGTTTGGAATCGCCAATGGGCTATTTGATAAAATTTTAATTTTTAGTCCCTCATCTAGATAACAAGAAAATATTGGACACATTTTTTCTTTGTATGCATTAATAAGATTATATGTGAGGACGATGCACCTAGAATAAAACGTACAGACGCCAGCACATCAAGTTAACCCAATGTGTCAAATTTCTTTGATCGTTATTCAACTTTATGGCAAACAGAATAAGGTTCAATTGAGAAAATTTGACACATTGGGGTAACTTGATGTGCTGGCGTCTGTACCTACTATACTAAGATAGGTTTAAGCAAAAAAAAAAAACGCTAAAAACGGTCCAAACGCTAATACCTAACGTCCTTTGGGATATAGCAAATCATTTTAATTCATTTGCATCATCATTAAGTCCCATTAAGTTAAAACGGTCAGTTTCAAGGAATTATTTACACATAAATATTATTTATCTCTATTTAATTGATATCAAATTCCATGAAAATAACTGCAAAACAAAGCAATTAATTAATTGTTAGGTCATAACCATACCTTGGTGATTAGTTATTACATAATAGGTACTATAGAGTTATGTATGACATCATGCGATCGTAATATAAATATATATTATTTACGTAGTTTATACCGGTTACTTTATATTCTTACATAACCTAATATCACGCCCCTTTTCCCTAACCGGCTGTGCAGAAATTCCTAGTACTCATTTATTATTTATGTATTAAGTCCAATGATATTATAAGTAAAAAGGTGTAGATAGGTTACCTAAACAACATTCGATCTTCAAAAACGGCACACTAACGCACGCACGCGTCTGTTGACGGTGCGACGCGACACTGAGGTCAAGTGTGGCTAGTTAGCCACATTTTAACGTGTCGCTTGCTGAGCGCTTATAACCTATCTACACTTGTCTGTCTGTCCTTTTTACTCATAATATCATTGGTTAAGTCCCTTAGAATAGTCCTTTTATGTGGAAAAGCATATTTTGTATAACTCCGCAAGTCTTTAACAAAATCCAAAGGTCTTGAGTGGCCTTGGGATTTAAATCAGAGAGAGATTTAAAATAGAGTTAAATTTAATTGCGTTTACAAATAAATAAGGAATTGTTATGTGAAAAAAAGTTATTACAATTTTAGCGACTAAATGAATGACACAGACATATTAATTGAATTGTAATCTTAGTAAATTTGAAAATTACACCTCTAATAGTTGAACTATGTAATATTAATTCTTTTGATTTTCATTTAAAATTGCGCCTAGGACTACTTTTCTCTGCATCACCTAAATGTTGACTGGTAGAAAATGCCAATGGCATCAAGTCCACCTCTGTACATTAGTGTGCTTGAAGTATTAAATAAATAAATAAATAATTAATTCCATGGATGTGTTCATTATTTTATATAAAATAATGGACACATCCATGGATGTATAATACTGGTTGATTGTATAATACTGGTTATTATCAAATAGGTATTACTACAAACTATTTATCTCAATTTTAAAGGAATTAGGGTCCTCGTTTGTAACAAACAACTTTTAACTTACCCTTGAGTCCCATAGTAAGCTTATTGAACTCCTATAACTGTCGATTATTCCCAACTTTATTGTTTTATTACATTTTGCCCTACAGTGTCCACAATTGTATTGTAGCATTAGGCCTTGTTATAAGATCTCATGAACATTGTGGAATGCAAATATATATAATAGAGAGAGCAGCGGTGGCCCAATAGTGGCGGCCCCGACTTACGAACAGTACGTCGTGGGTTTGAACCCAGGCAGGCGCATTTCTTTGTGCAATTTATTTTATCACCTTTGCTCTCAAAAACGGTGAGGGAAAACATCGTGAGGAAACCGGCTTGTCCTAGAACCAAAAATTCGAAGACATGTGACATCTACCAATTCGCACTGGGCCCGCGTGGTAGATTATAGCCCATACGCAAAATACGCGCTTTGACGTGGAGTTGCGGAAACCAGCCCGGTATCTTTAATCTTTTTGTTTAATGCAAAAATGTTTGATCTATACTACATAAAGCGGAAATATTTTAATTTTAGTATTTATTTTTATATATCGCGTGGGCGGTCGAGCGGATAATGAATAAACATAAAGATACTGAACCGACCTTATTGGTGAGGTTCTTCAGAAAGGTCAGGTGCGTAGTACTCGCAACCGGCGTATGTGTATGACAAAATGTATGAATGTAAACGAAGCAAAAGAAGTATGTAAGAATCGTAGCATATGGCACTCTGTAGTTTCTGCCTACCCCCATGGAAAAAAGGCGTGAGTTTATGTATGTTTGTATGTATGTATACTGAACCGATTTGAAAAAAATCTTACAACGTTGGGAATCTACACTATCGCCGGGTAACATAGGCTACTTTTTATACCTGTATTCTTACGGGAACGGGAACTACGCGGGTGAAACCGCGAGACGTCCACTAGTATAAGATACATATAATGTTTGATTAATTAGCATTTCAACCAAAATACTGTTCGCTACTGGAAAATTGCTCCACCAATTACCGGTCTTACGTTACCTTCAAATTTTAAGCAGGTATGACGTCATGGTCATACACTAGATAGATATATTATACACATAATGCTCCCCGGTTGAAGACGTCACGTCATGCCATGTCATACGGCCAATGACCGCGTCATGACCATAGTGACCGGCCTTGAATTCTCTAGGTCTTTTCCTATAAGGTTGACGAAATACTTCATAAATGTCGTGTCATTATAAAAGTGTCTCTGTGTGCGTTTGGAAGGATGTGTACGTGAACCGCGTGTGTATTAGCTTATATTTGTGTGCGTGGGTGTGCAACAGAGAGCGCGTGTGTATGTGCGACTTCTTCCTTATTGTAATGATTCATTTTCATATTATGTATTATAATTATTTATTAATTAACATCGTGTTTAAAGTACAATTGGTAGGGTTTTGGAGGTATGAAGAACAAGGTGTAAAGTTGGAGTATTCCGGTTTGAGCACCTATTTTTTGAGCACCTATGCATTTAGCACCAAAGGTATTCCCATTTCCCATAGGTTAATGCATAGGTGCTCAATAAATAGGTGCTCAAACGGGAATACTCCGTAAAGTTCCTCATCCACCATTGAAAAGGGAGGATCCTCTGTCCGGTGTTGTGTCTGGTGGGCTAATTACTGCCCAACGGTTGTAGTCGGGAACTTGTATAGGTTCAAATTGCGCGGAAAACTCTGATACCGCGATGTAGGATATCGGTCATTAGTTCGTATGTGGCGAGATAGATGTCGCTACAGGGTTATTATATGGGGAGTACTTCTCCAAACTTTAGGGTGGAATGTTTAGCGTGCCGGTTTCCTCTCGATGTTTTCCTTTACCGTGTTTTGAAGCAATTGATGATTATACAATACAATATTTTCCCGCCATAAAAGGGGGTCGTAGTGAATTAAGTTAAAAGTCGAGGAGATGAGGTGGTCTAGACAGATGAGGTGAAAGATAGGCCACCTGTCAATTAATATCGTACTGCGGTCTACAATTCGATGCCCAGGTTGTAACCATTATGGTTATAAGTAGAAATAATTATAAGGCACTGGACTATTACTAAGTTTAATGCCGTATATTATAGACCTTTTACGTTTTTACAGGTTCCTCGTAGTATTATTAGGAATTTCTCAGTTGTGCTAATCTGTCAGTTGCAACTGAGACTGGATTTGCCAGGTAGTCGAGAATTGCGTCCTATTACATCGGGTTTCATGTTACCTGTTACTGTAGTTCTAGACTGATAGAGCTTGTGTAGTGGTAACAAGTGCTACTACTCAGCAAGCGTTCCAAGGTCGGGTAGAATTTTGTAGAGTAGGAAATGCGTTTATTAGCATTACCTACAACAAAATAAATACACATTATAACTATAAAATACACAGAAGACAAAGATTGTTTGGAGGTTTGAGGAACAGGGTGAATAAATCCTCATCCGCAATTAAAAAGAGAGGATCCTCCGACCAGACGGGTGTTGTGTCTGGTGGGCTAACTACTGCCCGACGGTTGTTGTCGGGAACTTGTATATACGTTCAAATCGCGCGGATAACTTTGATACCGAGATGTAGGATATCAGTCATTAGTTCGTATGTGGCGAGATAGATGTCGCTACAGATTGTAATGCCTAAAAGGTGGTGTCTTCAAGGCTAGAGTGAATAGGCTCTTAATAAACTAGTGCGCTTCACCATCACTGATTGCATCACTGCTTACCATCAGGTGGGATTGCAGTCAAGCACAGGTTTTAAAAAAAAAAATGACAACATAAGGTTTACTATCTGACGCTGATTGTGTGCCTGACCATTTACTACAGTTTTTTCATCCAAAATTTATTAAGTAGCAGCCGGGAGTCAGAATTTATGTACAGTTGGTGGCAAGGGGCTCGCTCCTTAGCACATGGAACTTAACCACAACTGTCAAAATTTGGGTGTGCACCATAGCAAAACCCTTTTGAGAAACATAGGGGTAATCTAATAATTGTGTTCTGTTTAATCAATATTCAAATTATGTGATTATCAATTTAAAAGATCTTTGTAGTTTGTCACGGGTAGTCAGAAGGCCGAAAATCAAACAACCAGTTTAACTAAGGGTATTGAGGTACCCAGTAACTGGGTTTGGCAGGTCAGACAGGCAGTAGTTCCATGTAAAACACTGATAATCAGCTGCATCAGGTAAAACTGGAAGCCGACCCCAACATAGTTGGGAAAATGCTGATGATATGTTTGAATTCTTCAAAATAATTAGTAATTTATTTAATGTCCTTACTCGGCAATAACTCTATTTAGTTTATCAAGTTAATATTTGTTGATATTTATGGTGTACCTACCTCCAATTTTTTTTTTATTACTGATGACGCATTTGACCACTATCTCACCTGATGGTAAGCGATGATGTGGTCGACAATGAAGCACGCTTGCCTAGAAGCAAAGACTTTCAATACCTATAGACCGGACATCACAAACAAAATTTTCGTCCCAAAAAGTGTGTCCTGCCGGACACAAGTCTGTGAGTTTTTATTAGTACGCTCCGCAGCCGTTCCAATATTCATATATTATTCTAGATGGCGTTACTGAGACATGGGATCAAATTTTTCTATGACATTTCCTTGACATGCCCGTTCTATAGTCTTTTAAATCTCTTTGCCTAGAAGCAACCTGTTCACTCTTGACTTGAAGAAAGGCAAGGCCAATTAAATAAAGAGTAGGCTAAGATAGTATTATTTTATGAACAATCAGACTGTAATTCAGACATCTCTGTAGAATAATGTTCTATTCTAGAATCAATAGGTGTTAGAACGAGTCTAGACTGTAGGTAGATCCGTCTAGCCTTAGTCTAGACGCTTTCGTAGCATCTAGGTACACAGTTAGATGTTTTCAAGTGTGTTTGGGCGCAGCCAATGCACTTTACTTATTGAACTTCGAAATTTAAGGAAGCTTTTTGTGTAAGGATAGTCGTAGTAGGTACTTCTAGTTTTGTCACTTTAAGAGATTCTTTTAGCACATTATATGAATTTAATTTGACTTTTTAAATCAATATGCAGATTGTGGTCCATTCTTTTTAACCGACTTCAAAAAAGGAGGAGGTTCTATGTTCTTGTGTATGTATTTTTTTTATGTATGTTATTGATTTCTCCGCCATTTGTGGACCGATTCTCAAAATTCTTTTTTTATTTGAAAGAGAAGACTCCTGAGGTGGTCCCATTTTAATTTGGTGAAGATCTGGTGCTGATCTTCGGAGATATATAATGGAACTCTTGACTCAAAAATAGACGGAAAATCTGTCGTGATTGCTGGAATCATTTGGATGTTTATTATTTATACAACATCATGACCAAATAAAGTTTAAGCTTCGATGTTGTTTTTCTATAGCATTAAGGAATTTATGGAATTTAAAAATTTATGTAAATGATAAATTACGAATGAATGATTGATTTTATAATAATTTTTAATAATGATATTAATTGTATGATACTTTTATAATAATGACATAATAGTAAATAATTTGTACGCTTGCTTGCGGGCGAATACAGTGCCTTTTTAACCCCCGACGCAAAAAGAGGGGTGTTATAAGTTTCACCGCTATGTGTGTGTGTCTGTCTGTCTGTCTGTCTGTCTGTCTGTGGCACCGTAGCGCCCAAACGGGTGAACCGATTTAGATGCGGTTTTTTTTATTTGAAAGCAGAGTTTCTTGCGATGGTTCTTAGACATAATTCATTAAAATCTGTTCAGCCGTTTCAAGGTTATCAGCTCTTTTGTGTTAGCTACCGTTGCTATTTTATACGTCTACGGGTATTAACTTTACTTACAAACATATGTGTGCCTTAAAATTTCAAACACCCATGTGTGTAATATTATTAAGCAACATTGTGGTGTATTTGGTCTGATGCAGCCAGGATATCTAGCAGACTAATACACTCTTGGGAAAATAACAGCAGATATGTCGTGTTTGGATTCATTTTAACCTGCATTTGATTCTGCACACAATGCACTGATGGCAACTGGATGAGCTGATGCTGCAGCCAGGCTATCCAGCACACCAGTAGGTAGACTCTTGACAAAATAATAGCAGATATGTCGTGTTTGGATTCATTTCAACCAGCATTTGATTCTAAACTCAATGCACTGATGGCAACAGGATGAGCTGATGCTGCAGCCAGGCTATCCAGCACACCAGTAGGTAGACCCTTGACAAAATAATAGCACATATATCGTGTTTGGATTCGTCTTAAACAGCATTTGACTCTACATACAATGCACTGAAAAATTCTCATAACTGTAAACTCTATAAAACAAAATTAATGCGTTTAAAAAATTTAAAATAAAAATTAAATTAAAAATTTAAAAAACCCCCATCGCAAAAAACTAAAACATTTAAAAAGTTAAAAATAACACTTTAGCCATGAAATTTTACGTAACGTCGGGGTACCGTTAAAATAAGTACCTACCTACATACCTACAAGTACTAGGAACATTCCTTACTTAAGCGGTACCCCGACGTGAAGTAAAATTTCATGGCTAAAGTGTTATTTTTAACTTTTTAAATGTTTTAGTTTTTTGCGATGGGGGTTTTTTAAATTTTTAATTTAATTTTTTTTTAGGATATAAGATCTTTCCCTGTAATTTGTATGTATTTTTTTGCAAATAAACATTTTTGATTTGAGTTTTGATTTGAAGTCGGTGACCTTTGTCTGATTGATTTGGTGTTTTTGTCATTGGCTTCTGAAACTTAAACTTTATTTGGTTGATTTGGTGTTTGAAGGTGTTTGGTGGTGTTTTGAAGTCGGTTTTATTTTTTGCATAAAAGTTTTTCCATAATTATGTCCTACTAAAAATTGGGGTGGCCTACCATTATCGCTAAGAAGGGTTATGAAAAATAGTAATAGACCCACTGACCTACGCACAAAATTTCGTAAGAATCGGGCATTCCGTTTCGGGGGAGTTTTGTAACAAGCACTATATGACACGAGATTTTTTTTATAATAGAATATTTAACCCAAGTTTGACGTTTAATAGTGCCTTATAATGGTCTAATTGAACTAGTCACTTGCTTCATTAAATTAGTTACAAATAAACCCAAATACGGCCGAATATATATAACATCAAGTTCATAGGTAAGTCAATGACATTTTTTATTTAACTTTTTTTCAACGAATCAAGAATACCTTTTACTGTCTTCATCATAAAAATGTTAATTAATTGAAATCGTAATTTGTTTGTTATCGAATCACAATAACTTTACAACAAAAACCTTAAGCAGAAGGTTCTCCTTACTACCATATATACATAATACCTCACCTGTGTACCTTATGGGCCAGCGCACATCTGGCAATGCGCAGCGCTGTTTACTGGTAAACAATGATCAATCTTGCAGTGGAAGAAATAGAGTTGAAAAATAAAGAAAGTCACCATTACTCCAACAGCATCAATGCCAACAGAAATCCCTGGTTTATTTTCTACGGTGATATTGATTTAGCAATGAAAAACACGTGTTACTGCGCTTTGCCAGGTCTACGCTGGCCTTATGAGTTACTAGACTTCGTATGCGTAAATTTCGTGCTTTTCCCAACGATTTACACCCCGGAGCTTCTGCCTATCTAACTGACTCAAAAACTCTGTAACACAATATATTTTTTTTTTGTAAACCTCGGTTAGTGGTCCTTCTGACATTTACTTACTTCGTGATTGCATTTGATAGTTAGGTGAACGACCAATTATTTTGTAATAGTTCAAGTTAAGTCGGGGTTTTTGAACGTTACATTATCAAGCTTATTTACGATCTAGACAGAGTGAATAATTAATTAGCTATGATGACAAGTATTAGTCATTGTTACGTTTGGAAAGGAAGTTTCTTTTGGGCGTCGGTCGATATCCAACTTAACAACAGCTCGACAACAACAACATAAACTCGTGATTTGCACGTTACATTATCAACATTATTTACGATCTAGACAGAGTGAATAATTAATTAGCTATGATGACAAGTATTAGTCATTGTTTGTTTAGAAGGGAAGTTTCTTTTGGGCGTCGGTAGATATGCAACTTAACAACAACTCGACAACAACAACATAAACTCGTGATTTGCACGTTACATTATCAACATTATTTACGATCTAGACAGAGTGAATAATTAATTAGCTATGATGACAAGTATTAGTCATTGTTTGTTTAGAAGGGAAGTTTCTTTTGGGCGTCGGTAGATATCTAACTTAACAACAACTCGACAACAACAACATAAACTCGTGATTTGCATAACCGCTTCAACTACCTATGTATATGTTGTTAATTTTCAGTCTTTATTACAGGGTTATTTGTAAAACACCAACAACTTTGCTGGACTAGATAGCTAACATCACAAGCAACAACTTTTGTTTTACCAATTTTAATCATTTCTTTGATTTTATATTTGTACAGACGCAACGCTGACTGTCAAACTGTCAATGTTTAATTTTCCCAATTAAACATGAATCTTATTGTGTTTAGAACAAAGTTGAAAAACTATCAAATTTGACACATTGGGGAAGGTTGATCTGCTGGCGTCTGTTCAAAAATAAATATTATTTCAATTGTCTGCTTGAATGTTAATAACTTCCAGTTTAAAAATTGTAAAATCTAAAGTAAGTAAGTATTTTAAATATTGTAAAATCTATTTTAAAAGAGTAAGTATGAAGTTTCTTGCACATTCTTCTACATACGAAACTACCTTTTGGAATGTGCAACTAGAATCATTTATTAATTTAATTTACTTGTAAGTTTAACGTTCAAAAGTGCCTGTTAACAGGTCTAATTGAAATAAAAGATTTGACTTTAACTTTGACTGAATAACCAGGGGCTCGAGTCTGCTATTGCAATCGTGTCTCAATGACCGGTCATTGATCGAATATTTGACCACTTTGACAGTTTTTGTATGGGAAATGTGTCATAAGTTTGACGTTATACGTCAAAAATCGATCATTGACCGGTCATTGAGACACGATTGCAATAGCAGACTCGACCCCCAGTAATGACTGTCAGTGATTTACGTTTATTTGAACCAAGTGGCGGTCAAAAGCTCTAATAAAAATAGTTACAGATAAAATAAACGTTTCCCGTGGACTTTTAAATACCACGTGAATCATCTAGAAATACCAAATTATTATAACATTAGATTTAATTTAGTTGTCGGGTAACAACCAAATATTGTGTATTTTTTAAAAGTAACACATAACGTCACGCCTGTAATCCCCGAAGGGCTAGGCAGAGGTGTACCTGGTAGTACACCCACATTTCGCCAGTTATGTTTAAGTCCCATGTAATAGGGGGCGAGCCTATTGCCATCAATCGGGCACAAATCCATACTAGTAATATCTAATTTACCCGTGACTACGTTATGATACCACAATTCAATGGTAGGTATACCTATGTAAATTAGTTTAATGTTATTCCCAATATTTTAGGTACGTTTTAGGTGCTTTATTATTCATACACATTTTTGGGAATAAATGACCTTTACGTAACTAAAATCCTAGGAAGGAAATATGGACCGTGTCGTAGGTACCTACCTACGTAGTACCACTAGTCAGTAGTAATTTAACCAGTACAAACTGATCCATCCATCATGCCTTTTTCCCATGGGGGTAGGCAGAAACTACAGAGCGCCACAAGCAGCGATTCTTATTTTGCTTCATTTGCATTCCTATACTTTGTCATACACACACGCCGGTTGCGAGTACTTCGCACCTGACCTTTTTGAAGAACCACACCAATAAGGTATATTGTATATCCTTCTAGGGCGTCCCCTCCCGGCGTTTCCACTAACATCTCCCTCTCCTTTCGTTAGTCGCCTTTCATTCATCCTCTCAACGTGACCTCCTATACACTTTGATCTGTGCTTTGATAATACATTTCAAATCCAAGATGGCCGCCACCACAATATAGCATATTACATATTTTTTGTAAGATCTTTATGTTTTGGGGGTTTTAATTCTTTTAAATTTAAGTTTCATTGAATTAAATTGTTACTTGTTTTATTGACGCTTCAAAAAGAGTACCTATTCTATTATTATTTAAGTAGTAGACATCCTTTTGTGCCTATTAACCTGCCTCCACTGTTGTTCCTTTCTGAATACCGTTGCGTGATCCAATGGTATGGTTTATCCAAGGCTGTGTGTCATTTTATTACAAGTCTGCTGACTCCAACTACTAACAAAGACTATAAGGATAGTACGCACGTGGCGTACAACTGCTGCCTACTCCTTCCGGGAAAAGGCGTGAGTGTATGACCTCTTTATGAGTAAAACTGGATAATCATAATTATAACACCACAATACCGCAGTCCTTGAATACCGCTAAAACCTTCCGAATGGAATTTTATAAC
Organism: Euplexia lucipara; assembly: GCA_921972225.1. Lineage (NCBI taxonomy): Eukaryota > Metazoa > Arthropoda > Insecta > Lepidoptera > Noctuidae > Euplexia > Euplexia lucipara. Next base: position 10,844,924 of record OV179167.1, on the reverse strand, counting down.
TGTCAAAAGGAAAATTTATGAGTTTTATTAAGTTACATTACTAGTAATTTTACACATAATTTACAGGAAATCAGGATTCCTTTGTAAACATACGGAAAGTTCTGTGACCTAATTTAATGAATACCTAAATAAATAAATTGTTACATACTGTGCGGTTCTGTAGGACAGAAATGGGTTTGTCATATCGTATTTACAAGGACTTTTGTTGCAATATAGTATACTCGTACAAGCCTATTTTCCTTAAACGTAAGGTGTAATTAATATATTATTCCTAAACATAGCTAGTTACGTGAGTCCCTTAAGGGTAATTTTTAGGTTACTGTATGCAAATATTCAGTGTCAACGGAACCCATTAAGACTCAAGACTCTTGTAACACAGGTCCCATCTAGCTCAGGAGTCAGGGTTTCAAATTAAAATGTAACAATTTTACGTCAAAAAAACATTTTATTTTTTATTTTTTACTGCCCAATCACCCTGTCTGTCAGCGGGCTGTATTTGATGAACTTTAAAAGGGACTGGGGATAAGTTGGGCAGTATAGGTATTTGTTTTATTTAATTATAAACTAGTGCTTGACCTGAAGGTAAGCTGTGATGATATCAATGATGGTGAAGTGCACTAGTTTATTCAAAGCCACCTAAATTTTATTACAATCGGAGACTGCAGTAGCTATGCTGTTCCAGTCCTTCGATGGACGCAGTTTAAACGTCGAAGCTAAATGCTTTATCCGGATCGTAAAGTTGTCTTCAATGTAAAGGTGGAAGTAGGTAATTGGCTAATATATTTTATTTTAATAACCATAATAAGAGATTCTCCCGATAGTTGTTAATCCGTTAGCTTTAGCACACTTGCAATAATATACTGCTTTCAAAGTTGCTGTCAAAATACCACAAAGATTCTTGTGTTTTAGCCACGGGGCACACCGGTGTTCAAGAGCGATATACTTTGAAACCATGGGGGTAACCGGTACCCACGCAGTGATTTGTACCACTAATTTCTTATGACGGGCACAAAATGATTTGCATTTTTTGTAAGAGTCTTGGTTTTTACGTCTCGACTGGACTTTGTCTGATGGTCTTAAGGTAGACTGGGTTTTTCCGTTTTCTGTGACCCTGGTGCAAGTGCGAGATGGAACACCGGGGTGGTTTTTAAGAAGAAAGAAAGAAAGAAAAATAAGTTTATTGGCATTACAACAAAGATACACCTTAAAACTATAAAATACAGGGATTATACTGCCAAAAGAGCCTCAGCATAATGTCAGATGAGAACGCAGGATCTATCTGACGCTGATTTTCAGCTACAACCTACGAGTGCCATACGCAAACTTTGTTATATGCATATGTGTGTGTGTGTGTGTGTGTGTGTGTGTATGTATGTGTGTGTGTGGGTGGGTGGGTGTGTGTGTGTCGGTGGGTGTGTGAGTGTGTGTGACTGCATTGCTCTTTATAACTACGAAAGGGACATTTATACAATTTAGTACACTATTAAAAACTGTTTGAAAACAGAGCTCTTGGTCAGTAAGAGACTGACAAAACCCTCCGCCCTCCCCGTAGCTCTTGGTCAGTAAGAGACTGACAAAACCCTCCGCCCTCCCCGTTCGTAGCCTTTGTTTCTTTTGACTGGCCTGTTAGACTAGTGGTTAGTGATCCTGACTGCTATGCTGGAGGTCGTGGGTTTGGTACCCACCCAAGACAAATGTTTGTGTGATGAGCACGATCATTTGTTCTTGTAATTTAACTACAAATAAGTAAGTATGTTTATCACTTGTCTAGTTCTCGTAGCGTAGGCTCTGCTTAGTTTTGGACTCGCTGGCGATGGCGTTGTGTATAAGTTGTAGAATATTTATTTTATATTCATATTTAAGTAATTAGCTGATGTTATGTTGGACCTAACGCTTCGAAGAACACATCTCCTATGTGTCATACAATTGTTTCTAGGTAAATTGGTAAATTTTTGAAATCAATGCTTACTTTCCTTTTCTCGTAGAAAACTTTCTTCTCAAGCTGAGTTATACTTAAAGGTCACTTACCTTAGGTCATTTGTGTGTTTTGAGTCATTTTAGTGTTAACTTAGAATAGAGGAAATATCTCAATCGTGAAGTTCATTTTAGGAATGAATAATAACGGTTGTGATTTTTTTCCTTAATGTAACATATTATCAGGATTGTTAGTTAACCCGGAAGGGTTAGGCAGGGGTGCGCTTTTAGTACACTCAAATTTTACCAGTTATTTTTTTTAAAACCCCATGTAATAGAGGGCGAGTCCATTGCCATCAATCGAGCACGGGTCCAGACTGAGGGCTGGACTGGGGTACTGAAAATACCAGATGGATGAACTCAATAACGCCAGACGCGCCGACCTCGGTTTGCCTGACCCAGGGATCAAACACAGGACCTCATGCTCAGCAGTAGTGCTTACGACCACCAGACTAACGAGACTGTTTTATTTAATGTCTATTTTAGTTACCTATTTATTTATCTCCAATAAAGAATATACACAAAATCATAAAAAAATTAATCTTATAATAATTATTTCTGTAAGTATAATTTTATCAAAATTATACTTACAGAAAATGGCTTACAAAAAATGTTGTAATGTTGTAGGTACTTCTTCACCAACAGAAGACGACAGCATGCACAAAAATGTTAATTACCAATTAGCTATCAATTCAGGCTGCAAATTATAACGGTAGTAGGGTAGTTCTAATTATTGTAACATACAATAATTCGTTATTTAAGTCTCGTGGTAGGAAAGTTTTCAGAAAATACTGCTAAAATGATGCCACTCATCATAGCATAGGTCACGTGATCGCTGGATCGCCTACTGCTAGACTGCAACTATACAAAATATCACAAAAGGCCAGTTTTTGTGTAAAATTTACCTTGTGATAAGAGTTGGGAGGCCCTCTGAAGGCCATACAAATATTTATACCGGAATCGAAACCGCGATACCGTAGTGTAGGAGCAATCAATCAATCGTGACGTAAACTCTGTTGGGATTCAATTATTTTATTAAATTACTTAAAAACATTTTTATTCCACACTACAACGCTATTAACAAACAATGACGTCATTAACCAATAGAAAATCGCAATGACTCCGTACATTAACCCGTTGCATGCTAACCGGCTGAGTCACAGCGATATTACGCAACAAGCCAAAGGCCCGGCGACCTTCATGCGAACTTGCGATTCGGTGCTGTGACGTAGCGATAATAGGCGTGTGTCTAGCGGGGTTTGTTAGCGATACAACCGTTTTGGAATTAAAAAATAATAAAAAATAAAATTTCATTAGGTTTAACATAGGTACATAAATTGGAGATCACCTTTTAAGCAAGAAGATGCTTGTGTTAGGTGACTCCGCTCTTCCACTTAACATAAGACAATGTATGCAATTGCAAACTAAATAACAATGGAAAGAATAATAATAAAAGCGAAAAAAAACGCGCTTGAGTGATTTATGAGAACGGGTTTTTAAGTGTGAGTGTGTGTATGTGTGTGCGTAAGTGAATTTTATGGTGAGAGTCTGCGTGAGTGTGTAAAATAGTGTGAGTGTACATCGTGTTGTGTGTGAGTTAAATTTGTTTGTATTGATATAAGTTTGTTTGGTTGGCCCTGCGACATTTGGTTAGCCCTGCGACATTGTCTTGGGATTGTAAATAGAATAGAAATATATCTAATAGAATAGGGTGTTTGACAGAATATGAACATCAAAATATAATAAGCCAATCAGTTAGATTATAAAAAATAATATACTAGTATTTTTCTTCTTTTTCAAATTGATGGAAAACTGCTTAGATTAAGCGTTGAGGAGAGGGGGCTTGTAACGTCATTATCTAGTATAAACTGTACTGGCTAGTGACGTCGTCGTGCGACATTTTGACTCGTTGTATCGCCGTTATTTTTTGATTACGTGAAGAAAAAAAATACGTGTCGATTATTTTCTTGTAATCTATATGTGGGACTAAAAACTTAAATTTTGCTAGTAGCCCATTAGAATAATGAGTTTTAGCGATAAGGCCGGCCATTTTAGCACTGTATAATATTTACTTAGCTCTTAAAGATAGATTCTACTATTAAAACTATGACTTATTTAGATCTTATTTGTCAAATAGATACCAAGTGGTGAAGATAGGTGATACTCAAAGTAATCCCAGAATTGTAGAATGCGGTGTGCCTCAAGGCTCAATTTTAGCCCCCTTACTATTTCTCCTATACATTAATAATATCCATCAAATTGGCCTAAAAGGCGACATAACACTGTATGCAGACGACACATGCCTGTTCTATTTTGGCCATTCCCTAAATACCATTATAGACGACGCACAATATGATCTAAATTTACTAAATCTTTGGTTTCAGCAAAATCTTCTTACCATTAACGCAGACAAAACAAATTACATGATATTTGCAGCCAAAAACAAAAAAATTGGAAACCATATCCCACTAAAAATAAATAATAAAACAATAAATAAGGTAGACCAGGAAAAGTACCTAGGTTTAACTTTGGATAGTAAATTGACATGGCTACCTCATATTCATAAAACAAAAACTAAACTACAGACACTTACGGGGACCTTACGGGGTATAGTTCGCTGCCTACCACATCAAGTGCGCTATCTTATCTATAACTCTCTTGTTAAGCCACATATTGATTACCTAGTAGAATTATGGGGTTCCGCTGCCAAAACAAATATACATATACTGCAAACTGCTCAAAACAAACTACTTAAAACACTATTTCATTACGACTACCTCACTCCAACACAAACACTGTATAAAGAAACAAAACTAATGAACGTCACTCAAACATACATATATAATACATGCATACTCGTTCGAAAAATACTAAACGGAAACATACACACGAAGATTACTATCACAAAAAATAAAAAAAAACACAAAATGAAATTAAGACGTGAACAAGACATACAATTATATCCGCCGCGCACAAATTACGGAAGAAAAAGCATTATGTATGAAGGGTCGCAATTTTACAATAAACTACCAAAAGAAATAAAAGAAACAAAATCCATACACAGTTTTAAAAAGATGCTAAAACACCACATCTTTAAAAACTCACATCTAATGCACTAAGTTTGAGCCACTTCTAGCTACGCTTATCTGTGTTGTACGGAAACTTGCTGTTGATTTGTGTTTGAACCAACATTGCTTTAAATGATTTTTTTTTTAAGACTACCCTTTATTTCATTAATATTTTTAAATGTCTCACTTTCTACAATACGCCCAAAAACAATTTTTGTATAGTTTTAATATTCTCATGTAAGTGAATTGATGTATTCTTATGAGAATAAAGAAATCTCTAACCGGAAAATTTGTTAGGATTTGTTGTAGTATTCTGTTTTATTCTATTCGATATCTATATAATAAATAAATAGCAATGGTCCACTCGTTGAGTAAAAACTCCAAAGTCTCGAGCATCGACGCCGAGTTGCTAGCCTGTCGGTTAACTTACTATCGGTTATATTTCGGTGAGTGTACATCGGTTAACTGTACGATTTAATTTCGCCAAGCCCTTTTCATCATCGGATGATCGGAGCATAAGGGCCGGTATCCACCAAAGCGGAGAGGAGAGGAGATGTCTCGTAATTACCCAATAGGATATTGTATTGTGCTGAAGCTAAGCACTGAGCTGTCAAAATGACGCAAGCTGATTGGTTGTACGACACATCTCCTCTCGTCTCCGCTTTGGTGGATACCGGGCCTTAGACGCTCGACGGCGACGCCACCGCCGGTACATGGTAGACATCCCACCTATACTTACTAAACGTTTTGGGAACACATTCATTGTGCGTAAAACTATGGAGTGGAATTCCCTGCCGTAGTCGGTGTTTCCTTATAGCGACAACCTAGGGGTCTTTAAGTCAAGAGTGAAACGGCAGGCGTGCTTCATCGTCGACCACACTAACGCTTACCATTAGGTGAGATAGTGGTCTAAGTCTAACGCAAGCCAAATCAAAATGCCGGCGCCATTTTGATTTAAAAAAATTGATATGTAAAAGTATCTGGGAAGATTTGCTTACGGAAATAAATATTACAATGACGTCATTTAATTTAATTTTATATTTTGTACAATGTCTACTACAGCACCTAACATAATACAGTTACATACACAAGATCAGCTCAGAGATTTTCCATGAGAATAGTAACAGTTATTTGTATGTATCCAATAACTATGACTTGTAAAAAAACAAGGTGCTCGACCTACGCAGTCAAGGCCCTCTAATAGACACACGTTAGTCTATTAACCCTACTTACTAATATTACATACTTGGGGAACTTATGGGTAAAAAAACCGCACGGTTTGATCGTAGGTCCACCTACCTCGGCCACACTTGCCGTGAACGGTCTGTTGATAGTTGATCCCGTGCCTTAGAAGACATGACTACAAATGACTTACCTCTTCGTCCCCGGATAAAGCAGTTTGGCTGATTTACTGTGACTACAGAAATATAGGGGTACTACTTGGTACAGCTCTGCCTTACCCTTCAGGGATTTAATTACCTAGTAAATAAATCGTAAAATAATCAAAATTAAGTAAGGATAGGATTTTTTAAATCACAGACGCTCAGCAATCTCGCAGCTTCTACTTGCAACTCTACAAACCACCACAAAGCAGTAAACAAGGTCTCTGATTATGTTAGAGGGCACCTTTAGCAAAGGCAGGAGTGGGTTTTAGCCAGGAAGAGTCCGGCACTGCCCAGACTGACTCCCAGTGGGTCAGTGTGGGCGTCCATGAGGATTTCCCTCGCCTGTAAAACCTAAAAAAAAAATCCTTCAGGGATTACAGGTGTGATGTTATGTATGTTCGGTCAGTGCTCTGTATTACCTGAACCATCTTAGAAAAAAAAAGGGAGATGAAGGGTCAGGCAACGCATGAACGCAGCTCACTGACTGTACGTGTATATATGTGTTTGCGGCTGCGATCATCTTTGTACTCTGTGGTTTAGAGTCAGGTGTGTACAGACGCCAGCACATCAAGGTACCCCAATGTGTCAATTTTTTTTTATCGTTTTTCAACTTAATGTTAAACAGAATAAGGTTCATATTCAATTGGGGTAACTTGACGTGCTGGCGTCTGTACAATGACTAATTCTTCCAATTCTGACAGACGTCAGTTCAGTCTAGTGCGAGTTGATTACACATAGTTTTTTGCGTAGTACCTAAGTCAGTAAATTACTACTGACTTTTCCTCAAAACGATAAAAATGACAAAACAATAATTAAAGTCGTTTTTAATTAAAAGTCTGCGGTTAACCATATTTTGTAACAGAGGTTACCTGAATTGGTTAATGCAGAAATATAAGGAAACAACAAAGAATTAGTTTGGTACTGCGTAGGTAAGGTTCTTATATCTTAGAAGTACCGGTATTCAGAATCTTAGGTACTTACCGGTTTAGAAGAATTTTAAAGAAATACACCACATACATTGCTGCATATGTCTGAACGAGTCGTCTGCCTGACAGTATAAACAACGCAGTGGATGTTGCTGTATTATGAAAATTACAGTAAAGACACTATCATTAGGGAAAAACAAAAAAAAATACTTCACATTCTTTATTGAGACAAACGATAGCATATGTCCGTCTTAAGAATCATAAGATATATTATATCCAAACCAAATTTCTTTACGATCCGTTCAGCTGTTTGGTCGTAAAAAGCCGACAAACAAACAAACGGAGTTACTTTCAACATAACATAACGTCACGCTCGTAATCCCGGAAGGGCTAGGCAGAGGTGTACCTAGTAAGTAGCACACCCACAATTCGCCAGTTATGTTTAAGTCCCACGTAATAGGGGGCGAGCCTATTGCCATCAATCGGGCACAAATCCAGACTCCGAGCTGCTAATGAGAAACCCCAGATGGAAAAACTCAATAACACGTTTCCCGACCCGGGGATCGAACCCGGGACCTCATGCTCAGCAGTAGCGCTTGCGACCACTAGACCAACGAGGCAGTCAGTCGTGGGGTTACTTTCTCATTCATAATATTAGGTATAGATTCTAAGAAACCCATGTTTGACACAAGACGTTTACTAACATCACTTAATAAAAAGATTAAAGATTAACGATACCGGGCTGGTATCCGCAACTCCACGTCTAAGCGCGTATTTTGCGTATGGGCTATAATCTACCACGCGGGCCCAGTGCGAATTGGTAGATGTCACATGTCTTCGAACTTTTTGGTTCTAGGACATGCCGGTTTCCTCACGATGTTTTCCTTCACCGTTTTTGAGAGCAGTGGTGATGAAATAAATTACACAAAGTAATGCGCCTGCCTGGGTTTGAACCCACGACTTACTGTCCGTAAGTCGGTGCCGCCACCACTGGGCCACCGCTGCTCTCCATCACTTAATAACTAAGTAATTGACATTGTCATGTCATACATACGTGATCAGTAAATTGTCTGATGTCAAACGACTTTGGCATGGTCAAATGTGTCAATGATTTTTGTACATCCGTACATACAGATATTTATTTTGGAGGTGATTGGCCTACTGTGCGTTGGGGCTATATCTGAGTCGTACTCTTGTCAGGTGGGTGGTTGGAGAGGCTGAGAAGGGATTCGGTTCACGTGTTTGAGCTATGTTGAGTATTGTTGAGTAATAATTAAGTTTATTAATTACCAATGCTGTTTAAACTGTTCTCCTAACATATCACACAGACGTGTTGCTGGGGAGTTTGTTCCGCCACTTCTTCTTCCCAGCAAAAACACTAGGAAGTGGCGAAGGGCGGGCGTTTTGGGGGACTGTCTTATGTAATTTTTGACGTTCAAAAAGTGCTGATCCTCAGCGTAATTTGAATAAATGACTTTTGATTTTTGTTGAACCATGCAAGAATCTATGTTACAGTAAAGAATTTTGATGGGTTTGTATTTAATAAATCCTAACAACACAAGGTGTTGATGGATATTTCTGAAGATATACAAAAGAGAAGAAGCGGTCTTAAGTCATACCTATAATATTGAAACTAAATAATCCACGAGCGTGCAAGCAATTAGTTAACTTAAAACGGACTTATGCAAACGCCAAAATTTAAGCAATAATTATATGCGTTTAGTAACTACAATATAGTTCTTATACGTATATTGTATAAAGATGGGTGACCATCCAATGCATAGCAAGGCCTTTCCAAGCCCCAGAAAGTAATTAAAAAAAGATGTTACTCGCTTTCATTCGCAGAATTTGACAAAGAAAGTAAAAAAAATATTTGGAACACGCACAGAAAATGTAATTTACAACAAAAACTGAAACTAACAGATTGAAGTCAGAAGCTTGTAAATCAGACAACCTGGCTAACCACTCAGTAACTGGGTTGTGAAGATCTGATAAGCGGTCGCTCCTAGTAGATAGGTACTACAAAATACTGAATGCCGGTAAATACCAGTATTTCCAAAGACATTCAATACCTATAGACTGGACATCACGAACAAAATTTTCGTCCGAAAAAGTGTGTCCTGCTGGATACAAGTCTATGAGTTTTTTGTAGTACGCTCCGCTGCCGCTCCAATATTCATATATTATTCTAGATGGCGTTACTGAGACATGGGTTCAAAGTTTATCTATGACATTTCCTTGACATGCCCGCTCTATAGTATTTTTAATCTCTTTGAGTATTTCGTAGTAGATAAATGGATGAAAATCAACTGGATCTTTGACTGCTTTCAGTACGACAGCAAAAACTCAATCGACGATCAATATAAATAATAATACCAGCCGGTTACTGTCCCACTGCTGCACTGAAGGGCAAAGTCCTTTTTAACCGACTTCAGGGAGGAGTTTCTCAATTCGATCAGTTTTTTTTTGTCGTACAAAGAAGTCACGAGCATTGATCAACACGCCTGCTCAAGACGCATTGGCGATTTCAAACTTATATACTACGAGTATTACAACGAAGTCTAAGATAAACTTATAAAAAAACATATGAACTAAAAAAGTCACATTGGTATCTACTCACCCGGATTCGAACTACAACCTCGTGCACGAGAGTTAGGCAGCTTAACCCTGGACCACCATGACATTACCAAAAATAATACAACACAAGAATATACTTAATTGAAATATAATAAAGCTATAATAAAACATTCAATGGCTCGTCCAATATAGATAGAAACGGTTTCGCGAAGTTCGTTGGACGGAGATGAGTTAGACAGGGGTCAATGACCATATGACACATATATACTACACGTACGTTGTCCTCGTGACTCTGTCTGACGTAATATCGTAGTTTGGTAATATTGTTCTGCGAATCCATGTTTGCGTCTTGGTCATGAAGATCAGTCAGTGGAGCTCACTGGTTGAAGTTTTTAAATTTATAACTATGTTTCAGCATGCATTAACTAAATAATAATTACACTTAAATAACGCTCAATCTTTTTCAATATTTTTAGGTAAGATTATGAGCGCCAAGTATCGTAAGCGCGTAAGTACTTGGTTTGATTCCCGATTTTGAGTGCTCTCACTCTCCTTGTGCTCGATTGATGGCAATAGGCTTCCTCCTATTATATGCTACTTAAACATTACTGGCTAAATAATGTGAGTGTACTACAGGTATACCGCTGTCGAACCCTTTGAGAATTCCAGGCATGATATAATGTTAGTAAGTATTGCAACCTCGCTTTCCTAAATTACAGAGACCAATACCTAAAGCTATTTCAACAGAAACTGTAAACGTTGAGTGGTAATACAGGCGTGACGCTAAAGTAATGTTAGATTTTCAGTCAGAAAATGTTTAGTATTCAATAAGCTCATCTCTTAATTAGTTGCTAAGTAAAAAATCGTTCCTCCACAATAGGAATTTCTTTATTTTTCAGACATTAACGACTCACCTTTCTCAAGTTTCCACGGGTGTCTTAATAGAGTGACCGACCCGTGGTACAACTGCGATGTCCAACTGGTTGTACTACGGAGAAGTAAATTTACCCATGGTTCAACTCTTTTTTTTATATTTATGATTATGACCCGTGGTACAAAGGTGGAATTATATCCAACTGGTTGGACCACGGGGATAGGATGATCGTGTAAAACAAATGAACGTCTAAAACACAGGACTTGGGGCATCCCGACCTTAGGTTAGTTAGGTTCCTTGAAACCCTGCAGACAGAAATAGGAGCCCTGCGTAGCGGGGCTCCGTCGTCTACGCTTTTTAAATTTCTTCGTTGTTATGGCACTTCAGCATTGATAGATAACCTTTTCCTGTTTATTACCAGTAGTTGTTCCATAGATACATTCAATTCCCAGAAGTAAAACTAGTTGGACCAAGGAAAGAACAACTCACTCGAGTTACACCATTGGTAAAGATATTTCCCCATAGAACAACCAGTTGAACCATGGGTAAATTTACTTCTTCGTAGTGCAACCAGTTCGACATCGCAGTTGTATCACGGGTCGGGAGTGTCTTATAGTGACACAGGCTGACACAAGTGTAAATCCATACTATCTCTGACAGAGAAAATTCAGCAAGACTTTGAACGCTCAGAAAATTTCGTTTGCCTCCATTACTTAGAACATCAAGAATATTCAACCAACAAGATAACACAAATTTCGCGATTATCTAATTTCAAAGTGTAAACTCTAACACGCTTCGATCACAAGTTGAACTCATGTTATGAAACTGATAATTTAGGTATGGTTAGCAACAGTTACTGTCCAGGTTACTGGCATGAGCAAACGTTTTTTCTGACGTAAATATGTATCTCTTACGAAGTGATTACAAGAGCTATATTTGTCTTATGTATTAGGTAACATTATGACAAAAAATAGTGATAACGCTATGACAAAAATGTTGATCCTTACCAAAAAGGTAAAAGCGGAACTAATTTTCGTATGGTGTGGTCTGTTTGTGTGGTCAGTTCTGCTTATATCTGGACTAGGTACATGAAATTAGGAATATATATAAAAAATTGTGCCCACTCACATAGTTTGTGGGAGAATTGTTTTTTTTTATTGTTATTTAAATTGCAATACCAAGGAAAGGAAACCGTTTACCTAAGGGTTTTATTTATCTGCAAGTTTTTTGCTAATGTAGTCTCTAGAGAACATCTATACAAACAACGCCCAAAGGACAAAATCTATGAAACGTAAGACAGATTCGACTTCTAAGTTTCGATAGATTATTTAAGGCCATATTAATATTTATTATTTAATTTATTATTTATTATTTTATTATGTCTGGGGTTATTTTTCTTTACGGATTTAAGATGAAAATGGCTATTTACTTGAGCAAAGAATATTTTATTAAAATAAAGATAAAGATCAATTTATTTGTTTAACATGGGTAGATTCCTGTACAGATAAATGCATGCAATAGTCATAAAGATGACGATGTGCTACATGCTATACCATAGTACTCGTAGGTGTACAAATCTTACAGGTTTTTACATGGTCCATAAACAATAATTATAATAAAACATTTAATTGAATTTGCTATTGAAAATAAGCTATTTGACTAAATTTTAGATTTTAGTCCATCATCAAGATTACAAGAAAATATTCAACTCTTAAAGTAGGTGAAAAATAAATAGCTTCAGAAGCCGGTGACAAAAACACAAAATCAATCAAATGAAGTTAAAGCTTCAGAAGTCGGTGACAAAAACAATAAATTAATCAAACAAAGGTCACCGACTTCGAAGCTTAAACTTTCACCCCTCAGAGCATACAGGCGTGATGGTACGACATGATGTTGTATAAACAATAAACATCCAAGCGATTCCAGCAATCAAGACAGATTTGCCGTCTATTTTTGAAGAGTTCCATTGTATATCACCAAAATCAGCACCAGATTTTCATCAAATTAAAATGGGACCATCGCAGGAGTATACTTTTTCAAACAAAAAAAAAATAAAAGATACATACACACGAACATAGAACCTCCTCCTTTGATGAGGTCGGTTAAAAATTTAAAGAATAAATTATCGTTAAAAAAATCAATATTAATAATGTTATCTATAAATCTTAAACGAGTAGTCATAACAAATAAGTTTTACATTTTGAACATGAACACTCGAATAACCTAGGGCAATGTAGACGCCCGAATGTATTTCCGGACTTTGTAAGGTACGGAACTCTAGTTGGGCAAGTTAGTCTCGCTCTTTGCCAGTTTTCGAGTAAGAACCTATCTAATAATCAGGTGATTATTTATCAGGTAACAAAAAGTGTTATGTAAAGTTAGATAGAAAATATCTAAGTAAGCACTGTTTGTCTCTGCATGACCTAAAGGTTGACTGGTAGAAAACGCCTAAGGCATTAATTCCGCCTATGTACATTTGTGTGCTTGAAGTATTAAATAAATAAATAAATTGTAGCGGTCACAGCTACACCGGAATTCGTATGAATTCGTAATATTAATTTAAACTTTTTATAATTGTAAACACTCCACAATACAAAACTTTTCCTTATTGTCCCGTTACACCGAACTGTCAAATTTGAACAAACGTCAAACCAAAGACCAAAAAACTTCAAACACAAAACACGATCATTGTCTGTGGGTGAAAACTAACATATTTTATTAGAAGTATATTTACATATTTATTTAGTTGCTATATTTACATCACACATAATATTTATTTACAAATTTAACAATACGCATAATTATTTACACTATACAAAATATAGGCTTAAAATTGTAATGTTCTGGTCGCTGCCTTTCCGAACGCAACTTCGGGCGCGTTCGGCAAAGCTCGGCTTTCATCGGAGCATATGACTTGCCTAATAGCGATAAAGCATCGTCATGTAGATCAGTACTCGTTTTGACCTCCCGAACAGTACACGCTTGAACTTTCAACCAAATCTAGACTTGCTCGTAGACCTAAGTTCTGCTAGTTGACTCGATATCGTCTCCTTAGCTTTTTGTCTGTGTCCAGTAATTTCCCCGCTGTCGTCTTAACTTAATTGTAGCCTTAAGCGACTCAGAAGTGTTGAGAAATTAATTATACAAGGATAACGTTCAAACCACCGTTTCATTTCGCCATTTTGCTCTATACACTTCATTGGTGACCCCGTCAAAGAGCACAGTAGCCACGCGGAGCAAAGATGCCTACCGGAGCAGAGCAGGGAGCGCAGGCGGACGCAGCAATGGTCAAGCAGGACGTGTGCAGAGTCAGCGTGAAGTTGCCGCCATTCTGGCCTGAGGAGCCGACACTTTGGTTTGCACAAGTAGAAGGTCAGTTTACAATAGCCGGCATTACCGCCGACACCACAAAATTCTACACGGTCGTGGGGCAGCTAGACCATCGCTACATGGTAGAAGCTCGGGACATAATAGAGAACCCACCAGCACAGGACAAGTACGCCAAGCTGAAGGCTGAGCTCATACGTCGACTATCCGACTCGCGTGAAAAAAGGGTTCAGCAAATCCTCACTCAAGAGGAGCTCGGCGACCGGAAGCCATCACAGTTCTTGCGGCACCTGCAGACTTTGGCCGGACCACATGTTCCAGACACATTCCTAGCCACGTTGTGGGCGAGCAGGTTGCCGACGAACATACAGACGGTAATAGCTTCCCAGCCTAACCTTCCGCTTCAGTCTGTCGCAGATTTGGCCGACCGCGTGCACGAGATCGCGCCAACGCGGCCAGCGCTCACGACACCTCCCGCCGTGGCGAGCACGAGCACCAGCAGTGACATCGCGGAGCTGAAACAGTGCATGGCGGAGTTATGTCTACAGGTGGCGGCTCTACAAAAGCAAGGTCAGGTACACCATCGATCGCGCTCCACAGATAGGTACCGGCGTGGTGACAGAGAACCGACCCCAAGCCGACGCCGCAGTCGCTCGCGCTCCAGCAGCGCGTGGAACGACGCTCACTGCTGGTACCACAACAGTTTCGGTGACAGGGCCACGCGGTGCAGGTCGCCATGTACGTACGCGGGAAACGCCGTCGGCAGCCGGAAATAGCGGCAAATGGCTGCCCTCACAAACCACGCCGCCTATTCGTAACAGATCGGGACTCTAAAACCACGTTTTTAGTAGACACAGGGTCCGATCTGTGCGTATACCCACGTGCAGCCCTACGACAGCAGCGCAGCAGGACGGCGTACCAGTTATACGCGGCAAACGGAACTGCCATCGACACGTACGGTTGGGTGGAGCTCCACTTGAATTTAGGGCTTCGCCGCGTGTACACGTGGAAGTTCGTGGTTGCAGACGTCACCAAGGCAATCATAGGCGCCGACTTCTTGGCGCATTATAACATCTTGGTAGACCTCAAAAGTCACCGGCTAATCGATGGGCTGACCCAACTGTCTTCGCCGGCGTCGCCAGCGGCCGAATCAGCAGCAATGATCGCCTCAGTGAAGTCCGTAGGAGGCAACACGGAGTACCACGAGATACTTCGCCAGTACCCGGAAGTCACGCGGCCTGCTGGAACACAGAAACAGGTCAGTCACGGTACCGAACATCACATCCGCACTACACCAGGTCCGCCTATCACTGGACGACCTCGCCGTCTGGCACCAGACAAACTGAAGGCAGCACAGAGGGAGTTCGAGGCTATGCTGGCTAACGGCACAGCACGGCCGTCAGAGAGTCCGTGGTCGTCCCCACTTCACCTCGCTCCTAAGAAGGACAACAGCTGGCGGCCATGCGGTGACTACAGGGCACTCAATGCCCGTACTGTTCCGGACAGATACCCCATCCCGCATATACAGGACTTCTCACATCAGCTGGCTGGCAGCCGAATATATAGCAAAATCGATCTCATTAAAGCATACAATCAGATACCAGTCCAGCCAGCCGACGTTCACAAGACAGCGATCACAACACCTTTCGGACTGTACGAATTTCCATTCATGACCTTTGGCCTCAGGAATGCCGCTCAAACGTTCCAACGGTTCATGGACGAGGTGCTGCGCGGGCTGCCGTTCTGCTACTGTTATTTAGACGATATTCTCTTGTTCTCAGAGACAGCAGCCCAGCACACCGAGCACCTGCATCAGCTTCTGAAGCGGTTATCCCAGTATGGAATTATTATTAACTCGGCAAAGTGTGAGTTTGGCCGTACCACCATAACTTTCCTAGGACACGAAGTATCCGAAGAAGGTGTTCGCCCGCTGCAGGAGAAGGTGCAGGCAATCCAGGACTTCCCAGCTCCCAAGACTGTCAAGGAGATGCGTCGCTTCCTGGGTATGTTCAATTTTTACCGCCGCTTTGTCCCAGATGCCGCTCGCTTACAAGCGCCACTCAACGTAGTTCTGGCAGGACCTAAAACAAAGAGAACACAAACAATTAATCTATCGCAAGAAATGCTAGACGCTTTTAACGCTTGTAAAAGTGGCTTATCTAGGGCAGCTCTGCTTGCTCACCCAGAGCCCAACGCCGAACTCGCGATATTTACAGACGCTTCAGACACTTCTATGGGTGCAGTATTACAGCAGAAGGCAGGTGTCACATGGAACCCACTAGCATTTTTCTCTAGGCGACTGTCAGCTTCACAGAAAAAGTATAGCCCTTATGACAGGGAGCTCTTAGCCATCTACGACGCAGTCAGATACTTCCGCCACATGGTTGAAGGTAGGCACTTCACCATTTACACGGATCACAAACCCCTGTCATATGTGTACGCACACAACCGTGACAACTGTTCACCGAGGCAATACCGGTACCTGGACTACATTGCTCAATTCACCACGGATATCAGGTTTGTCGCAGGCAGGGACAACATTGTGGCAGACGCGCTGTCGCGTGTGGAGTCGGTGGCAGTACCGGCGTGTAATTACACAGCTCTTGCACAGTCCCAAGAAACAGACCACGAGCTGCAGGGGCTCTTAAATAACAACAGCACGTCACTCAAGCTGTGTAAAGTGCATTTCACGGACTCAGGCACTGAACTATATTGTGATGTCTCCACTGGTAACACCCGCCCTTATGTTACAGAACCCTTCAGGAGGCAGGTGTTCCAAAAACTACACCAGCTGAGCCATCCCGGCAGACAGGCCACAGTCAAACTGATTTCTGAGCGTTTCGTTTGGCCTGGCCTAAAGAAGGACTGCAGGGCCTGGACCAGAGAGTGCGTAGAGTGCCAGAAGAACAAAATCTCGCGGCACACAACCAGTCCCACCTCCGCTTTCCCTGTCCCTTCCCAACGCTTCTCCCATGTCCACATGGACATAGTAGGGCCACTGACCGTGTCATCAAATTACAGGTACATACTAACTGTGGTCGACCGCTTCACCCGCTGGCCTGAGGCGTACCCCATCGCGGACATCACAGCGGAGACATGCGCCCGCACTTTCATCACCGGCTGGGTGTCCCGCTTTGGCTGCCCCCAGCGCATCACTACCGACAGGGGCAGGCAGTTTGAGAGCAAGCTGTTCCACACCATCACGGAGACCCTCGGTAGCCAGCACCGCCCAACCACAGCATACCACCCAGCCTGTAATGGCATGGTGGAACGCCTACACCGCCAGCTGAAGGCAGCCATCCGCTGCCACACAGACACCAACTGGACCGAAGCACTACCCCTGGTGCTGCTCGGCATCCGCAGCGCCTGGAAGGAAGACGTCAAAGCATCAGCGGCAGAGCTCGTTTACGGCGAGCCCCTAAGACTCCCAGGCGAGTTCATCGCCCCCACACTCACCAGCACAGTCGACTACACCGACTTCGCGTCAAGACTCCGGCATCACATGGCGAAGCTGTCTCCAGAACCGGCGAGTCGACACGGCAACAAGCCGTTCTACGTGCCCGACAGCTTGTCAACTTCGTCTCATGTATTCTTGCGACATGACGCCGTTCGCCGACCGCTAGACCCGCCGTACACCGGCCCCTACAGAGTCCTGCAAAGAGGCGACAAAACGTACCGTATTGAGGTAAACGGAAAGGAAACCACAGTAACCATAGATCGGTTGAAACCCGCTTACCTCAATAACGCAGACTACAGTCCCTCCGGTGTAACCAGCGCACCAACGGTCGCAAACACAGCACCAACGCCACCGCAGCCCACCGTCGAGAAGAAAACACGCTCCGGCCGCACCGTTCGCTTCCCGGACTACTATCACCCGTAGCTAAGTAGCCACGGTCTCAGGGGGGGAGTAGTGTAGCGGTCACAGCTACACCGGAATTCGTATGAATTCGTAATATTAATTTAAACTTTTTATAATTGTAAACACTCCACAATACAAAACTTTTCCTTATTGTCCCGTTACACCGAACTGTCAAATTTGAACAAACGTCAAACCAAAGACCAAAAAACTTCAAACACAAAACACGATCATTGTCTGTGGGTGAAAACTAACATATTTTATTAGAAGTATATTTACATATTTATTTAGTTGCTATATTTACATCACACATAATATTTATTTACAAATTTAACAATACGCATAATTATTTACACTATACAAAATATAGGCTTAAAATTGTAATGTTCTGGTCGCTGCCTTTCCGAACGCAACTTCGGGCGCGTTCGGCAAAGCTCGGCTTTCATCGGAGCATATGACTTGCCTAATAGCGATAAAGCATCGTCATGTAGATCAGTACTCGTTTTGACCTCCCGAACAGTACACGCTTGAACTTTCAACCAAATCTAGACTTGCTCGTAGACCTAAGTTCTGCTAGTTGACTCGATATCGTCTCCTTAGCTTTTTGTCTGTGTCCAGTAATTTCCCCGCTGTCGTCTTAACTTAATTGTAGCCTTAAGCGACTCAGAAGTGTTGAGAAATTAATTATACAAGGATAACGTTCAAACCACCGTTTCATTTCGCCATTTTGCTCTATACACTTCAAAATAAATAAGCAAAATGGGATTGATTAGGAATTATAATAATAATAAAAAATACTCTAGGACATGGTAGGCATCGTTCGGCGTTTCCTCTCTCAGTAATCCTGAGCACCGGTAGCTTGTTTGCTATTTTGATAATTTTAAAGATTTTTTAAAATTCATTTATTATTATTGATTTGTTTTTATTTATTAAAATTAGTTTTAATTCAATATTCAAAAATATATTCTTATGTAAACATATTCTTATGTAATAAAAAAAGAAAACAGTCGGTATTTATTTAATTCTTTCTTTGTATATTATGTTATGAACAACAACACTTTCCTATTCAAAATGATGATTCATGATCCTACAGGTAAAACACTAGGATGTAGAGAAGAGAGGGCGTTTTGGGAGACTGGTCTTTGAAATTCACCCATGGGCTTCTGGCTTAACTTCACATGCCTTCAAGAATTATTTCTCAGGTTTCCTCACATTAATTTCAAACACTGTTTTCGAAAAATAGTTTTAGTAGATAATACAAAAATACCGATCGTATTGAGAACCTCCTTCTGAAGTCGGTTAGAAATACGTGCTTAAAAAAACCTTGTCCGTTAAACCTTTTTTTTTGCAGGGTGGATAATCCCCATGGATGTCCTCCGCCCCGGGAAGGGGGGAGGGGTCTGTCAGAGTCTTACTGACTGAAACCACCCCGTGTTTCGTCTCACACCTGCGCCGGGGGTCACGGGAACTGAAGATACTTCCGCGACCCCCGACTGATGCCCGGTAATCCTTTTTTTTTTGGGGGGTGGATAATCCTCATGGATGTCCTGCATCCCGGGGAGGGCGGAGGGGGAAGATACTTTCGCGACTCCCGACTGGTGCTGGCTCGCGGGCCTCGCCAAGTCAGCGAAAGGAGTGAAGTGTTAAACTCCACTCGCGACATCTAAGAGTGGCGCGCGAGAACACCGCGCCGCGCCGCCACCGCGGGTCCATGTACGTGGGGGACGGCAGACGTCCCCGAGTCGCCCCTGAATGCATATAGGTGGCTGGCAGAGGGCGTTGTCCGCCTTCCGCCTGCGCCCTGTGCGTCTCCTGCGGGTAGGGTGCGTGGAAGTAATCTCCCTCTCCCTTTCCGCAGCCTCGGACGAAACGGTCGTCTCGCAGAAGGAGAACGCTTGGCTGAACTCAAGGTAAACGGATGATAGCCTTTCAATCCTGTATTTAGCACTTGTCTGTTAATATACCATACCTGGCCTGGCCTGGCTGGCCTGTTGGTCTAGTAGTTAGTGACCCTAACAGCTATGCCGGAGGCCGTGGGTTCGATTCCCACCCAGGACAAATGTTTGTGTGATGAGCACGATCATTTGTTCTGTGTCTGGGTGTTATTAATCTATAATATGTATGTATTTAGAAATATATAAGTATGTTTATCAGCTGTTTAGTACCCATAACACAAGCTCTGCTTAGCTTGGGACTAGATGGCGTTGTGTTAAAGTTGTGGATTATTTATTTATTTTATTTTAATTTATACCAACGATGTCATTAGTATATCTGTGACGCATCACTTACGTCAACAGTTAAGAATGTGTACTTATTTATTTTATCCTGATAACGATTATGACCTAATGTATTTTATTTTCGTAACGGATACGTTTATCGTGATCTTATCTTTCTGCCTGCTACGAAATAGGTAAGCGAATAAAATAAGTATTACGGCATAGGTACTGTGTGTATGGGCGTGTGATTCAATCTCCAAATCTGCTGGGCCTATTTAGGAGGAATTGATATAACATTAAGATCTCACTTGTTATTTACAGCGGTTAGGGTTATAGGTGTTCCTAAAAGTGCACTCTTATTTGTTTTTTTTTGCAATATGGTACGAGCCCATACTCCAAGCTGCGTTCTTGAAATGTAGATGAAAGAGTCCAATAAAACTGCTCGATCGATTCGAGCCCAGGACCTCATGCTTACTAGTAAGTAACACTTGCAACCATTAGACTACGGATTTTTCCATCTGGATTTTTTCGTAGAGGTCCTAAGTCTAGATACTTGCCTGAATTATGGCACTAGGCTCGACTCCTACATGGTACTTAAATAAAGATCAGTTCGGCAAGTAAATTTTTAATTAACAACAATATGAATATGTACTTGAACAACAATAATAAAAAAAAAACCCGGCGAACTGTCATATCATCCAAGATGGCGCTGTATTTGAATAATGTTTAAGAAAACGAACATTCTTGATATTAATTTTTCCGTAATGTTTTCATGTTTTTTATTACTCCTTAATCCTATTCCGGACAAAGACAAATCCGAAAACACAAAAATCATAAATATCGGTCCAGCCGTTCTTGAGTTACAATTGGTGTAGCTAACACGACTTTGTTTTATATTTATTATATATATATGTAGATAATAATTAACATAATTAGGGTCAATAACATACAAACAAATTCACAAGACGATATTATTGATGTAGGTATGAAAAACACAATCATCCCAATAAGGTATGGCGGTGTTTGGGAGGTCCTACAACCATTGTGTGAAACTCAGATTTATTTCATTTGATAACCGTAATGATAAGGTCTCTTACACGTATGTAGGTAGGTACCGTTAAGAGAGGCTTCAAGAAAAAAAGTATGTACCCAGAATCAGTAAGTAGGTATTATAAAATCACAAATATTTATTTATTTGTTTATTTATTGGCCTATCTACAATTGTTACACTGTTACACTTCATAGTACATCAATTTACTCAAGCATAGTGTACAATATGATGCGATAGACACAGCATGCAATAACAAAATTAAAACAATTAAAATAATGTAACAGATAGTGCAGAAACAACGCTTATCCGTAAGGACTTAAATACTACTTTTTTTTTCAAGTGAAGTCATGCTAAATCAATAAATAATATGGTCAAGTACGAGTTGGATTTGTACACAAAGAGTTTCGTACCTGCTATGTCGAGCAAATATAGCGAACAAAAAATTGTTTCTTAAATAGTAATCATACTTACCGTTATTCACTTAAAAATATTTACTACTATATTTATTATACTATACTTATTATACTATACTTATTACTTATTATACATTATCTGATGTCACAAGACAAAAAAAGAAAATAAAATCTATCTCTGCCCCCACACTAGAATTGCCTGTGTCTTGGTCACCCGTTTATTTAAATTTTGTTATCATAGCGGTACGAGAATTTACACATTCAGTGAAAATACTGTGTACTTACTAACTTCAAGATCAAGTAAGATACAGCTTACTGACGGACAAAGGGACGGGCAGACAGCAAAAAGGGGTTAAGTAATAAGTTTCTTTATGATGGGTACACAACCTAAAAGAGTGACTGAAGCTTACAAAACGATGCTGCCTTACGCCAACGCTGTTGTCATTAACTAAGTTTGCTTGCTTGGGGTTATAACTAATTTTAAAAGCTGAGCTAGTTTCAAAGCTTCATGCAATATTAAGTCCTTAAGCTAAGAAAATTAAAGCTATAACAGATGTACAGGACAATAACTTATTCGTACCACATACATGAGTTATTTTGAACAATTCTGTTACGTAACCCTAAAAAGTATGAATGAACTCTATTTTTGTCACAGATTATATCTAGGTCCGGTTTTTTTGAGGTTGTGTGACACTTGTATAAGAATTACATGTGTTAAAGTTACATATCTAATACACAATAACTATGGTGTTTAATCATCAAAAAATTTGTTATTTTTTAGATAAAAATTAGATTTACCTATTAGGATTTATAAAAAGAAGGTGTTTCCAGAGACTAACAATAGTTTTTAACCGACTTCAAAAAAAGGAGGAGGTTCTCAATTCGACAGTACGTTTCTTTTTTTTTTTTTTTTTTGTGTGATTGTTACGCGATTTCTCCCCCATTTGTGGACCGATTCTCAAAATTCTTTTTTTCTTTGAAAGAGTATACTCCCGAGGTGGTCCCATTTTAATTTGGTGAAGATCTGGTGCTGATCTTCGGAGATATACAATGGAACTCTTCAAAAATAGACGGCAAATCTGTCGTGATAACTGGAATCGCTTGGATATTTATTTTTTATACAACATCATGCCGTATCATCACGCCTGTATGCTCTGAGGGGTTCGCAGATGTGTACAATATATCTAGATTTCGACAGTTAGGTATGTTAGGTTTCATTTATTAGGGATAAGTGGATAACCCTATTATCATGACATATATTGATAACAAATAACAATATAAAAATAATATCATGGCAAATATTTGTATGAGAACAACTAAAAATGGAAAAATAAAAATCTTTTTTGCAAAAAATAAAACCGACTTAAAAAAACACTTACCGGTGTATAATAACTCTAAATTCGGAAGTCGGTGGCCCATCATGAATAAGACAAAACCACCAAAGCCACAGACTTCCTAATTTAGAGTTATTATACACCGGTAAGTGTTTTTTTAAGTCGGTTTTATTTTTTGCAAAAAAGATTTTTTATATTCTTCTAAACAAAGTCATAATGTGTGTTAATGTTTTTGCTGGGGAGAAGAAGTGCCGGAACAAACGCCTGTCCCGTCTGATTCGTTTGAAGAACTGCATGGGTACGCTACAACACCATAACATAAATGCCTTCCCACGCAACATTACAAAGAATTTTCCATCGGAAAGTCCCACTACACTTCTATTGATTCTGATACCCAATTGAGCAGACGTATCTTCTTGAAGGAATAATCCATTCTTCAGACCACACAAATACAGTAAGTTAACTGACCTTGACTCCTACTTATGTACAGACGCCAGCACGTCAAGTTACCCCAATGAGTCAAATTTCTTTGATCGTTTTTCAACTTTATGTCAAACAGAATAAGGTTCATATTCAATTGGGAAAATTTGACACATTGGGGTAACTTGATGTGTACTTTAGGCACAAACGCCAGCACATAAAACTAACCCAAACGTCAAATTTTCCAAATTAAACATGATTCGAATCTTATTCTGTTCGCAGTAGAGTTGAAAAACTATCAAAAAAGTTTGACACATTGGGGTAACTTGATGGCAAGGTGGTGAATGGGTCACCAATTTTCTCGCAAAAAAACTTTTCCTTTCCTCAAAAAAAGATATTTAATATTGTAACTCAAAAAAAAAACACCTAATCTTCTAAAATATAAAATTCTCGTGAAAAGGTGTTTGTAACAAACTCCTTCAAAACGGCTTGACCGATCCTTTTGTGTGTATATTGGTCTGAGAATAGGACGTAAAATGAACAAGAACATTCTTCTTCTGTTCTTGCGCATTACTTTGTGTAATTTATTTCATCACCTCTCAAAAACGGTGAAGGAAAACATCGTGAGGAAACCGGAATGTCCTACAACAAAAAAATCGAAGACATGTGACATCTACCAATTCCCAATGGGTCCGCGTGGTCGATTATGGCCCATACGCAAAATACGCGCATTGACGTGGAGTTGCGGATACCAGCCCGGTATTCTTTATCTTTTTTTCTTCTATTCACGTTGCCCCATCTAAAAGTAATAAGGTTGACCTTATGGCCACCAATATCGCTGACTCCTTTTCTGTCTGGCTCATCATGATGATCAGACATTAATTTTGCCAAATCTTATCAGGAGCAAACGTGACTGATAAAATAAATAGGAAGGTGACATAATGTGTTTACTTGTGCTTTATCTAGAACATTAGCAATTTGGAC
This sequence comes from Euplexia lucipara, assembly GCA_921972225.1. Classification (NCBI taxonomy): domain Eukaryota; kingdom Metazoa; phylum Arthropoda; class Insecta; order Lepidoptera; family Noctuidae; genus Euplexia; species Euplexia lucipara. The sequence continues at coordinate 10,820,519 of OV179167.1, read as the reverse complement.
TTTGACCCTATAGGAGGATCTATGCCTTACAAGCCTTTCAAGGGTCCATATAGATAAAGAAACTGTCTCTTTTTATAAGCTTACTTAGACAAATTCATGATTTTTTTTTTGTTTCGGCAATCGCAAATATGGGTAAAAAGTCTGCTAGAATGATTTTCAACATCTGACAGAAACCACCAAGATTATAGGTTAATTCAAGATATTAGACAATTCCTATACAAATGATATCTTCAATTACAAAGGAAATGATTGACTTAAGAAAATATCACTAAGCTAGTTACCTAGAATCTGTAGATATCTTGATTATATAAAAAAAAAAACATCAGATTATGACATGCAGAAATTGGGAATCCGAATAACCAATGCAAAACTTTCAATGCTGGAGGTCTAGAATGATGTACTTACTAACTCACGGATCCTTAGGCTTAAGCCTTAGGCTCAGGTGCATCGACCTTTCTAGTCTTTAGTAATAAGGTGATGGTTATTTTCTTAATCACCATCCTCCTGCCCTTATCCCCAATTAATTTAGGGTCAGCCCATCATGTTCTTCTTCCACACATCTCTATTCCGCCTTCATGTCAATAATCACCGTCTTCCAAGCCATATCGTCTTTCACATCAATCAATCTAATGATAATATGGTGATAAATGATAAATATTTCTGTAAATTGGATTTTACAAACACTTTTACACGTCATTTTTTACTAGATAGGTGAGGACAGCGTTACACTATCTTACTACCCTCAGTGGGAACACTGAAATAAACTCAGAGGTCAACTCATTCTCTTTTAAAGTCGAGACATTATCTTGGTTAGATCATTTTTAAGAATCATGCAGATTAGTGTCTTAGCCCTTTGAAGCAAGAACTATTAATTAGAAGGTAGCCTAGCGTCAAGTCTTTGGTCCTTGTCTACTTTTGCAAACCTCCAAATTCATACTAAAAGATTTTCTCACGAAACGATCCTCATTCTTAAAAAAACTGAGGTCACTTTCATTGCATTAACACATTTGCATACTCACATACGTCGACATTGAAAACCTAAGTCTAATCACGTATTAGTCTGCAAATTAAAAACTTTCAGTCATCCTATTTGTCCTCATTAGAACCCACACACATACACAGTTATTTTCAGCATAAAGACACGAGCTTTTGTCTGTGTGCGCGCGTGTACGTATAGAGAATAGATGTATACTGACGTCGAGACGCCTTTGCTTGTGTGCGTGCGTACGTCAGGTCGTCGAACTGCGAATTTTCGGCGGTACACCAAATTGCACAACTAAACGCGTGTTGTTCAAATCACCAGTGTTTGCTGACCCCTAATTTTGTTTCTTGTGCAAGTGGGCAGAGATCTGATAAGGCTGGTTTAAATATTTGTTTATCAATGTTAAATATGTTGGTAGTAACGTACGAGAATCGAGGTTTTCCTAATTTGGCGTTAGGGCTACGTTTGAGTAGAAACTATGGGGTCTAATGACCTTAGTTAGACTCCAAATGATTTTGTCGTTTTTCCATTTCCCTTTAAGCGTTGCTTTAAAAATTCTAATAGACTAATACTTATAAGAATCATTGTTTAATTGCTTGTTTCTTCATATTAAAAGCTGTGTCATGCCGCCCACCCGAATGGTACAAAAACTCTGTCAAGTTATTGCTTGCGTTTACGTGAAGGTTAGGTACCTATAAGGCATAGAAAAGAATAATCAAAACTTACAAATTATAACTATAAGGGCTACATAGGGTGTTACAATGGGTGGCCTACGAACTACCTTACCTTTATACTTTTCAATTGCCAGGTTTTGCATTTAGTTTAGAAAAGAAATGTGTACTTTACTAAGGAGAGTAAAAATAAACTTGGTAGAAACTAATTGTATTTTTTTCAAATTAGCAATTATTTCTTCAGCAGCAGCAACGTGCCCGCTATCAGACTATATCCAATAAATAGATAAGAATAATTCCCAGACAGAATCCGTGATAAAAAATCATGACAGTTACGCAATAAAACAGTGAAACGATAACACTGGACGGAATAACAAAGAGGAACAAAAATAATTATCTTTGTTTCAACAAAAAAAAATGTGCTATCTCTGAAAAGGGGTCATTGGCATTTAAACACTTTCTTTTGAGCGAAAAAATATGAATCTATTAGTAGGTACCTAGTTGCTTCAATATGCATTTTTTTTAGTTAATTGGGAAACCATGTTCAGACGTCAGCACGTCAAGTTACCCCAATGTGTCAAATTTCTTTTATCGTTTTTCAACTTTATGTCAAACAGAATAAGTTTCATATTCAACTGGGAAAATGTGACACATTGGGGTAACTTGATGTGCTGGCGTCTGTACATGGTCCAAGAAAAGGACAATGACAGACGTTACATAGTCAGATGCATAAAAGCCAGATAACCAGCAGTCTTACCATAGGGCACTGTGTTACCCAGTCCTTGGTAGTATAAGCCCCAGCACCTCCTGGCAGTATGGCATGACAAGGGATTTTTATGCTACTAATGAATTCGAACCTTATTTAACACTGTTAAGTCTCATATTTCATTGCTACGCCACAACCTGCTTCTGCATCCTTCGGCGTGGTCTGGCAGGCCGTGGCATCCTAAAATGTAGACGCTTAGCATGATAAAATCAGATCTCAAATCATTTGGACTTACTAAAATCCCTGCTATACCGGACCTACATTTATATAATAATAATAATAAAAAATATATACATAAAAGAAAGATACTAATCTTAATGAAGCCCTGACTCCTGAGCTGAGCAGTAGGTAGCCTGTGCTACAGAAATCAGTGTCTTCTCCTATATACTTGTTAAACCAACTTTAAGGAATTAATATAAAATCAAATTAATAGGTATATAAATTACTAACAGCCTGCTGCATCTATGTAGACAAGAAGCCAATTTTTTTTTTGGTCTTGGAGTGTGGAAGTCTCTTGGATACCCTCGCCCAGGGGGTCGAGTCTGCTTTTGCAATCGTGTCTCAATGACCGGTCAATGATCGATTTTTGACGTATAACGTCAAACTTATGACACATTTCCCGTACAAAAACTGTCAAAGTTGACAAATATGACCGGTCATTGAGACACGATAGCAATAGCAGACTCGAGCCCCAGGTGGGTGCGCGGGCGAACGGGTTAGTCAAACTCTTACACGCCCAGGAGTCACGGAAATATACGATTCTGCCGTAAGAAGCTGCCTGACATAAGTTGACATAACCAAGAGGAAAACAGGGCAACTAAATTTAGTTTATTATTATTTAATAACAGTATTATTTTAACATTACCCTTATCATTTGGTTCGTGGAATGATTACGCGAACCTAGATTGTCTGGTACGTTATCATGTGAAAGTGATAAGACTCTGGTATGTAGGTACCTTCTTATTTTATAACACTGTTGCTAAAACAGATGTTAATGAACCCTGGTAGAAGATTACATCAACTTTCTTCGGTTTTACGATGAAATCTTAAAGGCTCGGGCGAAATTGAGTGTCCAGTTGGTGTTGAGTGAGCCGTGTTTGACAGAACGTGACAACTGACGCTTTGCCGTTTTTAAAATTGGATCATTAGTTGCGAAGATTACCCCCTACATACAAACTTACAAATTTTACCTCTTTATAATATTAGTATAGATTCCACCACTTTTTCACACAACGCCCGATCTAGTCCCAAGCTAAGCTAAGAGCTTAGGGTACTAAACAGCGGATAAACATACTTATATATTTCTAAATAAATACATATCATAGATAAATTACACCCAGACACAGAACAAATGATCGCGCTCATCACATAAATATTTGTCCTGGGTGGGAATCGAACCCACGACCTCCGGCATAGCAGTCAGGGTCACTAACTACTAGACCGACAGGCCAGTCAAAAGTATTGAAGACCAGTGCCTGTGTCAGGATAAACGGGGCATACACAGACTGGTTTAACATCTCTAGGGGAGTTAGACAGGGCTGTGTAGCGTCACCTTGGCTGTTCAACTTATACATGGATAGTTGTCTGACAGATTTAAAAGAGAGTGAGTGTGGATTGAGGATGAATGAGTTGCCTGTCAAATGCCTCCTCTACGCAGACGATCAAGTTCTTCTTGCATCGTCAGCGGAACAGTTGCAAGACATGGTGACCAAGATGAATGAAGCATATAAAATGAAAGGGATGAACATTAATGTGAATAAGACGAAAGTAATGGTGTTTGAAAGAGACGAAAACGTGTCGTTGTGCAATGTGAAAATAAACGATATGAGTGTAGAACAAGTGAATGACTTTGTATATCTGGGAAGTCTGTTTACAAGGGATGGAAAGATTGATGCGGATGTGGAAAGGAGAGTAAATGCAGGAAATAAAGTGAATGGCGCTATACATGGCGTTGTGACCAGCCAGTCTATGTCCGAAAAGGCACGACTGGCTGTTCACAATGGTGTGCTGGTGCCTACACTAACGTATGGAAGTGAATGTTGGGTGTGGCAAAAGAGACATAAAAGTAGAATAAATGCTGTAGAAATGCGTTCCTTGCGAAGTATGTGTGGTGTAACAATTAATGACAGATTGAGGAATGATGATATAAAGCAACGTTGTGGTTTAAAAGAAGATGTAGTAACAAAAATTGAAAAGAGTATGCTTAGATGGTTTGGTCACGTTGAAAGGATGGATGAAAGGCGACTAACGAAAGGTATTTACAAGGCAGATGTAAGTGGGAACGCCGGGAGGGGACGCCCTAGAAGGACATACAAAGACCTTATTGGTGAGGTTCTTCAGAAAGGTCAGGTGCGTAGTACTCGCAACCGGCGTGTGTGTAAGAATCGTAGCATATGGCGCTCTGTAGTTTCTGCCTACCCCCATGGGAAAAAGGCGTGAGTTTATGTATGTATGTATGTATGTATTAAAACATACAGATCACACAGTTATCTACATATAAAACTTAATGTGGTAAAATGCAACGTAAAAACCGCTGGTAGGTTAGGGAGGACTTACCAGCGGTTTTTGCGTTGCATTTTATTCTTGCACAATATACTGAAATAAGTGAACAGAAAAGAATCTTTGTTATAAAAAAAATGTGGCTGCTCAACTTGTATGAAGATTAGCGACGCAATTTAATTTTAGCTCAACTTGTTAAAAGAGAAAAAAAGACCTCTATAATGCATCCATAATTATCTATACTTCTATACCAATATTATAAGGAGGTAAAATTTGTAAGTTTGTATGTAGGGGGTAATCTTCGGAACTAATGATCCAATTTTGAAAATTATTGTACTGGTTGAAAGCTACACTATTCCCGGTGGACATAGGCATACTTTTTATCCCCGTATTCCCACGGGAACTGAAACTACGCGGGTGAAACTGTGTGACGTCTGCTAGTTATTTTGTCTTGCTGGGCGTTGCAGCATAAAACTTGTTCCAAGTGTGTCCTGTACCACTAAGTCAATATTTTTGAAAAGATGAGGTTAAATTGGGATTGGGAGTTTGTTTTTCCGGTGTCAAATACGTGCATACTAAATATCCCTTTGATTCATCCATCATACATCATCCATCATGAATCAACAAAATTAACATTTTGACCACGAACAAATTTTCTTACAAAACTTCCAATTCAAGCACAACACACACACAGTTTTTCTTACAAATACTAACCAACACAATAACTATTAAAGTAATATTTCATAACGCTTGTCAAACATTAACAACTAGTTGCTTAAGTCAAGCTTGAATCAAGGCCTTCTTTAGCAACAGCGATTCTTTCGCAAAAGACTGCAACTGCTTGCGTTTCACGGTATAAGTTACGAGACAGATGTAGCTATGACGAAAACAATTAAAAAAATAACTGTAGTTTAGTAAAATTGTGTAGTAATTCCCATCGGAGTTGACAAAAAAGTTGTAATCTTCGTTTGAAGAAACCATCTCGATTTGACGCCACATTTTACAATGTGAAATCTGATTACATGCAAAATGGTTGCAGTTTGGAGATGTGTAGCAATTAAAGTGGCCATTTTGAAATTGTGATTGTTTCGTGTCATTTGACATTCATTTTCTGTCTGCAGTTTGAATACGTTATCGCCCCAAAAGTCCTTTCTCTGATACAGTTAGCGGAGTCCAAAGAGATTTAATATATAAGGTACGAGAGGACAAGCGAAGAAATGATTATAAAAAAAACAGCTGGGATCCCAGGTCTCAGTAACGCCATCTATATTGGAGCGGCAGCGAGGTGTACTAAACTAGACTAATCGATTTGTGTGATTTGTGTCCACTGGGACGGATACACAAGTATCGGATGAAAATTTTGTTCGTGATTCATTCATTATTATGTAGTAAATAAAATAAAAATAAAATAAAATAAGCCTTTATTACTGCACTCTCTTTACAATCTTATTCTTACATGCTATACTATTTACTAATTTATAATTTTAATGAACTTGTTAGTACACTTAATTGTGGTATCAATAGTATATCGGTAATCGGTTTATTTATTTGTGGCAGCTTGTCTCTCGACATAGGCCTCCTCCAAGGACTCGATCCCCAGCTAATCGGGTCCACTTAGTTCCCGCTGTTTATCTTAAGTCGTCTTCCCAACGCTTACACTGTCTCCCTTTATTTCTTTTATCGCCCCTAGGGTACCACTCGGTTATTATTTTGCTCCACTTTTCTTTCAAATTAATCGCAATATTATGGGTGGAGTCTAAGTAGGTACTGAGTACACCAGTTGATTCACTAAAAGTCACCCGGTGAAACCTTGAGTGAAGTGAACTGTCAATGTCTAGCATTAATATGGAAAGACTCTTAATTTTTCGTCTTGACTTAACCTGCATTTATACCTCTTGAATACACATTTAACAGTTAAATGTGTATTCAAGAGGTATAAATGCAGGTTAAGTCAAGACGAAAAATTATAAATCAGTTACTGATTTACTAACTCGTTTTCTATTTATTTATCTCTTTCCGTTACTGGGTACCCCTCAAGGTTCATTGGAAGACCAGCGTCAGACAGCATCACCTGTCTGGCATGAATGATGAAATGGACCTTTTTGGCGCAGCCGTGAGGCAAACAGCACACAATGTGTACCTACTATTTTATAATATTTTCTATTGTTTCATAATGATTGTGTGTGTGTGTTTTAATGTCTGATGTCAAATAAATATTTTTCTTTCTTTCTTTCTTTCTTTCTTTCTTTTTTCTTTTTTCTTTCTTTCTTTCTTTCTTTCTTTCTTTCTTTCATTTTCTCGAGGTGTTTTTTTACACAATAGCATTGCTAATCAATGCGTGCATTGGCTGGATAGGTTCTTTCAAGTCTGTGTGGTTTTTGACCAACAGAAAATTGCAGATAATATCTACTTGGACTTCATATTATGATCGATTAGCTCAAGATCATTATCTGGAAAAATTGTAACGGTGAAGGCAAACATCGTGAGGTATGCCTGAGAGATATTTCTGGACGGCATGTTTAGCCAGTCAGAGGCCCACGGAGGGCCTAAGCTCAGACACCAGGTTAATAGTCACAAATCACACAAAAACAAGAAAAAGTTGAGGCCTATGACCAGCCGTGAACATCTTTAGGCTGAAGTGATTATGATGATATGATTGATCACCTCGCTATAACGGGTGTAGCACTATTTTTATACATACTAACTAAATGATATTATAATTAAAAAGGTTATAAGGGCCCAGCATGCGACACGTTATAATGTGGCTAACTAGCCACACTTGACCTCAGTGTCGCATCGCGCCTTCAACGGACGCGTGCGTGCTTTAGTGTGCCGTTTTTGAAGATCGAATGTTGTTGAGGTAACATATCTACACCTTTTTACTTATAATTTCATTGTACTAACCTATGAATGCGTTAAAGATTGAGTATTATCGCCTCATAGCATTAGCACATTAGCTCAGAGCATTAGCCTTATATCTGTGTGGTTCATACCTCTAAAGACCATTCATCAGACACTAATCTGAAAAAAAGTCCAGACATTATCTTGGCCAAATCATGTATGAACCATCTTCATGATTTGGCCAAGATAATGTCTAGACTTTAAAAGAGACTGTGACCTCTGAGTTTTTTTCGGTGTTTCTTTTCAGAGTAGTCATATAGTGACACCGATCTCATCTACCTGCTAGTTAAAAAAATGTTATGTAAAAATTTTTGTGAAAACCTATTTGCAGAATAAATATCATTTCATCATTTCATTTTATCATCATTTCAGTTCATTTCATTGGGTATTGAGAAATAAAACACTGTTTTTGTTAATACATATTTTATTTCAAGACTCATGAATACAGAGCGTGAAACGTTAAATCAACAGACGTTTTCAATTTCGATAATTTATTAATTACATACTTACTAATAAATATTCAAATTAAGGTGTGTTATGTAACCTATATATAGCAGATTGTTTTGTGTTTCTTGATAGCAAGCATGGTTACACACTTAAAGGGTTCCAAGGCGAATTAAAAACAATTCATTAATATCTTAGATAGAATTGTTAGTTATTTGGGCGAATAACGCCGCGGGTTTGAAACTAGTAAGTGTAAAAATAGTTAAATACAATTATAATCAAATTGTTTACCAAATATAACTAATGAGCTACCAAATTAAAACGCATCAACAAATACCAGAATTTTCTACAAATACACAATCTATTCTAATAAAAGTGGGCGTTGTACCGCGCAAAAATCATTGCCCCCAAACGGCCAGACCGTATGACCGCTCACTTTCCTTCGTCACCCCCGTCTCGATTGGAAAATATGAGGTGCAAGGGAGGGGTAGGAGGTCTATCTAGCTGGCTGATCAAATTTTCCTTAAAGAAAAACGCCCGAAAATATGTGTTCATTCGTTGAACTATTGTGAAGGTCGGCGGGCAAGGTCAGCGGCCCCGCTGCGGTCGATGAACGCGGTGCCAAAACATTAGACGATCGATAAAAAAAACATGGCCGAATTGTACAAGCGCTTTCGTCATTGATATTTATATTATCTCTAACTGTTTTTATGTCATTTCATGTAATTAATTGGTGATGAAGTTTTTTAAATTGTGTGTGCGTGATTAAAATTGATGGTCCAGTTGTTTGAATAATACAAGTTTGTTTTAGAGATACTCGCATTGTGTGCTCTAAGTATGGTTTGAAAATAACAATTTAGATAAACATCACGGCTCTATAATACATGTGAATGGCCTACCATATCATTGCAGACAATCCATGACCAGAGTTAACACATTCAAAGTCGAGACTGCACAAAAATATCACCAGAGTAAACAAGTCGTATCTCCAAAAATCGATATAAAGCCGACAAAGACTGTCTGATAATCACTTACGACTTTTTGCTTTGGAGATGGCTATGACCTGATGGGGAGGCGGTTGGTGAACTAACAGGGGGCCGGTGACCGATGGGTAGAGTGACGTCATGACATTATATTGTTCTGTTTTTGTGTATAGTGGCAGGTTGGTAGACTCTCGCCTACGGACTTCGGACAATATGATTGACTTTGGGAGAGAGTCAGACGTCTCGTGGACGTAATGTCGTTGTCTTTGCTTTGTTTCGGATGACATCAGTAAGATTTTTCAATCTTGTCTAGCTTTTCATATCATTATACTAGCCTGTTAATGTCCCATTGCAGGGCAAAGGCCTCTAAAAAGGCACGATCTGTAATTGGCTTGAAAAATTCTAACCAAAATAGCATCTTGTTCTTTGTAATTTCTCTCGCACAAGGTCAAAGAGTCCTACAAACGCCCAGCCAACCGTATACAATGGACTGTTCTGGCCTGCACCAACTAAAAATGGTCTTTTGAAGACAACAAGACCTATCAAAAGATAGCCTAATGGTGGCAAGAAACGTACAGCTCCGACTAGTCGGATTCCAGTGCGTATGGTATTTATCACTTGCTTCAAAACAGGAGGAAATCGTTGTGGAGATGGCTGCGGGAAATTCCTCGACAGCATGTATAGCGAAGTCAGAGGCCCATAGGTGGCATTAAAACTCTGAAGGCCTAGCCATGTTGCAAATTCTATTTCTATTCTATTTCTATTATAGAAAGAAAATGGCGTAATATGGAATCAGCTGTTTGTCAACTGTCAAGTGTATTTCATTTTCAAATACTACTCGTGAACACTTGACAGTTGACAAACAACTGATTCAATATACCTACGCCATTTTCTTTCTATTGTCACCTTATCGATTACGATAATAGAAATAGAATTTGTAATATGGCTAGGGCTGCTGGTTACTCACAAACCACAGGCGGTGAAAAAAAAGATTCTAATTTAAAAACGTTTTGTCTAAATAATAGAAAACTGTTGATACTTTTTCTTACCCAACAACCAAGCATTTAAGATCTACACTCATTATCGCGTTCTCCATTAAGAAAAGCATTCATCATCAGCTTAGCCTTTTTTCAATTATGTTGGGGTCGGCTTCCAGTTGAACAGGAATCGACTGCATATCTGCCTTCCACAACCCAGTTACTGGGTAAAACAATGCCCCTTTGTTAAACTGGTTGTCAGACTTTTGGCAATCTTCTGACTATCTGTAGCGACTGTCATGGATCTACAAATGACAGCCGAGACGAACGGCTTTATGTGCGATCAGTGACACCCTAAGCCGAGGTCCGAGCCCCACAGGGGGCGCCCTTAGCGAGTGTCACTTAAATTCTGACGTAATGCTCCTGGCTGGAGGCCTTGTGTATTGAGGTCGTCCACAGGTTTGACCGGTTGAGCAGATAGCAGCGCCACCCCTCAGTAGGGTGCACTGCGAGACGCCCTCTATCGAAAAAAAAAAAAAAACCGTTTCATGTGCTTTACGAGGCACGGAGGAGTCTTGATTTGTAACGAATGGTCACCCATCCACGGAGCAACCTCGCCAAGCGTAACTTAACCTACGATCGACCCGTGAGGCTCTTATTAATTAGCCACAAGCTCCTCGGAAAAGTATACAACGTGTTTTTTTTTATATCCCATAACTCTGGGGTATGATTAAGACCATATCAAAGAATCAACTGGCATATGAATTATGTTTCAATCATCCTTTTTTTTTATTTTTTTTTTATTTACATACAAAATAATTCGACAAAGTCACGATGATTAATGTAAAACACCCTTACGTGAAAGAAAAGTGACGTTAGAAAGAAGATTCGTCGAACTGGTGACAATTTTTGAACTAATTAGGTAGTAAAAATAATATTAGATTACTTAATATATTATATAGAATAATATATTCCTTAATATATTCCACGATTATTCACACAACGCCATCTAGTCCCAAGCTAAGCAGAGCTTGTGTTACGGGTACTAAACAACTGATAATTTAATTATGATTGGTGATAACTCCGAAACTATGCATTTTTGGACCATCTATTCTAGGAGTTTTAGTATTATTTATACTTACAGAATATAACCCTAGAGTTATGGGATATCAAAAAAAACACCTTGTATATGTTAAATACATTTCCCTCTCACTTTTCTTCCGTTTACCTCGTAGAGGTCGTGGAACTCTGTAAAAATTGAGGTCTTCCTATGTTCGTGTGGGTACATAGACCGTAAGGTTGAACGACCCGTTAAGGGTGCGTTGATGTTTTACGTCATGATACGTTTTTTGGTGGTATTTAATTATTACTAAATATTATTTGAAGGCGGTAATGGATACTAAGTTTGTTTTGAATGACATGTATCCAATGGTCAGGTAGGTATTATTTACAAAAAAAAAACAAAACCTAACAACTGATAATAAATCATGCTCTAAAATGATTGAAACAAGGTTTTTTTCTTATGAAGATATTCTCTTAGAGCTTTGCCCTAAAGCTTGATTGGTCCCATTTGTATCAAAACTCTTATCTGATGAGGGATCCTCAAGGAATTGAGGGAACTCCTCAAAAGTTATAGGTGTTTTCATTTAATAATTATACTCTATACAGTATGACACAAATAATTTGATAACATCGCCAAAAAGGTGGTTTTCTTTGTTACTGAATAAATCAATGCATAATCAATAACAAAGGACGTTTAGTGTTTCTATTGAAAGAGCTTTTGCCATTGTTTTATAATTTTGGAAAACTTCACTACATTACTAACTAACATAATATTGCGCCTGTAATCCCCAGAAGGTTAGGCAGAGGTGTTCATACCTATAGTATACTCACATTTTTTAGTTAAGTTTAAGTCGCAAGTGCCATGAAAATTGTTTGATATTTATTTCTGCAAAACAGGTTTTCACAAACACTTCTACACGTAACTTTTTAGCTAGTAGATGACATCGGTGTTATTATCTGACTACTCTGAGAAGAAACACCAAAAGAAACTCAGAGGTCACAGTCTCTTTTAAAGTCCAGACATTATCTTGGTCAAATCATGTAAGAACCATGCAGATTAGTGTCTGAAATGGTCTTTTAAGAAAAGAAGCACGCAGATATTTTTAAGTAATCGTGAGCTCAACTCGGAACTTGAGGAGCTCCACGTGCTGACGAACAATATACCAAAGAAATAACATTTGGGTTCAGTACCTACACATGATTCTTGTCCCCCAACAATTAAGACCCCTAGCACGTCTTGATGTGTGATGAATTGTCACCCCTCGACGTACAAAAAAACTTTACCTTAATCAATCCATACTCATTACAAAAATAGGAAAAGTTTGTGAATTTGTGATGTTGTTGGGGATAATCTCTAGATCTGCAGGACCGATTTTGAATTATTTTTTACCAATAGCAAGCCACAATTTTTCAGATCTCAGAGGTGTGGAAGGGTTTTTTTAAAGTAACACGCACGCGGACAAAATCGCGAGCAAAGAGCTAGTTGCTGTTGCTGTTGTTAATGTTGTTGCTAAGTAGTTATTGAGCGTGTTTCAATATGTTGACAATTAATAAACCACAATCCATATTTAACGCATACATTAATGAATGAAAATCATAAAAGTTACACGGAAAGAAACGACCTATTTACTACAGAGTACAAAATAACAAATCGCAAATACAACCACGTAAATTTTTATTCCAAGAAAATCTAAATATTCATACATAAACAGCTAATTCCTACGTTTCATACAAATCTAAAGCAAACATACGCGGTCTAAATTCGAATCCTATCATTCAATAAATCGGTTTGCGATCGTTATGTCTAAATCGGGAATCGAACAGGCAACGATCGTCGGTCGGTGGAAATATTTACTGAGTAATGTAACCTCTGTGAATATAGAGTAATGGGTATTCAAAAATGGGTTATTTTTGGGATGAATATTCTTTTAAAGATAAAAGTAGATGCCTTTGCAAACTGCGTTCCACCTTTAGAAAATAATAGTTTACGACTTATTCTAAGTCTCATTGAATATACACACAGAATTTTATAAGAATCGGCAAAGCCGTTTCGAAGGAGTTTTATAATTAACACTGTGACACGAGAATTTTATATTTCAGGGATATTAATTTCTCTAATATTTAATATAATTTTTATGTATGTCTGTATGTGTGTTCCACGACCCTTCGCACAACGCTATCTAGTCCCAAGCAGAGCTTGTGTTATTGGTACTAAACAACTGATAAACATACTTATATATTTCTAAATACATGCATATTATAGATAAATTACTCCCAGACACACAAACATTTGTCCTGGGTGGGAATCGAACCCACGACCTCCGCCATAGCAGTCAGGGCCACTCACTATTAGACCAACAAGCCAGTCAAAACTGTAACTTAACTGTAAACCTAACTTAACTGTAACTTCTTTTTCATGAACATTATTTTATTTTTTCTATCATAATATCTGTGCTGAAATGAAATGATGATGAAATGATATTTATTTCTGTAAGTAGATCTTCTCAGATACTTTTACATGTCTTTTTTTTAAACTAAACTAAATGGCATTTCCAAAGTGACTGATCCCTGAGAAGAAGAAACTCAGGGGTCATGGTCTCTTTTAAAGTCCAGACATAAGATTATAATCATTTACTATGCGAGTCTCACGATGCACGGCAAAGTCTGGAATAGCCTTTTGAAGAAATAATCAATTCAGCTTTGAGCGACCTGTCCCGCTATTTATTAGTTGTCTTCTACCCTCTTGAGCCTATTTATATGTATATTCTATCTGTGAAAACTTTTAATTGGCCTTACATTGTGTATTCATTCTAACTTATTTTTGTACCTAGCTGTAAGTTTTCCAAACAAACAAAATTGAAATAAATAAATAGGCACCCTTTCACGGAGCAACCTCGTCAAGCGATGCAGTGCAGCTCTGCCTAACTCCTTTAGAAATACAGGCGTGATGTTATGATTGAAGTCTTAAAATAGTATTTGACTGTTACTATATTTACTTATTCTTTATGTGATAACGTAGGTACCTGTCTGACTGGAAAACAAAGCTCATTAAGAGGCCATTATAATTATTATTAATAATAGCGCCACCCGGTCATTCGCACCAATTTTGTAATAAACTGAAACACGCGCCTTACGCGATTTTCAGGCGAACATTGACCTCCAAAAAAATGTGTTACGCGCGGGAATTGAACCCGGAACGTTGGTAACTGGACCTATTTTAACACTATAATAAGCCTATGTTTACACTAAAGCGTGAATGTAGGTCTGTGTGTTTATAAATCTGGTTGAATTTGAATAAATAATGATGTGCTTTTGTCTTTTATTACTTAAATAAAGTGTGTTCGATGACGGTTAGCATTTGTTTTTCTAATTCTCATGGATTTGAAATGGTGATTTTCCATATAATGAAGTCAGCAGGCCTAGCCGTATTACAAATTCTGTTTCTTCTCTAAAAAGAAAATGGCGTATATGGAATCAGCTGTTTGTCAACTGTCAAGTGTATTTCATTTTCAGCCATAGTACAAATTCTACTCGTTAACACTTGACAGTTGACAAACAGCTGATTCCATATACCCCATTTCCTTTCTATTGTCGCCTAATCGATTACAATAATAGAAATAGAATTTGGAATATGGCTAGGCCTGCAGGTTATTATATAAGCGTGTTTGTGGTATATAAGATGGATGACATAATTGTAATCAAGGATAAAAAAAACTGACTGTGAAATGATGACTCTATGACTATGATTAGAAAATTGACGTTTTTAATTAGTACCTATAGACTAAAGCAATCAAAACAAAGCTTTTCACAGCTCAAAAAGCTTTCTTAATAATGTATTTCAAAAGTCAAAATGTTTTGTCATCGCAAAATATAGACAAAGTCACGCCAAATACCTCTATTTTACGACAGTTAAGATTACACATGACGACAGAGGTTAAATGCCTAATTTCGATCGCGTGCGGCTTCAATACAGACCCACTTTTTGCTAGGTCACAGAGTAGGCTTAAAATGGAGACTTATATGAACACATTTGAGCTAAAACGAGATGCGCATAGCATGAACTGTCCAAACACTGTTTTGGTCGGGTCGATAAGGATCGATCATACAAGGACCTTACAGATTATTTATTTATTTATTTTTATTTTCAGGAAACTCAACAGTTTATTTATTACGTTACATGAGTAAAGAAGGTCCACCTCACTATCAATGAACAACCTAATGCAATTTGTGGAAGTTACTAACATATAAAAGTGACGTCTACACACGCTGCACTTTCATAGTGAAATGGTGACAATTATCACCAACCAACCAACCAACCAGAGTTTCACGGCATTTATAAAACTATGTTAACTAAAATATAGTAAACGAAAAGATTTAAAAAAGATTGAAAGAGTAAGAAAACACCATAAAGATATACTATTTTAGTTAATACCTATTTAAAGACTCGGAGTGAGACAGTCTGTCTGTTTTGGTTTTTTACTCGAGTAAGGAACAAAACAGATTTGATCAAACTTGTCTAATCAGTGACACGTTTGTCCTTGCTTATGTAGGTTAACACAGACTTAAATAATAAAAAAACACTTGCTCTTTATATCGGCGAGCTATCTCTGACTAAAAATTTTCAATAATTCTATTAATAACTCCGATATTTTATCCAAATTTTATTTTAATGTTTCTGGAAGGTCAAAGCGATGGTACGCACCGTAGCGTATTCCACTTAGCTCAACGAATTGCAGGCAAAATTCATATATAGTGCGTCTAAGTAGAAAGTTTAATGACTTAAGTAAACAGCATGATTTTGATCCATTCGTGACGAGTGTGTTATCGGCCAGAAAGTGCCTGAGCCTTAGCTTTTTAAAATAAGATTTTGTTCATTCAAGGTTGTTCGTGTATTGAATACCATATGCAAATTTAGTTTAAGCTTTACTGTTACCCTTTTTTGGCACCTGTGTTATGTTGTTCACACTATTTTTCTTTCCAAACTGTTTTTTATAAGTGATGACTTTTAATTGGCTGTCAGTCTCACATGCTATTCTTTTATTCTGTTTGCATTAGCTGTAAGTCATACATAGTTGATAAATAAATAAATAATAACAATTATAGTCTAAAAATCATTAGAAAAAAGGTAAAAGTTCATAAAATCTGTCAAAAATTCTCAAAACTGAGGGTCCACAACTCATAATATCAGGCTGTGGATTGATCTCCCTTCCATCTCGTATAGGTACTCAAACATCTGGACGAAAATTCAAATTTGTGTTAAAAGCTTACACAGTCTTGTCTTGTATGACACTCCATGTACTAATTATTCCATGTTCTTGATTTTTCGTCTGTTAGTACATACTGTTATGTCTATTGTAATGTGTTAACTGTCCATTTATGTGGTTATACTGTAGGTACATAATGGTGATGGAAGCAAATAGTATTGTAGGTGCTTTGTTATATTATATGAAAATATTGTATAACGACGTGTTGTAGGGTGTAATAACCTTTCAATCGTATCAATTAGAGACACAATAGAAATACAATGACAATGTTTAATGAATTGTACACTATTCAACCCCAGCATTCAGATTAGAAAAGATCTCTACGTACAACGTAAAATCATGAGTTTAGTACATGACATATAGACGCCAGCACATCAAACAACCCTAAACTATTAAATTATCCCAATGAAACATGAATCGTACTCTGTTTGAAATAAAGTTGAAATACTATCAAAGAAATTTGACAAAGGTGTAGCTTGATGTGCTGGCGTTTGTACATGATTCGAGACCCCCAGCGTTACATCTTTTCGTCGAATTTTTATATTATTTGCACTGATATATTGTTTACTTTAACCTATATTTTTACTATTCTATGATACTGATATAACCCAAAGACACTTTTATTGAAAAGAAAATCAATCACCTCCTTGATTAAAAATATCATTGGATTAGAAAAAAACCTCAGATTTTCATCGCTGCGGGGTCGAGAATAATGTTTTTTCCACACAGTATAACAGACGTTCCACATCCTCCTACTACTATTAACAACCTCTCGAATAGATCATCAGCTTTTGTCATCAAGCAAAATATCTCAAATGGCGACCGCGTGCTATGTGGGGAGGCCTCCCACAACGTGAACCGACCTGATGGACATCGTGGGAACATCGAAGGACCGCTCTTAGAGGAGGTCTACAGTATCGAGCGGTATATTTTTAATGACTGAAATGATGATGTCATCAAAAGAGCACGTCATTGTCCAGCTATAGATCCTACACCATTTGGAAGAAGCATCCATACGTTATGAGTATTTGTCGTTGTCTCAGTAGCCACATCCTTCTTTGTCGCATTATCTTCCACACAATCTATCCATTGTTTCCTTAGCCTTCCTCTACTCTAAATCCATCCACATCCATAGTACCTATAATAGGCCTATAATACACACACAGACACGCTCACTCACTCTCACGCACGCAAACACACACCTTAAATATCTTAAATGAGAATAACAATGTTCTAATGAATGTGACTGGCCTGTTGGTCTAGTAGTTAGTGACCCTCACTGCTATGCCGGAGGTCGTGGGTTCGATTCCCACCCAGGACAAATGTTTGTGTGATGAGTACGATCATTTGTTCTGTGTCTGGGTGTTATTTATCTATATTAAGTATGTATTTAGAAATATATAACTATGTATATCAGCTATTTAGTACCCACAACACAAGCTCTTAAGCTTAGCTTGGGACTAAATAGCATTGTGTGAAAAAAAAACACTAACAGGTGTAAAATAACTCGGCAGTTTCGGAAGTCTGTGATCCAATGAACAATACGAACAAAACGAACAATGATGATAGATACGGTGCCAAAAGATGCGACTGTATTGTAATGTGAAAATCCTTTCCAATTCAAACTATTCAGTTTATCAGTGGTGTGTGACCGATATTTTTGTAAAGTATGCCTAAGATAAAGAAATTATACGCGTAATACTTAATTATGCGCATAAGTTGTAGGACTATAGATTAGTAAATGTTACCATAACCAAAGATGTTGCAGCTAGATATGTATTATGAATCATATCTAACCTTAGTTTTTTGTGCTAGATTTTTGAGCTAAGGATAAACAAACAACTGTTGCTGAGTTAAGAAAATCTAGGCCAATTCTTCAAGGGGCTTTAACACTGATATATTTTAGGAGTTCTGACTTATCTTGTGCCATCAATTTTTGGATCATAGTTTGTTAAAGATACCTAGTTAAAAGTTAGAGTTTTAAAGTTTGTTGGAGTTTTTTTGATTCGCTGGGGACTTTGTTCCGCCACTTCTTCCGGTGAAGTGGCAAAGGGCGGGCTGTATGGGGGACTGTCTTATGTAATTTTGACGTCCAAAAAGTGCTGATTCTCAGCCTAATTTGAATAAATTAATTTTGATTATGATTTTTTAATTTTGAGTCCAAAATTGTTTTGTTTTTTTTTTATTGTTACTCGTATTATTAAATTATGAACGAGTTAAGTTTTTCCATTTAAATGTATCCGTAACAGTTTATTAGCTGTTGCCGCCGCGCTGTCAAATATACTTATAACGATCATACCTACTTTATTGCCTCAAAATACACACTTAACATCACGCCTGAAATCCGTGAAGGGTTAGGCAGAGCACCCACATTTCGCCAGAAAATATCTATAAACAATTTATCTATTGGTGACGATAGGTGCTATTTTGCCAAATAGGTACAAACATTGTTTTAAATATAAAAACTTACATACTAACAATGTGGTTTGCACATTACTTGTAATCTTGTTAATCTCTAGAACTAAGCTAAATATGCTTGTGTCTGAAGTGAATTTACGTCAATAGTGAAATGGGTAATAATAATAATAAGTTTATTGACACAAAAATATACATGGAACAATATTTTTTTGAAGCCCTAGCTCCTGAGCTAGGTACCAACCTGTGTTACAGGAGCTAGTGTCTTCTGGGTGGGGATCGAATTCTCGACCTTTCGATCGCCAGACTTACCTAAGGCTAAGGCTGTCGGGGGTCGCGGAGGTATCTTCTGTTCCCGTGACCCCCGGTGCAGGTGTGAGAAGGAACAAATGGTTTTTAGTCAGTAAGAGTCTGACAGACCCCTCCGCCCTCCCCGGGGTGGGGATAGGTACATCCATGAGGATATTCCACACCTAAAAAAAAAAGCTAAGGCTAAGGCTAGGCTTAGCTATTCTGCTATTATAATTGTCGCTTAAACATGAACCATCTATGTCAAAATTTATCAGCACCTTGCTGATTTTGCTAACATTTTCTCCAATTGTAGACCACACTAAAATTAAAAATTACATCTTCATTAGAAACGACCTAAAAATAACCAGAAATTACCACTGACGCACTTACATTATGACATCAGAATGAAGGTGGCTAACCTGCCCACTTTAGTTCCATTGACCTGTGCCTAATTTAGACCATGGCTGCGTTTAACACATCTGTTATGACTCTTGTTGCCCACTAATTCTTATATAGTACCCCGTGTACTGACGTAAATGGCTGTAGGTCAATAATAACATCGAAGGTTAAGCTACACAATGTTAGTCCGTGGATGGGTGGCCATCCAATACACACCGAGAAGCCTAGAGTGTCTTGAAAGCAGTGATAGACAACGGTGTGACCGGAAGATTGCCAAGTCAATAAAGTTATGATTATTATTATTTTTACACGCTTATTCCGAGAAATATAACATAACATTAAAATAATATTTTATTGACATAAAAGTATGTTACATTAATATATGGAAACCCTGACTCCTGCGCTAGGTTGTAACCTGTGTTACAGGAATCAGTGTCTTCTCCCAGTAGATTTACACAGATTTTATGTAATAAAATTTAAACAAATTTAAATTATACAATATCTGCTTGAGGTGTGTGTGTGTGTGTGTGTGTGTGTGTGTGTGTGTGTGTTGTGTGTGCGTGTGTGTGTTTATCGGCCATGTTTATAATGGGACCTGCAAATTGCATGGTTTATGTTATTATTTTTTTTGTCTGTATGTACCTAATCCAGTGTTTGTAGCCAGGTGTTTATTTTCTTTTTAACTTCATTTTTAGTGAATGAGTTAATATGTAGGGCCTTGTAAATATATCAGCAATTCTTAAAATCTGCTAAAGTACCAGAATCTGGGAATTGCTGAAATATTCCATTGATACTTGATTCTTTGATCAACATTTGGGGGAAGGTAATGACGACGGTTAAACGCACGCTAACCTCATGAAATAATGAAGCCTTGAAAGCATATTTAGCCAATAGTCCCAGCCGCCATTATTATAACTATTTAGCCACAAGATTTTCTTATTAATTCAAAGTTTATAGTACCTCTATTATTTTTCCATAACTATGTACCTACAGTGTTAAATACAATAAAAAAAACAAATTAATTTTAAAGAAAAGTTTGCGGTTAATTGTAGCGGTTTGCTGTCTAAGCTATAAATCATTAAATCGAATAGTACTTTTTTTTAATATTGTTCAATTTTTTCACACAACGCCATTTAGTCCCAAGTTAAGCTTAAGAGCTTGTGTTATGGGTACTAAACAGCTGATAAACATAATTATATATTTCTAAATACACACATATTATAGATAAATTACAACCAGACATAGAATTGTCTGGTAGAAAATGCCTAAGGCAATAAGTCCGCCCTTGTACAGTTTTTTTTACTTGTGCATAAAGTTTTAATAAATAAATAAATAAATAAATTGTCTTGGGTGTGAATCGAACCCACGACCTCCGGCACAGCAGTCAGGGTCACTAACTACTAGACCAAGAGGCCAGTCAAAATCAATGTCTTTTCTTAATCTTTACCGAACCGTGTCTCTAGTGACGTGCCACGCGTACCTATGACATCACACCCTGGGTGGTTCACCTACCCAGTAAAGTTCCATTGACCGGTCTACCCAATTTAGACCAAAGTCACTACTCTACCCATCGATCCATCTGTCGAAACGAGATGATTATAGCCATTACGTGTACCTATAGTTCGGAAAGTTCCGGTTGGCTGCTTGCCTAAATGATTTAGTGGTGACATGTATGACAGTTGACCGTTAATTGTAGGTTCGCGATCTGTTATTTAGTTTTATCTATTCTATACTATAATATACTTACCTACTATAATATTTATAATCTACTAGCAGACGTCACGTTCAGCCGCGTTGTTCCCGTGGGAATACAGGGATCGCCTATGTCTCGAGTAGCCTATATCTTGTCACTCGGGGATAGTGTAGCTTCCTAACGGTGAAATATTTTTTCAAATCGGTCTAGTAGTTTCGCTCCTATTTCGTTTATTCCCACTATATGTATTCTATCATAGACTTGCTAAATAGAACAAGTAGAACATGTGGAAATTAAAAATCCCAAAAGTTCTGCTATATTGTAACTATTATCGTAGGACTATTGAAAAGAAAAAAAACCAGTAGTTTTAGTGGGAACAAACGGCCTATTCAATGCAAATAAACAAACAAACAATCAAATCTTGCCTCATTATAGTATTAGTATAGATAATCCATACTCCAAATTCCATACTAATATTATAAACGACTAGCAGACGTCCGCGGTTTCACCCGCATAGTTCCTGTTCCCGTGGGATTAAAGGGATAAAAAGTAGCCTATGTCATCCGGAAATAGTGTAGCTTTCCACCAGTGCAATATTTTTTAAAATTGGATCATTAGTTCCGAAGATAACCCCCTACATACAAACTTACAAACAAATTTTACCTCTTTATAATATTAGTATAGAAAAAGTAACTCTATTCGTCTGTTTGTTAGTTTGTCGGCTTTCCACGAATAAACTGCTAAACGGATCGTAATGAAATTTGGCATAGAGATAATCTGTGAATGAATCATCGTTCTCTTATAAACAATTTAATTTGCAAACTATGGGTACACTAGCTAAAGCTTACTAACACTACTACCTACCCCTTACATCTAACGAAACATAATATTTACTGACGTCTAACTGCTATGACATCACTGCGTAGGGTGGCTACCCAGAAAAGTTCCATTGACCTCTACCCAATTTAGCCCACAGTGAAACTATACATATTCCACATTCAATCCAGTTAATTGATCCTCATTTATTTCTGCTAGGTAATCCGTGGATCCATTTTGACCCGGTTGAAAATAGATTTGCTGTGGTTATGTTTTGACAAGGGCTTTTTTTGTATTAATTACTACCTAGTTCCATTTTTTTAATTCTACAGCCCTAAATTAGGGTTAGTTTTTAGCACAATGCGGAAGTATGTGTGTAAAGAAATCATTTTGTATAGTTATTAAAGAAGAAAATACTTTATTCGAACGCACAGAACATAAAACAAAAGAACAACAATTTATTACATATATTAAAAAACACAAAAAAAGTTTTTTTTTTTGTATAATGGGTCTACTCTTGACCTTAACCTTGTCCTGCGGCTAGAGATGAGATCGACGATGGAACGAGCTTACCCAAAAGAAGCCTATTAACTCGCGACTTAAACAGATTGGGGTCGTATGAACTCGGAAACACCGTTGCAGGCAGGGAATTCCATTCCAAGGGTATGCGCATAATGAAAGAAAAGATTAAAAAACTAAAGACAAAAATAAAAAGACCTGTGCGAGACCAAAACGGCCCCGTATCTCAGCATTAGCTGCGATATTAGTTCTTAGTGTCGTGTGATTATTGACTAAACTAGTGCTTATAACATTACAACATGTGAAGCCAAACCAGTAGTAATAAATAAATAAATATTCCACAACTTTTCACACAACGCCATCTAATCTTAAGCTAAGCTAAGAGCCTGTGTTATGGGTACTAAACAGCTGATAAACATACTTATATATTTCTAAATAAAAAAAAAAAAAAAAAAAAAACACATACCTACATATTGCACACACACACACACAACATACATACATTTTTTTCGTTTTACACATACATACATATTGTACATAAATTACACCCAGACACGGAACAAACGATCGTGCTCATCACACAAACATTTGTCCAGGGTGGGAATCGAACCCACGACCTCCAGCATAGCAGTCAGGGTCACTAACTACTAGACCAACAGGCCAGTCAAGTAGTCCATGAGCAGTAAAAAACACTGACACCAGCAGGGTTATTGGGCTATCTCTTTTTTTATATTATAAACCATTGCTTAATTGCAATCCCACCTGATGGTAAGCAGTGATGCAATCAGTTATGGTGAAGCGCACTAGTTTATTAAGAGCCTATTGACTCTAGCCTTGAAGACACCTAAATTATAATCAGACGGGAAGACCGCAGCAGCAAGTTGTTCCAGTCCTTCGATGTACGCGGAATTAACGATGAAGCGAAACGCTTTGTCCGAATCGTGGAAGTGCCAACGATGTAAGGGTGGACACTCGCCGTATAGTCTAGTCTAAAATTTTTTAAATTTTCAAACTTGAGTGAGGGTTTTTTATTTAGCTTCGTTATTTATAAATAAATTTGAAACATTCTTATTTTATTTGAAAGCTTATACTTTCCGCGTAGTCCCATTTGAATTTCACCAAAATCAGTACCTAAAATAGATTGGTAAAAATACCAAACTAAATGGAAAAATAATGAATCAGCTACATAAAAGAAAATACTTCTAGTTTAATTCTTCTCCATACGAACATAATTATGAAACTACCTTATGGAATGTGCAGCTACAATCATTTTCTTAATTTATTTAATTTGTAAGTATGACGTTCAAAAAAGCATGTATATTATATGGGTCTAATATACCTAAAAATAAACAAACAAAAGAACAGTAAACCAATTATAGGGCATCAAAAAACTCATCCGCATCGCTATCAACGGGAAAAGTGCCCAGCAGACTAGCCGCATTGCCACGTTGTATGGCAATGCTGATTCTCTGAAATGGTCTAATTGAAATAAATAAAAAAAAAGTCCACTGCCAAACCTAGAGTTATTTTACACCTGTTAGTATGATTCTTATTTTATCCCACAAAAAACATATTGTCATACAACAAGCCCATTATCAATACATCAGTTATTAAATACACACACACACTCATTCGTACGCGGTCAGTGCCCCCGGGAAAGCGGCCGGAAGCAGTGGAAAGCGCGGAACTGATGACGTCATCGTTAGATAACTACCCGACTGGGAAGCTAATTAATTTGTTAATATTATTGTTGCTATGCAGCTGCCTGTTAGTGTAGTGGTTAGAAGCTCTAGCTGCTATGCAGGAGGCCGTGGGTTTGATTGCCACCTAAAGATAAAGACAAAGATACCGGGCTGGTATCCGCAAGTCCACGTCAAAGCGCGTATTTTGCGAATGGGCCATAATCTACCACGTGCGAATTGGTAGAACTCACATGTGTTCGATTTTTTGGTTCTAGGACATGCCGGATTCCTCACGATGTTTTCCTTCACCGTTTTTGAGAGCAGTGGATATGAAATAAATTGCCACCTGAGACGAATTTTTGTGTGATCATCACGATCATTTTTTGTTCTGTGTCTGGGCGTAATTTATCAATAAAATGTATGTATTTAGAAATATATAATGTAGTTAGTTGTATAGTACAGATCAGTGCTGTTGTGTGTAGTCGAAATTCAAGTTGCGGCCATTATGACAAAGGAAATATGTAGTAAATAATATCAATCAAATCATCAATATAGCATTATGTTTGTAGCAAAAAAGCTTCGCGCTGGTACTGAGAAATTTCAGTTCGAATAAAAATTTAAAAAACCAGGACGCAAAAAAGTATATAAAGCTCATATTTATAAAGCTAAAAATATCTTTTTCTTATCGTTAAGCCATGAAGTTTTATGTCGCGTCAGGGTACCGCTTAAGTAATGAATCTTCCTAGACGGTGTGTAGGTACTAATTATCGGTACCCCGACGTGACATAAAACTTCAAGGCTTAACGATAGGAAAGTATTATTTTTAACTTTTTAAATGTGATCTTTACTTTTCTGCGTGGGGGGTCTATAAATTTTAAATTAAATTTTTATTTCAAAGTTCTTAAACGTAAATTTGTCATCAGTACCTACATTGTATAAAGAAACAAATGCTGGTTAAAACGAACCCAAACACGACATACCCGCTACAACACAAAAGAGCTGATAACCTTGAGACGGCTGAACCGATTTTGATGAATCATGTCTAAGAACCATTGTAAGAAAGCCTGCTTTCAAATAAAAAAAACCGCATCTAAATCGGTTCACTCGTTTAGGCGCTACGGTGCCACAGACAGACAGACACACACACACACACATAACGGTCAAACTTATAACACCCCTCTTTTTGCGTCGGGGGTTAAATATACGGCGATGACGCTGACGGATCGAACCCGGTACCTTAACATCAGAAGGAGCTCTGGCGACCACTAGACCCACGAGGCAGTCTAGTACAGTAATCAGTAAATAAATTACTTACCAAAATATACACAGATACATTTTCATTTAATTCTCAAACCAGATGTGTTTAGGAAATAATTTGTTACCATCACATAAATAGGTCAAACGGCCAATGACACTGAATACGCGATCATCATTTATACATATAGATCTAGCTAATTAGTTAAATGGCGCCATTTGTAAATATGTGTAGGTATGTACTAATTTTTATTTCAAAGAAAATGTTTGCGGATTATTTTGGAGCAATTTATTTAAATCAAACGTAAGGTAAACCGAAGAGTTAAAGTTAAAGGTGTAAGAACACCATCTTTCCAACAGTTATGTTTATAACCTATAATACGGGACGAGTTTTTTGCCATCAAAAAGGTTCAATTTCAGACTTCAGTCCCGACGACCTGCCTGCGTAGCATGAACACCGAAGAAACGGTCTTTGTCGTGTCTCGGAAGAAAAGAAATTAAGTGTTCATGCTACGCAGGCAGGTGTATTGAAAGAAATTTGACAGATTGAGGTTCCTGTCTATATAATCTATCACTTTGCCAATTCGTCTGTAGACAAAGGCCGTTTCTTCGGTGTTCAATGTGTTCATGCTACGCAGGCTGGAAATCAAACCCACACTACGGACTACATGCTCAACCGTAGCGCTTACGGCCACTAGACCCACGACCGTAGTCAATGATTAGTTAAGAAGTTGTAACTAACATGAACTGTTGGTAATTTTTATTTTACTAGATTTTTGCCGTGACTTGCTTCATGCGACTGCCTCTTTGGTCCTGGTCTTGGGTCGGGCAAAATGCTTTGTCCATCTTGCTTTTTTTTCAGTAATAGCCGAAACCAGTATTTGTGCCGTGTGTCAGTTAAAGGCCTACTACCTATCTTAGCAAAAAAAAAAAAATCAAAAATGTTTATTTGTTAGAACATGGTACAGTATAGAGCTAGTTACAGAGGTAGTTCAGCATGTCCTGCCATACTATGGCGTACAAATATTTAATTTTAAACACAACAAGATTAATAGTCAATGAATAAATATAGAAATTGTATTGTTGTAATAATAATTGATAGATTATTAAATTAATATGTCGTTGTTACATGTGCTGGACTTAAATCCATTCTTATTTAATTAAAATAGTAACGATTTATCCTCTAGATACTCTAGCATTATCATCGGCGTAGCCTTTTTCCAACTACGTTGGATCCGGCTTCAAATCTTAACGGATACAGCTTAAACGGGTTTAAGCTGTATCCGTTTTACATGGAACGACTCTTTTGGACCCCCAAAACCCAACGATTTGATAAAACGATCCCCTTTGATCAAACAAGTTTACACAACATTGGTAATATTAATAAACAAAATTAAAATTAAATAATTTGCTACTTAAGCTATGCTATCTCACATTCTAACAAAACAAGCAAGCCAGGTAGATACCTACTCAATAAACAAACCAAATCAGATCAAAACATTTAAACAAATAAACGCATATAAATTACATTATTATTTTTAATACATTTTTCCTTATTTTTGGGTACATGGATAACCCAGGTCAATTGTTATAAGTTATTGAAACCACAACACGTGAGTTAGGTATACATAAGGCCTTTTATATGGTACTCTAATTAAATGTCAATGCCATGGAAATTGTAAACATTTATCAAATGAGTACAATTTTATTATAAAAACATGTTGTTGCGAATTAAATAGGTAAATCAATACCTGTTCTACCTTCGGAAAATATGAAATAAAATAGGTAATTTTCAAATAGTTAAAATATTGTCGGTTTTGAATAAAAACAGTCTTAACCTATTATATAAAAATTCTCGTGTCACTGTGTTTGTATCAAACCTCCGCCGAAACGGCTTGACCGATTCTTATAAAGTTTTGTGTGTATATTCAGTAGGTTTGAAAATAGGATTTAAGCTAATAAATCTAGATAAAAATAATAAATTGATTCTAAGGTGGAATGAAGTTAATATAAGGGTAAAAGTCTGTGGTCTTTTAATAACAAAATATAACAGAAATTACAAATTATTCTGGTATGGGCTTTACTACTTCAGGGCAAAGGACTCTTCTGATACAAAGAAGGCACGAGCATTGATCAACATGCCTGCCCAAAACGGGTTGGTAATTAAATACTAATATTGACATACGTCCATATTTTATACTACGTAAGTGTTCCTTCCCCGATGTCGGAGATATCTGTGATTTTAGTAAGTTCCTACATAAGAACTGTCTAACCTGGATTTTAACCCACAACCTAGTAGTTTTAGAGTTGAGATCCTAACCACTAGATCACCGCGACTTACTTTGATTATTGCCACAGCAATGTTTGAAGTGTTGATGTGGTACCAATGGATCCTACATCAAAATAAATAGAAATATATGTTAACGCACACAAAAATGAAATCCAAAATATCGTAAACAACTTAATGTTTCCAGGAACAAAATCTACCGCTTCGTATAGACTGAAAAACACACACACACAGCAGCGGTGCTATTCTGAAAAGTTTATTTGCGAAATAACTTCTGAATCCGCAGTGAAATCATGTGAAATTAAAATATCGTTTACTTGAAAGACAGACAGGTTAAAGTTCAGGTAAACGGCGTAAACTCGTTGGGAGCTGAAATGACAATGGGTGTTCCCCAAGGTTCAATACTGGGTCCGTTCCTATTTTTAGTGTACATTAATGATTTGCCCCAATTAATACATAATCAACCAAAGATGGTGTTATTTGCAGATGACACATCACTGATCTTTAAAACAAACAGACGGTCACCACATCTTGACGACGTGAATAACTCAATTACTCGGGTACAAAATTGGTTTACGGTAAATAATTTAGTACTTAATGAAAAAAAAAACTAAATGCATTAGATTCACTTTACCAAATGTTAAAAGTAGCGAATGTGACATCATGTTAAATGGAGGAAAACTGAAATTTATTAATCAGACAGTTTTCTTAGGTATTACTCTAGATGAAAAATTACAATGGGGACCCCATTTAACATCTCTTGCGGGGCGGCTAAGCTCAGCCGCTTATGCGGTTAGAAAAATAAGACAGTTAACAGATGTAGACATTGCTGCTGACATTAAATCCATTTTCATTTTACAAAAGAGAGCTGTCAGAGCCATTTATAATTTACCGCGCCGCGAATCTCTTAGAGAGCTATTTAAGAGAATAAATATAACGACAGTACCTTGTCAATATATCTATGAAAATATAATGTATGTAAGAAAAAATCCTCAACTCTTTAGTAAAACAAGCGATAGACATCAGTTTAATACAAGAAATAAAGATAAAATAGTAAGTAATATAGCCTTTGAAAAATAATTTGCGCACATTGACATATTTTTTACGAAATCTAAATTCCTACAGGAAACATTATTTCGAGAGTTTTATAAAGCTAGCTGAGTCGACAGACGTTCGGTTGTCTTGCTCAAAAAGAGCCATCAACCGGATTTAATTGTGTTTTCCAGAGGCCCATGGACACAAATATGCCCACAGTTTTTCATCCAAATCAATCCAGCCGCTAAAGAGAAGTTAGACGACAAACACGCATACAGTATTTTTAGGATAGCAAAAATCAATGAGCCCTAAACCACTTATAATTCTTAATTAAAAATTTAAAAAACCCCCTCCGCAAAAAAGTAAAACATTTAAAAAGTTAAAAATAATACTTTAGCCATGAAATTTTACTTCACGTCGGGGGACCGCTTAAGTAAGGAATGTTCCTAGTACTTGTAGGTATGTAGGTAGTTATTTTAATGGTACCCCGACGTTACGTAAAATTTCATGGCTAAAGTATTATTTTTAACTTTTTAAATGTTTTACTTTTTTGCGGAGGGGGTTTTTTAAATTTTTAATTTAATTTTTATTTTATAATTTTTAAACGCATTAATTTTGTTTTATAGAGTTTACAGTTATGAGAATTTTTCGGTGCATTGTATGAAGAGTCAAATGCTGGTTAAAACGAATCCAAACACGACATATCTGCTATAATTTTGTCAAGAGTCTACCTACTAGTGTGCTGGATAGCCCGGCTGCAGCATCAGCTCATCCTGTTGCCATCATTGCATTGTGTGCAGAATCAAATGCTGGTTGAAATGAACCCAAACACGACATATCCGCTATTGTTTTGTCAAGAGTCTACCTACTGGTGTGCTGGATAGCCTGGCTGCAGCATCAGCTCATCCTGTTGCCATCAGAGCATTGTGTGCAGAATCAAATGCTGGTTGAAATGAATCCAAACACGACATATCTGCTATTATTTTGTCAAGAGTCTACCTGCTGGTGTGCTGGATAGCCTGGCTGCAGCATCAGCTCACCCAGTTGCCATCAGTGCATTGTGTGCAGAATCAAATGCAGGTTAAAATGAATCCAAACACGACATATCTGCTGTTATTTTCCCAAGAGTGTATTAGTCTGCTAGATATCCTGGCTGCATCAGACCAAATACACCATGATGTTGCTTATTAATATTACACACTTGGGTGCAAGAAATTTTAAGACACACATATGTGTGTAAGTAAAGTTAATACCCATAGACGTCTAAAATAGCAACGGTAGCTAACACAAAAGAGCTGATAACCTTGAAACGGCTGAACCGATTTTGATGAATTATGTCTAAGAACCATCGCAAGAAACCCTGCTTTCAAATAAAAAAAACCGCATCTAAATCGGTTCACCCGTTTGGGCGCTACGGTGCCACAGACAGACAGACAGACAGACAGACAGACAGACAGACACACACACATAGCGGTGAAACTTATAACACCCCTCTTTTTGCGTCGGGGGTTAAAAAAGATTATTTTACGCAAAGGAAACGTTATTTTATATTTGAAAAGAAATAAATCTGTGTTCACAAATTTCTCGATAGGCATACCTAAACCAGGAATCGAACCAACTACAATTTCCAACACTAAACACTCACTATTTTATTGTACTAATTGTTAGGATTATTGTTTAGGACATAACCTCTTCTAACAAACATTTAGTAGGTACTTATACGAAATAAAAAGATAATGAAATCTAACATTATTCTTTTGTATATCATCAATTGCAGTTCCGCACCGGAAAAAATCGTAAGCGTTGTATTATTGATGTCATCATTTTGGTATCCTATCCGAGTCTTTTTAGTATCTTACCCACGGTTTTAAATTAAAAAATTGAATTAAAAATTTAAAAAACCCCCACCGCAAAAAAGTAAAACGTTTAAAAAGTTAAAAATAACACTTTAGCCATGAAATTTTACTTCACGTCAGGGTACCGCTTAAGTAAGGAATGTTCCTAGTTAAGTACTTGTAGGTATGTAGGCACTTATTTTAACGATACCCCGACGTTACGTAAAATTTCATGGCTAAAGTGTTATTTTTAACTTTTTAAACGTTTTACTTTTTTGCGGTGGGGGTTTTTTAAATTTTTAATTTAATTTTTATTTGAAAATTTTTAAACGCATTAATTTTGTTTTATAGAGCTTACAGTTATAAGAATTTTGCAGTGCATTGTGTATCAAATCAAATGCTGGTTAAAACGAATCCAAACACGACATTTCTGCTATTATTTTGTCAAGAGTCTACCTACTGGTGTGCTGGATAGCCTGACTGCAGCATCAGCTCATCCTGTTGCCATCAGTGCATTGTGTTTAGAAGCAAATGCTGGTTAAAACGAATCCAAACACGACATATCTGCTTTTATTTTGTCAAGAGTCTACCTACTGGTGTGCTGGATAGCCTGGCTGCAGCATCAGCTCATCCTGTTGCCATCAGGCTATTGTGTGCACAATCAAATGCTGGTTGAAATGAATCCAAACACGACATATCTGCTATTATTTTGTCAAGAGTCTACCTACTGATGTGCTGGATAGCCTGGCTGCAGCATCAGCTCATCCAGTTGCAATCAGTGCATTGTGTGCAGAATCAAATGCAGGTTAAAATGAATCCAAACACGACATATCTGCTGTTATTTTCCCAAGAGTGTATTAGTCTGCTAGATATCCTGGCTGCATCAGACCAAATACACCACAATGTTGCTTATTAATATTACACACATGGGTATTTGAAAATTAAGACACACATGTTTGTAAGTAAAGATAATACCCATAGACGCCTAAAATAGCAACGGTAGCTAACGCAAAAGAGCTGATAACCTTGAAACGGCTGAACCGATTTTGATGAAATATGTCTAAGAACCATCGCAAGAAACCCTGCTTTCAAATAAAAAAAACCGCATCTAAATCGGTTCACCCGTTTGGGCGCTACGGTGCCACAGACAGACAGACAGACAGACAGACAGACAGACAGACAGACACACACACATAGCGGTGAAACTTATAACACCCCTCTTTTTGCGTCGGGGGTTAAAAATAGCTCAACCTTCCTTTAGATTAGCAAAAGTACAAACATCTTTTATGGGGTATTGTGTTAAATGTTATAATAAAATACCATGTGATATATTAAAACTAAATGAAAGAAAATTTAAAACTTACATTAAAAGTACACTTTGTAAACTGGCATATTATAAATTAGAAGATTATATTCAGGATAGGAATGCTTGAAAACATGCTGGTCCTGCTCCATAGGACAATCATTGGAGTCTTGACAAAATCAACCGGGTTGCTAATATAATAATGTACCTCTGTATTGTTTTCTATTATTTTTTATTTCTTCACTTGTTTTTAAATTAATGTAATTACATTTGTAAATATGTGAGCACAATGTATCTAGCTGTACCACATGTAATTATCAACTCCATTGCTTTTTTTTTTGTTTGCTTAATTCTATCTTAGTATAGTACTTTTATTCTAGGTGCATCATCCTCACATACAAATCT
Source organism: Euplexia lucipara (assembly GCA_921972225.1). Lineage (NCBI taxonomy): Eukaryota > Metazoa > Arthropoda > Insecta > Lepidoptera > Noctuidae > Euplexia > Euplexia lucipara. The sequence continues at coordinate 10,788,036 of OV179167.1, read as the reverse complement.
TATTGATGTATACAAAGTATTGTAAAATCGATTTTAAAAGAGTAAGTATGGAGTTTCTTGCCCATTCTTCTCCATACAAATCTACTTTTTGGAAGGGGCAACTAGAATCATTTTTTAAAGTTAATTTTTGTTCGACGTTCAAAAGTGCCTTATAGGGGCCTAATTGAAATAAATGGTTTGACTTTGACTTTGACTTTGACTTTGACTTTAAATGGAGTGATTTCGACACTGGCGCCACCAAGTGGTGATCAAAGTGAGACGAACTAAAACGGGTAAGTATTTTGACGTTGACATATGTGAATACCGAAACTTGTACAGGCGACATGGGAAGCGTAGTGAGTATGACTTTCGAGATGATTTGCGAAGTGATTTACCATTTACAGAATAGCACACCTGAGTTGAAGAGAACATTAACACAGTACCCGATACCCGAACCCGATGTACAGATATCACGATTTTAGACAGTTTAAACCCCAAGAGGACACCGGTGTCCGCGCTGTCATTGTCTTTATGTTGTGTCTCTAATTGAAACGATTGAAAGGTTCAACCCCAAGAGGACATCGGTGTCCGCGTTGTCATTGTCTTTACATTGTGTCTCTAATTGACACGATTGAAAGGTTAAACCCCAAGAGGACACCGGTGTCCGCGCTGTCATTGTCTTTATATTGTGTCTCTAATTGACACGATTGAAAGGTTAAACCCCAAGAGGACATCGGTGTCCGCGTTGTCATTGTCTTTATATTGTGTCTCTAATTGACACGATTGAAAGGTTAAACCCCAAGAGGACACCGGTGTCCGCGCTGTCATTGTCTTTATATTGTGTCTCTAATTGACACGATTGAAAGGTTATACCCCAAGAGGACACCGGTGTCCGCGCTGTCATTGTCTTTATATTGTGTCTCTAATTGACACGATTGAAAGGTTATACCCCAAGAGGACACCGGTGTCCGCGCTGTCATTGTCTTTATATTGTGTCTCTAATTGACACGATTGAAAGGTTAAACCCCAAGAGGACACCGGTGTCCGCGCTGTCATTGTCTTTATATTGTGTCTCTAATTGAAACGATTGAAAACCAATAGAACAACACGACGAAACATTTCAACGCTAGGGGGTCCAACGGGGCTATCTTTTCAATGCAAGAAACTAACTGGCGTTGAGTTGCACACCAAACTTAGACCACAACTGAGAAAGACCAAAAAAAAAATGGTAAGTTGCGCTTTAAGTGGACTACGAGATAGGGTATTATGCGCTTCGTCACGATTGTTCCCAACGAGTCACACTGTAACCTGTAACAGTGTGACTCGTTGGGATTTTTTTTCCCAACCAGTCACACTGTTACTCGTTGGGAAAACTTTTCAAAGTTCGTTCCCAACGAGTCACACCGTAACGTGTTACAGTGTGACTGTTTGGGATTTTTTTTTAATTGTTCTCCCAACCAGTCACACTGTTACTCGATGGGGCAACTTTTGAGCCTGGTTACCCGTAACCAGTTGTTTTTGGTCAAGTAAATTATAAATGATGATAAATATATAAATTTATCTTCATTTATAATTTGCTTACATTGGCAAGTCGTTTCTGGCGTAGGAGGTCACAGTTTTAACCTGTCAATTTTTTAAAGGAGAAATTAACCTAATCTAAATTGTTGCATTCCGGGTAATCAATCCCAAAAGTTACCCCATCGAGTAACAGTGTGACTGGTTGGGAGAATAATTTAAAAAAATCTCAACGAGTCACACTGTTACAGGTTACAGTGTGACTCGTTGGGAACAAACGCTTCGTCACATCTCTGCGGATGCGCTTGACGCCACCCTGGATACACAGTAATGATAGCCAATACGAAACTAGTGACAGTTAATCGTTGAACACTGCCCAGTGATCATCAATATGAACTGTCAACGTTGATACGCTATCATCACTGTCAACGAAGATACGCAATAACTCTGCTGGATGACGTAGAGTACTCATGATGCCAGATGCACCAAGATGCCTGTATAATAATTATACAATTCTAGCCAAAAACAAACAAAAGGTGAAATAACATACTTGCCTGATTATTGGGAATATGTCACCAGCAGGCCTAGCCATATTACAAATTCTATTTCTATTATCGTAATCGATAAGGCGACAACAGAAAGAAAATGGCGTATATGGAATCAGCTGTTTGTCAACTGTCGAGTGTTAACGAGTAGAATTTGTAATATGGATGAAAATGAAATACCTACACTTGACAGTTGACAAACAGCTGATTCCATATAATACGCCATTTTCTGTCTATAATAGACATAGCATAGAAATAGAATTTGTAATATGGCTAGGCCTACAGATTTAATGATGAATGTTTTACAGAATGGAAGAATAAGTGTGATGAGATTTCTAGAGAGAGGTTATGGTACAAAGTTATTCAACGTGAGCCTCCTCGTATGCTCTGGTTCGACGATGATAGTTTAAGTAGAAATTAGGATTTAGGTGTCTTCAAGGCTAGAGTGAATAGGCTCTTAATAAACTAGTGCGCTTCACCATCACTGATTGCATCACTGCTTACCATCAGGTGGGATTGCAGTCAAGCACTAGTTTATAATATTAAAAAAAAAACAAAAGGTCAACAACACACTGTATAGCTGATTTAGTAAAACTGTGCTATTTAGTGTCATTGAACCCATTGCGTATAACCGGGGCGTCGAGGTCAAAAACCCGGGCGTTATCACTGCCGGTTGTCATGGCAACCGGGTAGCTTAGGGGTTTGTGTCTGTTTTTGTTTATCTCCTTCGAAAGTTGAATGAAATGGGGCTAATTGAGGGGTAGTTAGAAAATTGAACTGATTTTATGGTTCATAGAATTATTTTACTACTACGACATCATCTTTCTGGGGCTGGTTAGGCAGAGTTAAACTGTAGTACACTCACAGTTCTCCAGATATGTAATAGGGAGCCTATTTCCAAACCGTTGGGCACAAATCCCGACTCTAGGCTGTTACTGAAAAACTCCAGATAGAAAAACCCAATAACGCTTTGCCAGACTCGGGGATCGAACTCGGAATCTCATGTAGGTATAGTAGTAGTGCTTGCGACCACCAGACCAACAAGGCAGTCGGTAGATAATTATGAGGGTTTAATAAAAAGTTACAATAACTATATTACAGGCGTCGATAAACATACATAACATTGCGCTAAATTACCCGAAGAAGTTATAGGCAGGAATACGCCCGAATACATTACTAACCTATACTCCATTTACAATAGCATTAGACGAAAGTTAAAAAAGGTTATTTTTAACCGACTTTCAAAAAAGGAGGAGGTTCTATGTTCGTGTGTATGTATTTTTTTTTTTTTTTTTTTTTTTATGTATGTTACCTGATTTCTCCGCCATTTGTGGACCGATTCTTAAAATTCTTTTTTTGTTTGAAAGAGTAGACTCCTGAGGTGGTCCCATTTTAATTTGGTGAAGATCTGGTGCTGATCTTCGGAGATATACATCGGAACTCTTCAAAAATAGACGGCAAATCTATCGTGATTGCTGGAATCGCTTGGATGTTTATTGTTTATACAACATCATGACGTATCATCAAGCCTGTATGCTCAGAGGGGTAGGCAGATGTGTTCAATATACCTAGATTTCGACAGTTAGGTATGTTAAGTTTCATTTATTAGGGTTAGGTGGATAACCCTATTATAATGACATGTATTGTTAACAATTAACAATATAAAATGAATTCATGGCAAATATTTGTATGGGAACAACTAAAAATGGAAAAATAAAAAACTTTTTTACAAAAAATAAAACCGACTTCAAAAATAACACTAAACGGTGTAAAATAACTCTAAATTCGGAAGTCGGTGGCCCATCATGAGTAAGACAAACCCACCAAAGCCATAGACTTCCGAATTTAGAGTTATTTTACACCGTTTAGTGTTATTTTTGAAGTCGGTTTTATTTTTTGTAAAAAAGTTTTTTTTAATACACACTTTGTTACGAAAGTTCAATAGGCTACTTGACAAAATTTTAGATTTAAGTCCCTCATCTAGATTACAAGAAAATATTCGACACATAGACATTGCATATACACATGTCTTTTTGATAGTTTTTAAACTTTATAACAATAGAAAAAGGTTCATGTTCAGTTGGAAAAATTAGACAGTTTAGGGCAGCTTGATGTGTAGACGTCTGTCACAATAAACAAAATGAATATGAACACCTATCTATATTTACCTACTTAGTGCAGGCCATCAGTTTCAGACAAACCGCTAAATCCTTTCTGCCTATTTCGCTGAGATAACTTTTTGTTCACCCAACATATACGAAACAGTTCTTTCTAGAAAAGTAATTTAAGATTTCGACCCCTAAAATTTTGATACAGTATTAAATAATTATGACGGATCAATTTCTACCAATGACGCACACAACTTAAATTTCATAAGAAAATTCTTACTCAACCCTTGCTTCATAATACATTTTCTCACAATCCCCCAATTTGTATGACGTCACCAAATTCACGTGCTAACAAACGAACTGGTTCAAAAAAATGTTGAAATGAAACCCTAAGTAACTTTTTCTTGGCCAACCCTTTTGATTTATTGCAAAATAAACACGTAAGAATATACTTGACGTCATTGAAATGATCAATGGTCGTAACTTTTACGAAATTCTTGAAAAAACTTACACAATCTCGATTTGTTTCGTAACATTTTGGAAACGCCTTTGTTTATAAAAGTAATAGGGAAGATGATGAAACATTTGGAATTTATTCTTCTAATACCTTTCAATTGATAAGTAGCAGGATCATTAACGTCATGCTTAGATACACATTATAGTATCTTCGTGTTTCAGACACATACTTACACTTTTACTATCAATCATTTTCTTCTTTTCTTAAATGTCCTTTTACATTGTAAGTCGCGCCCTTGGCGGCAACTATTTTTGTTGGCAGTCTTACAATCGATTTTTATTCGATTGATTAAATGAAAAAAAATATCAGAGTTTTTGTATTTCCATAACATAACATTGCGTCTGTCTATTTTAAAAGGGATCCGGCAGAGATGTACAGTTTAATGTGAACTTCTTTTGCAATTGTTAACCGATTTCAATGATTCTTTCAAGTTTTTAATAACTTTCTTTACAAACAAAGAAACTAAAAATTGCAAAATAAAAACTTTTTTACAAAGAAAAAACAACTGACTTCTTAATCAACAATAACAGTTGAAAATTAACTCCACTTTCGGAAGTCGGTGGCCAATAATGAACGAAACAAAACCACCAAATCCACAGACTTTGGTGGGTACAGGTTATTTAAACTAATCGAAGACAAAGAGATTTTTATCCTCAAGAAGAATACTTTTTACTTTTCCCACCTTCAGTAAGATACTCATAAGTTAAAGCAATAAAATTTTTAAACGACTTCTTTCGTGGTACAAAGGTGGATACAAACGTTTAGTTGAGGTTTCTTTGAAACGCATTACCAACCATCGGATTATAACAGGCTAGATCACCGGGCTGTAATTTAATAACGACTTACTTTTGCTTTGGTTTGCATCTCATATAATTTGATACTTTCGACCTGGGTAGCGTAAAAAATATTATTACGATTCGGAACTTGTGTATGTTTCAAGTGAGGACCCGTATCAAAGTACCTCACTTAGAATTTGAGCACCTAAAAGTGGTTTAAAGTTTGAAATTTGATTTGTTACAACCATTTTGAAGTTACGTTTGAGTCTTAGACAAGTTTAAGTGGCGATATCCCAATGTCTAAGGCGTCGGTCTGACGATCGAGAGGAGTTTATTTATTTATTTATTAAAACTTTATGCACTAGTAAAATAAACTGTACAAAGGCGGACTTAATGCCTTTGGCATTTTCTACCAGTCTACCTTAAGGTGATGCAGAGACAGAACATGGTAGGCGCAAGAAGATAACAAAAACTTGAAAGTTAAATAAATTATTATTTAGAATAAATACATATATACTATAAAATCCAGATATATCTAAGTCAAGAGAAAAAAAAACAAAAAACCCTGCTTTCGAATAAAAAAAACCGCATCTAAATCGGTTCACGCGTTTGTGCGCTACGGTGCCACAGACAGACAGACAGACAGACACACACACATAGCGGTGAAACTTATAACACCCCTCTTTTTGCGTCGGGGGTTAAAAAGAAAGATAAATTAATGGAGAAACTAATCTGCTAACTTAGCTTAGGGATATGTTTGCCAACACCTTGTGAATGTGCTCGCGTGCCTTCACTTTAAATGTGAACAAACTGGTTGCCATCATGATGTTCAGAGGATGCTCATTCCCAGAAAAAACCGCCTGGATGAAAAAAGAAGAGTGAATGAGACCAGAACGATGAGAAGGACATCGTAGAAGACGATTATTTGTGGAACGAGGATTTTCAATCCCCATTGCACTATATTGACGTGAAATGTATTGGTGTGATCACAAATATAGTACACCCAACCAAACTGATCATTGTCCAGAAAGGACTGATGGCAGTTGCAAACGGTAAAAAAAAGAAAATAATCCTGCTGAAAGCGAGGAAATGTTGTTTTTCTATCACAAGTTGTAATTGCAATATTTACAATAAGAAAGACGCATTAGCGCCAAGACCAGTGTTATCATAATTTACTTTACTTACTTACAAACATTATAAAACATTGTTTGTTACGGACTTTCTTCTTATCATAAGTTTGTTTATTTTAACTTATGGTTTGCAAAGTCCTAGATCTATGTTAATACCTAGCGCTGTGTTCTCTTTGATGTTGAATTCTTTAGATACAGTGTCAGGTTAGTTTACATTTTGTTGTAATCAAGTTAATGAGCCCTCTTAAAAGATCAACGGTAGTCTCAATAATTAAAAAAAAGCTCGATAGATTTTTTGCTAAATAACTTTGCTATTTTTGGTACTACGACAAAAATTACTTAACCAAAGTTGTAGAAAAAATTATTTGCTAAAAAAAAATGTTTATTATTTTTTTTATGGGACTTAATAGTTTGTCATAATACCACAGAAGCCATATAATTTTGTACCTCTTTTTTCAAAATGGTGGCCGTGGGACTAGGGTGTGCTACCCCACAAACTTGGATTTAACTTTGTAGGTACCTACTAACACTGAGCTGAGAAATGCAACCCGAAATGTAACTTTTCCATAGACTGTACATTGTTTGAAAATTAAATATAGCCTACGTTACTCGGTGATAAAATACATTTCAAATGGAGTGAGTTTTTTTTAAACTAGTTCAGTAGTTTTTGAGTAACATCCCTTCAAACAATTTAATCTTTCCACTATAAAAAATATTTATTTTTATAAGCTATTCAAACAACTGTGGCACCGTACGGTTTCGTCTGCCATTCATTGCCAACGCTTTGGAAACACATTCGCACAATGAATGTGTTTCTAAAGCGTTTAGTACGTATGGTTGGGATATCTACCATGTATCGGTGGCGCAGTGCCGTACGTCTGGTGGTCCGATGATGAAAAGGGCTTGGTGGAATTAAATCGTGCAATTCCGATGCACACTCTCCGAAAAATAACCGATAGAAAACCGACAGGCCAGCAACTCGGCGTCGATGCTCAAGACTTTGAAGTTAATGTAACGTAGAACGAAGTTTCAAACCCAAAAAATAACATATTAACCTCACGCCCTCAATCCCCGAAAGGCTAAGCAGAGGTATACCTGGTAGTACACACCCACATTTCGCCAGTTAAGTTTGAATCCCATGTAATAGGGGGCGGGCCTAGCGCCATCAATCGGGCACAAATCCAGACTCCGGGCTGCTATCGAGAAATTCCAGATGGTTAAACTGAATTAGACTTTGCCCGACCCGAAATCGAACCCGGGACCTCATGCACCTGCGACCACTAAAACAACGAGGCAATCAAACCCAAAAAACCAAACACAATAATTATTGAAATCAAGTTTTATTACAATTCAGGGAACGCTCGTGCAACGCGGGCCATGTTGGTGCATATCGGTGCAGACAGACTCGACGTCCGGCCTTGACGTCCGAATCGTGAGCCGAGTCGCCGATTGCTATTCACTTCTTGTTACTGGACAGAGGTAGGGGTGGAGACGACACGATATAATAGAATATCATTGAAGGACTGGAACAACTTGCCTGCGGCGGTCTTCCCGTCCGATTATAATTTAGGTGTCTTCAAGGCTAGAGTGAATAGGCTCTTAATAAACTAGTGCGCTTCACCATCACTGATTGCATCTCTGCTTACCATCAGGCGTGATGTGATTGCAGTCAAGCACTGGTTACATACATGTACGAATATGAATATAAATGAAACTAAAGAAGTACCTATATAAGAATCGTAGCATATGGCGCTCTGTAGTTTCTGCCTACCCCCGTGGGAAAAAGGCGTGAGTTTATGGTATGTTTGTATTTAGAGGGTTCTCTTAATGAGTATTATAACTAGCAATAATGTCACTAAAGAAGGGTTCAGGTTTACTAACAACAATAGTCCTATGTTGTGCCAAAAAAAACAAGTTACTTATTTTTATTATTTTTTAAATTGTAAGTCATCATAATACACATAAGATACTGATACGTAATAGTAATGTAAATTGGGTTAGTTTATCTTTAAACGTTTTTGTTTTTCTTTTAGATTAAGAGGAAAGCTCGTAGCACAGGTAAACTTCAACGCCAAGCTGCTTAATCCCATCCACCAAATACTTACACTACAAAAAGTTTAAAATTACGCGATCATCAATAAATTAACTCATTTGCACAATTCTGATTTTTTTTTGGCCGCGTCTCTTACTTGATCGCCAAAGAAAAACTAAAGCTAAAGTTTGCTAATCAGAAGTTCTTTAACAGTTCTCTAAATAAAACTCAGCATTACCTACAAGATTATGTAAGAATGTAAGAACAAAAGCTTTCATTCTAAATATGTCTACCACTAACACGACTCTACCCCACATATGCGCGTGCCCTTGAGCGCGGGCGCATTGCGGCAGGTCGCGTCTGCGCTGTACAGTTATAGACAATCTTGTGCGCGCGCGCATCTTGAACATTTGAACATGCAACCAACGTGCCGAATTTAAAATTTTGACAGCTGGCTTCGTGGTTATGGGGTATCTCTTGTTATAACGGTATTTGTAGTGGGTTCTTTGGAACGAATTGTAATGGGAGAAAGTGATGGGAAACAAAGGTTGCACAAACATTATTTCAGTAGGATGTTGATTGGAAATATGTTGCTGGTTAAAAGGATATATTATGATGATTAAGCCGATTTTGATTGTGTTGCCGGCAACTTTTAGTTCGCCTCGTATTTAAACGTAATTAATGTGGCTGTTTGGACCACTTGGTAGTTTCATAATGGCTATCATCAGTGTGTATCTAGGATAACGTCATGTGCACTTGCAGAGATGATAAAGGAAATAATAAATATTCCAAAACTTTTTACACAACGCCAATTAGTCCCAAGTTAAGCTTGAGAGCTTGTTTTATGGGTACTAAACAGCTGATAAACATACTCAAATTATTATATACTTAGATAAATTACACCTAGACACAGAACAAATGATCGTGCTCATCACACAGACATTTATTTGTCCTGGGTGGGAATCGAACCCACGACCTCCGGCAAAGCAGTCAGGGTCACTAACTACTAGACCCAGAGAGATATGTGACGTTTGATAGTCACCGTAACTTGAAGTCCACTTATAGTGCAATACCATTTTTTAGGAAATCCTCAGTTGTCGTTAAAACGTTGTGCTAGACGCCAGTTTGTCACTGGCAATGAAAAGATAGCTTGCCCTACTGATTTGGATTTTTAAATCCAAAATCTATTTCTGAACTGACCGGCCTGTTGGTCTAGTAGTTAGTGACCCTGACTGCTATGCCGGAGGTCGTGGGTTCGACTCCCACCCATGACAAATGTTTGTGTGATGAGCACGATCATTAAAATTTGTTCTGTGTTGGATGTAATTAATCTATAACATGTATGTATTTAGAAATTTATAAGTATGTTTATCAGCTGTTTAGTACCCATAACACAAGCTATCAAGCTTAACTTGGGGCTAAATGGCGTTGTAAAAAAAAAAAAAACTTCATATTTCCCTTTCTATAAAATGTATTTTTATACTTCTGTAGCTTTCGACGTACGGCATAAAATAAATCTAATGATTTATTTTACTTTTCTCTTAACTGTTTCCGACTACATACCTACATGCAAAAATGTTAGTTCATTACTCACAAAGAAACAAAGTCAAATTGAACTTCACAATAAGGAAAAATAAATAAAACATGTCTGCAATGAATATTATATAAAAAAATCATCGAAAGAATATGACGCAAGTTTGGAACACTAAACCTAAAGGTTCACGGGTCGACAATAAATTTTATAGGTTAATGTTCTAATAAAACTGAGCAATATTTCTCAACATTACTTAGTCATTTGTAAACTATAGTAAATAATATTTTTTATGCAACACTATGTATTGTTTTTATTTGTAAGGGTATAATATTAATAAATGTGTTTTTATTTATTACATACCTACGCAATGCATAATAATTATCCCCAAGTGTATTATCAAACAAAGAATAGCTGGATTATTAAATAAGTAACAATAGGTTACTAAATGAATAATTACAATCTTTATGTAGTATTTCTTAGCTTATTTTATAATTAAACAAATCTCACTACTCAATCATACACAAAATGATTATGTAATAATTATGTAAAGTATTTATGCAAAATGACCACAATTTATTTCTGATTGGAATTTACTTTAAAATACAATAAATATCTTATGGTCTAAGCATATTTACTACAGGGCAAAAGGCTCTTCTCATACAAAGAAGAAACGAGCATTAATCACCACGCTAGTTTGAGATGGGTGGCCAATTTTAGACGTATATTGCATCCATGTCCTCTTGTCATTCCTCACCGATGTCAATTATGTCTAAGATTATAAAGTATATATGAATTGAAAAAAACACATTGGTACTTGCCGGATTTGAACCACAACCTCACGCATTCATCCGTCTCGACTATTCATACATTAGTGGGATGTCTGTGATTTCCAAAACTGACTGAGAAATCTAATAATTATCAATTTAAATCATAGTCTAAAAACCTACAGTCGTCCGACGAAGCCGTCTAAACAGGGCAATCGTGTGTGAGGGGAGAGACGCGGGAAAGCCGCTCCTTGAACTGCGAACAAAACGATGTTTGTAGTTCGGGAGGAATTATTCAGGGCGAACGCATGTAGAAGTTGTCAGCATTTTCCGAGAGATCAAAGGCGTCGTCCTTTTGTATTAATATTTATACTGTGATTGAAATAGTCTCATTGGTACTTACATGGATTTGAATCCACAAGCTCGTGATAGGTAGGGCTGCGGGTATTCAGGAACCCCGAAATACTGAAAATCAGTCTAACTAAAGGGTAGTGCAACGCAATAACTGGGATGCGGAAAAATTCAGATAGGCAGAAGCTAACGTAATGCAGCAAAACACTGGTGTTCTACTGCATCACGTAAGACTGGAAGATGACCCTATATTTCGAGTTACATAATTAAGTCCCTAAAGTAGGTACTCGAATGCTGAGTCGTTATGTTATATTTCTCACTATAAAGCAATGAGAACTTGCTTTGTCCTCTATGGACAAAGAAACTCAAGACAATATGGGAGTTTATAACCATAGACACCAACTACATCATAAGTCACTGTCAAGTTCTATATCAAGAGGACAAAGCCCTGAATTCTCTTTTCTTACTAATTATAATACGAAATGTATATGACCTGACAAAGTACCTAATATCTCAGCAAGTATGCACAAAAATATATTATGTAACAAAAAAAAACAGAACGCGGCGCTGTTAAATAAGTTTTTAATTCGAAAGAGTAATAAACAATCTTTTCTGACATTAAATGTATTATGTCCTTACCATTTCTGGACGCCACAATAGCCCGCCAAAAATAAACGTCAAAAAATTTAAGATGGCCGCTGCGTCTTGGCCTCGGTCAATCAGGAAGTGCATGTAATACCAACGAACTCTTCAATGTTACCCAGTTTTCTGCAGTGGATCCTGGTTGTGTAAAAATATTCTCGTTTTATTGTGTACGTATGCGTAATTGTTGGCCTTTTAAAGCGAGATCTTCGTTAAACAAGAGTGTAGTGACTCCAATTTGCAAGCAACCATTTTGAATGTCGCTGCGTTCAACCTTGGTCTTGGAATATTAATAAAGTTATGTGTGCATGAATTGTTAGCGCATTTTTGTTTAATTTTTAAGGAAAACATGTCATATTGTTGTTGTAATTTGTATTTAAAATGCTCAACAGCCGTAAGTAGTATTTACTGTATGTGTGAGCTTATTAATAAATATTCCAATAATAAATAATAATTATTGTATTTTGTTTTTTTTTTTAATGTTTGTTTAATACATTTTGTTGTAGGATACAGTAGGTAATTCTGTAGTTTATATATGAGTATCATATTTATATTTATGAGTAGAACACTTAAAGACAGTTTGATTAGACTGTACAGAATTATGTAATAATTATACATTTTATCCTCTTCAAAGCATCACATGGGCTATAATTTAAAGATGGCACATACGGTAGGGTGTGTGTCATTATTATCAAAAAACGTGCAAATAATATACCAATACTAGCTGTACCGTGCCACGCTTCGCTGTGGCACATTGTGATAGAATGGTAAAAAAAAAAAGAAAATGACGTGTGGCACTCGGAAACTGCCGCGGTAAAGCTATTGCATAGCATTTTTTATCAACTCCTCTCCCCCTCCCCTACCCCTCTCCCTACCTCTCCCCCACACCTCCCCCCTTTCCCTCCCCCTTTCCCTTCCCCTACACCTCCCCTCCACTTCCCCTCCCTCCCCTGCCCCTCCATCCCCTCTCACAATCTCCCCCTCCCCCTCACACAATCTCCCCTCTCCCTTCTCACATTCTCCCCCTTCCCCTCTCACGATCCTCACTCCAACTCCTCTCCCCCTCTCTCCCTCCCACTCCCCTACCTCTTCCCTCTCCTCGTGATATTTCAAAAAGTCATTAAAAGTTCTGCTATGACTAAGCAAGGGTTGGTGATAAAAAAAGTGCAAATTTAGAGTTGTATGTATTTTTTGATGCCACATAATAAAAAAATAAAAAAAATTAAAATTATCAAAAAAATAAAAAAATAAAATTTGGGGTGAACACCCCTTATCACTAACAGGTTAGAAAAATAGATAGTAGCCGATTCTCAGGCTTACTGAATATGCATAAAAAATTTCATGAGAATCGGTCAAGCCGTTTCGGAGGAGTATGGGAACGAACATTGTGACACTAGAATTTTATATATAAGAAGAAGAAGATTCAACTTTTCCTTATGCTAGTTCGTTTATAACACGAACTTGAACTTGGACACTTCTAACCTCAAACTTCATCCACAACACTTGATATTGAACATCCCATAGTTGAATTCCTTTACATCCGTTCTTCATTTTGCATGTCATCTTATTACACGAAGGGAAGCGAGCAGAGGCCGCGGCCGCCATGACCGGAAGTGACGTCATTAGTGTTTTGTTTATCTTGTCTATAATAAACCAGAGATATTATGCGTTTTGGATGATCTTGGTTTAAATGGTAGTAATGCGGAAATATTAGAAAAGGTCGTGACGGTCATTTTGTTAGTCTATTTCGATTTAATGGTTTTGTGATACAGTGTTTAGCTTGTTATTTTGTTTGCGTGGATTTTAGAAATAAATTTATCATAATTAGCTTATTTTTAACATAGAATATAATGCTCTTAATTGTACACCTTATAAACCTATAAAGGGCTAACTGTCAAATTTTCCCAACTGAAAATGAACTTTATTTTTTTTTTGAAAAACTTTCGATAAAACTTGACATATTGGGGTAACTTGATGTGCTGGCCACTGTACATAGTTACCCCACCCCACGTACCCCATTGTGCTCCATTACATAACCTAGAATAGTAGTAGAAAAAAGAAATGGGTTTTTAATATTAATGAAGATACATAACAACAATCTAATTTAAAATATTGATTGATTCTCAGATTTTGGAGTTTTGTATACATCGAAAGCGATGTCATTATAATTATTAAAATATCCTGAGCGTGTGTTATGAATTTATAACAAAAGCTGAATAAATAGATTTTTCCAGTTACTTTTACACGTCAATATTATTTTGGCAAATATATGATGCTTGCATTTCCAAATTGACTGATCACTGAAAAGAAAAGCCGGAAAAAACTTAGGGGTAGACTGTACTTACTATGATATTATCACTAGGTACTGAATGACACTTCTGATAAAGGAAATTGATCTCAACTCTGTCTACTTGTAAATCAGTTTTAACCAGCCTTTATCATATTCTAGTTTCAAGTTCAAAACAATTTTGCATCATAATCTAAACTGACCTAGCTCATATTCATTAAGGTCATTTTTATATATTACATAACGCATATAAATATCAAGACTGGTTTGGAAGGTAACTTATTATTTTAAGATCTTTGTTTTTCTGGGGTAATTTTCCTTAAGAGTCCACGTCTTATTTACCTGTCTACGCAAAACCTGGGCTTTATACGCAGTTTCTGAACAGGTTTTAAGTATGTAAGATTTTGCACTCCTTAGTTAGGGCTCTTGAGGAATCGATTGCTGTTAAACGCTGGATATTAATAATCTATTTCGGTTGCTATCTTGATCCCGATCTTTGTCTGTAACCAATCAACGACCGAATTCGCCTATCCGAGTCTTAAAGATGTCCAATCAGAAGCAGCCGTCAAAAACAAAGGATCGGGATTTGGATTGAGATAGAATATTAATATCGGGCGGAAGTGGATAGGTTCTTGATTGTAACAGTTTAAATGATGGCGGAACTTTGAGTTAATGGCCTCAAGAAGTCAGCAATTGTATACACTGTATACAGCATGCAGAAGATAATCAAAATGATGGATGAGGAAGGCTATGTTTTAATAATGATACAACTATGAAGAGTAATATTTTCTACATTGGATTGGAAGAGTGGTGAGGGTATATTACACTACTGCCTAATCTTTCGAGGAGTACAGGCGCGATGTTGTGTATGGAGATGGAAAACCTAAAAATAGAGTCTTAGTAGAATAAAAAACATAACAATTTCGCTTATAACATCGTTCAACACACGATTCAATTATGGGCGAAATTGCAGTAAAATGGTTAAAGAAAAATTTAAGTAGGTAATACAAGTATTCTGAATCAAAATCCTCATATCGATAAAGACCAGACCATACACTCAAATCGACAATTACCTACTTAACTTGTATTACGACCCAAAATTATAGTTTCATCTGTCATTTCAACAATCTGACAGTAAAGGACCTACATTAAAATAATATTCTCTACGACAATCAGGACAAGTGACATTTAGTGATGGCGCATCGGATCTACTGCAACAAAAACAAGATGGCGTAGGTCTGCGTCCGCGCACGCCCGTGAACCTGCGCGCGACGCTAAATTTACACGCGACGCGTCATCCGGTGCAAGAGAGATTATACATGTTCAGATAGGGACATTCTTGTGAGCTTTTGTCAGTGATAAGCTTTTGTGAAGATCCGGAGATGATATGCATAGTAATGATACGTATGTGAGAGTTTGTTTCTACAAAGTGGAATAGACAAATAGGTGGGTGCAAACTATGGCTCTGTTATAGGTACTGAACGATTATCGTGATGTTATTACCGTTTTTATTTAAATTATATAAGTCATATCGTGGTTGTTACGATGGGCCAGTGGTTAAGGCGCCTGCCTCTCATATACGAGGTTGTGAGTTAAGAACCAGGTAAGTACCAATTTGTATATCTTAATTCAAATGTATTTTTTAAGTTTATCATAGACACCATTAACGTAAGTAAAGTAAAACAACGTAAGAAGATGAAATCGCCAATCCACTTAACAATGTGGTGATCATTGCTAGAACCTTCTTTGTTCGAGAAGACTACATTGTATACTTACCTATACATCATAAACATTGACAAATCTTGCACCATGTTATTTAAGAAATATTTGTATCGCCTACAAATAGGTTTTGCGGGTTTGGCTGTTTGTTAGATTAATTAAAATGTTTTTAAACGCACCCATGACACTGGAAAAGATCCCAGTGCGGGGGGAACGTCTTTTTAAAGAAAGTAAGAAATATATTATTCCAAAACTGGGATTGCTGACGTAGGTGAAAAGGCTGCGCAATTAAAGTGGGATAGGGCAGGACATTGCATGTCTGCCGCATTCTGGACAAACTGTGAGCTCAAGTAGCACAGAGCTGATGCCTTGAGACAGGAAGACGGGGTCGCTACAGACCACGAAGGAGATGGCGGGATGAACTAGACAAAAACTGGAAAGATGAAGCGCCAAATCGCGAAAAGTGGAAGAAGTGCAGGGAGGCCAAAGCCTAGGAGTAGGACAGAACGGGCTAACAAAAAAATATATTTATACAAATATATTGTTGTATGAACTGTCGTATCTGCAAATGAGTGTGAAGAAATGAAGCTGAACGAAGGTCACTAGGTAGTACGTTTACATAAACAACGTTATTATATATGACATGTGTTATATATCTGTTACGGGGAAGGAAGATATAATTGTGTTGTGTTGTGTTGTTCGATTCAAGGTTTGGGTTTTAAGTATTTCCATTGTTAGTATCACGAGTTGGGAAGTTACAAAACGGCATCACCTGCTTGGCCTTCTCCTAACTAAGTTGGGTTCGGCTGTAAGCGTCAGGACACCTGGACCAAGAGAGATATTTGATGTTTAGAAATATATGTTGAAGTACTAAAAAGGTAGTAAATATTTACACCTTAACGTTATTTCCAAGGCATCTTGTTTATGTAATTAATGGACAACCATCCCATCAAGCGTAGCTTAACGTTCGATGGACCCATGATGCTGATATTATTTAGCTAGAATCTCTTCAAGCTCGTCTTTTAAGTCAATTACTCTAAAATGAGCACAAAAGCATTTTTTTTTTCAAATCACATCATTTATTGCTTAACACAGGTTCAGAGGATGTTACAAAACGTTCATAAAGTACACTGTATTATTAGCATATGAGGTGTGCAAATATATTAGGAACATTAGAAAAAATATGGAAAAAATAAAAAATAAAATAAATATTTCATTCGTGTATGAATGTAAAAGAAGTATGTAAGAATCGTAGCATATGGCGCTCTATAGTTTCTGCCTACCACCATGGGAAAAAGACGTGAGTTTATGTATGTATGTAGAAAACATATTCATAAACAAACACAACACAATTATTTATCTTCAGATGTCAAGTAAGACACAAAGTATACAATGTCAATTTTTACACATAATTAAATTGTATTTATTAAAATCGAAATAATATCAATGTCATGCAGAATATTAATGTTAAAGTAAGTAAATTATTTATCAAAACGAATTATTATACAGATATTTATTTATTTATTACTTATATTAGAAGTCGGGATAGAAAAGATAAATGCGTTAGCAAAGACTGCAGGACATAGTAGGCATGTGGTGCCAACCATATAATAGCAAGGTAAGAAGGGAAGGAAGGGTTTTATGGTGTATTTATTAAAGAGTATTCTATTATATTCTATTGGGACTATATTGCGCCCCCGAGACTCGCTAAAGGCATAGCATATGACCACAGAGAGATTGCGTAATGGATTTCGCAGAGACTAGAAAGTAAGTATAAGTACTATGTCATTGAACTTGCTATAATTTATACACTACATTATATAAATACCTAGGTAGTAAATGACGTCAGACTAGTCGGTATCGTGGTCGGAAGAATGTTTGCTAAACGGTCTAGGGTTCAATCGCCCGTTGGGGAAGTGTGAATAAGTTATTTAACATGGGTCTTTGAAGCAATAATTAGTTTACTTTCCATTAATCGAACATCGACTCTCGAAGTTAAATTACGGACGCGTTATGGAACGGTAGGCCTTGAAAAAAAGGAATATTTGAAAAATCTAAAGGTTACATTTGACAAAAAGTAGTCTCACAATATGACGATTTTGTAAATTTGTTCCATTTTTGCATTTTATGCTTTAATGCAATAGCAGCGTTCTATCGCGATAATTTGACCGATATGTCATATTTTGTCAGTTTCAATGTGCTCAGATTACATGAACATAGGTACAACGAATCCAGGCTGCACTGAGAAATTACAGACACACCGAAAAACCTTCGTCTGTCCTAGGGATCAAACCTACGACGTCATGCTCATCAGTAGCGCTTCTAATCAATCAAAATGAAAATCAGAATTAAAAAAAAAACAAAAGCCAATATAGTTTTATTAATTTGTGCGATAGGTATTTGGTTGTATTACATAAATAAAAATTATAATAGCTGAGGATCAGCACTTTTTGATCGTCAATATTTACTTAATAAAGTACCTACCCCAAAACGCCCGGTCTTTACCACTTCCTAGACAATAGGTACTCTCACGGGCCCTATCAGAATAACAGTGCTGCGATATTCGGGCCCTATCAGAATAACAGTGCTGCGATATTCGGGCCCTATCAGAATAACAGTGCTGCGATATTCGGGCCCTATCAGAATAACAGCGCTGCGATATTAATATGTTTAAATGTCGCAGCTTATGCTGAGATAGGCGCCTTTTTGGTCTCGCACAGGTCTTTTATTATTATTTTTTTATTTTTGTCTTTAGTTTTTTAATCTTTTCTTTTTTTATTTGTATTGCTGTTCTTTTGTTCTATGTTCTGTGCGTCCAAATAAAATATTTTCTTTCTTTCTTTTCTTTCTCTCTCTCACTTCTCAGGTACCTACTTAAATTGACCTTTAAAGTCTTACAACTAAAAAAAATACATTTCATTTCAGATTAACATCCTTTCGGGTGCCAAAACGGATCGTTTTACAAAATTATACAAATCGTTTCGTGAGAACTACCTACAGAATATTTTTGAATTTATTCCTACGAATTTACAAACACGCGAATTTTAACGGCAAACGGATATTAGGAGTTTTATATGTGCCTCCGTATATCCGGCCATTGACAGATTAACATGTTTTATATATAGTAGAGGAAGTTATAAGGCTGCTTGTGATTATGCCAATGTCATGGTCGTAACCGTTTACATAATAGGCCAAGTTCAAACAGTTAAAAAAAAAAAAAATAATAAAAATAATAAAAATGTTTATTTTCTTCCACAAAAACACTTATAACTAAAACTTAAAAATGGAAAAACAGAAATAGTAAATATTACAATGTATTTGTGGGAGACTGGTGCCTAAACTAAGCCGCAACTTGTATTTCAGGACACCAGGGACTCCCCCCTATAGGCAACTTAAGTCTTGATTTGAATTAAAATTGATAAAAATTAAAATTGATTTATAAATAAGAAAACAGTTCATTTAATATGTATGTAAAATTACAGTTTCAGTTACAAAAGCGGAAAATTACATTTTTATTAAATAAGTAAAATTATTGAAAGTTATAATCATAATTAATTAATTAAAATTCATGTAAAGTTACATTTTAATATTACAAAAATGAATTTACATTTTTTTTTTTTTTTTTTTTTTTTTTTTATAGCAATTGAGGGCATGCTGTTTGTTGAAAACTAGGAAGAAACAATCATAATACTAACATCTTAAAGAGCATGTATAATGTGTGTGTGTGTGCGTGTGTGTGTGTGTATATGTGTGTGAGTGTGTGCATGTGCAATGTAGAAAGGGTGAGAGGGTATGTGAGTGGGTTCATAATTAACTAGATGAAAAAGTAAAAGAAATATGGCATAAGATAGGATACATTATTTAATTCCCATTACGATTTTATAACTAGTAGCTCTTCTGTTTTTGAGTAGTTCAATTTTAGTAACCAGTTTGTCAAAACCAGTTTGCATTTAGATTTATTGAAAATAAAAATACCCAATTCTTTATTTAATTTATTGTAGAGTTCCGGTCCTCGAAAAGTATGAAATTTTTGGGCAAAACCTTTTTTAGATTGAAAGGTGCTACATATTGCATAGTGCCTCCTCGTTGTTAATTTAGAAGGATCGAAAGAGGCTGGGTCCGAATGCTGCCTCAGAATAGTAAAAAGAATGTAAATTTGTCTAACAGTTAGAACCTGGGCTTCCTGATACAGTGTGGTAGTGGGGAAGAGTCGTGGTTTTGAGAGGCCTACTTTCAGAATCAACCTTTGGGCTCTCTCAATTTCCAACATTTTCGTTTTCCCGGCACCTCCCCAAGTTGTTACGCAATACGACAGTATGGATTGGACAAGTGCAAAATAAACCATTTTAAGTGTATCACCATTAGCTACTTGTCTAAGCTGTTTGAAAATATAAGTAAGTTTCCTTACCCTTTTACTTAAGTTGTGAATGTGCTCATCAAAGGACAATCTTCTATCAATGGTTACACCCAAATAGCGAATACTTTGAGTCGATTGTATACTTGAGCAGGCGCATTGGTTCAAAGGAGGGAATGAACACCGATGAACGCATAAAGGAGGTTTGTCCTGAAAGAAGGTCTCTACACTCCTGATAGTAAAAGGAATATATTTGGTTTTATCTGCATTAAGTGTGAGCGAGTTTGCAGCAAGCCAGTGACAGACTGTGTTTAGACCTGATTGAGCGAAGGAATATACTTCTTCCCAAGATTTTCCGTAGAAAGTGAGAGTTGTGTCATCTGCGTAAGATATTATTTTGCAGTTTTCAAGATTAAGTTGACATAGCTCGTTTATGTAACACAGAAACAAAGTAGGGCCAAGAATACTTCCTTGAGGAACTCCGTACTCGATAGGAAGTTCATCACTCAGATGGTCACCTATTCTTACACGCTGCGTACGATCCGATAAATAGCTCGCTATCAATGTCAATTCATTTCCCCGTATTCCCATATTAGTTAATTTACAAATTAGGGTGGGGATAGAGACTGTGTCAAATGCTTTGGCAAGGTCGAGAAAGATAGTTAGGCATTTTTTGTTTCTGTCTATGTTCCTCACCACGAATTCAGAAAAAATGTGAACAGCCTCATCAGTGGACCTGCGTGCTCGAAATCCATATTGTGTTTCAGCAAGAATTTTATTTGACTCTAAGAAATTCACTAGTCTATGATTAATAGTACGCTCGAACACTTTTGATAATGAAGAAAGGATAGAGATGGGCCTATAATTATTGACACAGTCTGTATCCCCTGCCTTATATATGGGTATCACAATTGATTGTTTAAGCGCACTAGGAAAAACACCTGCATCAAAGCACCGATTAATAAGATCAGTGATAACAGGAGCCACCAAATCTACAACATTTTGCAGTAGCTTAGATGAGATTTTGTCCCACCCAGGTGAGCATTCATTCTTTAAATTTAAGATTGCAGTTTTAACTTCTTTAATATCCACTTTGAGTAGCACGAATGAGTTGCTAGGGGAGGTGGCCCTGATGTCAGCGGGTTCATTGAAGGGTGGAACATTCGAGGGTATGCGTTTAGCGAGTACCTTTCCAATAGTAGAAAAGAAGCTATTGACATTATTAACAGATGATTGAGGACTTAGATCTGAATGTAGTAGCTCCTCAGGAAATTCACGATTTCTATTAGAACCTGTTATAGTTTTTATAGAGTCCCATAACAGTTTTGAGTTACCTTTAGCCATATTTAGTTGGTTTTGTTCATAATTTTGTTTTAGACTTTTAAGGAGATTGTTGCAATAGTTCCTATAACGTTTGTATGTTTTACTCAAGATTTCATTTTTAGGTTGTTTTTTAGTTTTAGTATGCATATTGTCCCTATTTTTAATGCATCTCAGTAGTCCTGGCGTTATCCAGGGTTTTAAGGTAATTTTATTACGTGGCATCGTAACAATCACCGTATGTTGCTCCGTTAGATTTGACAACAATTCGATAAACCTATTTGTTGCCAGGTTTAAGTCATTTTCAGCATAAACTTGACTAAAATCTAATTTTGAGCAGTCAGTGATTATCCCGGTCCAGTTCAGCTTCCTGACCACCCCACTGTTTAAGGGTTTTTTTGAGCCTCTGTGCTTGACACAAAATAAAATAGCATCATGATCAGTTATTGAGGTGTGAAGATTAAATGTATAGGACTGTAACTTGCTCTTAACTAAAACATGATCCAGGCAACTATTCCCTCTTGTAGGTAGGTTATGTGCAGGTAGTAGACCATGAAATGAGGTAATATCTAGATATGACGAAACATCCGAATCAGCATTCAATATATTTACATTAATGTCACCTACAATTATTATATTTTGAAATGATTTCAACTGTTCAAGAATGTTATGGAGTGATTGCAGGAAGGTATCTAAATTTCTAAAGGACGGTGACCTGTAAATTGCCACAATAACTATGTTAGTCCCAAATTTAATTAGCAAACAGTTGCATTCACAAAGCAGTGGTTCTTCTATCGTGTAATTATGTTCGTTTCTGACCATGACTACCACTCCATCATTTTGATTATGAGTTCGGTTCGTTTTATAAGACTTATATCCATCTACAGTAGGGAGATCAGATACCTGACGGAGCCAGCACTCGGACAACACTAGAACGTCGCATTCAAAGCCAAATCTAGTCAGAAGTACTGAGAGTTCATTAAAATTACAATTGATACTACGTATATTCTGTTGTAATATTTTTAGGTAGTTTGAAGCTGTTGGTATGTATTTGGAGCAGTGCTCTGGGTTACAATGTAAAGACACAGAAGCATTAAATTGATCTAAATTATCTAATAAATTATTGACAGCAGCGAATGTTGACAAAGAGATATCTCGTAGGACAATTTGAGAAGGAATTTATAAGTTTAATACTATTTTTATTTCTGAATATTATTAACACTAAGATGTAAGTTGCACAGAGCTCGAAACTAGTGCCCCTAATTGGTAAACATAAACATAGATTCAACCAAACTGGTGTACAGGGAACATAGCCAATGTCCCTTTCTAATATTTGTTTATCTCCACGGAACCAACACATGATTTTAGGTAAGAATAGGTGTGTGTATGTGTGTTGTATGTTTGAATTTGTGTACTTAATGCCAATTGTTGAGAATAGGAAAAAAGATGTGGTATGTATTGTGTGCAGTGTATTGACATACGTTCTTAGACATATTTTAAAAATAGAAAACAGTTTAGCCGAAAACATGAACAGTCATATAATATTGTCTAAATCTACAGTATTTTTAATGTGAATGGGTGAGTCACCCTCCCTCTTACGTATATATATTCTTCCAAAAGAAATCCAGCATCCATTAAAACCTCTTCTTTTTGTGAGTTGTCTGGACAAGTAGAATAGCTGTTGTGACTTCACTGTCAGAGAATCAGATACATAAATATTACGGGGGGCTCCTTTAATCTTAATGTCGTTGGTGTTTAATGCCAGCCCTTTTTTTATTTTCTGTGATTTATTGTATTTGATCATTGAACCAATAAATTCAGTCTTTCTAGCAACAGTTGTAAAGTCAACTACAACAGCCTCAGTTTTAGATTTTGTTCTGTAAATGTCGCGTATTTCTGTTGTGTTTACATTTTGGTTAAGTTGAATCGCTGATCCCAATTCCATAACCATACCTATGAGTTGTTGCTTTGTCTCCGGCTCAGTCTTAGGAATATTGCGTATCTCGAGGGCCGAGGCTTTAGACGTTTTTTCATAATATTCCAACTTTTGTTCCAAGGAATAAATTTGTTGTTTTGATGTTTTGTTTTCTTGTTGGAGGTGCTCAATTTTCGACAATGATTCATCATATTTTGTGGTCACAAATTCAACCGACTTCTTTAATTCAGAGTGCAATTCTTTGATAATGTTTAATGACTGATTAAGAATATCAAATTTTTGGTTTTGTTGATCTTGAAATGATGTAAACATTATTTTCATTTGTGCCGTAAAGTTCTCGAGACATTCCGAATGTTCGTCATCAAGTCTTCGTTTATATCTTCTCGTGACATTTACCTGTCCTTCAACATTGTCAGGAATATTCAATGCCGAATCCGAACACGATTGCGTCCTATTTAATTCGACAAAGTTTGGTGGAGTACGCTGCTGTTCCATTTTATAGTAGTATATTTTGTAGTATTATATCTTTAGAAAACCAGAAACAACAATTTAAGGATTCACAAAAAGAGGTGTAGATTCCTAGAATTGAACCACCGCTGCACTGCGTTTCAGTCGTAGTATTTATAACTGGACCAACTAGTAGTTAAGTAAGCAGTTTGAAATAATGGTGCGATAGCTAAGCGACGAACGTCAGTTCGTATTCGTAAGGATCAAAGGTCAGTTCTTTGTTTAGATGGTTAACACACGCCACATGTTTTGTCCTTTTAGAAAACGCACTTTTTAGTTGTATTTTTGGTAATATTCACTGGTTAATAGCTGTTAGATTTAATGTCTTATTTATTTTTTTAGTTAGTTTCGTATTAGCGTTCAATGAGAAAGCGCTTGTATAGCCGACTGGCTCGGCAGGCGGGTAACGTTTTTCGTAAGTATGTATGTTTTTATATCATTTTTGGCTGTTGAAATTTTAAAAACCAGAAACAATATGAGAGCCGCGTTAGGTTTTAGTAACATGTTTTGTGTATTAAAATTAGGAAAAGGAAAAAAGCAGGCAGAGTAAAATAAGTATACATTGAAATAAAATGAAAAAATCTTTATTCAGATAACTGAAGATCCAATGTGTTAGTAATTGCAAAAACATGACTTTTTTATAATAATATTCCACATCTTTTCACACAACGCCATTTAGTCCCAAGCTAAGTTTGAGAGCTTGTGTTATGGGTACTAAACAGCTGATGAACATACTTATATATTTCTAAATACATACATATTATAGATAAATTACTGCCAGACACAGAACAAATTATCGTGCACAACACACAAACATTTGTCCTGGGTGGGTTTCGAACCCACGACATCCAGCATAGCCGTCAGGGTCAGTCAAAACTTACAACTATTGTTAGTAAAGCAACACGATATTGGTGATTCAGGACAACACATTTATTTTATTAGTAACTGTCCTCACCACCTTTATATAAATTGGAGAAGTAACATCCTCCCCTATTATTTTGAGGATGCTGTAGTTAGTTTCTCGTACTCTGCTCAGCAGAGACGCCAGCAGAAAAAGTTACCTCAAACTGTAAAATTTTCCCAATTGAACATGGATCTTATTTGTGTATATTAATAGTATTACAATAGAATAGAATACTCTTTATTGTACAGGCGCCAGCACATCAAGTTACCCCAATGTGTCAAATTTTCCCAATTGAATATGAACCTTATTCTGTTTGACATAAAGTTGAAAAACGATCAAAGAAATTTGACACATTGGGGTAACTTGACGTGCTGGCGTCTGTACATCATAGAAACTTACAAATTATAACTTTAAGGGCTACATAGGGTGTTACAATGGGCGGCCTTATCGCTAAACGTGGTGTACTATTTACATAAATATATACCATACATGACTATCTCAATAGATGAATAAAATAAGTACAAATAAGAAAAAGTTAAAAAAAAATACAAAAAATACTAAATCATCAATAGTAAGTATATTTATAGTAGAATATTATATTATATTTGGACCGTTTGGGGTTAAAAAACTCGGCCATCGGGTCCGAGTGCCCATCTAGTTTTCCGGGAAATCACCAAGCAGCTGGACGATTCTTCACGTAAACAGAAGGCTAGCATTTATTTCGGTCAATGAATCAGCATTGCCATACAACGTGGCAATGTGGCCAGTCTTCTGGGCAGTTTTCCCGTTGACGCAGCGATGCAAATGATTTTTTTTTTATTGTTTTTTGCTTTTTATTTGTTTATTTTTTAGGTATATGTTCATAATAGTTTAAGGTTCGTTAATAGATATTTGTATGACGTTTAAGTATTATGTAAATTTGTTGAATATAGAACATAAAGTACCTTAAATATTATTGTGCATAGAGCTATAATTTACCCACTAACTGTCAAGTTGTGCTCTTAGAAACAATGAATAAATAACTTTCTATTCTTTATATATAAATGAAAATTCGTGCAATAACCCTGAGTCCAACAATGCATACTGAATGTTAATCCTAATTGTATTGTCAAAAAAGAATGTTCATTTTTCATATTATTACATTAAAATAGTTTTATAATCCAATTTCCATAATATTTCTGCTGTTTTTTTAGTTGTATTTGTTCATAAATAAAATGTATCGGAGCTACGAATATGAAATGCTTTGTACCGTAATATTACGCCTCTATTACCCAAAGGGTAAAGCAGAGGTATATTTAAAGTACACACGGCTCCACATCGAGCTATTCATTTCCACCAAGTATAAGCCGATCTTGCAATGTATAGGATTTCTGTACAATGCGAGGGCAGTGTAAACGGGAAATGTACAGACGCCAACACATCAAGTTACCCCAATGTGTCAAATTTTCCCAATTGAATATAAACCTTATTCTGTTTGCCATAAAGTTGAAAAACGATCAAAGACATTTGACACATTGGGGTTACTTGATGTGCTAGGAGCACATCAAGTTACCCCAATGTGTCAAATGTCTTTCGATAAGCAAAGGAGTGCGATGTACGCCAGTTCGAAATTACCCATTTTAACTGTTGCTCAAATAAAGCACAGTACATTCATTTATACATATAAAGGGTGACTGGTAATTAGTGATCGATACTTAAACACGTGATTGTATTCATGATTTTAATAAACTTTCCCAATGAAACTTTTTTTATACACAATTATTTTATTTATAACACAATAAAATAACAAAAACGTTGTTTGAAATTCCCGCGCGCGCGCCTGTGATCGATCGCAGTAGGCACGAATCGGCACGATCTGTCAGCTGATAGTCTGACCTCATGAAGGGCAAAATCTACTAGTAGTAGCATCAGACGCTCCCCCGCCACCCCCACCGCTCCCGTTGTGCAGTACTGACGTAATTGAATTAATTGAAAGTTAATGAGAATAAAAAAAAGTTTTTTTGGGAAAGTTATTCGTATTCATTAATACAATCACGTGTTCAAGTATCGGTCACTAATTACCAGTCACCCTATATAGATATACTAGATGAAGAATTTACGGCTGCCATTTGTAGATCTTTGACAGTCGTAACGGGTAGTCAGTTTCACGAAGTCTGACAACCAGTCTGACCGAGGCTTACGCGGTGTCCTGCGTTAGCGACGAACGCGACGCGATGCAACGCTGGGAACGCGACGAACGCTATCAACTCAACGGCATACCCTACTTGCGGCCTATATGACAGTCTGCGGCGAGACGCGACGTAACGCGGACTTGTTTTGAGAGCGACGAGATGCGACACCGCATTAAATATGAACTTTCTAGCAAAATTGTACTGTATGTCTCCATGATTCTAGAAGTAATGACCAAAATCACGTAGGACATTTGTCACGTATATCATCGCGTCGCATTACGTCGCGTCGTGTTGCGTCGCCTCGCGTCGTGTTCGTCGCTGACGCAGGACACCGCGTTAACGTATTACCCAGGAACTAGGTCAGATAGGCAGTCTTTTCATGTAAAATACTGGTATTCAGCTGCATCCAGTTGCATCCAGTTTGACTGGAAACCTGGACCGATGAGAATACTGTAATTTTTTTATTCTTTCTTGGTTTCTTTCTTTTGCACTGAAAAGGCCGATTAACTTCAAAGAAAAAATATCCCTCCACATTTCCATAAAAACTATGCAATACGATACATGAGGTAACGGTTTCCTTCCTAAAACTCTTTAAGCCGATTTAAGACAATATCAATCTTCGAGTTAGTCGGATGTCCTAAAATAATAAAAGGATGCGACGAAGCGGCGCGTGCGCCGACGAATTTTATTCCATTTTCGAAAAGGGGGTTCGTATTTAAAATTAGAACGAGTCGGCAACGGAAATCGTTCGAGAATGAATCATGCGCTCCTCAACTGCGTGCCACAGATTATAAATAATTATTTACGGATTTTGAAAATATTCTCTTATTGTTCGAATGGGTATTTTCTGTTTTGCGGTTGGGTTTTTAGGTTTTAGATCTATTCCTGCTTTACATTGCAAAACCCAAGTGGAAAATCAAGTGGGAATTCAATTTTAATTGGTTTATTGTAATTGTTGAGGCACGTGCTGTGGTAAGCGACACGAAGATAATTACGGTGTATTTTAAACATTTAGTTTTACACCTTTTTCTATTTAAAGAAAAATAAACAAGTATTTAACTCGGAACTATCGCATAAATCATCATCTGCCTAGCATTTTCCTAGCATTTTTTTTTTAGTAGGTATGTTGGCGTTTGTTTTCAGTGTGAACGAATGCAGCCAATGATATTATAAGACAAGTAAAAGGTGTAGATAGGTTACCTAAACAACATTCGATTTTTAAAAACGGCACACTAACGCACGCACGCGTCCGTTGACGGCGCGAAGCGACTGAGGTGGGAATCGAACCCAAGACCTTTGGCATAGCAGTCAGGGTCACTAGCTACTAGACCAACAGGCCAGTCTAACTAGACCAGGCTTTCTACACCTTTTTACTTATAATATCATTGATTTAGGCACATACACTCTTATTCTTCGTCGTCATCACTCTTGACGGAGTGGTCGTCGTTATCACTTCAGCCTGCGTAGCATGAACACATTGAACACCGAAGAAACGGTCTTTGTCTACAGACAAATTGGCAAAGTGACAGATTATATAGACAGGAACCTTAATCTGTCAAATTTCTTTCAATACACCTGCCTGCGTAGCATGAACACTTAATTTCTTTTCTTCCGAGACACGACAAAGACCGTTTCTTCGGTGTTCATGCTACGCAGACTGGTGTTGATACTAAATATTAAACTAAACAACACAACTAAATAACAAACATGGATAAATAATTAAATTATTTTTCAATGCAAAATGCGCCACACCTAAAGTTCAAAGAAATCGTTAATGTCAAGAACCTGCGAGCAATGAACCTTATTCGAACCGAATCTACGGACGAACCTAAACAGAGATATATTTATAATAAGCCACACGTGAGCCACGCGGTAATGTAATCGCAAATTAAACTACGCTTAACAAGGTCGATCCGTGGATGGGTGACCTTTTCTACGTATCAAGACTCCTCCGAGCCTCGGAAAGCACTTCCAGCCAGCATGCGTAGCATGAACACATTGAACACCGAAGAAACGGCCTTTGTCTACAGACGAATCGGCAAAGTGACAGATTATATAGACAGGAACCTCAATCTGTCAAATTTCTTTCAATACAACTGCCTGCGTAGCATGAACACTTAATTTCTTTTCTTCCGAGACACGACAAAGACCGTTTCTTCGGTGATCATGCTACGCGTGCAGTCGTTGGTCTCGACTGTCATTTGTACCTATATATATTGTTACGAGTTGTCAGAAGTCTGAAAGTCTGACAACCAGTTTAACCAAGGGGTATCGTCTTACCCAGTTACTGGGTTGTGGAGGTCGGACAAGCAGTCGTTTCATGTAAAACACTTTTATTCAGCTGCATCCAATGATATTATAAGTAAAATGGTGTAGATAGCTTGTATGCGCTCAGCAAGCTAGACGTCAAAATATGGCTGACTAGCCACACTTTTTTGAAGATCGAATGTTGTTTGGGTAATCTATCTACTATTTTTAACCGACTTCAAAAAAGGAGGAGGTTCTATGTTCGTGTGTATGTATTTTTTTTATGTAAGTGTGTTACCTGAATTCTCCCCCATTTGTGAACCGATACTCAAAATTCTTTTTTCATTTGAAAGAGTATACTCCTGAGGTGGTCCCATTTTAATTTGGTGGAGATCTGGTGCTGATCTTCGGAGATATACAACGGAATTCTTCAAAAATAGACGGCAAATCTGTCGTGATTGCTAGAATCGCTTGGATATTTATTGTTTATACAACATCATGACGTATCCATTACGCATGTATGCTCTGAGGGGTACGCAGATGTGTACAATATACCTAGATTTCGACAGTTAGGTATGTTAAGTTTCATTTATTAGGGATAAGTAGATAACCTTATTACCATGATAAGTATTGAATACCATTAACGAAAAAAAAAAAATTCATGGCAAATATTTTGTATGGGAACAACTAAAAATGGAAAAATAAAAAACTTTTTTGCAAAAAATTAAACCGACTTCAAAAAAAAACACTAAACGGTGTAAAATAACTCTAAATTCGGAAGTCAGTGGCCCATCATGAATACGACAAATCCACCAAAGCCACAGACTTCCCAATTTAGAGTTATTTTACACCGTTTAGTGTTTTTTTTTTACTTATAACATCATTGCTCGCAGTCAAATTTTGCTCAGCAACTCAAGGATGTCGTTGGATCCGCTTGCAGTTTTGGATAAAAATGCTAAATCAGCAATTTTTTTTCTTTCACAAAGAGGTAGAATACGATTTTTTTTTACATCGCTTATGATAATCAAGAAGATACGGATACGGATATGCTTTGGGAAAGTTTATTGCAATCGTGAATACAATCAAAATCGCAATCAATGCGTTTAAGTATCGGTCACTAACTACTAGTCACCCTATATATCTAAATACAAACATTATTATCGATCCACCCAGACACATAAAAAAATGATCGTGCTCATCACTCAAACATTTGTCTTGGGTGGGAATCGAACCCACGACCTCTGGCATAGCAGTCCAGGCCACTAACCATTAGACCAACAGGCCTGCAGTCTAAAAGTACCTGCTATGTTTTACAAAGAACGTAGTTTACGATACTGTTTCTTTGTTCTTAAAGTATACAAGTATACTTAGTGTGTTTATGTCTGTCTGTCCCTAGATTTGGACCGGGTCGGGGTTAGCGATCGCAGGTCCTTCACATTGATCGGTTAGGCATGGCGCGTATTGCATATTTTTTGCAATGCGTGTTGTTTTTAAGTGGGATTCTTTAGTAAGTAATCTTTAAAGAAAGAAATAAATAATTTTCACTTTTTAGTACTAAGCTTAGAAACCAATTATCTATATCTATAAAATAAAAATGTTATGTTGGTTTGTGTATGCTTCAAAAACTCAAAAGTTCTGCACCGATCGAGCTGAAATTTTAGGATGATATACATAATAGACAGACAGTAAGCTCTCCTTTGAGGGTCATGTTGACCATATTGCCAAAAAAGCATCCAAAGCCTTGGGATTCATTATCCGTAATGCCAGTTCGTTTAAGAGAATGAAAACCCTGAAAATTCTGTATTGTGCTTACGTCCGCAGTCACCTCGAATATGGTAGTCAAATTTGGAATCCGAATTATGCGGTGCATTCAGATAGATTGGAACGAATACAAAGGAAGTTCACGAGATACTTAGGTTACAAATTTAAAATCCCTCATTTGAGTTACAATGAACGATGCGATCGGTTCCACTTAATTTCACTTGAAACTCGGAGAAAGATATCTGATATACGGTTCCTAGTAAAAATAGCTCAATCGAGGATTGAATGTCCTGAACTTCTTTCTAAGCTGTCCTTGAATGTTCCACCTCGACATTCCCGCTTGAGAAATCTTCTTCGTGCCCCTTACGCTCGCACAGTCTACCGTAGCAATGCTTACATGCTTCGCTCAATCAAAGCGTTTAACCAAATTGTATTGAACGAACATCCCTCAATCGATTTGTTTGCAAGCAGCTTGGCGTCAATAAGTACTGCCTTATCTAAAAGACGCATCACTGTTGCTGAATATTAGTAGCGTGTACGCCTGCTTTCCTGCCTACGCAGGTACCTAATTTTATATTCTTAGTTTATATTATTTATAAGTATACTAAGTTTAGCCATTTATATTAGGCTTAGTTAATGGTTTATATTGTGTGTTTATTTGCATGAGTGTTTATGCTTATTAATTAGTTTAAGCAACATTAGTTTACTGCCAACTGTGGAGGCTTGTAAATGGCTTGTCGTTGAACAACCCGCTATTAATTTTGTATTGTTAGCTGTAAGCCACCCAAAGAAAATAAAATAAAATAAAATAAATAAAATAATAATCCGCATCAAGGATTGTTTTTATCTAATTTTTTATTTTCCTTTTTTTTTAACCATTCAATCACAATGTGCCACAGCGAAGCGTGGCAGAGTACAGCTAGTCGTACATAAAAATGTTATGTTGGTTTACGTACGCTTCAAAAACTCAAAAAGTTCTGCACCGATCGAGCTGAATATTTAGCATAATTATATAATCCGCATCAAGGATTGTTTTCATCAATTTTTTTTCTGTTTTTTAACCATTCAATCACAATGTGCCAAAGCGAAGCGTGGCAGGGTACAGCTAGTTTTAAATAAAACTAAACAAAACAGTAACCATAATAACTACGCAAGAGTTTGTGGGTCCAATTCCGGGCAAGTACAGATGCCAGCGCATCAATCTACCCAAAACTGTCGAAATATAAATAAACTAGCAGACGTCACGCAGTTTCACCCGCGTAGTTTCCGTTCCCGTGGGAATACGGGGATGAAAAGTAGCCTATGTCCACCGGGAATAGTGTAACTTTCCACCAGTACAATAATTTTTAAAATGGGATCATTAGTTCCGAAGAATACCCCCTACATACAAACTTACAAACTTACAAATTTTACCGCTTTATAATATTAGTATAGAAGTATAGAAGTATAGATAAATATTCCATAACTTTCACACATATTCTAGTCCCAAGCTAAGCAGAGCTTGTGTTATAGGTACTAAACAGCTGATAAACATACTCATATATTTCTAAATACATACATAAATATTATAGATAAATTACACTCAGACACAGAACAAATTAATGATCATGCTCATCACTCAAACATTTGTCCTGGGTGGGAACGGAACCCACGACCTCCAGCATACCCGAAACCGTACCCGGAATTGTTACTTTTTCCGATTGAACATAAACCTTATCCCATTGTAATAAAGTTGAAGAACTATCAAAGAAATTTAATACATTTGGGAAGCTTGATGTTCTACCCTCTGTAAGTTTCTCAATTACGTTTGTATCAAGCGATCCTACTAAAGGTAGGATCTGGATTTCAGGTTTATACGACGCTGCAGAGATCCGGAAATTCCAAGCAGTCCAATGGTCAGTTTCCATGGCTTGGTATTGACCTTTAGATTACGTATGTTATGAACAGACGCCAGCACATAAACCTACCCCAAAGTGTCAAATTTCTTTGATAGGTTTTATTTATTTATCTATTTAATATCTAGGTACTTCAAGCACACTAATGTACAGAGCCGGACTTAATGCCACAGGCATTTTCAACCAGTCAACCTTCAACCTGCAGAGAAAAGCAGTGGTATGTGCAATTTAAAATGAAAATAAAAGAAAAGAAAAGAAAGCAAGCATATGTACACTATAGTTATAATATATATTTTTAATAGTATATAAATTAAAATTTAAAATTTTAATATACACCACAATTTTTTAATAAGTACAGAAAAAAATTGGGCTGTATGTGTACCTGTTACTTGGTCATATTTTAGTAATCAAAAGTAAAATAAACGAAATTAAATTTTTAAATATGCCACTATTTAGTTAAACTTAAATAACGAAAACAGCTGTTGGAGGCGGGGCATGCTTGAGCGAGATCACGCGAACGTGAGCGAGAGATGACGATTAATGAATACTACACACATCAAAAGTATCTAGGGATCAAGCATTTTTATGCGGATTTCTTGAGATTGAGATGTGGCTTTGTAATAAATTTATGATTTTATAAATTTATATGGATCCTTTTTGGTGCATTTCATAATTTGAATCAGGAACTGTGAATCAAATTCGAGTAAAAGATGAAAATCAGCTGTCAATATTTTCCCTATAAAAACATACAACGCATTGAAGACATTATTAGTGCTACTGTTTCCCTACTACTGATTAAAACCAACGTTATTATGGAGCGGCGACGTCATTTAAGCAGGGAAGAAATACTCAGAGCCGTGGGAATGATAGAAGCTGGTTCCCAGCAACGTACTGTGGCTTTAGCTCTGAATACAAGTCAGAGTGTTATCAGTCGACTTTGGACACGTTACCGAAGCACTGGTACCGTGGCTGAGCGCCATGGAGGACGAGCTCCAACAATAACCGCCATGATGTTAGCCGTGAGGCTTCATCACTCTTCAGGGAACTTAATTAGCGACCAAACAGTCAGAAACCGCTTGCATGAAGTGAACCTTCATTCCCGAAGACCGCTACGGGTCCCACCTATAGCAATGCACAATCGTAGGATTCGATATCAATGGGCTCTTGAACACAGAAATTGGGCAGAAGAACAATGGCGTTTCGTGTGCTTTTCTGATGAGTCTCGTTTTGGTATGAGACCGGATACAAGACGTATACGACACTGGAGAACCCCTGGACGCCAACAGCGATTAAAATCCTGCCAGGAAGTCCATCCTTATAGTGGTGGAACCATCATGGTATGGGCGGGTATTTGGATCGGCGGAAGAACTGAGTTGATTTGGATCAGAGGCAACCTCAACGCTCAAATTTATGCTGAGACGATTGTATCAGACGTCATCGTTCCTCTACAAGTGCAAATCGGTCCCTTATTTCAGTTAATGCATGATAATGCACGACCGCACACCGCAAGAGTTGTAAGACAGACTCTCGCCGCAGCTAACATCAATGTCCTGCCCTGGCCTGCTCAGTCGCCAGACTTGAACCCGATTGAGCATGCATGGGATATGCTACAGAGAAGAGCTCTGCCGAATATGGAGGGTATCCAGTCGCAAGAAGACCTTTTTTTGTTGTTGCAACGAACATGGGCGGCCATTCCACAGCGTGATTTGGATGAACTCATTTTGAGTATGCCAAACCGATGTTCTTGTGTTGTTAGTGTTCGCGGTAGAAACACGGATTATTAATTGTTTCAGTTACTCAATAAAATTTTAAAGAAAACTGTTATTTCAGTCTTTTTTTCGAACTTTAATGTTAGTGGTTCAAATGTCAAAAATCCCTTTATTAGGAAAATGGCAAATTTCTTTATTAATGCAAAGGTGACTTGGTTTCTCGTTACTGTGACAAACGAAAACACTTTATTTGATGAATCCTTAAAGAAAATTTTAATTAATATCAATCAGGAGAAAAGTTATTGCTAAAATATATGTTGATCCCTAGACACTTTTGATGTGTGTACTATGTCATGAATAGCCTGTACAATATTTCCATAATTTGGGTGACTTTTTGGGATATAAACAAACGCTAATAACTTTGTTGTTTATGAATATTATTTATTGATACTTCACGAATATAATAAGAACACCGTATAGAATAAGCCCTTAAAGTATTTGTACTAATTAAAAATTAGTGGTGTATAATATACACAAATAATTTTAATTATGTGGTAGGTTTTCAACTTTATTCTAAACACAATAGGTTTAAGTTTAGTTGGAAAAATTTGACAGTTTGGGATAGGTTGATGTGCTGGCATCTGTACCCATACGTATTCTACAATAAGAAATAAACGAACTGGTACCTATAGTCTACGTATAAATGTGTGCAACATTTTGTAGGTAGACTACCAGTTGGTTTATTTCGTTTTGTTTTATTACTTACTAAAGGTAGGAAAAATGATTAAAATACTTACTCAAAATTATTTTTAATTAGTTAACATTCAACTGAAACTAATGATGGAGTTTTAGCGAAATATTAAAAGGCAGAAGGCATTGCCAGATTTGCCTTACATTACCGATACTGGAACTAACTGCAATTCATATTAGGTCTCTATTGGTTTACATACCTACTAATTAAGACTAGTACTTATGTCTTTATATTAGCATAGCCAAAAAAACTGTATTCCTATATAAAAGACTCCTTCTATATTTGAAACAATTTGAAAATCAGTTGAGCGCTTGAATCCAGCCAGAACTATTTTTTCCAGCCAGTATGCTATAACGCGCCCTTCAACATTAACCTTCATAGTATCTAATAACACAAAAGACTCCTTCTATATTTGAAACAATTCGAAAATCAGTTGAACGCTTGAATCCAGCCAGAACATTTTTTTTCCAGCCAGTAAGTATGCTATAACGCGCCCTTCAACATAAAACCTTTATAGTACCTAATTACTGCAAACTCCCAAGTCATACCTAGATCTCGAGTTTAAGCCCTTTGACTTTTCACATATATGTGCCTATTGTGTAATAATCACTTACTTCAAAAACGGTAAAGGATCCGGAGAGATATTTTTTGACGGCATGTGAAGGTAACTCAGATGCCCATGGACGCCATAAAAATCTAATACCACTTTAGTCAGACGTTTGACCTAACCACACGTACCTAGTTACCATAAAATACCTAGCGTACCTACTTAAAAGTACAGTCGAAATGATTGCATATCCCATAAGACACCTACCACACACACACACACACACACACACACACTAAAACACATACATTCGTATATGTAGAATTGTAGAGTGTGTGCGGGCCCTGGGTTGTCCTTGAAAGTGTCATTGTTCGTTGACCTGGCATATTGCATCTTAAATAGGATCTTTGCACTCATAAATTTTATCTTCAAATAATAAGACGGTTTTATTGCAATGTTCAAAAGAGTTGATTATTGTGGAAGGAATTGTTGGAATTTTTTCGATTGACTCCCCCTAATTTGCGTTTTGAGTAAGTGATATTTTATTTTTTTTAGTTTTATTTTTCATTTGGCTCGCGGAAATATTAAGCTCTAAAAATTAAAAGTTTTGACAGTTTATTAATAAAGGGATAAAGTTGTAATAATTACCTAGTAGTTATAGCCTCGCCTTTCGTGCATGAGGTTGTGAGTTCAAGTTCAGACAAGACCCAATGTGACATTTTTTCATATTATGTACCTACTTTTCAAGTATATCTATATTGTAAATCTTTGGGTCATTAGTGAAGGAATACATCGTGAAGATACCTGGATTTTTAATATAGAATTATGAAATAAATTTGCAATCGCCAACAAGCCTTGAGCAGGCGTGTCGTGTCTTCTCTGATGAGAAGGGTCCTGTGCTGCAGTGGGTCAATAATAAGCTGGTTTTATAATTTTATTATTAGAACAATAACATTACAGAAACGAGGCGCTTATGAGAAAACTTTTGCTCTTGAAAATATTGAATAATTGCGTATATCATTAAAATTGTAAACATTGTATTTAATGTAAATTAAAATATATTGCTGTCAATTTTATTTATTTACTTACATAAAAACAGCCATTGAAATGAAAACAAAAATAATTCATAAAACTCTTGATTAAAACTATTTACTCCAACAGGAATATTTTATCGCGAAAACATTCTGAAAAAAGAAATATACTTACGTAAATAATATTTAACACAAATAACTATTATTTTTCGCACAGTAAATGGCTAATAAATAACTTTGTATTATCAAATAGAAGCCATTAAATTATGATTTATTACAAAAACAATGAGAGCACTCTGTATCGTATTGTGACAACACAATTATCGTTAGTCCATTGTTTGGTCACCACTGTAATTGTTTTTATTGCTCGCAAACCCTTATATTTATATACGTTTGTATTTAGGGTGCCCTAACAAATATGTAGTATAATATAGGTACCCTATGGTACGATTTTAAAGTGACCTAAGTATATGGGCCAGCATCAAGGTATCGGAAAAAACCTGGACATTCAGACAAAAGATCATCTTTTCCCCAAATATTTTTTTTTTTAAGTGGGCTGCGAATTACTAGTTACAAGTCTTATTACCGCCTCCAACTTAGCTATACTTGTGCCTGGAGTGGGTTTACGTCAATAGTGCAATGGGTGGGAATGGAACTTACGACCTTTCGATAACCAGGCCTACGGCTTAGCCATGGAGCTATTTAATTGTTAAATTAGGCATATCTATGAAAAGTTTTATATACTACATTACTATCTTTTCACAAATACCTTACAGTTTTCTATAGTCCAAGTCAAAGTCGACTCATTTACTTCAACCTGACCTATAAAAGGCACTTTTGAATGTCAAAGTTGAAGTTTAAAAATAAATCAAAATGATTCTAGTTGCCCCTTCAATAAAGTAGTTTCAAATATGGAGAAGAAAGGGCTTGAAACTCCGTATCTACTCTTTTATAACATTTTTTTTACAAAACGAAACACATTATTATGTCATAACGATGTACTTAGTATAATAACTATTTTAAGTAGGTACTGAGGTTGGTTCAAAAATTAGTTTCGTAGCAAATCAGTAAACTGTTACATAAAAATGTTTTACATATAAACCTAATCAATGTAATGTAAGACCAATGATATTATAAGTAAAAAGGTGTAGATAGGTTATACGCCCTCAGTAAGTGACTCGTTAAAATGTGGCTAACTAGCCACACTTCACCTCAGTGTGGCGTCGCGCCCACACGGACGCGTGCGTGCGTTAGTGTACCGTTTTCAAAGATTGAATGTTGTTTAAGTAACCTATTTACACCTTTTTAATTATAATATCATTGTGTAAGACTATAAGAAAAAAAATCTTCAGACGAAAAGACCCTACCATTATAAAATCACCATTTAAATAGAATAACATATTTATTTATTAAAACTGTAGACGGCCAGACTATTTTATTAACCTGTCTAGACTAACGCCGTCGCAGTAAGGGACACAGCACTGATATAACGCGAAGGGCATCAGTATTAATACACTTGAAATAACAAATAGGTGTTGAGGAAGCGTTTAGTAAAAACTTTTTTGCAAAAATTAAAACCGACTTCAAAAAAAACACTAAACGGTGTAAAATAACTCCAAATTCGGAAGTCTGTGGCTTTGGTGGGTTTGTCTTACTCATGATGGGCCACCGACTTCCGAATTTAGAGTTATTTTACACCGTTTAGTGTTTTTTTTTAAGTCGGTTTTAATTTTTGCAAAAAAGTTTTTTATTTTTCCATTTTTAGTTGTTCCCATACATATATTTGCCATGAATTTATTTTATATTGTTAATTGTTAACAAAACATGTCATGATAATAGGGTTTTCCACTCATCCCTAATAAATTAAAATTAACATACCTAACTGACGAAATCTAGGTATATTGTACCAACCTGCGTACCCCTCAGAGCAAACAGGTGTGATGATACGTCATGATGTTGTATAAACAATAAACATCCAAGCGTTTCCAGCAATCACGACAGATTTGCCGTCTATTTTTGAAGAGTTCCGTTGTATATCTCCGAAGATCAGCACTAGATCTTCACCAAATTAAAATGGGACCACCGCAGGAGTATACTCTTTCAAATAAAAAAAGAATTTTGAGAATCGGTCCACAAATGGGGGAGAAATCAGGTAACATACATAAAAAAAAAAAAAAAAAAAAAAAAAAAAAAAATACATACACACGAACATAGAACCTCCTCCTTTTTTGAAAGTCGGTTAATAAACATGTTTTTCCGTTATGAATTTGTTTATATTTGTTTATCATTTGTCACACACGTGATGAAAGTTACTTTACCTTATTTTTATACCTACACCTACACGCATTGCTGCAGCCTGTGGGTCCGCAATACGCGTAAATCTTTCAATGCCCTGCGGGTCCTGTACAATAACGGTTTTAGGATACTGTTGGGGTTGCCTCGCTTTTGTAGTGCATCAGGTATGTTTGCCAAGGCCAGCACTGACTGCTTTAGGGCTATAGTAAGGAAAAGAGTGGCCTCCCTGATGCGTCGCCTACGAGCTCCAACAGCCTTCTGAATACCATTTTGGGAAGGGTAGATTGTCCGGTTGTGAAACATTGGAATACCGTTCACGGATCTGGAGGGGTCCTTTTCAATGTAAAATAGTATTGTAGGTATGTAATAATAATAATTTGTAATTAGTAATGTATTTGATAATAGGTATTTTAATGAATGGATTATTTTTGATTACGATGACATTCTTAAATTATATAATTTTTAACCCCCGACGCAAAAAGAGGGGTGTTATAAGTTTCACCGCTATGTGTGTGTGTCTGTCTGTCTGTCTGTCTGTCTGTCTGTGGCACCGTAGCGCCCAAACGGGTGAACCGATTTAGATGCGGTTTTTTTTATTTGAAAGCAGGGTTTCTTGCGATGGTTCTTAGACATAATTCATCAAAATCGGTTCAGCCGTTTCAAGGTTATCAGCTCTTTTGTGTTAGTTACCGTTGCTATTTTAGACGTCTATGGGTATTAACTTTACTTACAAACATATGTGTGTCTTAAAATTTCAAACACTCATGTGTGTAATATTAATAAGCAACATTATGGTGTATTTGGTCTGATGCAGCCAGGATATCTAGCAGTCTAATACACTCTTGGGAAAATAACAGCAGATATGTAGTGTTTGGATTCATTTTAACCTGCATTTGATACTGCACACAATGCACTGATGGCAACTGGGTGAGCTGATGCTGCAGCCAGGCTATCCAGCACACCAGTAGGTAGACCCCTGACAAAATAAAAGCAGATATGTCGTGTTTGGATTCATTTCAACCAGCATTTGATTCTGCACACAATGCCCTGATGGCAACAGGATGAGCTGATGCTGCAGCCAGGCTATCCAGCACACCAGTAGGTAGACTCTTGACAAAATATAGCAGATATGTCGTGTTTGGATTCATTTCAACCAGCATTTGATTCTGCACACAATACACTGATGGCAACAGGATGTGCTGATGCTGCAGCCGGGCTATCTAGCACACCAGTAGGTAGACTCTTGACAAAATAATAGCAGATATGTCGTGTTTGGATTTATTTAAACCAGCATTTGACTCTACATACAATGCACTGAAAAGTTCTCATAACTGTATTATCTATACTTAAAACAAAATTAATGCGTTTAAAAATTTTAAAATAAAAATTAAATTAAAAATTTAAAAAACCCCCACCGCAAAAAAGTAAAACATTTAAAAAGTTAAAAATAACACTTTAGCCATGAAATTTTACGTAACGTCGGGGTACCGTTAAAATAAGTACCTACAAGTACTAGGAACATTCCTTACTTAAGCGGTACCCCGACGTGAAGTGAAATTTCATGGCTAAAGTGTTATTTTTAACTTTTTAAATGTTTTACTTTTTTGCGGTGGGGGTTTTTTAAATTTTTAATTTAATTTTTATTTTACTAACATAGACATAAGTGTATTACTAACAAGTAATGGATGGAATATGGTCTGAAATAAATGATTATTATTATAGCATAATCACTGAAGAAACGGATTTTGTCTACTGAAGAATCGACAGCATGACAGAATGTAGAAACATTTCTTTTGTTTTGAGTACGACAATGTCATTGTCAAGAATGAAGAGAAGAAATGCGTAGATTCTTCAGTCGACAATAGTCTACAATATCGAGCATCTTTTCTTCTTGCGTTGCTGCTCAGCTGTTGTGTTGTTTATGGTTGCGTAAGTATCTTCTATTGCCATAACCCCCGGCGCAGGTGTAAGACGGAACACCGTGGTGGTTTTTAGTCAGTAAGAATCTGACAGACCCCTCCGCCCTCACCGAAGCGGAGGTCATCCATGAGGATCACCGTCCTAAAAAAAAGGATTACAGAGAATGGACAATACAAAACCCACAGCCTTTGGTTTCTGGTCACAATACGGATCGCAACTAGCATCTTAGTTAGGTTGCTTAGGCAACCTGCGTTAATTATACCATATTATATGTAAATTACCGGCCTGTTGGTCTAGTAGTTAGTGACCCTGACTGCTATGCCTGAGGTCGTGGGTTCGATTCCCACCCAGGACAAATGTTTGTGTGATGAGCACGATCATTTGTTCTGTGTCTGGGTGTTATTTTTCTATAATATGTATGTATTTAGAAATATACAAGTGTGTTTATCAGCTGTTTAGTACCCATAACACTAGCTCTGCTTAGATTGGGACTTGATGTCGTTGTGTGAAAGTTGTGGAATACTTATTTA
The DNA here is from genome assembly GCA_921972225.1 of Euplexia lucipara. NCBI lineage: Eukaryota > Metazoa > Arthropoda > Insecta > Lepidoptera > Noctuidae > Euplexia > Euplexia lucipara. Next base: position 10,746,259 of record OV179167.1, on the reverse strand, counting down.
TTTATTTAAATTTAACTCCATACACACAAAATGAACCTCACACATACAAACAATTACATAAAGAACAAAGCGAGAACTCGGTCAGACAATGTTTGCTGTGTTTCGGCGCATCCTTAACACAGTTACCCACATTACTGATAACGGGATGTGAGGGCGTTTGATAACTCTGTGCAAAGAGACCTTGGGAGTGACACAATAGTTTGGGAGGAATAAGCTTCTTTTTAACCGACTTCAAAAAAAGGAGGAGGTTCTCAATTCGGTTGTATGTTTTTTTTTTTTTTTTTTTTTTTTTTTTTCTTTATGGTTTGTTACCTCAGTACTCCGTCATTTATGGACCGATTTTCAAAATTCTTCTTTTATTTGATAGGGTATACCAACAGATTGGTCCCATTTGTATCAAAACTAATATTTAATAAGGGATCCTCGAGGAATTGAGGGAACTCCTCAAAAAATATAGGTACACACGTACCGATTTTAACATTTTCAGTAACAAATCAAGCATTTTCATTTGGAAAGTATCATTTGGTGAAGAAAAACTGATGAAGAAGACAGGCAACGGAACTCTTCAACGCATTACGGCAAATTATTCGCAATAGCTATACTCAGATGTCTATGCTGAGCTTTTGTATTTCCATAACATAACATTACGCCTGTCTATTTTAAAAGGGGCCCGGCAGAGATGTACAGATTAATGTTTAGAAAGAACTACTTTTGCAATTGTTAACCGATTTCAATGATTCTTTCAAGTTTTGAAAGACTTTCTGTCCATACGAAGAAACTAAAAATTGCAAAATAAAAACTTTTTTACAAAAAAAACAACCGACTTCCTAAAAAAACACTAACAGGTAAAAAATAACTCCAGTTTCGGAAGTCGGTGGCCAATAATGAACAAAAACCACTAAAGCCACATACTTCCGAAACTGGAGTTATTTTTTACCTGTTAGTGTTTTTTTAGGAAGTCGGTTGTTTTTTTTTTCGTTAAGATTTCAGAGTTTAAATAACGTGGAAACAAAGACATTCAATATTAACTATAGGCTGGACATCAAGAACAAAATTTTCATCCGATACTCGTGTCTTAGTACCTAGTGGACACTGAGTCATAGTGGGTACAAGTCTATATGAGTTTAATTTAGTACGCTCCGCTGCCACTCCAAGATTGCTATATTAAGCTAAAATTCAACCTAACAAAGTCATTACCTTTATGTATTGGCCTGTTGGTCTAGTAGGTTCGATTCCCACCCAGGACAAATGTTTGTGTGATGAGCACGATCATTTGTTCTGTGTCTGGGTGTTATTTATCTATAATATGTATGTATTTAGAAATATATAAGTATGTTTATCAGCTGTTTAGTACCCATAATACAAGCTCTCAAGCTTAACTTGGGACTAAATGGCGTTGTGTAAAAAGTTGTGGAATATTTATTTATTAATTTTGTTATTTTATTTTACCAACTATTTTGGGGTCGACTTCAAGTATAACCGAATTAAGCAGCTGCATACCCGTATTTTACATAAAACGACTGCATGTCTGACCTCCACAACCCAGTTACTGGGTAACACGATACCCCTTGGTTAAACTGGTTGTCAGACTTTCAGAACTCTGACTCCTAGTAACGACTATCAAAGATCTACAAATGACACCAGGGACCAACGACTTAACGTGCTTTCATGAGTCTTGGTATTGTAATTAATGGCCACCCATCCTCATATCAACCCTGTCAAACGCAACTTAACCTTGATTCCTAGCTACAAATGACATACCAAAGTACTGTGTACTTCAGGCGTGAGTGAGAATATTGAAAACAAAAGAAAACTTAGATGATGTTTTAATCAACACTGGTCTTCGAAATCAATGATTGTCTTTCGTTTCTAACCGACTTATAAAAATAGGAGCAGGTTCTCAATTTGTGTCGTAAACCAAAAATTAAAAATTGCAAACTAAAAACTTCGGAAGTCGGTGTCTAATAATAAATGAATCGAAACCACCACATATTTATATATATAAATAAATAATGTCTACTCCTCTTTCCTATTTCTTACGGAATTGCACCTGGTCCACTGTTTGTCTGACCTACCTAAAGGTTGACTGGTAGAAAATGCCTAAGGCATTAAGTTCGCCTATGTACATTTGTGTGCTTGAAGTATTAAATAAATAAACCACCAAAACCATAGACTTCCGAAACTAGAGTCATTTAAAACCTGCTAGTGTTTTTATAATTAAGAAGTCGGTTGTAAGTACTTTTTATAAATTAAAATAAGCGATGACAACATTTTACACTTAAGTTTAACGATCAAGGATGATGTCGACACTTAGTAGGTAAAATATCAAGTACAGAATTACAAGACACAATAGTAAACATTAAGTATTTATTTTTCCACAGCAAGATTACCACCAGACAGTCTACCTCACACATATGTAGATATTATTATGTCAAACACCCTTTGTTTTGCATAAAAAAAATCCTTTGTCTGATAATCTAATGAAAACATCAGACTTAGGTCAGTTATTAGCTCTTGACAAACATTAACGTCATTGTTACTTACTGTGAAAAAAAATACCTGTTTTTTTATTATTTTCTTCGGACTAATATGTGTCATGTGATAAAACATCAAGGTATGAAAATAAGGAATTACGTTGTACAAGGACAGTATTAAGTCGTGTGGCGTATACATATAATATATATATGTCATGTGTTTTCAAGTCGTAATGTTGCAGAAAGTGCGAAACATAGGGAAAATTTAAATGCTGCCACTTTAGGAAGAAAAATTATTCCTGAATTATTAATGTGGTTTGATGAATACTTACAAAAAACGACGACACCGTATGTGCCCTTAGCTGGTTTCTTCTCTGATGTTTATCATCCTTTTAGTCACGACAAGTACATATGAATGTAGAAGGATAATAAATAGCAAGTGTAAATAAACAATACACAAATGCAACCGAAAAGTTAGATGCGCGTGTCTTGGGTTCGAACTTGGCACAGTACTATATCTGCAGCTCACTGTATAGGCACAGTCTAAAAACCTATAGTCGTCCGACGAAGCCGTCTAGACAGGGCAATCGTGCGGGGTGTGAAGAGCGAGATGCGGGAAAGCCGCTCCCGAACTGCCAACAAAACGTTGTTCGTAGTTCGGGAGGTATTATTCAGGGCTAACGCGTGTAGACGCTGTCGGCATTTTTCCAGAGATCAAAGGCGTCGTCTTACTGTATTAATATTTATACTGTGGTATAGGGCACATTCGTTCCATGTAAACTATTGGCATTCAATCCAGAAAGTTAAGATCCCACAAAGTTAGCAAGAGGATGGACAGATGATTGACAGAATCACAAAACTAAAAAAAATCACACACAGTCTGCCTCTTCACGTGCTACAAAAATCACGTGGTGATAAAAATGCATCATGCATTGCAGCAGGTAAAAAGTTTAAAGACCTATTTATTTATGCCATTTTTAGGTCTTTACACCTAAACGCTTATCGGTTGTAACAACAACCCTAATATTTTTATACCAAATCCATTTATTTTTATTGTTATCAACTTTAAATAGGTGCTTAAAGATAGTGATAAGGTTATTGGTTCAAATACTTTTACGTGAGGAGTTGTGACGTATAGTCTACGGTATACAATAGGTTGAAATGGTTTTGTGATTTACCTTTGTTCATAGACAATAAGCGATAGTAGTGGCATGTCTATTGTAGTTTAATTTAATGTTAAGGCTCCAAATTATGTAACATTTTTAGTAACGAACTAGAGAAAAAACTTAGAGCAGCGGTGGCCCAGTGGTGACGGCCCCGACTTACGAACAGTAAGTCGTGGGTTCGAACCCAGGCGCATTACTTTGTGTAATTTATTTCATAACCACTGCTCTCGAAATCTTTGTGAGGAAACCGGCATGTCTTAGATCCAAAAAAAAACAAAAGACATGTGACATCTACCAATTCGCACTGGGCCCGCGTGGTAGATTATAGTCCATACGCAAAATACGCGCTTTGTCGTGGAGTTGCGGATACCAGCCCGGTATCTTTAATCTTTAACGAACTAGCCATCATTACGCTTTTAACTAACGATGTTGGGAACAGTTTTCAATCTAACTAGATGCAGGTTGATGCTGCTGAATACCAGTGTTTCAGATGAAGCGAATGCCTATCTGCAGGGCTTTTGGCGGTTTTAATAATAAGTCACCCCCTGTCATTTTATTCGTGTATTTATGAAGCATTGATGAGGCAGGGGCCATAGTCCTTCCATAGTACTAGGTAACCAGTTCACCTTATCCACCCCTAACCTATATCCCAATACATTTGTTGCTTTAGTCTGCAATAGTCCTGCACTGCCTCGACTGCCTCGTTGGTCTAGTGGTCGCAAGCGCTACTGCTGATCATGAGGTCCCGGGTTCGATCCCCGGGTCGGGCAAAGTGTTATTGAGTTTTTCAATCTGGGATTTCTCAGTAGCAGCCCGGAGTCTGGATTTGTGCCCGATGGATGGCAATAGGCTCGCCCCCTATTACATGGGACTTAAACATAATGGCGAAATGTGGGTGTACTACCAGGTACACCTCTGCCTAGCCCTTCGGGGATTACAGGCGTGACGATATGTATGTATGTATGTAGTCCTGCACTAGTCGTAGGTTTTCCTTGGGTGCATTTGCATAATGCATACAGGGAAGATCTGCGATTGGTGCCTCACTGCATTAAAAACGACAAAGGGCCTCTGCGAGTTGGCTTGGGCCCCTCGTACGCCTTCCAAAAGTACGGAACCCAAGGGTTCCGAGAAATATAACCACATAAAAATATCCATACAATCCAATTTGTTAGTAATAGACAACTTAAACGCTAGTGTTAGTACATAAGGCGTCCAGTAATTGCACAACGAACTTTGATGACCACTGAGAATTGACCAAAAATTAATATTGCACTCAAAGTCAAACAAAGTCAGAGTCAAACCATTTATTTCAGTTAGGCCCCTATAAGGCACTTTTGAACTTCGAACAAAAATTAACTTTAAAAATGATTCTAGTTGCCCCTTCCAAAAAAGTAGATTTGTATGGAGAAAAATAGACAAGAAACTCCATACTTACTCTTTTAAAATCGATTTTACAATACTTTGTATACATTAATAAGATTATATGTGAGGACGATGCACCTAGAATAAAATTACTATACTAAGATAGGTTTAAGCAAAAAAAATAATAAGCAATGGAGGTGATAATTACATGTGGTACAGCTAGATACATTGTGCTATCATATTTACAAATTTAATAACATTAATTTACTACCGACAATAAAAGTAACTTAACTCAAGCAAAATCAATTGACTAATAAGAATCCTCCAGGTAAAAAGGGTCTGCCAGCTTAGATGTGCAGAGTTGGATTAAATCCATAGATCTGCAAGACAATGTAAGTAACAAAATGATAAACTAGAACTGTGGAAGTTAAATAAAACATAAAAAAACAGGTAATAGTTAAAACAATAGCAAAACCAAAGCCAGCAATACGACCAGTTACCACAAGCAGCACCCGTTCACGAGCATAACGCAAAGATCAGCCATTACCCCCCTCGCCATATTAGAGGGAAGGTGGTAACCCGGATCCGGACGACTGCCCTTGCCTAGGAAAGTACGTCAGTTGACCTTGACTGCCACATCTAGATCATTGACAGCGGTAGAAATAATGGCACTGTGTCTGTCTATTTTCGTAAAAGACAGACTATCTTTATCTGTGATGACGAACCAAAATTTCCCCCAATACAAAAACTGAATGTGCAACACACCGTTATCGAAACGGAAATTAAATAAATAACAATATCTCATGTTTCAATACTGTAAATAAAGTAATGACAATAAATAACATTATCAGTAACGTCTGGTTGCATCATTGACGATAACATTATTATTAGAGAGATCGGATGTACGCAGGGTTGTGTGCGCAAGGTCAGTGTGTAGTACGCCTTATATCGAAGTGTCGTTAATCATTTTGTTCTTTATAGTACGTTCACTTGCGTATCTTTATTGAGTGTGGTCAATATAGTCTGCTTAATTAGGTTTTCTGTCGTCTGGCAATAATATTGGCAGACGCGTCAACTAAAATTGTTGTATAAACAATAAACATCCAAGCGATTCCAGCAATCACGACAGATTTGCCGTCTATTTTTGAAGAGTTCCATTGTATATCTCCGAAGATCAGCACCAGATCTTCACCAAATTAAAATGGGACCACCTCAGGAGTCTATTCGTCCAAATAAAAAAAGAACTTTGAGAGTCGGCCCACAAATGGCGGAGAAATCAGGTAACATACATAAAAAATAAACATACACACGAACATAGAACCTCCCCTTTTTTGAAGTCGGTTAAAAAGAAGCTCGTAGAAGCAGGAATTCAGAACATTTTATTTTAAAGATATGTGAAAACAATTTTTATTCAAATTGTTTAATTTCAAATTTAGAAGAATAAAATTGAAAAGAATGTAGGTAATATTCATCCCTGCTTCTTTTAAGTTTTTATCATTGATACTAAACAACAACTAAAACTAAAATGAACAACTAACAACAACTAAAATTAAATAATACAACTAAATGAAATCCTCATCATTTCTTGAAATAAATTGTTGCAATTGTTACAATTAAGTGTGATTGAAATTCTGCGTCTATCGTAATTGTACCATGCTTGATTGTACTTTCGTTACAAAGTGTGCATTATATAATAATAATAATAAAATTTATTTCAGACTTGGTCCATAAATTTGTTAGTAACAATGTTCTTAACCTAGTGTTAGTAACAATACAAATCTAAAGTAGTTAGTAACATTGTTCTTAGCCTAGTGTTAGTAAAGGTACAAAAAAGTCAGGCACTTGGTCTCGCGTGAAGGCTCATCCAATGTGTCATCAGTATCGAGTCCCAGCGGCCGGCACACACGGCCAGAATGGCGCTGGGGCTACCGCGCACCCGCGCCAGCATAGATGCGCAGAACTTTTTAACTTCTGTCTAATGCTGTTGTCAACGAAGAACAGCGAAATTAGGGTGTACCAAATGATGAAATAATTATTAGGTTCGGATCATCATAATTAGAAGTCATTTATTTGAATTATGATGAGGATCAGTTATTTTTGAACGTCAAAAGTTAATATAAGACAATCCCCAAAACAGCACAGGCTGTTTGCCGTGCCTCTTTGTCGTATTGTCGCTTGTGCTAAGTCGCCAATACCTCGTACCCTGGCCGCGCAATGATCTCTTGGACCCTAATCCAACAAGTGATCTTGGGCTCGAGTCTGCTATTGCAATCGTGTCTCAATGGCCGGTCATTGATCGAATATTTGACAACTTTGACAGTTTTTGTATGGGAAATGTGTCATGAGTCTGACGTTATACGTCAAAAATCGATCATTGACCGGTCATTGAGACACGATTGCAATACCAGACTCGACCCCCTGTTTGCGGATGGCCGGAGATTTTATTGGTATGTCAGGAGTACTGTGAGCTGAATTCATGAATGTGTTTTTAATCTTGTTTATATTTATGTTTCGTTATTTTTCTTTAATTTGTTTAATTTTGTATATTTTATCTGTAGTTTTAGTTTATACTGTAATTGGTTGAACTGTAGTTATTAAATAAATTAATAACCACTTCCTAGTACTTTTGCTGGGAAGAAGATTTGTGACCCAATAAACCATTCAGCAAGAGAAGTGAAGAAAGACCTCCTGTATTGCAAGACAAGCACAAAATATGTCATACGTTTATATATACCCTTCTTGCATCAATTACGGAGTCCTTCGATTATGTTATTATGTATTGTTAATGTCCTGCGTCTTACATATAAATAAGATGTGGAAAAATATGTGTCTGCACGTAGTATTAATAAACATTAATATATTAACTTATTATCAGTATTATGGACGGTTGTCTGTCATAGCAGGTCAGAGTTCGACCTTCATTTTAGTTTAATAGAGGGCGTTACCAACTTGCTTTAATAAATTATCTAATTAGTATCCTGAATTCGAAGTTTAGTATACCAGAATGAAAATAAAAATATCTTCATAAAATGTACTTTGAAGCCTAAATTTAAAGTTTCGTTTGCTCTACAATTTCAATTATTTTGACATACCAACTCGTACATACTCGGGTGGGGATCGAAATCACCACCTCTCGATCGCTATTTGCGAGTAACGTAAAGATATTGTTTATATTACAAATTTACTGTGACTTATAAGGTACAGTTTCCATACAACAAACAGTTAAAACTTATTCACTTCAGAACTAAAGTCTCAGACATTTTCCCATATGCCCGACAATAACAGAATTACAGCAACACTTACTCTCCTTGCTCCACTTTTTCTTTCGTAACAAAAGATTACAAGGATTGCGGGCAGATGGGCTTGCAAACATAACATTATCTTTTGTTTATTTCTTTACACAAACATACATAGAAAGACACTTAAACATACATATAAAAACCGGCGAAGTGCGTGTTGGACACACAGTGAATGGTTCCGTATTTCAAAAGAATGATCACATGCACGTCGTTGATTTATGTGCAGGTAAGTAGGTACTAGTTTCAGTTTCTGCACTCATCTTCCATATGAAATGTATGTATTAAATGTCTCATACTACTTCATGTACGCAATATGCTTCACCAAAAAAAAGTTTTTGCTCAAAAAGAATACGAAATTTTTGCTTTTGGCAATGACTGAAACACATAGGTACGTTTCATAGTAATTCTTCGTACACTGTATAAAATTGTTGCTGTAACAGAACACTTATTTCATATTATGTAGAAATATCTTCTAATACATAAAATTCTCGTGTTTGTTACAAAACTCCTCCGAAACGGCTTCTCCAATTCTTGTGAATTTTTGTGTGTTTGTTCAATAGGTTAGAGAGCAGGACGTAAACTAATAAAAACTAAATGAAGTTTATTCAAAAGCAGATTAAATCGAAAGTGCCACTATTATACATATTTTTTTTTCAATTCAGGATTTTAACTTTACAACAAATCACGTTTAATATTATGATTGTGCTCTGTTCATTATCCCCTTCTTACATGTATGGCAATGGAAAGTACCACCCTTAGTTACTATTTTCTTTTATACATTTGACTGCACGATTGTTTATCAGTACCTAGAACCTTGGCAATGCTATAGTGCCAATAATCTCCCGAGTAAAATTTCTGCATCTAACAAACAAACATTTTTAAACCATAACGGTTTTGATTCCGCCGTTTGTCTTTGGAACCCTAATACCTTAAACTAAAGTTTATTGGTAAGTGTGAGACTTAGAAAGAATAAAGTACCTACGTAATCGATAGATCTTACATGGCCTATTTTTTACACCATCTATAATCTAGATTACTTCAAGGTATGGATCAATCATGAGGTTACTAGATTGCGAGTCATAGATTATCAAGTATGAACCTAAACATGGATTTAGGGGTCCGTGACTACAGAATAAGGTTAAGCTGCGTTAATAAACTTTAGTTCTAGTTTTAAAAGTTAGGTGTGGCCAGGCTTAGGAATAGCAATGTTATAAAGATCTATTGGTCTCGTAGTTAGAGGCGCTGAGTGCTATGCCGGAGGTCCTGTGTTTGATTCCCACTCAAGACAACCGTTTGTGTGATGAGCAGGATAATTTGTTCTGTGTCTGGGTGTAATTTATCTCCAATTTTTTAATTAGTACAAAAAAAAATTGGGCTGTATGTTATTGATCATATTTGCATAATCAAAAGTAAAAAAAACGAAGTTCATTATTAAATATAAAACTATTTAGTTAAACTTAAATAACTAAAACAGCTGTTGGAGGCAGGACATGCTTGAGCGAGATCACGCGAACGTGAGCGAGAGATGACGATTAATGAGTACTACTATGTCATGAATAGCCTGTACAATATTTTCATAAATTGGGTGGCTTTTTGGGATATAAACAAACGCTAATAACTTTGCTGTTTATGAATATTATTCATTGACACTTTACAAATATAATGAGAAGACCGTCTAGAATAAGCCCTTTAAGTATTTGTACTAATGAAAAATTAGTGGTGTATATGTATTTAGAAACAAATCAGTATGTTTACTAGCTATCTAGTACCCTTAACACAAGCCTTGCTTAGTTTTGGACTAGATAACGTTGCGTGAAAAATAAGGAATATTTATTTAATTATTTTATTTATTTTAGTTAAGGTCTGCCATCCACACCATAGATCAGATAAAGTAAATACAAGATGGACTTATTGCGCTACGCAGTGCGTATTTAAGTCACAAACAAACAAACAAACCTTACAATCGAATAACAACAGATTTACCTACTAAACTACATCTCTAATAAATTACGCAAATATTTTTCAGGACATTGAAACAAATATTTGCCTTTAAAATTATTATAAGAAAAATACTACGCGTTTCATTTACACCTATTCATGTACAAGGTGTTTTTTTTTATATCCCATAACTCTAGGGTTACATTCTGTAGGTAAAAATAATACTAAAACTCCTTGAATAGATGGTCCAAAAATACATAGTTTCGGAGATATCATCAATCATAAATAAATTATCAGTTGTTTAGTATACCCGTAACACAAGCTCTGCTTAGCTTGGGACTAGATGGCGTTGTGTGAATAGTCGTGGAATATTATTATTAAGTATTATTAATATTATTTTTATTACCTAATTAGTTCAAAAATTGTCACCAGTACGACGAATCTTCTTTCTAACGTCACTTTTCTTTCACGAAAGTGTGTTTTACATTAATCATCGTGACTTTGTCGAATTATTTTGTATGATAGTAAAAAAAAAAAAGGATGTTTGAAACATAATTCATATGCCAGTTGATTCTTTGATATATGGTCTCAATCATACCCTAGAGTTATGGGATATAAAAAAAAAACACGTTGTATATGTACAAAAACATAATTAAAATCGTACAGGACCAGAGGAAAAAGTCAGAACTTTTCGAATTCATATTGTGCATAATGTATAATTATCACTTGCTCCAAAAACGGTATTTAAGGAAAACATCGAGAAGAAACAAGCATGTCTGAGAGATATTTCACGACGGCATATGAAACCAAGTCAGAGGCTATGGGCGGCATAGACACCGACAGGCCTAGTCAAATAACGAACTCTATTTCTATTCTATTTCTATTATTAAAAATTAAAAACTCTTTCCTATGAAGACACTTAAAAGTTGCTCCACACAATTTCATAGTACTTTGACTCAAAGCCTTACTTACACATTTCACACACTTCACACCTTTCACACACAATCACCACCATTCACTTACAAACTTACACATACACACACACACACACACACTGTGACTGTTTTTATTGTTTTGTTTAGTCTTACTACTTTCATTTATTTATTTTTGTTTATAATTGTTTGGTAGAAAAACATGTTACCTGCCTAGTTATTTATGATGCCACTAGTGGGGTCTGGTGACCAGTAACACAGGTTTTTTTTTAAAACCTACTTCAGGCACCAGCTCTCACATAGATATATGTAGTTCAAAACTGTTAAGTGCTACAAAACCATTGTGAGAGAAAATAAATAAACTTATTATTATTATTATAGGAAGAAAATGGCGTATATATGGAATCAGCTGTTTGTCAACTGTCAAGTGCATTTCATTTTCAGCCATACTACAAATTCTACTCGTTAACACTTGACAGTTCACAAACAGCTGATTTCATATACGCCATTTTCTTTCTATTTTCGCCTCATCGATTACGATAATAGAAATAGAATTTGTAATATGGCTCGGCCTGCAGGTTAGTCCTGACCCACACGAAATATATAAAATAAATATTCCACACCCTTTACACAACGCGATCAAGTCCTAAACTAAGCAGAGCTAATGCTAAAAGTAACTCCTAGACAGCTGATAAACATACTTTAACTATATAAATCTAAATACATACATATCTTAGATAAATAACACCCAAATACTGAACAAACGATCGCGCTCATAACACAAACATTTGTCTTGGATGGGAATCGAACCCATGACCTCCAGCATATCAGTCAAGACCACTAACCACTAAGCTAAAGGCCTGTCAAAGAAGAGAAAAGGAAGTTCCTTTTAGTCTCTACTCACAGTAATTTATAATCAACATCATCACCACTATTATAGCCAAAAGAGGTCCACTGCACTGCTGATGTTCAGCTTTTCACAACGGTTGGTCTTACACAGCTCCCATTCATCTTTTTTTTTGTTTAGGGGTGGAAAATCCTCATGGATGTCCCCTGCCCGGGGAGGCGGAGGGGTCTGTCAGACTCTTACTGACTAAAAGCCACCCCGTGTTCCTTCTCACACCTGCGCCGGGGGTCACGGGAACGGAAGATACTTCCGCGACCCCCGACTGGTGCCGGCCCCGCGGGCCTCGCCAAGTCAGCGAGGGGAGTGAGGTGTTAGACTCCCCTCGCGACGTCTAAGAGGGGCGCGCGTGAACACGACGCGCCGCCACCTCGGGTCCATGCACGTGGGGGGCGACCCTGGACCCAATTAGGGGGGCTGGAAGAGGGCGTTGTCCGCCCTCCGCCTGCACCCGGTGCGTCTGCTGAGGGCAGGGTGAGTGGAAGTAACCTCCCTCTCCCTTTCCGCAGCCTCCTTCTGCGAAATGACTGTTTCGCAGAAGGACACCACCGCGTCATCGCGCGTCGCGTCGTCGCGTTCATCTGTACCAACCCACGCCAAGCCTTCTACATACAGCACAACAACCATTGATGCAATCATCAGCCAATAATTCAAAACAAAATCCAGCTCATTATTACAAATATCGCCAAAAATATAAAAGCCGCGTGCGCCCTTGCAAGGTCGTAGCGGTACACTAAAACACTTTTTAATTGGCACGTGTCATATTTTTACAGCAAAACATGCGCCAGAGCAGCCATCAAACGGACCGTGAACTTAAATTTTGACCAATCGCAGCCCGTTTCCGACATTCAAAAGAAATTGCGCATTTATTTTTCAACGAAACGATGTTGAGGTTAAAGACATTTTACGTTGAAAAATAAAATTAATTTCACGCGCTTTCTTTGCGTTGAATGAAAATCGAATAAGTGGAAATAAAATATTGTTTTTGAGAGAGAAATACTAATGAGATCTGGCATCTGTGCTGTACATAACCGTTCAATACTTACTTAATAGACAGGACATCACGAACAAAATTTTCATCCGATACTTGTGTCCGAGTGGATAAAAGTCTATGAGTTTGATTTAGTACGCTCCGCTGCCGCTCCAATATTGCTATATTATTCTAGATGGCGTTACTGAGACATGGGATCAGTTTTTTTTTGAGATTTCTTCGCATGTCCCTTATATAGGGTGACTGGTAATAGTGACCGTGCTTAATCCTGGCTGGAGGCCTTGTGTATTGAGGTCGTCCACAGGTTTGACCGGTTGAGCAGATAGCAGCGCCACCCCTCAGTAGGGTGCACTGCGAGACGCCCCCTATCAAAAAAAAAAAAAATGACCGATACTTAAACACGTGATTGTACTCATGAATACGAATAGCTTTCCCAAAGGAACCTTATTTTTATTCTGATTAACTTTCAATTAATTCAATTACTGCACAACGGGAGCGGCGGGGGTGGCAGGGGAGCGTGTGACGCTACTACTACTAGTAGATTTTGCCCTTCCCGAGGTCAGAGTATCAGCTGATGAGCTGATAGATCGTGCCGATTCGTGCCTAATGTGATCGATCACAGGCGCACGCGCGGGAATTTAACACAGCGTTTTTGTTATTTTATTGTGTTATAAGTTATTGTGTATAATTTTTTTTATTGATATCCTGAATACAATCACGTGTTTAAGTATCGGTCACTAATTACCAGTCACCCTACATAGTGGTTTAAATCTCTTTGGTGCTGTACAATCTGTAATAGATTCCTAGTATAAGTAAATAATGTTTTTTTTTATTGTTTGTTTTCTTCAAATGATTGTTTCGGAGGATAATGTTAATGATTGGAATGCATTCCAAAACCATGCAATCGAATCATATCAAAATACATTTTCTTCTATGTTCACTAAACAGGTATCAACAGTATTTGTGAACTGTATACCCGGATAACCGAATGATTTGAAACTCGATTTTTTAGGATAGCAACACCGGGTTTTAAGTTACAACTTTTTTTCTAACTTATGTGACGTACCTTCAATCTATCTAGGTACACAAGTGCCCGCTATTACCTAATCCACAATTACCTAAGCTTAAGGTGAATAATAATATCCTGTGTAGGAGGTACTTAGTAGCTTCCAACCGCATGTCTTATGGATAAAAACGCAAGTTACCTAATTCATTTTATAAATTCACAATATTTCTCATAAAACGTACCTAGAACAGTTTCGTGATATGTAATAGGTGTCTTAAATAACGTAACTATTATAGAAAAAACTCAAAAGGTCAAGTAAAGTTGTTGCACAATGGTAATTTTACTATTTATGAAATGAATGTGGTGTGTGAAGAAAAGAAAGGGATGATTTTCCGGCTCTTTAGATAGGTAGATAAACCGCTTTAAGCAATGATATTTAAGCGCTCAGCAAGCGACACGTTAAAATGTGGCTATCTAGCCACACTTGACCCCAGTGTCGCGTGATCGCGCCGCGCCGTCAAAGGACGCGTGCGTGCGTTAGAGTGCCGTTTTTGAAGTTGTTGTTTAGGTAACCTATCTACACCTTTTTACTTGTAATATCATTGGCTTTATGCAAGACCTTTTACGCTCATATTATGCAGTGAACTTTGCACAATGCTATCTGGTTATATTCGTTTATTATCCTCATAATTGTTAGAAAAACTAATTAATTTGATTCTAATTCAAACAATAACATTATTCTAGAGGTAATTTATGTACAGAAGTGTTTGTGAACAGAGGGAATTTATTTTGGTATTAATAGATTCAGCAGGGGGGGGGGGAGGGGTTTGGAGGTCAGGTGCGTAGTACTCGCAACCGGCGTGTGTGTATGACAACATGCATGATTGTAAACGAAGCAAAAGAAGTATGTAAGTATCGTAGCATATGGCGCTCTGTAGTTTTTGCCTACCCCCATGGAAAAAAGGCGTGAGTTTATGTATGTAAGTATGTATTAAGAGATTGGTCTGGTGATCTTAAGACCATACAAATCGAACATAATTCCCCACTTAGGTACTCCTACTTATTGGTGAGGTTCTTCAGAAAGGTCAGGAGGAGTACTCGCAACCGGCGCGGGCGTGTGTTGTGTATGACGAAATGTAACAAACGAAGCAAAAGAAGTATAAAGAACATATCAGACAGACGTTTTGCTGGGGAGTTTGTTCCGCCACTTCTTCTTCCCAGCAAAAACACTAGGAAGTGGCGAAGGGCGGGCGTTTTGGGGGACTGTCTTATGTAATTTTGTAATTTTTAAAAAGTGCTGATCCTCAGCCTAATTTGAATAAATGACTTTTGATTTGATTTGATTTGATTTGTCACTCTAATACTAAAAACTTTTTGTGTTGTGTTCTTACATTACAAAATTAGTCATTGACAATGCAGGTTACAAAGCATGTATTAAATTTAACAACTTAGGAGTATTTAGAAATATTGGAAACGACTTTGAGAGTTTTTATTATCAGTTAAAAGTAAGCCTTTTAAATGAACATGTTATGGCCTTTTGTGTAACTTATCTGTACATCCCTCAAGCAATAAAATTACCGAACAATGACTCGCCCAACATAACTTCATAATAACATATCCCAGCATTTTTTTTTAAACAAGCTAAACCGACCGTTTTATAAAAAGCATAACCAAAATGCCAAAACAGCCATACTGTACCCTAATGCGTTAGGTATGTTAACACCTTATCCGCTGTAACAGACCGACGCGGTCCTACCTCAACGTGCGCGTACGCAGACGCAGCGCGCGTGTGTGCGCCCGCCTGGTATTTTGAGACTAGGGTAGTGGTAGCAAAACAATCGACTAGTCCTCTTGGTATTTTTTGTGAGAAAAGGCAAAATATACCGAAAATGTTGCTAAAAAGTATTTATCTTCTTAGTATAATATGCGTGTGAGTGGCTTTTGTTTTTTAAAATTTTGTGTCTAAAGTGCTATATATCGATTTGAAAGTTGGATACAATATATGACATTGTAGTCAAATGTTTTGGAGAAAATGTTTAGTTTGTTTGAAAATCCTGTGGTATTATGAAATTATTTTTTCTGAAATATCTCTGACATGTTTTAGCTAATAACTTAGGTCTGACTTTTTTATCAGAAATGTAAACAAAAAAAAATGTCTAATAGTTCATAAATATTCCTCTAATAAATTGAGGTAAAAATACTTAGTAAGCTAGGTACCTGTTTAGTAAGCTAGGTATCTGTTTAGTAAGCTAGGTACCTGTTTAGTAAGCTAGGTATCTGTTTTAATGTACTCGTAGAGACTCATAATTAAAACCTACTAGGTATATATGTATGTATGTATGTAATTTCAGAAGATCAAAGAAAAGATATACTCGTATATGGATCAAGTAAAAGACGACATTATGGCGAGGAAGAAGGTGACGATGGAGACGGCGGCAAATACTTATAAGTCGCCTTAGAAGGAGAAAAAAATAATGATAACAATATTATATTAATTTATGTATCTGAAAACAAAGAGGTCCACTGTTAGTACTTAAGAACTAAAACAGATCGGGTGCGATTTGTTAATTTTCACAGTAGCGGGCTTTTTGCCAATGTTGCGCCGAGAATAAGGGTAGGAGAATAATGATAATAATTATTAATATAAATGGCAAAAGCTGCTTCTTAAACAGGGAAGACACAAGCAAAAACGCCTCAAGGTGGATTGGCGATTATACACTTATATAGTTAAAAGGATAAGTTTCCTCAAATAGTTTCCTTATTGGTAAGAAATTGAGGAACAATATTAATTTATGTTCATAAGGCGACTAGGGATAATAGATTTCCTTTTTATTAAACCAACCGTGTTTTAAACAATGGACCACATCCTACCTTTTTCCCTAATCCAAATATGGAAAGTTACATTCGGGTTTTGCCATGATTTTCAGAAAATCCCTGAAGTCCTAAGGTCAGTGCGAAGTTAGACAAGCGTTAGGGCTTCCGTTAGTTACAAATATTATTTAACGTGAACAAGTTTTGTGGTTTAGCAAAGGCATTGTTTTAAAAAACCTACGAACGTTGTGTAACCGCAAAATGAATTTTAGTATTATGGACTTTACCTACTTGTGACTTGTGAGTAATAAAGCATAAAATAAAGGTTTTTAAATCATACTTATATAATATCATGTGTTTGACTGATGGTTTGTTTAATTTACTCGTCTATACTAATATTTTAAGAGGAAATAATTTTTTGTTTGATTGTACCGAATAACCTCCGAAACTACCGGACCATTTTGTTTTATTTTTTTAGTTCAAAAACATTCTTCTCTAATATCATATATAATCCAGGACATTAAGTCTCTAAACTGGACTTCTGAAGACGAAAACCACACAGATTTGAGTGCGTTTCAGTAGTCCCAGCCAGTGTATGTGTTTTTCCGTAAGCGTGTATAGCTCAACTTACAAACTGAAGGAGCTCAACGACTCGATGAAAAAAACCAAAGAAAGGACTTAACTGCAAAAGTGGAAGGAAAGATCGAGCAGGTACTCGCTTTTTTATATAAATTTTACTGGCAGGATTTTATATAAAGTCCTAACAAGGCGTAAACAATGCCCATTATTTTTGTCTAACTGTTGTTTCGTAGGTACATTTTCATCGTTCATATTGCATTTTGTATATCATACATAACAGGGAGACAAGCTTGTTTATACCCATAAGTGTTTTGGTTGCTAAAAGGTTGTAACATCAGACAAATAATCCTGATATGAAGAAAGATATTTTTCCCTTATAGCGCGATTTAAGGTGTCTACTATAAATTAATAAAAGAGAGAGAAAAGAGTATGCTTAGATGGTTTGGTCACGTTGAAAGGATGAAGGAAAGGCGACTAACGAAAGGTATTTACAAGGCAGATGTAAGTGGGAACGCTGGGAGGGGACGCTCTAGAAGGACATACATAGACCTTATTGGTGAAATTCTTCAGAAAGGTCAGGTGCGTAGTACTCGCAACCGGCGTGTGTGTATGACAACATGTAGAATGTAACGAAGCAAAAGAAGTATACGTAAGAATCGTAGCATATGGCGCTCTGTAGTTTCTGCCTACCCCCATGGGAAAAAGGCGTGAGTTTATGTAAGTTTGTATGCATTAATTAATAACATAACAAAAACAATAATAATCATGTATATTTTGTCTTCATACTCATATCTGCGGACGGTACAAACAAAGCATCCGCGCCATTGACTTGCTTGGTGCCATTAACCGAATAACCCATTGCACAAAGAACTGGCGCTTTTCAAGGTGAACACACACATTCACACACCCTACATGCATACACTGCATAACCACTATGTGATTCAAAATAAATTCGCCAACTAACATCAACACTTTCCAAAATAAACGCCACTGGAATTTGAGCCTTGGCGCTTGAAAATTAAGGCACGTGTCTTTATGTTTGGCACGCAGATTTAAAACTGTCGAGACGAGAAGGGTGCACGCACACATAGGAACAAAGACGCCCAGTGCGTTCAACTGCAGTCTGCACACACACTAACACATCTTCGTATAGATTTCTACTTTCATT
Source organism: Euplexia lucipara (assembly GCA_921972225.1). Classification (NCBI taxonomy): domain Eukaryota; kingdom Metazoa; phylum Arthropoda; class Insecta; order Lepidoptera; family Noctuidae; genus Euplexia; species Euplexia lucipara. Next base: position 10,727,629 of record OV179167.1, on the reverse strand, counting down.
ACAGTACCTACCTATTAAAAGCTTTTAAAATTGTTAGCATATTTCTATCTATGCTTTAATCTGGTTGTAAACAAACTTTACACAGTTGATTTTATATGTTTACAGTGTACAGGTTCACTCACACATGTAAAGATTTCAGGGAAAAATGTACAGTGATCTATGTTAATCACGCGCACACATTGACACCAATATCCTGTGTCATGTACAGTGTATCTGACATGGGGGAGTGTGTGTGTGTGTGTTCATGAAGTGCGTTTTGTAACTGTGAATTGCGCATATATTATAAATACTTTGTATATTATAAATAAGACAATCGACATGTAATTAATTAACTATTTTATTTATTTAAAATGTCATTAGATAAGGTCGCCTTATTGGTCGATGTATGAGGTTAGGCAACGAGGTGGCCGACCATCTATTTCATAAAAAGACTTCTCTGTATCTTGAAAAACTGCTGGTATCAAACTAAAGGTTTGATCCCCTTATCGATCAAAGCGTTCATTAAGTTTTACCATCTGGAATATCGTAGTACGAGCTCGGAAGCCCGATTTATGCCCGTTTGTTGGCAATAGGCTGGCACATGGGACTACTAACCGGTGAAATGAGGGGTATATGTACTAAACAGGTAAACCTCTGACTAACCCTTTGGGAATTACAGGCGTGATGTTGAGTTATGTAAAATATGATATTCAATAGTGTTAAACATTATGGAAAAGGCACAAATTTACGTCGAACTAAATTATGACAAGGATGCAAATTTCTAAAATTTCGACATCTTGTAGGCCTTTGACAGTCGATACGGGTGGTCAGAAACCCGTGCCTCAATGACCGGTCATTGATCGAATATTTGACAACTTTGACAGTTTTTGTTTGGGAAATGTGTCATATGTTTGACGTTATACGTCAAAAATCGATCATTGACCGGTCATTGAGACACGATTGCAATAGCAGACTCAACCTCCTGGTAACAAGTCCTACCAATGATGGGTATTATCTTGCCCAGTAACTGAGTTGTGGCGCACAGCTGTGTTCACACCACGTCACCAAGGAGTCTCGTGTTGCCCAGTAACTATGTAGGTTTTCTAATAACTGTCTTTAAGGCTAGAGTGATTATGCTATTAATAGGCTAATGCGCTTCACCATCATTGATTGCATACGGCCTACCATCAGATGGGATCGCAGACAAGGACTTGATAATACCAGCTAAGCGGTTACATGTAAACTACTGGCATTCAGCTAAATTCAGTTTGACTGGAATCAGACCTCAAAATAGTTGGGGAAAGGCTTTAAAATAAAGCATTGTCATTCCTATTTCAAGAGGTAGATTAATGGACTTTATATATTGATTAAATGATACCAGCTGTTACTGTCCCTCTGAAGAGCAAAGGCCTCTTCTTATAGAGAGAAGGCACGAGCATTGATTACCACGCTTGCTTAAGGTGGATTGACGATTTCAAACTTATCCACTTAGTTCCGGTTTTCTCTCAAAGTTTTTCTTGACATCTAAGATAAACTTAGAAAGTGCGTTATTATAATGAAATGAAAAGAAAAAAAAGTCACATTGGTTCTTGCCCAGAAATGAACCACAACTTCGTGCATGAAATGTAGGCGCCTTAATGATGTTTTGTAATCATTACCTAGTTACATAATGACAAATATTATATAAAGTGCTTTAACTAAGTAATTAAGTTATTTTGAAGATTGAATAAATCCTCAAAATGTAAACCATGATATCGGTTAAGGGAATCGAAAATAAACCCATATTTATCAATTCTAGTTAATTTCGACGCAGTGAACGAGGAAATTTTATGTCATAATTATTGTTATACATTTACGTAAATTGATAGGAAGGATGATCAAATTGGTCCAGCTCTGTAGGTAAATATATTTCTTCATTAATTAGTTGACTTCATTAAGCTTTAACATCCTATTATTTATGAATAACTAGCTGCTCACCCAACTGCCAACTTCGTTACGGCTTAGAAACAATGTACCTATTTATATTTTGTACCTAAAAGTATTCACAGACGATCGAACTTGGTTCGGACCGGACCACGAACCGTACGGTGCGGTCTACACAACAGACAAGCGCACCAGACTCCGAACCGTCCAGTCGGTTATGTGCTAGCATTGCGTGAACACGTCTCCTCGACATGCCGCCTATTCTATCAAAACAGGCCATAATAGCATTAGTTGCGGCAACTATCGTTGCTACATCGCCATTACATAATGAACGAAAAAGAAGAAAAGAATGGGCAAAATTTTATCTCAGAAACAGACAACAATTTATATATATATACACATACATACATAAACTCACGCCTTTTTCCCATGGGGGTAGGCAAAAACTACAGAGCGCCTATGCTACGGTTCTTACATACTTCTTTTGCTTCGTTTACATTCATTTATATTGTCATACACACACGCCGGTTGCGAGTACTACGCACCTGACCTTTCTGAAGAACCTCACCAATAAGGTCTTTGTATGTCCTTCTAGGGCGTCCCCTCCCGGGCGGCGTTCCCACATACATCATCTGCCTTGTAAATACCGTTCGTCCATCCTTTCAACGTGACCAAACCATCTAAGCATACTCTTTTAATTTTTGTTACTACATCCTCTTTTAAACCACAACGTTGCTTTATCACATCATTCCTCAATCTGTCATTCATTGTTAGACCACACATACTTTGCAAGGAACGCATTTCTACAGCATTTATTCTACTTTCGGTCTCTTTTGCAATATCAACATATATCTCATTAAAGATCTCGATGATAAAGATTTTCGTATATATCTTCGAATGAGTTCCGAAGCATTTATTGAATTGTTTGATCTTGATCTTGATGTTGCACGTACGGTGGCACAATAGCGACTGGACCGACATTTGGTCCGTTGCGCCGTCCACACGATCGGTTCGGTTCGGAACGCACCGCGTTCGATGTGCGAGCGCTCCGAACCAGCCGCACCGATATTAATAATAATAATGTCCGACGGACCGTGCGCCACACGATTGAATTTGGTTCGAAGCGGACCATGTTCGTGGTCCGTTCCGAACAAAGTTCGATCGTCTGTGCATACTTTTACACTTGTCAACTGTCAAATAATAATAACGAACTGGGAAGAAATTTGTGACCTGTCATATTATTCAAGATGGCGCTGCATTTGATTTTTTTAGTAAGATTAATGTTGTATGTAAACTTTTCTCAATATTTTTAAGTTTCTGCGCGATTTACTTATATTCAATATAAGTAAATTGTAATTAATTCCTACGCCAAAAAAAAAAAAAATTAACGTAAGAAGTACGAAGTATAACAAAAACGTTCATAATTTAAACTTGTATGCAAAAAAATAGAGAGTCTTGAATAAAAAAAAACATTAAAAAGTGTAAAATAAGTCTAGTTTTGGATGTTGGTGGCAAATAATATTATATATAATTATATTTATAATTTCTTTCTTACGGAATGACGGGAGAGAGGTCGGAGGTCTAAATTCTTTTGTATTGAACTCAATCATAACACCAATGTATTAACATAGATTGAACAGGAGTTATAAATGAGTATGACAAAATATATATATTGTGTATGAATGATGGAAATAAAATAATTATATAACGCATTAATAGGTATTAAATTATCGAACCAAAGTAGTTTATTTGTTCAAATATTATGAGTAATTTTAAAACAATGGCTGGCATAACAACATATCATCAGCTATATTTGTACCATGGAATTTTTATTGGTCTTACGTGAGCGGAATTTTCTTATATCTTAACAAATGCTTAGTAGTTACTGGCTAGCAAAACCACTGAAAGGAATACTCCTACTAAGAGTATTATGCGTTTCAAATAAGAACAGGAACGTCAATGACTTCTATCTGCCAAATGTTGCTTGAAAAGTACGGCCTGCAACGAAACCTTAATCGCGTATCAATTATTTTTAACCGATTTTCAAAAAACAACCGACTTCTTAAAAAAAACTAACAGGTGAAAAATAACTCCAGTTTCGGAAGTCTGTGGCTTTGGTGGTTTTGTTTTGTTCATTATTGGCCAACGACTTCCGAAACTGGAGTTATTTTTCACCTGTTAGTTTTTTTAAGAAGTCGGTTGTTTTTTTTTGTAAAAAAGTTTTTATTTTGTAATTTTTAGTTTCTTTGTATGTAAAGCAAGTCTTTAAAAACTTGAAAGAATCATTGAAATTGGATAAAAATTGCTACAGAAGTTCTATCTCTAAATATTAATCTGTACATCTCTGCCGGTCCCTTTTAAAATAGAATGGCGTAATGTTATGTTGTGGAAATACAAACGCTCAGCATAGACATCTGACTATAGCATTCGCGAATAATTTGCTGTTATTCGTTGAAGAGTTCCGTTGCCTGTCTTCTACATCAGTTTTTCTTCACCAAATGATACTTTCTAAATGAAAATGCTTGATTTGTTACTAAAAATGTTGAAATTGGTGCATGTGTGCCTATATTTTTTGAGGAGTTCCCTCAATTCCTCGAAGATCCCTCATCAGGTATGAGTTTTGATGCAAATGGGACCAATCTGTTAGTATACCCTATCAAACCAAAAAAGAATTTTGAAAATCGGTCCATAAATGACGGAGTACTGAGGTAAAAAACACTAAAAAAAAAAAAATATACAAGCGAATTGAGAACCTCCTCCTTTTTAACCGACTTCAAAAAAAGGAGGAGGTTCTATGTTCGTGTGTATGTATTTTTTATTTTTTTATGTATGTTACCTGATTTCTCCCCCATTTGTGGACCGATTCTCAAAATTCTTTTTTCGTTTGAAAGAGTATACTCCTGAGGTGGTCCCATTTTAATTTGGTGAAGATCTGGTGCTGGTCTTCGGAGATATACAACGGAACTCTTCAAAAATAGACGGCAAATCGGTCGTGATTGCTGGAATCGCTTGGATGTTTATTGTTTATACAACATCATGACGTATCATCACGCCTGTATGCTCTGAGGGGTACGCAGGTGGGTACAATATACCTAGATTTCGTCAGTTAGGTATGTTAATTTTAATTTATTAGGGATTAGTGGAAAACCTTATTATCATTTCCTTACATGTATTGTTAACAATTAAGAATATAAAATAAATTCATGGCAAATATTTTTATGGCAACATCTAAAAATTGAAAAATAAAAAACTTTTTTGCAAAAAATAAAACCGACTTAAAAAAAACACTAAACGGTGTAAAATAACTCTAAATTCGGAAGTCGGTGGCCCATCATGAGTAAGACAAACCCACCAAAGCCACAGACTTCCGAATTTAGAGTTATTTTACACCGTTTAGTGTTTTTTTTTGAAGTCGGTTTTATTTTTTGCAAATTTTTTTTAATCTTTTTTTTGTTTTACCGAGTCAAAGTTATTCAAAATGAAAAAACGTCTTGAATTCGTCTTGTTTAGTCTTGTGGAGAGCTTTACGTTTTATTTATTAACCCTGTTTGTTACACGGTTGTTTGGTGTTGTTGTTGATATTTGTTTTTGTTTTCATCTCCCTGACTGCTCGAAAATGTGTAAACGAGGCGCTGTTTTGCATGGGAGGGCTCGAGAGATTATGTCTAATGTAAACGAATACTGTAAGAGTACAATTTAGAAAATTATTCGTTCGTAATTCGTACAAAAAAAAAATATTTAGACAAAACCTTCTTTTGCTGATCTTACCCAATTTATTCGAATTGACAGCTGACGTCACAACATGGCCCAAAGTCATTCCTATTCTCATTTGAAACGCATAGTAGGTATATAATATTCCTAGTTCTTACTAATACTATAAAATGTTATAGTTTGTGAGGATCGACGTGTGTAAATGTTTGTAACTCTTTCACGCACAACCTACTCAATGCATTTTAATAAAACTTAACAGTTATGTAGCTTAAAGATCGGAATGATGTACAGGCTATGATTTAGAAAGGTAATATGTAAGTTAGTCAAAAAGTATCAAATAAGACCTTGATTTGATGGGTAGGAGGACCAGACTGATTTTGGTTTTCCTTTCATCTGAAATTTTACAGTAGCAAACTGGGGGCATTGGTTTTTGAGACGTGGAGTCTAAGTGTCGCATAGGACAAATATTACTGGCGAAAAGTGTGTACATTATGGGTAAACTTCTCCTTAACTCTTTAGGCAAAATAGGCTTGAAATAAGTTTTTGTGTTGTATTTATTTATTTATAACTCTTAAACTATTATTACAGGTTTTGAAACCTAATGCGATAGCTAAGACTACTTATAATATTGACTATTTTAAATAACATCTATTTACACAATACAATAAAACAAAATTACATAAAACTAAAACGATACATTTTTATAATAACAATGTAATCTTCAAGAATTAAAAATAAAACAATAAACAAACAATAGACATCAAATTACAATTTGGTGCTTTCGTAACATATTAAATACAGAGTTACTTTTGCAAGTTCACTAAAGTAACACGAAAAAATGTCCAACCTATTCTGAATTTCGTTTACATTACGAATTGTTCGCGAGAGAGGTGCTTTGGCCAGCAGGTTGGTTCTGGCAGTTGGCACAGCCAGCAGTGGCGGGCGCCGCCGCCTCCACACCACACGTAGCGGTCAGGAACAGAAAATCGTAAGCACTGAAGCACTCCCGGATTGTGCTCCTTGCCCCGGATTAATTTTATTAAATAGACGACAAGAGTGAACTGTCATCGCACCCTCAATTCATTGTGTTGTAAGTTATCTAAAATTACGCTAACCAAAAATAGAAACAACACAGTTATCTATGCAAAAAAGCTCTTATTAAAAAACAAACAGAAAAATACTATTTCTACATTATTTGTGTGAATAACGACGGGTCGTAAACTCAGAGGGCTTTGCCCTAGGGTCGATAAACTTACCCGAACCCTTAAGTACCTATAAGTCAGTGGCTTTTCACGAAAATATTGAAAAATGACACCCATCAATATGCCATTTTGTAAGTGTTAATATCTTATTGGAGAATTACGTTCTTTGTATACCTATTTTGTTTCTGAAGTTTGAGCAAGTTTATTTATTTTGTTGAACAGTATTTAGACGCCATTTTGTTTATGACTACTTCTTTTCTTTGGTTTCCTGGTCGCGACTGCTAACGCTGATCATGAGGTCTTGGGGTCAATACATAGATTGGACAGTGTTGTTAAGTTTTTTATCGGGACTTTCTCAGTACCTAGTAGCCCGGAGTCTGGACTAGTGTCCAGTTGGTGGAAATAGATTCGGCCTATTGTATGAGACTTACATAATTATGACTGATAAAATGTAGGTAGGTAATAGGGGTAGGTGGGTGTGGTTGTAGGTAGGTAATTATAGGCGCACCTCGGCTATGGTACCTTTGTATGTCAACCCATGGCATTACAGCGGGCCTTATTAGAAAAAAATCTCTGCTGTGTTTAGGTATGCTGAATCTAATGCCCTTGTTTATTTTACCATTTAACAAGAAAAAAAAGTTATTAATATATTTCCTTCAGAATCAGAATCAGAAATGGTTTATAATATTATTTATTATTAATAATAATTATTATTTATTTTTGATTATTATGAAATTGACACCCCGAAAAAGTAAGGTATTTTTAAAAAAATTCTTTCTAAATTTTCTTAGACCCAACCTTACTAACATTTTTTTTGTTTATTTTTTAGATATGTAAATAATCGTTGCAGGTTCTTTAATAGAAAAAAATGTTTAAGTAGTTTTAAAAGTTGAAATAAAGTATCCTGTTAAATTGTAATTTCATTACATATTTTTTATAAGTATTATTAATTTTTCACAAAACGTGCGCTGCGAAAAATGAATAGCATTCAAAAGAATTACGCATTATTTTCTTGCATCAGTAATGAGATAAAATCAATGTTCTGACGAATGCAGATAAAGGAGAATTAGTGAGGGTTTTCATTGTTCCACGGCTGATGTATGAGGTCGAAATAATCACAGAGTTTTCCAGGATCAGCTAGCTTGAAACAGCATATTGCTTCCACAACGGAAGAAAACTACTAAGCATGTATCTTTTAAATTCGTCACGTATTCTTGATGCATGGCGCTCTGGGCACATTTTGATTTGTCATTTCTTAAAGACTGTGGCGGTAAAAGCACTCAGCTTAGGTTAAGACCATACTAACTTGTATATTTACATGTCTTTTAACTATGGCCTATAGCTTATATGAGTAGTATATGTACTTTAAGTATAAGTAGATCAATTGAATTAATAACTGCTACGTTCTGTCTCAGCATCAGCTTCGGGTAGACTGGTAGAAAATGTCCGCGAAAGTTCGCCCTTATACAGTTGTTTTAACCTTTGCATAAAGTTCACGTTTACTATGCTAGGGCTGCTGAGAAATGTCTTATGTAAGTAACAAATACTTTTACTTTTAGTCCAAAGTAGCAAAAGAACAAATTTATTTTTTTAGCCCATGTTCCATGGTCGAACGAAAATTTCACCACTGGAGGGACCAGGATCTTGTACCTACTTCTACTGAATACATGGTGTCTGATGTGCGGCGGCCTCTCTTCTACCATATATATGAAATGTAAACCAAATGATACATACCCACATTCCACATCTGTAATTTCTCCGTCGGAACCCAGAATCTGAATCCTGATCATGGCGAAAAGCCCAATTACACAACTTTAACATTACATCTCTGCCTAACCCTTCGCAGAATAAACGCGTGATTATAAGGTTATGTTAAAATGTATAAGTCACGGCTTGCGTGATGCGGGTAACGGACACAAACCCTGTGCATTGGCTTTACATAAGAGACGGTGGGGGCAAGGGCGCGCGGCCATTGATCTAACTGCTACAGACACATTGATCTGCTAGAAATGGCATAATATGGCAGGCATTTAAACTATTTTAAAGATGGTATTTAATGTAATTATTCGTTTTCAAGTGTTCTTCATTTATATTGATTGAATAGAAATAACACCAGCTTGATAATAACACGACTTCTCATATAGAGAAGTAATTGAGTATCAATCGGTGATATTGCTCAAGGCGAGTGAGAGATTATAGACTTTAATGAGATCTTATGCTAATAAAAACAGTATTTTTTCGCTTAAATAGTAGTTTTATATGGGTTAAATCTTACAACAAAAGTGTATAAGCAGTTTACGCTTGATTTGGATGGTAATTCATGTACACAGCTTCTTTTTAAACAAATAATTGAGTTTGGTTTGAACACAATAATCTCTCGAACTAGATATCCCTGTTTTTCAGGTTATTTGGTATTTAACATCAAACCACGAGCTTTTACAGCGGTTATGAAAGCACACACAGCTAGATTGATATAAACCCTTAGCCCCACTATTCACGATATCCAAAAGTCTATAAGAAACGACATAAAGGTGGCACTTAGACGTACATATACTTGCACTTCAAGCGGCCCCAATCTATGATAGCTATTATTTGAAACGATTAATAAAAACTTAACAGTTTGCACCAAACGAAATAGCACATACTGCCAAAACCGATGATCTAACACCTCGCCGTAAAAAGTAACCGTCAACTCTGAATTCTTCTTAAGTCTACAACACGCGTTATATTTGCATCGGTATAAAAACAAAATGATTTGGTTTCATGCGACGGAGAGGCGACCGTCACGATTAATTCTTTGTGCGGATCGATGTAACATGTGTTACCTATAAAGCCTAACAAACATAAATATAAAATACGCTCTGATTTTTAATTATTTTTTTTTAAGATGATTGCGCTCTCTCAGGAGTGTGGATTTGTTTATATATATATATATAATTTGCGTATAAAAGTGTTCCATTTCTATCACTGATGATGATATTCTTATTAATTACCTTACTCACAAAAAGAAAAAAAAAACAGAAAATACAGCCAACATTAAAAGAAAACACCAAATGGTGTAAAATAATTCTAGTTTCGGAAGTCGGTGGCTTTGGTGGTCTTCTTTCATTCATTATAATATATTATATTTGCCACCGACTTCCAAAACTAGAGCTATTTTACACCGTTTAGTGATGATTTTGCAAGTATTAGTTTTTCATGTAGGTACTTACGTGGATAATTTTCATTTTTTTTTTCAATATTAAAACCGACCGCTATTTTACCGATGTCGATGAAATTCAAATTGGACCACGCGGATAGTATAATACCCTCTCAGACAAAAAACGCTTTTTTCTCGAATCGATCCATAAATGACGGAGATAGGTGACCATAAAGCATAGTAATAATTCATATACACAACACACTACATCAATAAAATAAAATAAATAATTTGATGTCTCTCCTACAAGTGAATGTTAAAAACATACCTGTAAATTAATCTTATTCATCTTAGTTTGTCGACGGCAAACATTGACACTAAATTTATGAATGCATAACATACATACATAAACTCACGCCTTTTTCCCATGGGGGTAGGCAGAAACTACAGAGCGCCATATGATTCTTACATACTTCTTTTGCATCGTTTACATTCATACATGTTGTCATACACACACGCCAGTTGCGAGTACTACGCACCTGACCTTTCTGAAGAACCTCACCAATAAGGTCTATGTATGTCCTTCTAGGGCGTCCCCTCCCGGCGAAAAATGACAAATCGGTAATAATACATTAGTGCACTAGTTATATCGAACTGATTTATGCCTGAGTCTTGCGTGAGGTCCTAATGGGCTATCAGTTGTCAAGGGAAAAGATGTAAACTTACAATAAAACCATTACATAAATAACACTGTCGGAGTCTAATTGAGGTAAAGTCCACTTTAGAGACAAATCTAGTGTCGAAGCGGAGATATTCCTTCTGATTTTCCTGTTAGGTTCCTATTCCAGGAATTCCTTCCAGGGACTAGCTATTATTGGTACAATAATCTCGGTACATCCTTTTGGGATTAGAGGAAATATTCACAATTATTCATGGCTTTCGTCTACGTAATGTGAAAGCTTAATTTTAACATTATAAGTACTTGTAAATTATGACTGGCTCATTGGTCTCGTAGTAGCAAATGTTATTGTTGAGTATTACCTACGTCCGGGGATCGATTCCCAATCGATTTGTTACGTTGGTAAACATGCATATTTAAATTTGACGGGCCTGTTGGTCTAGTAGTTAGTGACCCTGACTGCTATGCCGGAGGTCGTGGGTTCGATTCCCACCCAGGGCAAATGTTTGTGTGAAGAGCACGATCATTTGTTCTGTGTCTGGGTGTAATTTATCTATAATATGTATGTATTTAGAAATATATAAGTATGTTTATCAGCTGTTTAGTACCCATAACACGAGCTCTTAGCTTAGCTTGGGACTAGATGGCGTTGTGTGAAAAAGTCGTGGAATATTTATTTATTTATTTATTTATTTATAAATCAAATGACATTGAACTTTAATAGTTTGTTTTGATAGTATGTTTCAGTTGGGAAATTTACTGGTGGCTCGACTATGATACATTCTGACAAAAAAATATTCTAAACAGTCAATGTGCCAGCTACTTAACCCACTTACAAAACCAATTGAAAAAAAAACAAGAATGTCACTACATACATACATACATACATACATACATAAACTCACGCCTTTTTCCCATGGGGGTAGGCAGAAACTACAGAGCGCCATATGCTACGATTCTTACATACTTCTTTTGCTTCGTTTACATTCATACATGTTGTCATACACACACGCCGCACAGACAGGTATTTGGTCCGAAAAGTTGGCCAAAAATATTTTGTTCGCCTAATGGGTGCCTAACAATGTTTTATACCAGTTTTAGCTAGGAAAAGGTAAATAAAAGGCATATGTAATATATACAAGCATTTATTCGTCATTTTCGTCGTCATCTTCAAAACTTGCATTTAAAATATCACTTTCTAGTAATAAATTTTGTACATCAGCCGAAAGTGAGAGATTTTTTTAATTCTTGGATTTCTTTATTTTTATTTTCCACTGCTTCCTTTTCCTCGGCAGTAAGGCGCACGTTCCAATTTTTACCGGCCATCTATAAGCTACATGTAAAATGCTCTCAAAAAATCTTATCCGAGCATGCAACAAAGATAAGCCGAATTCTAAATTTTCTTTTTGCTTGGCCTCTCCTTCTCCAAATCATTAAACTGTAATGACGTAGCGCCGCATAACTAACATCTCATTGTGGATTTAGTATGCGTAGCAGCATTTCATTTGTCACATCTATGGTTTCTTTAATGAATCTTATTCTTATTGGCCGACAATACCTTGGTGAAGAAGGGGTAGGATTTTGCCACAGTATTTTGCTTTCCGGTCCGTAAACTAACTGAAGCGGTACCACGGAACTTTGAAAAATGTTTGCGTCAGAATCGGCTTCATTTTCAAATTTCATTTTGTACTGCATCTGTTGAGATCCATCGCAGCCCCATTTACTTATTAAAACTAATGATTGCTGTTCTGCTTCACTCAATTGTTCCACTGCCTCACCAAGATGTAAAATCAGTCGCTGTGCCGTGTGATCCATGAGATTTTGAACTGTTACTTCAGCGCACGTTTCAGTAACTCTGTGAATTTCAGGATAGCACTCTTTCTTTAACTTTTGCATTGTTTTTTAGGAATCTGGCCTTTGTGTTGCGAGCAGCTGACCATTTTTGTTTAAACTGGTGTCTGATGATCGACAGTTTTTGCTTTACATCAGCAATATTTTGGTCATTTTCTGCACATTGATTGAGTAGTTCCCGTTCCATAAATTGCAACTTTTCATTAAAAGTTGAGATATTTGAGCGTTCTATTATATTAAATAAATCATTTCGAGTCATAACTCTCATTCCAGAAGAGCCTATAACAAAAATACACAAAATATAAGTAAAACTTCATTTACTGGGTATCGAATGTGCCTACGGAAAAAAATCACCAAAAATGGAGGGGTGCTTTGGGGTGGCTGTTTTTTGTTTAATTGCATCCTCAAAAGTCTACTCTATAACTGACCATTACAATTTTGGCTTAGAAATGATGAGAAATATATTAAAACTCCCTTTGATCTTCCAAAGAGTGTTTTTTTATAGCAGTTTCTTGGTCCTTACTTCTCAAGCATATAAATGAAGAAAGGATTTAGATTAGTTGTTAAAAGTAAGTGCCAAATAAAATACATACCTGGTTGTGCACAATCCATAGTGATAACCAGCACAAAATCGTTCAGTCACAAGATGGCAAATATTTTAAAACAACAAAATCTGAGCGCATCGAACAATCACACGAACACTTTTGGCGAACGGTAACTTCCGACTGAGCCCACTGCGTGCTGGAAGGGGCTGGCGCTTTGTGTTTTTTGCTATTGTTTGGAGCGGTTATCTTATTTTTTGAAAACAATGACTTAGAGGGAGTAGAACTAAAATAAAAAAAATCGATTTTGGCCAGCTTTTAGGGACAAATACCCGTCTGTGCGCCGGTTAGAATGTCACTACATTTTCGTTAAAATCTAACCAATAATAATACAAACAAATACAACAACATCTATTGACATTTAACAACACAACTATTGACTTATTTCACGGTCAAAACAATAAAGTGCAACTAACGCGTCAAGTTCACAGACCTTGTATATAAACAGAGTACATAAGATATATATTATTGCTTAGGACAGACAGTTCAGGGGTCAACGAACGATCGATTAGGATGCTGTATGGGCCTTGGGTGGAGTGCGGATTTGGGAGCCTGGTAAATGATGAATAAATTATGTTTTTTGGTTTTTAGTTGCACTTTTATAGTATTGTAGCTAATCGGTGAATATTTACAAGGCAGATGTAAGTGTGAACGCCCGGGAAGGGACGCCCTAGAAGGATATAATTATGTATGTATGTCTATGTATTCGTTTTTACACTTTTTAACCGACTTCAAAAAAGGAGGAGGTTATCAATTCGACGGTATGTTTTTTTTTTTTTTTTTTTGTGTGTTTGTTACGCGATTTCTTCCCCATTTTTGGACCGATTTTCAAAATTCTTTTTTTATTTGAAAGAGTTTACTCCCGAGGTGGTCCCATTTTAATTTGGTGAAGATCTGGTGCTGATCTTCGGAGATATACAATGGAACTCTTCAAAAATAGACGGCAAATCTGTCGTGATTGCTGGAATCGCTTGGATATTTATTGTTTATACAACATCATAACGTATCATCACGCCAGTATGCTTTGAGGGGTACGCAGATGTGTACAATATACCTAGATTCGACAGTTAGGTATGTTAAGTTTCATTTATTAAGGATAAGTGGATAACCCTATTACCATGACATGTATTGTTAACAAATAACAATATAAAAATAAATCCATGGCAAATGTATGGGAACAACTAAAAATGGTAAAATAAAAATCTTTTTTGCAAAAAATAAAACCGACTTAAAAAAACACTAACCACTGTAAAATAACTCTAAATTCGGAAGTCGGTGGCCCATCATGAATAAGACAAAACCACCAAAGCCACAGACTTCCTAATTTAGAGTTATTTTACAGTGGTTAGTGTTTTTTTAAGTCGGTTTTATTTTTTGCAAAAAAGATTTTTTTACTGTATTTATTTGCTTGCTAAAAATACACACATCAAAAGTGTCTAGGGATCAACATATATTTTTGCAATAACTTTTCTCCTGATTGATATTAATTTAAATTTTCTTTAAGGATTCATCAAATAAAGTGTTTTCGTTTGTCACAGTAACGATAAACCAAGTCACCTTTGCATTAATAAAGAAATTTGCCATTTTCCTAATAAAGGGATTTTTGACATTTGAACCACTAACATTAAAGTTCGAAAAAAAGACTGAAATAACAGTTTTCTTTAAAATTTTATTGGGTAACTTAAACAATTAATAATCCGTGTTTCTACCGCGAACACTAACAACACAAGAACATCGGTTTGGCATACTCAAAATGAGTTCATCCAAATCACGCTGTGGAATGGCCGCCCATGTTCGTTGCAACAACAAAAAAAGGTCTTCTTGCGACTGGATACCCTCCATATTCGGCAGAGCTCTTCTCTGTAGCATATCCCATGCATGCTCAATCGGGTTCAAGTCTGGCGACTGAGTAGGCCAGGGCAGGACATTGATGTTAGCTGCGGCGAGAGTCTGTCTTACAACTCTTGCGGTGTGCGGTCGTGCATTATCATGCATTAACTGAAATAAGGGACCGATTTGCACTTGTAGAGGAACGATGACGTCTGATACAATCGTCTCAGCATAAATTTGAGCGTTGAGGTTGCCTCTGATCCAAATCAACTCAGTTCTTCCGCCGATCCAAATACCCGCCCATACCATGATGGTTCCACCACTATAAGGATGGACTTCCTGGCAGGATTTTAATCGCTGTTGGCGTCCAGGGGTTCTCCAGTGTCGTATACGTCTTGTATCCGGTCTCATACCAAAACGAGACTCATCAGAAAAGCACACGAAACGCCATTGTTCTTCTGCCCAATTTCTGTGTTCAAGAGCCCATTGATATCGAATCCTACGATTGTGCATTGCTATAGGTGGTACCCGTAGCGGTCTTCGGGAATGAAGGTTCACTTCATGCAAGCGGTTTCTGACTGTTTGGTCGCTAATTAAGTTCCCTGAAGAGTGATGAAGCCTCACGAGTTGTAAGACAGACTCTCGCCGCAGCTAACATCAATGTCCTGCCCTGGCCTGCACAGTCGCCAGACTGGAACCCGATTGAGCATGCATGGGATATGCTACAGAGAAGAGCTCTGCCGAATATGGAGGGTATCCAGTCGCAAGAAGACCTTTTTTTGTTGTTGCAACGAACATGGGCGGCCATTCCACAGCGTGATTTGGATGAACTCATTTTGAGTATGCTAAACCGATGTTCTTGTGTTGTTAGTGTTCGCGGTAGAAACACGGATTATTAATTGTTTAAGTTACCCAATAAAATTTTAAAGAAAACTGTTATTTCAGTCTTTTTTTCGAACTTTAATGTTAGTGGTTCAAATGTCAAAAATCCCTTTATTAGGAAAATGGCAAATTTCTTTATTAATGCAAAGGTGACTTGGTTTATCGTTACTGTGACAAACGAAAACACTTTATTTGATGAATCCTTAAAGAAAATTTTAATTAATATCAATCAGGAGAAAAGTTATTGCAAAAATATATGTTGATCCCTAGACTCTTTTGATGTGTGTAATTATAGTTTTATTTTATTTACCTTCGTCCGTGTGCCACTGCGGGGTGCCAACTGAAGACCAGCGCTGGGTGTCTGATGCCCAGCATATGCTGAGATGGTTACCCTTTCGGCATGGGCACGCTCAGCGCATATTGTGTACCTGCTATTTATTACTTCTGTTTTCTTTGTTGCTGTGCGCTTGTGTCTGTGCTGAATAAATATTTTTCTATTCTATTCTATTGTACTCTACATACGTATACCTTATTGGTCACGTTCTTCAGAAAGGTCAGGTGCGTAGAACTCGCAACCGGCGCGGCGTGTGTGTATGACAACGTGACGTATGAATGTAAAGAAAGCAAAAGAAGTATGTATGAATCGTAGCATATGGCGTTTCTCTGTAATATTTCATTAGATTAAATAATAATGATGACTCGTTCATGGTTCTTATTTCCATGCTTTGCTTCATTTTGATACCAAAATAAGATTAGAAAAATAACGTAGAAAATGACGTAGGGGTCTAGAATAGTGTACAGAATTCATGGTGGCCGGGAATACACACCCAGTCTGAATGTATGGACTAGCTCGTGCCCGCGACTTCCTCTCCGCAGGATAAGCACGTCAGAATAGCTCGCAGATGGCAGAATTTTTTCCTACTTACTTTACACTTATCGTTATATTTTGGATAATTCATCCAATATCTTTATATATATTACTAGCAGACGTCCCGCGGTTTCACCCACGTAGGTCCCGTTCCCGTGGGAATACAGAGATAAAAAGTAGCCTATGTGTTAATCCAGGGTGTCAGCTAACTCCATACCAACTTTTATCAAAATCCATTCAGTAGTTTTTACGTGAAAGAGTAACAAACATCAATCCATCCATCCATCCTCACAAACTTTCGCGTTTATAATATCAGTAGGATTTGTATTATTGCCTATGTATTATTCTGCTATATAAGCTATAATATTGTAAAGTTGCATTAAAATCCATGCAGTAGTTTTTCGTGAAATAGTTACAAAAATCCATACAAACTTTGGCATTTATAATATTAGTAGGGTTAGTAGGATGTATGTGAGAAAAAACAATGTAAACTTATTTACTTTTTTGACTTCTTCGAATTAATAATTAAATTGCATCAATGCTCCATTAATTAGTCGCGGTTGCGGAGTCACCTCGTGACGTCGTAGACAATTAGTCACTTCTGGGGTGAGACTGACTGGCCTATTTTGTAATGGGAACCGAACAAACAATTTAATAGAAAATTAAAATAACAGTAATTTCAATTAGGTAGTTTATTTATTTCTTGTAATATAGTAAATGTGTTGCCGGAATCCGAGATTCCAACGCAAGAACGCTCCTCAGTTTTGTTCAAGAAATCAAAATAAAAAGTAATTAATTCATGTAAGGCTAAGGCACTTATTGAACGTCAAAATTACATAAGACATTCCCCCAAAAACCCGTCCTTCGCCACTTCCTAGTGTAAGCCATCATAGTAACCAGACTATAGGAGTCCACTTCTAGACATTATTAAGGCAATTCCAATGTTCAACAATTCAGGTTAGTTTATCCGGAATTGTTGAATATTTGCAATTTACAAACTAAACTAAAATCAAAAATATAAATGAAAAAAAAATATGTATGTTTGTTACTAACCATCTTCTTAGTTATTTAATTTTACGTAAGTAAATCTGAAGTTTAATGCTATAGACTTAGCTCAAAATTCATCCCTTATTTTTTTCCCCCAATTCGTCCCTGTGCCTAGAAAAGGGAAAGTTCGTTTACTTCTCCAGCCTGTCTGAAATAAAATTCAGCTTTCGGAGGCAAGTCGTTGCCCCCGGCGCGACGTAACCAAATAGGTTTTATTGCCCTTTCAATGTGTGAACTTTTACTTTTTTTTCTTTTGTGTTTTGTAAGTTTCATTTGTTTCAATTAATTTGCATACTGTCTTTCTGTATTGTTTTCTATGTTTCCTGGCTTGCTAAAATTCATACTAATGTTATAAATGAGAAAGTAAGTCTGTTAACTTGTTTGTTTGTTTGTCGGTTTTTTACGCCTTAAAGGCTCAACAGATCGTAATGAAATTTGGCAGGGAGATAGATCATACCCTGAAGATGGACACTGGCTATAATTTGTCTCAAAAAAAATATAATGAAGAACATTTTTTGACATTTATTTTTGCTGAGATGAATAATGAGACTAGATTTTGGACGTTTTTAAATAAAGAGAATTTACCTTCTTGATATTTATTAAATTATCTTTTTTATTTCTTATTTTTGAACCCGCCAAATTTATTTATTTATTTCTCCATCTTACATCTATCATTACAGGTTTACCCCAATGCGATAAATGCGCCTATATAAAAACAATAAATATAAATTTTAACATAATAAAAAAAAAAATATATATTTAATATTTTATATAATATTTGTATCTGGCTTGACGCAAAATGTATCCGGTTAAAATCTATTCACATAAATTGCTCCTAAGGGAAATACTTTCCCCCATGTGCATTCAAATTCACCAAACTCAAGCTATTAGAAATGTTACCTACAAAAAAACTTTATAACAACAAAAATAAAACCACAATAGGAAGACATTTAATACAAAAGGCGAACTTATGTAAGTTCAACGACCCTTATCGCCTAGGGATTGTTATCATGCTACGCCGCTACGAATTCGAGGGTCAACGGCCGCGTAGGCGTGCTACGAATATGTTTTACGTAACCGTAGTTAAGTTGTTCCGAAATGTACGTAGTAATAGAAATGGATGCTATAATTATCTTTTAAGTTCGTAAAGTTGTGATGTAAAATGTGGCTCGTGGCTAAATTATTAAGTGAGGGGCTTGTGGCTAAATAATAACAGGCTCAAGGGTTGTTACGCTTGGCGAGGTTAGTCCATGAATGAGTGTCCATTCATTACAAATCTACACTCCTCCGTCCCGACAGACGGCATGCATGCTTCAGTCATCGTGTAGCTCAAACCTATTTCAGGGAGCTCGACGACCCACCACACGACGCTATCTGCCGGTCATTTGCGTAGGCGTACTCAAAACTTGTTATTATTATTATTTATTATACTTAATCTAGACAACAATTATTGAGGTCCACTGTGTTAGTGACAATCTTACTTAGCCTATGTTAGTACTTAATAACTAAAAGAGATCTTGTACGATCGGCTAACGCCCCCACAAGCGGGGGCTATCGAGTGCAGAATGATGTTGGGACTAGCACGCAACCTGCGAAGTAAGGAGGCTGATATCTTGCGCCACCTTTCAAACTATCAACATGTGCATCGGCAAACATCGACGACGCACTGCAGAAGCGTGGCAGTCGCAACAACACCAGGAACACATTATTATATTGAATACGAAGAGCATTGCCAGCCCTATGGGTATAACTTTTTATTTTTTATTTTTTTTTATTCATTGTTCAAGATCGCTTATTCTACATTACATAACTTTAAATGCTAAAAACCACAGAAGCCTTTAATGGCTTTTATGTGGCTAGTGAGTTCGGAATACATATAGTTTACATAGCTTCTCTATCGCATTAGGTTAGCCTGTTAAGATAGATGTAAATTTAAAAAAAAAAAAAAAAAAAAAAAAAAAAAAAAAAACATAATTAGTACTTATGTTTATAAAAGTTTTACATTACAGTTTAGATTGGATTATTAAGTTATACAGACTAAACTAACTTATTGTAGCTTGCAGAAAATGCTTTTTTAATTGACTTTTGGATTTTTTAGGGTTGCAGAGGTACTTATTTTGTATGTCCACAGGAAGTTCGTTTATTATTTTAGGCAGAAGAACTGAACCACAGGGCCCCCGAGTGCAGTGTTGTGCAATACGCTTATATTATACTTGAAGGCGTCACTGTGACCTGGTATCACAGTTTTTCCATGACATTTCTTCGTAAGTTTCTCTATAGCATCTTAAGGGCGAGACTCCACCAAAGCGGAGACGAGAAGAGATGTGTTTTACAACCAATCAGCTTGCGTCATTTCGACCGCTCAGTGTTTAGCTTCAGCACAATACAATATCCTATTGGTTAATTACAAGACATCTCCTTTCGTCTCCGCTTTGGTGAAGTCTCGCCTTAAATCGCTTTGCCGTACACGCAAGCTGCCGCGCCGGTTGTGGGTACTACGCAAAAATCCTTTATCAAAACCAACAACACAATCGAAAACGATGCATCATACCTCTATACATAACAGCAGCATATACATAAGAGTATATAATAATGTAGGTGTGTATATATAGTAAAATTCGGTGATAGCCCGCCGTCTGTCGAATGATTTAGAACTCTTTGTTGTCTGGCGCTTAAAACGTCCACTTATTATTACTTACTTACACACGTTTTCATGAAATGAAATAATGCAACAGATAATGTATGTATGTATGTATATATTTATGTTCTGTGTTGTGTATATAGTGATGGCCCAGTTAAGTCCTCCACCTCTAATGCACGAGGTTGTGGTTCAAATCCTGACAAGTATCAATGTGACTTTTTCAATTCACATGTACTTTCTAAGTTTATCTTAGACATCATTGACATCGGTGAAGGAAAACATCGTGAGGAAACCTGGACTTATAGTTAATAAAAGTTTGAAATCGTTGATCCGCCTTGAGCAAGCGTGGTGATTAACGCTCGTGCCTTCTCTGTATGAGAAGAGGCCTTTGCCCTGCAGTGGGACAGATCAGGCTGGTTTTAGATTATTATGTATACAGGGTGTCTCATTCAAATCGGTCAGTATGGGAAAATCTGAAACTATAAGGCATACGAAGATCTGTTCTGAGGAACCATGTCATCGATTTTAATAACAAGAAAAACTGCATTCATGCAGTTTAAAAACATCTGTACTCCGTTTGGAAATCGAACCCGGTTATTTTGAAAAAAAAAACCTATACACAATTTCTATTTAGATATCGTTTGTGTAGGTCTAAAGCAGTAAATGTCTGTATGAAACATGATGTCTAAAATGATTAAAATGCATTGTTTCCACATTTATTTTAATTTGCTTTAATAGGTGCACGAAGTGACCACCGCCTTTTTCAATACAACATTCAACACGTTTAGGTAACGATCTTACAATTGCATTTTGTATCTTCATAAAAAAGATGGCGGGACGACCTGGACAAATTAAACGACCAGTGGTTCACTTTTTAACCCTGGATCGAAAAAACTGAAAGTCATAGGGAGTGTCATTTGCCCAGCAGTGTTATGATGCAGGCTAGTAGTATCAGTATCAGTACAATATTTTTGTATTATTGCGAGCGATTTGCTTTCCATGATCAAACCCAATATACACCCATTAATTTCCACATGTAGGTACCTACTCTTAATATTACCCAACGTAAATAAGGTCAGTTTCATAACGCAAACGCAACCGTAACTAGGCTATCGACGGGTCAACGTACGATAACAAGGATTCAATTTACACAACTTTTTTTATGGCATTATTTGTGTACCTACTGATAACATTCGCGTATGATGTCACTTGATATTGTATTGGTTGAAAACATACATACATAATATCTGTGGCCCTAGTGAAAAGGGGTATAAGTCCAATTTGGTCGAAAATGAGTTAAGTGTACCAAAGTGATCAGAAAAAAAATTCTCTATCGTTTGGTGAAGACAGATCTAAGCTATCTCTAAAAATAAGAAAGTTACTTTGTGTAAAAGGGTCCAACTGACACCACAAAAAACTGTAAAAGTCGGTTTTCTGATCACTTTGGTACACTTAACTCATTTTCGACAAAATTGGACTTATACCCCTTATCACTAGGGCCACAGATATTATGTCTGTATTCCACGAAGGTTTAGGCAGAGATGAATCTATAGAAGGCTGAGCGATAAGCTGACACCGATGGGGGTTTTGTGGTACCGAGTTCATAACGTAGAATAACAATCTTCATTGCATTAATAACCTCACTTAACAATCGTAATCACAAAACATAACTCAAATAGGTAACTGACAGTTTCGTACTGGATGTGTGTCTTCGTCGGCGCCTTAAATCAATCTGAGCTCTGCCCAGCTCCCATGGCACGCACCAGCACGACTCTGTCCACGTGACATTACCGAAAACACATTCGCGCTATTTTCAAATGACAAGTAACGTCACGCTGGTCAACATAGACTCCGTACTAAGTTAATCAACTTCACAACTTATTATTCAAGAATATCGCTTTCCACGACATTTATATCCAAGGAAGACACACTTCGCCAGTTATGTTCTTCTGCTTATTGAGTGGTTAATGACTAAACTGCCGGTCGATTCAGTGAAAGTCACGCCTGTGAAAACTTGAGTGAAGTGAACTGTCAATGCCTAGTATTAGTCCATGGAATGACAGCTCAATTCGGCCTCACTACGCCTACATTCTCACGCGGTGATTTGACGAATTGCACTGCTGTAAAAGTCACGCCGCGCGCCGTGAGAACTTTTGTGAAGTGAACTGTCAACGCCTTGCATTAGTATGACATAATGATAGCTCAATGGGCTATTTCAAAGACATTCAATACCTATAGACCGGACATCACGATCAAAATTTTCGTCCGAAAAAGTGTGTCCTGCTGGATACAAGTCTATGAATTTTTTGTAGTACGCTCCGCTGCCGCTCCGTTATTCATATATTATTCTAGATGGCGTTACTGAGACATGGGATCAAAGTTTTTCTATGACATTTCCTTGACATGCCCGCTCTATAGTATTTTAAATCTCTTTGGGCTATTTGACAAAATTTTGGTTTTTAGTCCCTCATCTAGATTATAAGAAAATAAACGACACGATTTAATAATAGTAAAAATAATACTTTATTTCGAGCATAAAACTCATAGAGGGTTTGTAACAATAATACTCAATAAAAACTAAAACCTAAGTGTTAGTAGGAAACACGATACGGTGACACATATAACTGACAGCAGTGAACCACATACGGACAGTCCACTCTGTCAGCAATCATTTTCAGCACCCTGTTGGGGCTGACCATGACTCGCGCCACCATCGCAGCTGCACGCTTGCGCATTATTGTGAAAAAACTCCACTCGGGCCGCCGCAAACATTCCAGACGCACTGCAACGCCAGGGCAACCCCATCAGTTTCCTAAACGCATTGTTGAATTGGACACGAAGGGCCCCGTACGACGCTTGCGAATACCTCTCCCACAGGCTGCATGTGTAGAAGGAAGTACAGAAAGCTCTAAAAAGCGTCAACTTTACGTCTGCAGTACACCGTGCAAAACTGCGGGACATCATATTCGCGCGGACGGACAGAGCCCTCCGCTCCCTTTCAATATCAGCATCGTCCCTGAGGTCAGTGGTGACCAAGTGACCCAGGTATTTGAATTGCTGCACTCGCTCAAGAGGAATACCATTTAGCCGTAAGGGAGGTACATCAAGACGATACTTGGTCCCCGCCTCAAAAACAATGTACTGACTTTTACTGACATTATAACATAATCCGTGCTCTGTGGCGTAAGTTAAGTTGAGGAGTGGGGGCTTGTAACTGAATCGATTTTGTTTTATTTTTTTAACTAGGTACTTATTTTTTTAGTTTTTTCACACCTTTAAATGACGGAGAAAATAAATGTAAAATATATTATTAATAAAATCAGCAAATCACGTAAGTTAATGCAACTACTGCAAAGTAACACAGAAAAAATCTAAGCGTGATTTATTTATACATACGCGTATTAGCAGTTACTAATTATGCACATAGGCTCACAATAATGTGCTTAGCAAACTGTGCCTGCTTATCATAAGCTGTTCATTACGTTAGATAAGACACCGTAACTGAAGCCGTTATGTGGTTATGCCCCCGATACACGGTACAACATTTACATAATTAAAAAGATTAACATTTTATTGAACATTGAAAGCTGTTGCTGTTGTTTCACCTTGTGTATTTTGAAATCGGATATTTTTTACATCAAAGTGCTTGTATTAATATCAATTGCATTTATTTATCTACTCTTATTTTATAATTGATTAACATAGTGTTTGAATTTAGTGTGTTATAGTAGTACTTTAATTTAATTTAACTGTAATTTATTGAGTTTCATTTTTTTTTTGGTTGTTTTGTGTTTTTTTTATCGTTTTATAACTTTTTGTCAATGGGTGTAGCTACTTACCTAAAAGAAAGAATTTATTATTATAGTTACAATAACAGATTACCTATTTATTTATATCTTAGTTTTTGTAAGGCGCAATAATTTTATTTTATACTAACGTTACATTTGGGAAATTCAATGGATAATTTAATAACCTAACTTACTTGGTCACTGTAAATATTTTTAAGCAACAAAACAGCATGACTCTTAAAGCAAAAGAAAGAAACAAAACATAATTATTTGTCGCAGAGTACGTGCATACCGTGCCTATTCCGTATAAACTTAAAAACTTAAAGATAATTAATTTTACAAATATAGGTAACATTAAAAGATGGTAAAAAACATATTAGTAACATGCTCAGTCATATCTTACCATGTAGGCATGCAAAAGACATTTAACCTACTACCACCGAAAATAATTTTAAAACAATACACAATTTACAATTAATTACTTGACAAACACGTAAATACAAAGAATATATTTAAACTAACTCACTGATATCTTTCTCCTTTAAGTACTCACTTAAGTTACAACAAGTTTTCACCAGTTTTTTTTTAAATAATGACAGCGGAAGCTCTTTCCAACTCTTAGGAATCTTATTATAAATGGCAGGAGCCATGAAGTAGACACTTTTGCGCATAAAAAGAAGGCAACGGTACGTCTAATGATAGTGTTAGTAAAAATGTTGCTGTCACACACTACAATACGTGTGCTTGGAGTATAAAAAAAAAAACAAATATTGTACTGACCAGAATTGAATAGTACCTAGTGTACAAATCCACATAACCAAATCAACACGATGTTGGTTCGTGAGCGTACACACTAACACCAGCTATGAGCAATGCGTTGTCTAGCCTAAATTCGACACGTGCAGTGCACCCACGCCTAGACTAATCAGTCGCGATATGATCTGTTGGTGACAGCAGTTGGGACACCGTCTGCGTGGGCACTTATGTTTGATGAAAGGTTTGGACTTTGTAAAATGCATATGCTTGATATTTACCTAGCCATCATTACGCCTGTACCTATTGGCCTAAAGATACTTCATCATCTATCTTCTTTGACTGGCCTGTTGGTCTAGTAGTTAGTGACCCTGACTGCTATGCCGGAGGTTGTGGGTTCGATTCCCACCCAGGACATATGTTTGTGTGATGAACACAATCATTTGTTCTGTGTCTGGGTGTAATTTATCTATAATGTGTATGTATTTAGAAATATATAAGTATGTTTATCAGCTGTTTAGTTCCCATAACACAAGCTCTCAAGCTTAACTTGGGACTGAATGGCGTTGTGTGAAAAATTTATTTATTTATTCATCTGCCTAGCCTTTTCCCAACTATGTTGGGGTCAGCTTCCAGTTTAACCAGAAACAAATGAATCCCAGTGTTTCACATGGAGCAACTGCCTTTCTGACCACCACAACCCAGTAACTGGGTAACACGATCGCGCTTGGTTAAACTGGTTGTCAGACTTTCGGGCTTCTGAGTACCCGTAACAACTGTCAAAGATCTACAAATGACAGCCGGTACCAACGGCTTGGCGTGTTTTTAACCGACTTCAAAAAAGGAGGAGGTTATATGTTCGTGTGTATGTTTTTTTTTAATGTATGTTAGCTGATTTCTCCCCCCCTTTGTTAACCGATTCTCAAAATTCTTTTTTTATTTGAAAAAGTATACTCCTGAGGTGCTCTCATTTTATTTTGGTGATGATCTGGTGCTGATCTTCGGAGATGTACAATGGAACTCTTAAAAAATAGACGGCAAATTTGTCGTGATTGCTGGAATCGCTTGGATGTTTACTGTTTATACAACATCATGACGTATCATCACGCCTGACGCTCTGACGGGGTGTGCACGACAAAAGGCTTGATCCAAAAATCAATACTGCTTCTCAAGACCCCTGACCACCGGTCGATTAGACCTTATTCCAGATACCAATGACTAAAACAAAAAACGCAAATCAATAAAACTAAACTGCGTCTAAACCCAGATAAATTATTCTCTTGAATACTGCTGTTTTTAATTAATTATTTATGTATTGAGAGGACATTCAACCGCTTTTTTTTAAAGGTCCAAGATATGGTGACAATGTCATATGGGGTTCTAAAGCTCCACGGACAATTTTTCGTGCCGTTTTACCCGTCGCGGGGATTAAACTCAAAACCTCTCTACTCACCACTCACCAGTACTGCAGTTCTGGCAAAAACAGACTAATATGACACTATAACGACTAAAATGAAGCTATTACTTAATCAAAGCAATCTTCACCACACCCCTCTCTAAACAATGACTCCAAAGACCCCAATAAAAACTTCTCAACTAAAAATTTCATAACAAGATTTTATGACGTCACCAAAACACTTCCAGAACAACTTTGACTTAAGTCACGCGTATTGATGATTACACAGCCCGTCTTATGACGCATTACTTCGCAATCTAACATAATCGTTTACAAAATTTACGTTAAAAAACAAAAGGTGCTCAATGACGTCAGAAAATAAAACAGACGGGGCGAGAAATTCGTATTTGGAAGCCTAGGTAGTGGTTTTTACGTAACCTGGGTGTGTCGAGGAATTAAAAGTTTGCCAAAGTTCATGACGCGTGTTTTAAAACGTGATGGTACAAGCACAGGTCAGAGGTGTCAGACCTGTTAAGGCTTTGCGAGAAATAAGAATTTATCTTATGAGATAAATTACAACCAGACACAGAACAAATGCTTGTACTCATAACACAAACATTTATCTTGGGTGGGAATCCAAGGTGGGTGGGTGGTGCCTTGAGCATAGGCGTAGGATAGCTAGCCTTTCGGTTTTCTATAGGATACATTTTGGAGAGTGTGCACGGGAATTACATGACTTGATTCCGCCATCACCTTTCTACCATCGGACAACCGCCGGCGTACGGCGAGTGTCCACCCTTACATCGTTGGCACTCTCACGATTTGAACAAAGCGTTTCGCTTCGTCGTTTATACCGCGTACATCGATTATAATTTAGGTGTCTTCAAGGCTATAGTGAATAGGCACTTAATAAACTAGTGCACTTCACCATCACTGATTGCATCACTGCTTACCATAAGGTAAGGTCTGGGATTGCAGAAAAGCACTGGTTTTAATATTAAAAAAGAAAAAAAAAGGTTCAATTTGCAATTCTAGCAAAAGCGTAATGGGTTTTCCTTCAGGAATTTCTTAGTTTTAGCCTAATATTTTGTTCCTTAAAATGGGAAACACCATATTTTGATTCAGGTAATTTCAAAGTTATTTTGAAACAAAGTGATTAATTAAATAATCCGTACAAGGACATGATAAAAACATGGGAATTATTGAATGATGTGATTTGTTTTGGTAAAGGGATAATTTTAACATAAATATTGTTACATACCTATATGCATTGTGTTGACTTTTATGAGTTAACATACTCGTATTTGGTAAAGGTTAGATGGTGGTAATAATATATTTTAAAATTACATAAAAACATAGTTAAAATCATTGGAGGATTAGGTAATGTATCCATAGAGTAATTCTTTTACATCCCTACCCACATTTTCTAATGTTTTATTTTATTTTTATTTTTTATTTTATTTGGAACAACAAACAGCAGTATATTAAGGATTACACACAATGCAGTACTGAATAGAAGTAAGAAATATACTACTAACGGCGTTATTCACAGATTACAATAAATAATAGCTAGCTGTTGTTTAGCATTTTCAAATTCGAGCTTATCTAATACAATACAATGTAGGTTCAACGTCTATCTCTCAAAGCAGTTATGATTTCGTTTTTAAATACACTCTTGCCAAGAAACATAATGTCAACTGAACTGAACTGTTTATTATGAGTTTCGACTAGTCGGTGCAGTGGTGAGCGTGCGCCAGAGTTGGAACGACAGAGTCTGGTTGCGAACAAACGTCTCAAGTTTGCTTCACGATCATGCAATGTTGAGTTCTCAGATATTAAATATAATACAAAAATTACACCGATTTGCTTGGTTCACTCATGTCTGTGTGGTTATTTCCTTAAAATACCATCTCAGACGCTTCTCTGCATTGTTCTCACTTCATCTGACCAACATAATGTCTGGTATTTAAAAGAGACTGTGACCTCTGAGTTTCTTTCGGTGTTTCTCTTCACCGACCTCACCTTCTCGTAAAAAAATGGCATGTTTAAAAAGTGTTTGCATGATCCTATTTACAGATATAAAGAACATTTATCATTTCATAAGGCGGACGACATTGTTGCCATTGTGGGAGTACCGTGGATGAGACTGGCACGGGGACGTGGAAATTGGTACATAAAAAGAGAGGCCTATACCCAGCAGTGGGTGAAGTCGGGCTGTGGATGATGATGATGATGATGAAGGGGTGAGCCTAATGGGAACTGGGAATAAATTCAGTCACCGGGCTGCAATTGAAAAACCCCTAAGTATTGTTTTTTTTTATTTATAACGTTGAACCCCACTTATAACCGAAACAAGTACCTGTAGCCCAAACAAATGATATCCCACGTGCGGGAATCGAACCAGAGACACGCAGCGCAGCAGTTAATCGCCCAGCCACTGCACGAAAACTACTTTTCCAGTTAATTTCAACAACTTTATACTCGTAACAACACTATGTCAAATTGCCATTTCTTATTATAATCTCGTATTCTTGAAAAAGGTTATTGTACAAAATGACCGGGCAGTGTAAAATTGTAAATTATATTCGACATGTGTCGCATAATGGGTTTATTTTGTTTGTGGTTCACGTGTCTATGCACGTGTCAAAACAAAGGAGGTTACGTTGAGATGGGTGAAGTGTCTTATGTTAAAGTCAATTATACTATATGAAGGTTAAATAAAGGGTGACTGGTAATTAGTGACCGATACTTAAATACAGTATTCCCAAATTAATAATGCACATGCAGATCTTCGCTAATTGTCGTATTCCCGGAAACACCCGAATCATTGAATCGTAAGAGCCCTAATTATGCATGAAAAAAATGCACTTAACCACTCTATATACATATAGTCATCCGACACTCGGGGAATACGGCCGTTGCCGAACAGTGACGAATATTTCTATGCGCATTATCACTTTGGGAGAACTGTACGTGATTGTGCTCATGAATACGAATATCTTTCCCAAATAAACTTTTTTTTATAGGTACTCATTATTTTTTTTATCACTAACACAAAAGCTGTTTGAAATTTGCCTTTGATCGATCAGCTGGGAGCGTGTGACGCTACCACTACCAACTAGTACATTTTGCCCTTCCCGAGGCCAGACTATCAGCTGATAGATCGTGCAAATTCGTGCCAACTGTGATCGACCACAGACGCGCGCGCGGGAATTTCAAACAGCGTTTCGTTGTTAATTTTGTTAAAAGTTTTTGTGTGTAAAAAAAAGTTTCTTTGGGAAAGTTGATTGAAATAATGAATAGAATAACGTGTGTAAGTAATGGTCACTAATTACCAGTCACCCTAAATAAGCAGTCATGTCAATGGTTGGTAGTGATGCTCAGTCTAACAATTTCAGTACCACACTGTCTTTTTAACAGACTTCAAAAACGTGATTAAGTTGTACCTATATTATTTTTTTTTGTTTTTTTTTAGGGTTTTGTTACCTCATTACTCTGACATTTAATGACCGATTATCAAAATTATTATTTTATTTGATAGGGTTTACTACCAGATTAGTTCCATTTGTATCAAAACTAAGATGATTGATGATGGCATTCTCGAGGAATTGAAGCGACTTCCCAAACAACACTTTTATTGAGGGCGCTGGCACCTGACACACAGGTATCAGGTTCAGGAGTCAGAGGCTTCAAACATGTTTCTGTGAATTATTATGTCAATAAAGAAATAATAATTATTATTTCAACTATGTTGGAGTCGGCTTCTAGTACAACCAAATGTAGCTAAATACCAGTGTATTACTGGTATCGGCAACTCCCCGTCAAAGCGCGTATTTTGCGTATGGGCTATAATCTACCACGCGGGCCCAGTGCGATTTGGTAGATGTCACATGTCTTCGAATTTTTGGTTCTAAGACATGCCGGTTTCCTCATGATGTTTTCCTTCACCGTTTTTGAGAGCAATGGTGATGAAATAAATTACACAAAGTAATGCGCCTGCTTGAGTTCGAACCCACGACTTACTGTTCGTAAGTCGGGGCTGCCACCGCTGTGCCACCGCTGCTCAATTCTTTCTTATAATAATATGATGTTATCTTTTCAAAATAATTACTCCTTCCTAAATAACAACAGTTACCTACTTGATAAAAAAGATAAAGTTATAGATACCGGGTTGGTATTCGCAACTCCACGTCAAAGCGCGTATTTTGCATCTGGGAAAAAATATTTACTTGATTTGTGAATATTTAAATAAACAAATTCCACAACATTCACACAACGCCATCTAGTCCCAAGTTAAGCAGAGCTTGTGTTATGGGTACTAAACAACTGATAAACATACTTTTATATTTTTAAATAAATACATAATTATAGATAAATTACACCCAGACACAGAACAAATTATTGTGCTCATCAAACAAACATTTGTTCTGGGTGGCAATCGAACCCACAACCTCCGGCATAACAGTCCAGGCCACTAACTACTAGACCAACAGGTACAGACGCCAGCCCATCAAGCTACCCCAAACTGTCAGTTTTTCCCAATTGAATATGAACCTTATTGTGTTTGTAATAAAGTTTAAAAACTATCAAATAATTTTTACACATTGGGGTTACTTGATGTGCTGGCCTCTGTACCTCTTGTAATTTTCTTATCGATACTTATTTCATATTATTACTTACGTTTTAATACTAACGTATTGTACCTATGTACTGTAAATAGTAATAAATAACATAATATAAAGAACAAAATAACTACATAATTGATATTCCTTCTCAATCAAGTCAATCAAAATGTTGTCTGTAAGATATCGCTTTTAGAGCAAAGGGTCGCTCTATGTAACAACCTATATAAAGATATTACTTGTTAGTTTATATGGTATACAATAAAGAGTATTCTATACTATTCCGTATGAACAAAAAAAAACCCTTCCTCACGTTTTCCAGGCAATGTCTTGCGTCAACAAAGATATTCAATGAAAAAGTAAAATAGAAATTCTATCGCCCCGCACAAATCTCGACAAATAGATTTAAATAACATGTAAAATGTATTCATAAAGGAATAAATGTATGTATGGGGAATAGCCGCCACGTGCTACAGTGTACCGCATCATTCGCATCCTATTACGATCTTGTGTGAAATATGTCGAAGTAAAAGTCACGGCGTGAAATCTTGAGTGAAGTGAACTGTAAATGCCTAGCATTAGTATGGAATGACAGCTCAATTCGCCCTCACTACGCCTACATTTTCACGCGGTGATTTGACCAAAATCGCACTGCAGTATTGGAAACGTCGCCGTCGTCGGCCGAATGCGAGGGCCAGAAAACCATGGGAAATAAGTATCAGAGAAATTTATAAAGAAAAATGCGTTGTTTTGTTAGGCATTACAACAAAATGCACCTAAAAACTATATAATACAAAGATTATAATGCCAAAAGGGCCTCAGCTCAGCGTAATGTCAGATGAGAACACAGGGTGTGCTATCTGACGCTGTAGTTAAATCGACCTGTTGGGAACAAACCTACTGTTTGTAAATAAAATAAAATATCTACCCATCATTCACTAAACACATTAATAAAAACCTTAACTACGCCAATAGCAAACAATAAACTTAACAAGTTTATTTTATTCAATAGGTACCAACCCCACATTTCTTACCACTACTACTTCTTAGACAGGTTTAGATCTAGCTTCCAAGATGCGCATGATTCGCTTTATAAGGCCACCTGGAGTAGGCCCGTTACCCTGTAATCCTAGTGACATAAAAATATTACCACCTGGCGTTTTGTAATTGCGGGTATGAAGCTATGTTATAATAGGGTAAGGCTTTTTGTAATAATGTTTTATAACTAACTAATAAAGGGTTATTAATAAGTATAAATAGATTTTAGTTATGAATATCTAACCACTTAAATATGATGGCTTTAAAAGAGATGTTACAGTAAAATTTAAAAGCAGAAAGCAATTAAATTCGTTGCTCAAAACAGAAGCAGAAAAACTCAAAGTTGATACCTAACATCATAACATTACGTCTATAACCTCGGAGAGTTAGGCAGAGATGTAGGTATCTGTAGCATGCCCACATTTCTCCAGTTATGTTTAAACCCCATGTACGGACGCCAGCACATCATCCTACCCCAAACGGTCAAATTTTCCCAATTCAATATAAACCTTATTCTATTTGCAATAAAGTTGAAAACCTATCGATGAAATTTGACATATTGGGGTATTTTGATGTGCTGGCCTCTGTACTAAAGGGCGAGCCTATTATCATTATTTAGGGAGTCTGTGTCTTCTCAGTAAGTGTGGGTCTATTCAATACCGCCCCTAATGCGTATTGAGCCCAATGTGTAAACGGGTCGATAATGAATAAAACTTTTAGTATTAGAATCAAAGCCCAACGGGGGCAATAACTGTGGTAATTCAAACCATTATACTATGTAATTTAGGACGATATAAAAGTGTTTTAGGACGGGGTTTTTGGTGGACAGTCTTATGTAATTCAGTCCAATATTTCTAGTAATTTTCGAGACTCCTCCGCGCCTCGGAAAGCACGTTAAGCCGTTTGTCCCAAGTGTCATTTGTAGATCTTTGACAGTCGGTACTTGTAGTCGGAAGCCCGAAAGTCTGACAACCAGTTAAACAAAGGGGTATCATGTAACCCAGTTACTGGGTTGTGCAGGTCTGACAGGCAGTCGCTCCATGTAAAACACTGGTATTCAGCTGCATCTGGTTAAACTGGAAGCCGACCCCGATATACTTGGGAAAAGGCTTGGCAGAACATCCTCTGAACCCGTGTTATGCAATAATTTTTTTGATTTGATATTTAATTTTCTAGTAATTTTCATTTGACATTTGACAATTCATAAGATAAAAGTAAAAATGTAACACAACTTAATAATATGTTAATCGATTCTAAGACGGAACGAAGTTGTTCGGAGCAATTATAAAATAGATTGAGCTTTCAAAAAAATCTATAAAATAAAGGCTAAATTTTAGTGACGTCTTGATACACTATAACTAGGTACGCGATTGGTTAAACAAACCAACTAGTACAACCAAAGAAACACTTAATATGCTTTAAAATAATTGTACAAACATTCTACTAAGAAGTGGTCCCTCTCCCGCCATTTTCTAGGTCTCTAGGGCCTAAGAACCGAAGTACTAGACTGGATAATTACCCACTATTTACTGGGGGCGCAAAAAGTGGTCTGTACTTACTTACTAGCACAATAAAGAGCAGGTGGGCGCGTAGCATAACGATCTATAGGAACTTTTGTGGCAACGTGACGGGAACGATACGATGTGTGCTATCGGCCAGTACACTTGCGGTGAATCGGATAGCCAACAAAATGCTTTGAACTACGCAACTTGCGTGTGAGCGGTCAAGTTCTGAGTTCAAATGCCGAGTGCCAGCGATTTTAACCTTACGGTTGATCTACCGAAACAAGGGTCACCATATCTCAGGATTTGTCCTGAGATATCAGGATATTTAAGCTTGAATCAAGATTGCGGCCGGACTGTGGAAATATCAGGATTATCCCTTTTTTAAAGTAGATTTTTCAGTCTTTTTTTAAACAAAGTTACAATCAACATCACCATCACCACCACCATCATCTTACGTGGCATGACCCTGCGTGAATAACTGATTGTTCCGCAAAGTTGTGAATACGTTTGCTCCAAAATCTCTGGACTTTTTCTATGGAAAACAGTCTATTTCTCAGGATTTTCCAATTTTCCATCTGGCAACCCTGACCGATGCCAAGACAGACTGTACCAGTATACCGCATAAAGTAAAGTCTCAGAAAGCAGTACTTTTCGACCTCTGTTACGTTCAGCGCAACCTACACCTTAGTCTTCAGAGAACAACTCCTGTTCTTTGAATACTGTACAGGTGTACAGTTACTAGGTATATTGAACTTCTGAGAACAATTATATCACTTGCCAAGCCTTTTCCCAAATATATAGGGTGACTGGTAATTAGTGACCGATACATAAACACGTGATTATATTCATGATTTCAATAAACTTTCCCAAAGAAACTTTTTTTATATACATAATAACTTAACGCTGTTTGAAATTCTCGCGTGCGCGCCTGTGATCGATCACAGTAGGCACGAATCGGCACGATCTATCAGTTGATAGTCTGACCTCGGGAAGGGCAAAATGTACTACTAGTAGTAGCGTCACACGCTCCTCCGCCACTCCCACCGCTCTCATTGTGCAGTGTTGACGTAATTGAATTAATTGAAAATAATGATAATAAAAAAAAGTTACTTTGGGAAAGTTATTCGTATTCATGAGTACAATCACGTGTTTAAGTATCGGTCACTAATTACCAGTCACCCTATATGTAAGGTCAGTTTCCAGTCTAAACGGATGCATCTGAATACCAGAGTTTTAAAAACTACTTTGCTTTAAACTAATAATCCTATTTTTGGAGTCCTGCTTTCCGAGGCACGGTCTATCAACATCAAGAATGCAAACGTTTTGCTGACATTGTAGTTTTATTTCCACATACCTACGAACCTCACTAATTGGCGTGTCAGATATGCTTGATTATCATTTGACGAAATGACAACAGATTGACTGATTGACAGTTATAACTTACTTCATCATGATTGATGTTAGAAAATATCTAAGGTCATGTTGAGACTGTTCATTGACTAGTCATTAGATACTACATAAATGGTTGTATTTTCTTGGAATAGATTAGACTATTTTTTGCTGTAAAATTTAAAATTTTACAAATAATAACCTTAAGAGCTTAACATAGGGTGCTACTTATTGGCGACCTTATCGCTAAAAGCGATCTCTTCCAGACAACCTTTAGATGTACTATTTACATATTATATTATTATAGGTACAGTGTCGTTTATTCATAATAAATCTAGAGCTAAATCTATAGGTACAGACGCCAGCACATCAAGTTACCCCAACGTGTCCAATTTTCCCAATTGAATATGATCACCTTATTCTGTTTGACATAAAGTTGAAAAACGATCAAAGAAATTTGACACATTGGGGTAACTTGATGTGCTGGCGTCTGTACTTAAACAATATTTAACTAAAGAGTCTGTTTGTTTGAATGCGCTAATCTTTGAAACCACCAGGCCAATTTGAAAAATATTTTTTTCCCTTGGGCTATCAAATTTCTTTAAAAACGTAATACCTAATATTTTCGCATTGCAACCCTTAGGAGCCCATGACAGTCAACGTAGAATATAATAGTTAATAGTTGATTGTCTATCTTATGTACCTACTTAATGTGATTTAATATTTTTCTTGGCATATTCATACTATGCAGGGAAAACATTTAAAAGTTTTTTTTGCCTTTGTTTTTTTGTATTGTTTTGTTTTTTTCTGCGGTAGGAAAACATTTTTTTCTTTAAAAACCCAATTCTTAAACAACTAGCAGAGGTCGCACGGTTTCACCCGCGTAGTTCCCGTTCCTGTGGGAATACAAGGATAAAAAGTAGCCTATGTCACCCGGGGATAGTGTGGCTTCCCAACGTCGAAAGAATTTTTCAAATCGGTCCAGTAGTTTCGGAGCCTATTCAATGCAAACAAACAATCAAACCTTTTCTCCTTATAATATTAGTATAGAATTATAGATAATTACAGTATATCCTTTCGAAATGTCAAATAATCGTGGTATGTAAATAGTATCACCACAGATTATGCGGTATAACGGTACCCAACAAGATGCCAGGTGCTAACCGCAATTAAAAAGGGCCGGACAATATGTGCCTGCGATGAGTTCTACTTGATCTATGTAATAGTTTGTTCCCACAGATGGTTAGTGCAAGTGCTTTATTGATTTTTATTAGTAACTTATATAAATAGTTCTAGTTGTTTTGCTATTCACGGAGGACATACGGACACCATGAGTTCTGCTGATCGATTCTGTTAAAATCCCCGCATGAAAACGAAGTGCGAGTTTTTCATTTAAATCTTATTATTATTTTAATTGGCCTGTTAGTCTGGATCTCTGGCGTGGTTTCGATTCCCACCCAGGACAAATGTTTGTGTGATGAGCACGATCATTTGTTCTGTGTCTGGGTCTAATTTATATGTAATATGAAAGTATTTAAAAATATACATTATCAGCTGTAACATAATACAAGCTCTGCTCAGCTTGGGACTAGATGGCGTTGTGTGAAAGTTGTGGCATATTATTTATTCATTTATTATCAGCTCCAAGTATTATTATTATACACAAACGCAATAAAGATGTAATTTCACTAACGCCTAACAAACCGAGCCAGCCTAACGGTGTAAGAATGGCGCGTTACATAAACATCGCACTGCATCGCCCTTGGCGGCTGGGCAGCGACCCCGCCGGCTCAAGGTCGGGCTTGCACACACGTGCGTGCGCTCGTGTGCGAACGTTAGGGTCGTGATTGTTGTATGCGGC
This sequence comes from Euplexia lucipara, assembly GCA_921972225.1. Classification (NCBI taxonomy): domain Eukaryota; kingdom Metazoa; phylum Arthropoda; class Insecta; order Lepidoptera; family Noctuidae; genus Euplexia; species Euplexia lucipara. Next base: position 10,690,923 of record OV179167.1, on the reverse strand, counting down.
GGAGTAGTTAAATGCACTTTTTGTTTGGCTCGGGTGCAAATATTTTTTTTGCGTTGAGTTCTTTAGAAAAAAATATTACAGCTGCGTATTTGGCGAAGGGTTAGGTTGATATTTAGATGGTATAACAACATTTCATCAATTATTTCACAACATTTCACCAGTTAATGAAATAGGGAGTCAATCCAACCAAAGTCAGGATTTGCGCCCGAATGAAGGCAATTCATTTTAGGTGGAAATCAAAGACATTCAATGTTTACTATAGGCAGGACATCACGAACAATATTTTCATCTAAAATTTGTGTCCTAGTGGACACAAGTCTATGAGTTAAAATGTAGATACTTACTATAACCATATTTTTTTTAGTTAGGTTACAACCCCATGAAATGGAAAATGAGATCGTTGCCATCAAACGGGCGCAAATCCACTTTGGGCTGCTACTGAAGATTTCAGCTGGAAAAACTAAAAAAAATCCCTTTGTCTGAACATTTTTTTTTGCGTTAAGTTGTTTACAAAAATATATAACGTCTGTGTATTTGCTGAAGGGTTTGATAAACTCAATAACCCTTTGTCTGATCGAAATATTTTTGCGTGACGTTCTTTAAAAAAACAAATCTGTGTATTTGCCGAAGGGTTAGGTAGAGGTATTGATACTATCTACATCAATATGTTACATACATACATAAACACGCCTTTTCCTTTTAAAACTCAAATTTTGAAACCCCTTGGAAAAGGGATTGAGACAATTGCAGGTAGAACTCTCTGAGCTACTGAGAAATTTCAGATTGAAAAAGCCAAAAACCCATTGTCTATCTTCGATCTTTGATATCGTGTTTAGCAGTACCTACACAAGTGCTTACAAAAACAAGATAGACCAAAATAGGTCACAGTAAAATTATACCCTTCCCTAGTTACCTAGGTTATTTAAATTAGGTAAGTTATTTCTAAACAAAGCACTCATGGCGACCGTTAATTAAATATTTCTTACAAGGACATGATAAAAACACGGGAATTATTGAATGATGTGATTTGAGAAATTTTCCTTGTTCCCAACAAGGATATGTTAATTTAATACATAAGTAAATGAAACATACGTACTGATATTGTGTGCGTTGATGATGAACTGTTTCTTGGTTAAAGTAAAATCTTTTTTGTAACTAAATACGAGTATATTATGCATTCATTGCTAAGAAATGGCTGTATACCTAATAATTGTATGTTTAGTTGCATGCAAAATTATAAAATAGCATAGTTAGGTACATTTTGCGAAAAAAATGCCATACTGCACCAAATTTGCAAACAACAAAACGCGTAAAACAGACCTCACCCTTTTAAGCCCTACACATCAAATATTTCAACCTAAACCGTCCACCAGTTTACAAAGACCTCAACAGTTTCATCAGAACCGTTTCATCCCCTCAAATCCCTATGACACAAGAGGTGGGGGGTCTCAAGATAAACTGGTCGACACACGCACACATCGACATCGCACATAAATGTCTGCAAATGTGTGGGAAGGAAAATCACAAGACTATTTTTGTAATGAACGGAGATGTTAATCATCAGTTTAACAAAGAAGTTATTTACTTTGGAAAGACATGGTTTTGGTGTACAGTCAGCCTCATAAGTCGATAAACATATCCATATTTCCTAAACTCATGAACACCTTAGCTTACACAAATTGCTAAACAAGACTAGTGCCAGGATTTAATTAACGTCTTAAAGTTTCAAAATTCACTAGTCTTGTTTAGCAATTTGTGTAAGCTAAGGTGTTCATGAATTTAGGAAATATGGATATGTTCATCGACTTATGAGGCTGACTGTACCTAAAGTTTATTTACTTTTGTATCATGGCTTAAAGGCCAATATGCATGTGGACGGTGTATAAATATCAAACTTACATTTAGTCTATCAGTTAGATTATAAAAAATAATAAATATAGAAGTTTTTTTTTCTTTTTTCAAATTGATGGAAAACTACTTGAATGACAGATTGAGGAATGATGTGATAAAGCAACGTTGTGGTTTAAAAGAAGATGTGGTAACAAAACATTTAAAAAGTATGGTTAGATGGTTTGGTCACGTTGAAAGGATGAATGAAAGGCGACTAACGAAAGGTATTTACAAGGCAGATGTAAGTGGGACCTCCGACAGGCGACGCCCTAGAAGGACATACATAGACCTTTTTGGTAACCGGCGTGTGTGTATGACAACATGAATGAATGTAAACGAAGCAAAAGAAGTATGTAAGAATCGTAGCTTATGGCGCCCTATAGTTTCTGCCTAACCCCCAGGGGAAAAAGGCGTGAGTGTGTGTAGGTATGTATGTGGAAAACTACTTAGATTAAGCGCATTAAAACTAAGAAGAGATAGCTTGTGACGTCATAATGCAGTATACATTGTACGGGATAGTGCTGTCATGCGACATTTTGACTCGATGTATCGCCATTATTTTTAGATTACCTACATAAAAAAAGTCTAAATACTAAAATGAAGTCAACTGGCCTATTCTCGTAATAAAATATTCAGCGTTGTAAACAGATCTAAATACATATTTACAATTTTGTAATTATAGAAAAAAAGATCATCGTTTTCGAAATTCTCTTGCCTTTTCTTTCTCAACTATTTTGTGGCCGGGTTCTAATCTAAATGGGTACAGCTGAATACCTACCAGTGTTTAACTCGAAGAGACTAGCTATCTGAGCTTCACAACCCATAAACTGGGTATCACGGTGTGCTCTAGAGCTCCACGAGCTCATTCCACCATCTCCTTTCTTCCATCGGGAATCCAGACGTACTGCAGGTTATCACCCATTCCTTGTAGATGTTCCACACATTCGCACGAAGCGCTTTGCCTGTTCCTTCATTATGCGCACAGCCAAGGAGTGGAATTCTCTGCCTGCATCAGTGTTCCCGAGTTCATGTGACCCCAATCTGTTTAAGTCGCGAGTTAATAGGCTTCTTATGGGTAAGCTCGTTCCATCGTCGACCTCATCTCTGACCGCAGGACAAGATTGAGGTCAAGAGTAGACCAATTATATATATAAAAAAAATATAATAAAAAATCACGGTACTCCTACTTCTGGTATTTGGCAATTCCTTAGTAGGAGCCAATGATATTATAAGTAAAAAGGTGTAGATAGGTTGTAAGCGTTCAGTGTTACGTCAAGAGACGCGTGCGTGCGTTAGTGTGCCGTTTTTGAAGATCGAATGTTGGTTAGGTAACCTATCTACACCTTTTTACTTATAATAATTATCATTCTTCAGTCGACAATAGTCTACAATATCAAGCATTATTTTTCACAAAAAAGGCTGTATTTTCGTCACAGTGCTAATACTTACCCTTGGCATGTGACGCGATGTAACTTAGTCGTAACCGAGGAGGGTAGTTTATTATCAAGTTTACACATCGGAGAGGAACGGGAACTATCAGATGATGATACAAACCAGTGTGAGGAGATATTTCGTACACACTCACGGACAGCTGATGGTAGTTTTGTCGTAACCATTCCCCTTAAGGAGGACCCAACTTCATTGGGAAATTCACGACATATTGCATACAAAAGATTAAAAAACTTAGAACAAAGGTTTCATCGAAATCCAGAGTTTAAACAAAGTTATATAAATATTATGCGTGACTTCTAGCAGGCCGGCCACATGACGTTATTTTACCGTCATTTTACCGCCCGTCCCAACCTAGCTGCGTAACAGCATGATTATCATGTTCATGTGTTTAGGTTTTTGTGTATATATTTATCATATTTATTGTTTACTTACTTTTACTATGGTACCAACTTTAAAATCGCGTATAAGAAAACAGCTGTCCCATACAGTTTTCAACAGTAGGTATTAACTTTAGTATGGAATAGCTGTTTTCAAAGTTGGTCCCATAGTAAAATTTATTCAGTTTGATGGTCTAAAGCACTCCTTAAAGTTTGTAAGGTTAATTTTGAAACACCATAAATAATTAAATATGTTTACTTCTCTTCAAATTTTCTTACGGAATTGCACCTACCACTGTTTGTCTCATAGGCATTACCTAAAGGTTGACTGATAGAAAATGCCTAAGGCATTAAGTCCGCCTATTGTATGCTTGAAGTATTAAATAAATAAATAAATAATCTGTCACTTTGTGTCGATTCTTCCGTAGACATAGCCTGTTCTACGGTGATCATGCTACGCTGATGTTATCGGTTATGCAGTTTTTTCCCGCCATTATTGCTTTAGGACCTATAAAATTAGCACCCTTTTTCTTTCCATGTGTATTAATATGCAATAAGTGTACCTATAGTATGTTTCATGTACCTAAATAGCAAGAAAAAGGGTTGTTATTTTATCGGCGGAAATGAAACAATCAATAACAAACTATGCACTAGAATTGTGCTACATAAACATAATCAGTAGGTAGTTCAACAATTTCTAATCAACATCTTCAGAAACGGCCAGTACAAGATGGCCGCCGGGAAACGTCAAACTCATTTGAAATTTCAAACGGCATTCTGTTTGACGGTTCCATTTACTTTGGTTGTTCTGCGGAAAAAGGTATGTAAAATTTGTCGGTTTCGATAAGGATTGAAAACCAAGTTTTTTATTCATACGTTTTTCATGATGATGAAAAATGAATGATTTTCAACGTAACAAAGGTTGGAAAACATTGCGATTATAGTTTACGACACGGCGTTTTATGCGTTTTTATCTTTTTATCAATACAAAGCATAATATTACTGGAGGTAATTCAAAACACGGATGTTTGGCATTTAGTGGTCTTTGTACTACTATTTAGCGCAATTTTTCTTGCGAGCCAAAGGAAAATTTTAGTGCTTCGAATGATTGATAAGACTTTTTATTGTTTCGTAGCCAAAAGAGTATGCAGGTGGTGTGATAGTGATCTGTAGTTAGTGAGTTTTTGAATGGATATTTTTTATTAGTTTGAAACGTTTTGATCGGACATCACGAACAAGATTTTCGTCCAAAAAAGTGTGTCCTGCTGGATACAAGTCTATGAGTTTTTTGTAGTACGCTCCGCTGCCGCTTCAATATTCATTATATTATTCTAGATGGCGTTACTGAGACATGGGATCAAAGTTTTTCTATGACATTTCCTTGACATACCCGCTCTATAGTATTTTAAATCTCTTTGGGATACGATATTTTTTTTCGTGCGGTAGTTGACCGATACTCCTCCGTACCTCGAAAAGCATGTTAAGCTATTGGTTCACCCATTTTTCCAATCCTAAAATGATCAATAGGGCACGAGCTTATTGCCATCAATCGGGCACACATCGGGGAATTTCTTTACAGCTCTTAAATAAACTATCTTCCTTCTTAATGCCGCTGGTAATACACGTTCAATGATCAAGATGGCGTCATCGCAGTACATTACTCACAGTTTATTACCTTTCATTTTAAATTGAATGACGCTAAGAAGTTAAACTCGCTAACCGAGCTTGAACCGGCAACCTTGCTTGTTCAATGATCCTGATGTACTCAGAAGAATATTCTTTGTAATATGTTTTAAGATTGTAAGTAGGTAATAAGATTCTGCGGATCATTGTTTGTCTAGCCTTTTCCCAACTAAAGTTTGGGTCGGCTTCAAGTCTTCTCACACACACACACCACATGTATGCTGACCAACGTTTGTTAGACCTCACAATCTCAGGTCCAGTTGAAAACCAGCGTCAGGCACAAGTTGTCTGGCATTTTAGCTGAACTGGACCCTTTTGGCGCAGCCGCAAGGCGCACAACTTTTTGTTCTGTTATTTCGACGTTTTAATTTCGTTTAATTTAATTTTCCTCTTTTTTTGCTATTTTTTTATATATTGTGGTGTGCCATTTTGGCCAAATTAATGTTTTTTCTTTCTTTCTTTGAACCAGATGCAGCTAAATACTGGTGTTACCATAATATATATGGTACGGGTATCATGATACCCTTAATTAGATTGGTTGTCAGACTTGGGGTTCTGACTCCTAGTAACGACTCTCAAAGGTTTCCAAATCCAGGCTGGGCACGTCACATTTAATACAGACTACTGTTAAGATTTATTAAATGGTCACCCATCCACATAACGACCTCGGCAAGCGTAACTTGACCTTTGATCGAACAGTGAACTGACAACCTTGCTTGTACAATTATCTTGATTACTCAGAGGAATATACATTGTAATGATATGTTAAGTTTTCAGTAAGATTCAGTGGGTGCAGTGTATTAATTCCGGAATTACTGGGGTGCATTAAAATAGCCCCCCGGCAAATAAACATCCGGCGCACGCGCACCCTATGTAGCAGTAAGTACGCGGATATTTTCGGGAGGAAAGTTACTTTATAATCCACATAATATATGTAGCAAGAAGTCTATGTATCTGTTGTATACCTACATATTTAAGTAGGTCAACTAACATTTCGCCCTGCTATACTGGAGGCCGTCGGTTCAATTCCCACCCTAGACAAATGTTTTTGTGATGAGTACGATCGTTTTGTTCAGTGTTTGGGTGTAATTTATCTATAATAATATGTATGTATTTAGAAATATATAAGTATGTTTATCAGTGATCTATTACTCATAACACAAGCTCTGCTTAGTTTGGGACTAGCTAGCGTTGTGTGAAAGTTGTGGAATATTTATTTATTTTTTATCTAGTACATATCTACTTTCTAAATAAAAGGGAAAGAACCTAATGCGTTCATCGTATTTTTGACAGTAAAACCAAAGAGTATTCTACTTTTTCTATCCTCTATGAAAAACTACGATGCATAAAACATATTGTACGAGTATATTACTAAGACATAAAATATTGTATCAGACCATCAGACAAATAAAATTACATGCGTAATTTTGTACTCAGCTGTGATTGGTCCACTTTTTGTATCAGCGTTAGGGCTGGCACACAATCTTGTAAGCTCTATAAAACTTTTCTAGTGATGCTCTGTCTCATTCTTATACCGCTATCTCTTTCTCACTTGTGATAAGTAAGATCGCTGCGTTGTTCATTTCTATACAGGATAGATGTCTGGTGAGGTTCTTCAGAAAGGTAAGGTGCGTAGTATTTACAACCGGCGTCGGTGTATGACAACATGTATGAATGTAAATGAAGCAAACAAGTATTTAATAATCGTAGCATTATGGCGCTCTGTAGTTTCTGCCTACTCCTATAGGAAAAAGGTGTAAGTTTATCTATGTATGTATGCATCGAACTGTATTCACTATTCTGCGTGTCAAAGAATTGTAGGAGCAGCAAATTTTTTTAGTTTTATAAACCAGTGCTTGACTGCAATCCCACCTGATGTTATGCAGTGATGCAATCAGTGATGGTGAAGTGCACTAGTTTATTAAGAGCCTATTCACTCTTGCCTTGAAGACACCTAAATTTTAATCGGACGGAAAGACCGCAGCAGGCAAGTTGTTCCAGTCCTTCGATGTACGCAGTATAAACAACGTGGCGAAACGCATTGTCCAAATCGTAGAGGTGCCAACGATGTAAGGGTGGACACTCAACGTATCCGATTGTAGAAAGGTGATGGCAAAATCAAGTCATGTAATTCCCGTGCACACTCTCCAAAATGTATCCTATTTATTTTCATAGTAAAAGTTGTTTCAATTCAAGAGTAGAACACGCCTTGAAAATTTATCCCTAGACTCAAAATACACCTTGTACAGACGCCAGCACGTCAAGTTACCCCAATGTGTCAAATTTCTTTGATCGTTTTTCTACTTTATGTCAAACAGAATAAGGTTCATAATCAATTGGGAAAATTTGACACATTGGGGTAACTTGATGTGCTGGCGTCTGTACATACTACACATACCTACATAACTATTTCAAACACTCGTTTTTTTCATCTACCTTTACACTTACTAGCGTTTACATTCACACTAACAACATCTCTTATCACATACACATAATAATTAAAATTAAATGTCAATTAAAACACAAAAACATTATCAGCACAGCCCTTAGTTTTGAATCACAGCGTGCATTTCTGCGCAGTGATGCAATTGCTTACGTAAGCGGTCGTTCGCCCGAAGGTGACCCTGGCTGCGGTGGACCCTTCCAAGGTCATCAGATGGTCACCAGCAGGGTTGACTGATGTAGTTATGATAATGATAATGATTTTTCAATGTACCTAAAACTCTTACAAACCGAATTCAAAATGATCAAAACAAGTTAAATAGTCTGTACATTTTTATTAGGAAACTGCAAATTAAAAAAAAACATCTCCAGCAGTAGTCCTTGCGACTGCTTGACCAACGACAACACAACGGTCAATATATAATTATTTTTCATAAATAATAACATTATATTTACACATACATATCGTCATGCCTGTAATCCCCGAAGGGCTAGGCAGAGGTGTACCTGGTAGTACCTACACCCACATTTCACCATTATGTTTAAGTCCCATGTAATAGGGGGCGAGCCTATTGCCATCCACCGGGCACAAATCCAGACTCCGGGCTGCTACTGAGAAATCCCAGATTGAAAAACTCAATAACACTTAAAATTATATTTATTTTTGTAAATAGGCTTACAAACTTGAGATGATAGGAACGGTGTTACTACTATCTTGACTACTCTGAAAAGAATTACCTAAAGAAACTCAGACGTCACAGTCACTTTTAAAGTCCAGTCCAGTCCAGTCCAGTCTTATGTAAGAACCATGCAGATTAGTGTCTGAAATAGTAATGATAAGTAATTAAAAATAAACCACTTTATAAACACCTTTATCAGAAATGGTGCCCATCCTTAACAAGCTGTCATGTTTGTTCAAACTATAAATAGTTGTTTATTATCGATGTATTTAATCGCCATCTTTTCATGTTAATGCATGTTTTATATTGGTACGATGACATTACAGCTGAATGGCTTGTTATAATGTAAACTATTGTCACTGAAATTACATAACAAGCCATTATTGAAAAGTTCATCATCATAATAACATCACGCATCGTATGCGTATTGTTTAATTATCAATTGCTTAAATATCGGTGAAGTAAAGCATCTTAAGGAAGCTGCCGTATCTGAGAGATATTATTTGAACAATTTTCACAAAAGTAATAATAATAATAATTTTCCACAACATTTACACAACGCCATCTAGTTCCAAGCTAAGCAGAGCTTGTGTTATGATTACTAAACAGCTGATTAACATACTTATATTTTCCTAAATAGGTACATACAAATTATAGATAAATTACACCCAGACACAGAACAAATAAATAATCATGCTCATCACACAAACATTTGTCCCGGGTGGGAATCGGACCCACGACCTTCGGCATAGCAGTCAAGGCTACTAGAGTCAACAACACAGCCGCAGCCCGACTGGCTGTGGCTGTGTTGTTGACAGTCTATGTGTCTAACAACTCGTAAATCTCGATAAAAAAATCTGTTTTTATGGAGATTACAAATGGTTAACAAACATACAAGATCAATCCTGCTTGATATCATATGTAAATAGCATGCTGTTAGCACTGCCTCGCACCCCACGGATCAGGGATGCGTACCGTTTCCGCATCACCGTGTAATAACAATCCACGTGTGCTTCAGCCAAAGACATTCAATACCTATAGACCGGACATCACGAACAAAATTTTCGTCCGAAAAAGTGTGTCCTGCTGGATACAAGTCTATGATATTTTTGTAGTACGCTCCGCTGCCGCTCCAATATTCATATATTATTCTAGATGGCGTTACTGAGACATGGGATCAACATTTTTCTATGACATTTCCTTGACATGCCCGCTCTATAGTATTTTAAATCTCTTTGGCTTCAGCAAACGTCCAATATGCGCTGCAGCAACGAGGCAACCCCATCAACACCTTCCTTATCGTGTGGTTAGTAACAAACCTAGTGTAAGATTTTTAATGCCGCCCATGGACCTCTGGCTTGGCATCACATGCCCTCGAGAATTATCTCTCAGGCATGCCGGTTTCCTCACGATGTTTTACTTCACCGTTTTTGAAGCAAGTGATAGTTATACAATACGCACATGAATCCGAAAAGTCAGCGGTGCTTGTCTTGGGTTCGAACTCAAGACCTGTGATTTGGCAATCCGCCTTTCACACTACTAGGCTATTACTATCAGCAGCTTGATAGTGTTAGGTATACAAGGTGTTTTTTTTTATATCCCATAACTCTAGGGTTATATTCTGTAGGTAAAAATAATACTAAAACTCCTAGAATAGATGGTCCAAAAATGCATAGTTTCGGAGATATCACCAATCATAATTAAATTATCAGTTGTTTAGTACCCGTAACACAAGCTCTGCTTAGCTTGGGACTAGATGGAGTTGTGTGAATAGTCGTGGAATATTATTTATTAAGTATAATTAGTTCAAAAATTGTCACCAGTACGACGAATCTTCTTTCTAACGTCACTTTTCTTTCACGTAAGGGTGTTTTACATTAATCATCGTGACTTTGTCGAGTTATTTTGTATGATCGTAAAAAAAAAGGATGATTGAAACATAATTCATATGCCAGTTGATTCTTTGATATGGTCTCAATCGTACCCTAGAGTTATGGGATATCAAAAAAAACACGTTGTATAATTAGAAATAAATAACGTTGATTTCCGTTGGTAACGGGACTCTGGGTAGTCCCGTTACCAACTGAAATCATCGTCATACATTCATCTGATGAGGACCTAGTCGAGGCCTTTTTAACCGCGTAAATAAATAAATAATTAACTTCAACCATAAAAGGAACCTTGGCGCCAGTGAATCAATTGTTACAATATGGTGGCAAAACCTTTTCCTGTTAATTAAAACCACAAAGTATGTCGCAAATTGTTAATAAACACTGATCTTGTTGGATTTTAATTTCACAAATGCAATTATTACTCACATTTGTTATATTTTTGTTCTAACTCACTTTTGTTGCCTAGGTAATTAAATAATAGTACTAACAGTCATTGTCTCACTGCAAGAGGCTTATTCTTATGACAGGCATGCCTCACGCCTTCTCTGTATCAGAAGAGGCCTTTTTCCTGCAAAGCACACTATGTGTCAACAGTAAAAGTTCTCAAGGGACTGGCGGCATTGCCACGTTGAATAGCATGCCGATAAACGTTAAGCTGATACTCTGAAATATCAAATGAATGTTATGTATTTATAATATGTATGTATTTAGAAATATAAAAGCATGTTTATCAGCTGTTTAGTACCCATAACACAATCTCTGCTTACCTTGAGACTAGATAGCGTTGTGTGAAAGTTTTGATATTACGTTATTATTATATTATAAATATTACGAGTACGTAATAACATTTTTACAAATTTAAAACCAATCAACAGGCTAGACAAAAATAAATCCAAGAAATTAACTACCCATATTAACACGCTCGTTATTTCATGCATAAGATCTTAAATACCACTTAAGAACAAAAACATCCTTGAAAACTCACAAGATGATTCAATAAAGCGGCGCAGTTCCCGAGATTGGGTTGAAATACGGACAAAAAAAACATTATGCAAGCGTGCAACGACCGACAAGGTGACCTGCCATTGTCTGGCCCTTCATGCCAACTACACATAGACAGATATATTACAGAAGTATAAGATCGTTGTCACCCTAAAATAAGCGCTGCAGTAACGAAGGACCTACATTATCTATACAACATTATTTTTAGTGTAAAGGGTTGAAGGGGTTTTGCTTATGGCACTGAAACGTGGTCCCTCACTATGGGCCTTATGAGTAAGCTCAAAGTAGCCAAACGAGCTATGGAGAGCCCTCTCTATAGCTCGGAGTCCCTCTGCGAGATTGAATCAGAAATGAGGAGATCCATAGAAGATGATCTAGAATCGATCAACATTAATATTTTTAAAACTTACATAGGTACGAAAACAGCAAACGTATCTAAATGACAAAATGGATGGAACTCAGCCACTTTGTCATTTAGATACAGGACGTAAGGGTCAAAATCGATCATCCTGATACCATGAGTTCTAAACATGATTCGGAACCCCAAAATATTGATATTTTTTGTCGAATTTTTTGAACTCACATACACAAACAGCAAATCTGAATGACAAAATGGATGGAACTAAAAAAATAATAAATAAACTCGGCCGCCGCGTCGATGTCTCTTCAACCCTTTATAAAAATAATAACTTTATTTCTACATCGCTGGCAGCGATGCAAAAGAATTTTTTGACGCTTTGTAATTATATTTTGTTACGTTAAGTTATTGTTTTTTTTTTAGTTTTTGTATAATATAGTTAAGATTGTACATACATTTTACAGAAATAAACTTATCTAACTATTGTATAATTAAAAAAAAAAATCGGGTGGATAGATTCATAGAAAACTTAACCTAGTACACATTTTAACCTACACAAGACATTACCCACTCAGTTTGAAAAGGACAGCCAAAACAAATATTTTTTTATAGGTATCCTCGTCTTTTCTTCGTTAGAATGTTATTTAGTTTATGTGTAAAAAAAACATTTGTCTCAACAAACGGCATCCATCGAAAAGTAAAGTATTCATTTTTCAATGACTCACCAACCTAGCCTTCTGAAACATCTCTTCACAACAGCACACGTCTGTCAGTTTTGTCCTTGCATGCCTTAAACGTAAACTATGCACCCTCGAATTAAAAGTTACGCCAAGCTAATGTTATGCTATAAATTATTGCTTAAACACTCGTTGGACACCTCTTATTTGAGCGATAAACTTTATTAGCGAACGATATAGTACCTACCTGCGCTGACGATGAAGACCTTTGTGACGTAGATAATAAAAATACCGGCCAAATACGTGTCGAATAACAAACAGTGAGGGTTCCGTAGTCACAATAAATACTTGTACACACACACATGCCACTATGATTTTAGACACCGGAGAAACTGTGCAACAGGGGTCGAATCTGCTATTGCAATCGTGTCTCAATGACCGGTCAATGATCGATTTTTGACGTATTACGTCAAACTTATGACACATTTCCCATACAAAAATTGTGAAAGTTGTCACGCAAAAGCACTGGATCGACCAAAACGAAATTATAAAGTTAACGTTTTTGCCACACGGCAACGGTACAGACTTCAGCACATTTTTTCAGTTACCCCAATGTGTCAAATTTTCCCAATAGAATATGAACCTTATACAGTTTGATATAAAGTTGAAAAACGATCAAAGAAATTTGACACAGAATCAGAATCAGATTTTTTTTGTGAAACATAGGTACAGTGGTTGGTCATGAATAAGATAAAAGTGCGCTATGATCAGCCTATTACAGGCATACAAACATAGTTAATAATAATAACAATTTTTACAGAGAAATAAAAACATGCTCAATATAACAATACATTGCATTAATAATTCAAAGTCAAAGTCAAATCATTTATTTCAATTAGGCCTGAAAACAGGCACTTTTGAACGTTATACTTACAAATAAATTAAATTAATATGATTCTAGTTGCACATTCCAAAAGGTAGTTTTGTATGGAGAAGAATGTGCAAGAAACTCCATACTTACTCTTTTAAAATAGATTTTACAATATTTGTATACATAATCAGATTGTATGTGAGGACATCGTCCTCACATACAATCTGACCATGAGAAAAAAAAAAAAACAAAATCAGCTATCCTGAAATAGGTGATATAAAATAAGCAACGCGGCTGGTAATTGTATGAGCGTATTGAAAGATATATGGTGCTCACATATTTACATAATATTTATTCCAAAGTTGATTATTAAAAAAAAGTAATAATCATGAAGTTAATACTTAAAATAAAAATAAAAATAAAATAAAAAATCAAATTACAATGTGTGATGTAGAGAAAAAGCAAACATTCCTGTCCAGACATTAAGCTGTCCTATGGAGCAGGACCAGCATGTTTCCAAGCATTTTTATCTTCAATATAATCCATTAATGTATAATAAAACACAGAAACAATCACACACACAAAATGAAATGACCTCAATGTCACATAGGGGTAACTTGATGTGCTGGCGTCTGTACCTAACCCTAAATAGCAGGTGAACGAAAATAAAGTTGTGTTTGGGTGATTTCCATAATTTGGACATATTATTAAAAGTGGACAGTGGAAGTCTTTATAGCTTACCTTTTGACGTAGCATAATAATTTATGTTAATTAAAGTAAGATGACAAAACCGAGAGTAACCAAGATTATGACTATACTTGTAACGTATGAACAACATAACAATGAACATAAATGTAACCTAGTCATCAGAGACCTCACGTAATAAACTACGTGACAGGTATCACAAGTCTACACCTCCGAATAACGTCACAATACAAGGTTTAACCCAAAACCGTACAACCCATTGCCGTAACATAAAGAGGAAGCATTAGCAATGCTGTTTACTTTTTAACCGACTTCAAAAAAGGAGGAGGTTCTCAATTCGGTTGTATTTTTTTTTTTTTTTAGGGTTTGTTACCTCAGTACTCCGTCATTTATGAACCGATTTTCAAAATTCTTTTTTTGCTTGATAGGGTATACTAACAGATTGTTCCCATTTGTATCAAAACTCGTATCTGATGAGGGATCTTCGAGGAATTGAGGGAACTCCTCAAAAAATATAGGCACACATGCACCGATTTCAACATTTTTAGTAACAAATCAAGCATTTTCATTTAGAAAGTATCATTTGGTGAAGAAAAACTGATGAAAAAGACAGGCAACGGAACTCTTCAACGCATAACAGCAAATTGTTCGCGATTGCTATAGTCAGATGCCTATGCTGAGCTTTTGTATTTCCACAACATAACATTACGCCATTCTATTTTAAAAGGGGCCGGCAGAGATGTACCTACAGATTAATGTTTAGAGATAGAACTTCTTTAGCAATTGTTATCCAATTTCAAAGATTCTTTCAAGTTTTGAAAGACTTTCTTTACATACAAAGAAACTAAAAATTACAAAATAAAAACTTTTTTACAAAAAAAAACAACCGATTTCTTAAAAAAAAACTAACAGGTGAAAAATAACTCCAGTTTCGGAAGTCGGTGGCCAATAATGAACAAAACAAAACCACCAAAGCCACAGACTTCCGAAACTGGAGTTATTTTTCACCTGTTAGTTTTTTTTTAAGAAGTCGGTTGTTTTTTTTTGTAAAAAAGTTTTTTTAAGGGCATTTACTGACTTGGCGTTTTTCTGGCGTGTTTTTTCTTTGACAATAATAATTACACTGTGGGGCTAAGGCCTCGTCTCATACACAGAAAGCACGAGCATTGATCACCACGGTTGAACAAGGTAGATAGGCTATTTCAAATTTTTATTTGCTATACCTAAGTCCAGATTTCCTTACGATGTGTTTTCTTCACTGATTTCAATGATGTCTAAAGTAAACTTAGAAAGTACACATGGATGCAAAAAGTCACGTTGGTACTTACCTGGAATTAAACCTTAATCTCATGCCTAGAAAAGGAGGCGTTTAAACCTCTAGGCCATCATGACCATATTAATTTTATTCAGTGATACCTAGTCAAATACAAACATTCAATTAAAATTTTTTCACACACATATTCACATACACAACACACATATTTTTCTGTGTGTACCAAATATCTTGTAATTTTAAGTAGCTTTTATACATTTAATCAATATGTAGTGCATGATGTGCTAGATGTGAATGCGTACTCAACTGTTGGTGAGCCAAATAAAAAAATAAATAAAGTTTTACAGTCGTGGTAACTTTTATCTGTACAAATATTATAAGGAGGGAAGATTTGTGTGTAACTTAAAAACTACTAGACCGATTTGATCAATTCTTTCACTGTTGAAAAGCTATACTATCCCCGGGTGACATGGGTTAGTTTTTATCTCACGGGAACGGGAGCTACGTGGGTGAAACCGTGTGAAATTCGCTAGTGCTCGTATGACATATTATTTATCTGTAACCAGATGGAGATGTATATATAATTATCGAGCAGCGGTAGCCCAATAGTGGCGGCCCCGACTTACGAACAGTAAGAACCCAGACAGGATTACTTTCTGTAAAAAACGGTGAAGGGGAAAACCGGCATGTCGTAGAACCAAAAATTCGAAGACACGTGACATCTACCAATTCGCAATGGGCTCGCGTGGTAGATTATGGCCCATACGCAAAATACTCGCTTTGACGTGGAGTTTCGGATACCAGCCCGGTATCTTTATCTTTATCTGTAACAAGTTGTTGCTCATAACACGTGGTTAAAACGCTGATCTGGCGAATACCCTAAAAGGTCACCAAAAGGTTACTCACAGGTTACCATTAAATGTATTAGTATTTATTGCATTGCAAGTCATCAATATAACCAACACTATGATGTAAGTCGCTATTGAATAAGCGGTGTTTTTTATTTTTTACTCCACAAAAAAGGCTTGAGTAGTTTTCTTAATCATGGTTGTTATTTATTTAATCTTGAAGACTTGCGTCATAGATATTTAAATCATAGTTGGTCGAGGAACGCCATGGTGGTTTTAGCTGACAAGAGTCCTGTCTGAATTGAATCCTTGGGGATTCACTCACGTTAATACAAATGGGCTTCTAGTCTGTGGGTTTGTTTTGACTGTCGGTGACTGTAAAAGATCTATAAATTTTAATGTCCACCGGGACCGATTTAAGCAAGGCACGGATTAGTCTTGGTATGATGTAATGGATGGTATCACCAATCCACTAACTAACCGTGGCAAGAGTTAGAAAAACAATCGACACATTTTATTTTTTTAGCAAAAAAATTAAACAATACTTTACTTTATGGTAAATAGCTTTCCCGCATCAAGCTTAAACCGTTCAAGAATTAAACATACCTCAATGAAAAATAAATAAACACCTTTTAAACTATAATATACTATATAAATAAGCAAGGAAGTCAGACGTATTTCGAACTATAACCTTGACAATAAATGTTAACGTAAACAAACATAAGAGAACAACTACACTATAAAAGTGACCCAAAATAAATTATTTTATTCCATACACATAACAAAACAAAAATCCTTCTAGAACCTTTAACAGAATTCTCCCAAAAAAAAAACAACAACAAAAGCCCCTTTTAATCCAGACACAGAACCATCCAAGCGCGCAAAAAACTGCTCAAATTTCTTTCCTATTACATCGCCGGTCGTCGAAGGTCCTTGGTTCATCGCCCGGAAGGTGACTCTAAAGTCCCCATGACCTACCCCAACGTCTGGCATGTTCCTAGAACTCATAATAGTCTGGAGCATCATCCGGTTTCTTTATAATATCTTTGAAAGCACGTAAGCACGTTACGTAAGCACCATTTCTATTGTAAGTATAACTGTCTGTCTGGCTGGGTTCTTTAGGGTTGCGCGTGAGTTTAATGCGGACTGGTTTTGCGCATTTTGAATTTGGAACAGTAGTTGTTTTTGTTTTTTTTTTCGTCTGTGGTGTTTAGTTGGCGACATTTTCTGTTAAATAATAAAATATAGTAATAATACCAGCCTGTTGCTATGCCACTGCAGCACGAGTGATGTACAAAAGCAATGATATTATAGAGTAAGTAGATATTTAGAGTAAAAAGGTGTAGATATAGGTTACCTAACATTCGATCTTCAAAAAAGGCACTCTAATGTAAAGGTGCACTGGCGCGACGCCACACTGAGGTCAAGTGTGGCTAGTTAGCCACATTTTAACGCGTCGCTTGCTGAGCTCTTATAACCTACACCTTTTTACTTAGAATATCATTGTAGAAAAGAAGAGCATTAACTTTTCCCAAGTTAGATTGTTGATTTCAGAGTTACAAGTCTTGGAATATTTTCTACTGGTTATATTTTTTTTTGTAAAGACGCCTATTGCAAGCTTAAAGTTGTATCATTTATTATTGTTTGGTACACAAAAGAATTTTTAAAATCGGTTCGGAGGTTTTTGAGAGACAATTAAAAACAAAGCTTTCTTCTTTATATTAGTAAAGATATAGATTACTTATAGCAACTAGCGTAATCTATCAATAAAATTGTTGTTTTTTTTGCTTAGTGTGGACGTGTTTATTGGCACGTGTCGAACTGCTAGTGTCACATTAAAGGGCGTGTAACAATATAACAATAGCTTTATATGTGTCACGTTTTAAACCGACTTCAAAAAGGAAGGAGGTTCTCTATTTGACTGAATCATTTTTGTGTAATTTACGCGATATTTAAATACTCTTACACTTATAAGCAAAGGGCGTTTTGGCATTTTGGGGGGACCGTCTTTTGGGCTGTGAATTTTTGACGTTCAAAAATACAGATTCTTAGGCTAATTTGTGTAAATGATTTTCAAGTGGGAGAAGTTCCATTGACTTTTTATTGGAAGCTCCTCAGTAGCAGCTCTGCGTCTGGATTTGTGCCCAACATAGATACTCTTCTATTTAACCTCTCGGAGAGTACAGGCGTGATATTCTGTCCTTGTTTAAATGCCTTTAAAGATAAGTTTTCATGAGATCAGTTCCCTTGAGAAGAAGCACTTAAAACTTTTTAAACTTGGATTTTTTATTTCAGTTAGGCAAACTTTTGCGACATTTAAAAGACAAGACAGGAAAGTAAATACCACTGTCTGGCAACCTGCCATGACTAATGTACAAAACATTATGATATCAATTACAAGCAGTGGTAATCTAGCGGTGTGATCGGCGAAATGCCAAGTCTTAGGTCTTGAGATCGAAACCTAAGTCACACACCTCTAAAGTTTCGGATTAGAGGATTCGGATTTTGTATAGGAGGAACCTGTTTTTCGGCTTACAGCGCCAATCCCCTCGAGTAACAAATTAAATTTCTTAAATGCTAAGCATTAGAAATTTAAAGGAATATTACTTAAATATAAAAATACGGCTAAGAGCTAACGGCAAGCAAAAAAATACAAAAAATGGCAATTGATACATTATATTTATTGATTTGAATTTGATTCCTAAATTGTACAGCAGTGCTATTCTGTAAATATCACCCCGTGAAAATGTGGCTTAAGTGAAGTGAACGCATTGACAGTTCCCTTCACTTAAATTTCCAACCCAAGAATCTAACCAAAGTCCTCATGCACTGCAGTAGAGCTTGCGACGACGATGCAGTCAATAGTCTTTTTACATCTTTTCTTGGATGCGTAAATCCATCTATTACCAACAGCACCTCGCAAAGATGTGACCCTTGGCGAGAGATACTTAAGCCTCCTGAAGAATTCATTGAGCCATCAGAGAGACTTCCACCTGGGCACACATTGCAATGGCCGACTTGGAAAACTCTGAACAGACTCCGCACCCAGGTCGGCCGCAGCAAGGATAATCTCCTGAAGTGGGGTTTCGCTGCTAGCGCTGACCTTCAGTACCTGTGCGGTACCTCTCCATAGACCATGGCCCACCTTTTGTCTTGCCCCGCGCGCCCTGTCACCTGCACACGTGAGGATCTTATGGTTGCTTCGGTGATTGGTGTTGCGGTAGCCGAATTCTGGGCTAAATATTATACAATTTAGAATTTAGTGTCTTTGTTTGCCATCGACACGCTAAGAATAAGAACATAGATCGAAATTGAACTAAAAATAAGGCTACTAAACCATAAGCACCCATAACTTGCATCGGCATTTAGACCAGTTTTTTTAAGACACAAAGGACCTCTGTGGTGCAAGGTCCGAACACAAATAAAAGCGGCATGGTAACAGACTGTAGAGAAATAAATTATTATTAGCTCCAGTTTTCGGCAAAGTTTTGACATTGCAACCCCTCATTTTTGCATTGGGTTGGTAACTTTCAATTCATGGTCAACTAACGGTTGACTTGTAGAAATTGCTTATGGCATTTAGCTCTGTTCATTAGCGTGCTTGAAGTATTAAAATGTACAATAAAAATATACTAGCTGCCCCAATGATATTATAAGTAAAAAGGTGTAGATAGGTTACCTAAACAACATTCGATATTCAAAAACGGTACACTAACGCACCCACGCGTCTTTGATGGCGTAACGCGACACTGAGGTCAAATGTGGCTAGTTGGCCACATTTTAACGTATCGCTTGCTGAACACTTATAACCTATCTACACCTTTTTGCTTATTATATTATATCATTGAGCTGCCCCGGCAAACTTCATAAATACAAAGTTTCATAAGAATTGGTCAAGCTATTCCGAATGAGTTTTGTTACACGATAATATTATATATTAGAAGATTTTACATCTTATTTAAGTGTTTTTTTATTAAGGCAGCGGCCGCCGAGCACCAGATCCCTTAGTGATTTTGACTGATGCTTTAATGCAGTTAAAACTACTTTTGACGACGAGCGTCAGTCAAAAGTGCTTTTAACCGCAAATTTGCAGTCAAAAGTACTAATAAGAATAACCAATAATTTTCAGTCAAAACCACTTTTGACCAACCTGTTCAGTCAACAGTACTTTTGACTGGTTAAGAGTTTTGACTGCAACATATTATATTAATACTAAATGAACAATTAAAGCTTATCTTGTTGAACTATTTTCCAATGACTGGTTTTCATTTAAGAACCGCAAATCAGACCACGTGATGAGGTTACTCTAACGTCATACAAAAACTAGAAAATATGCACATTCACTGTATTATGGCCTGTTTTTGGAACAAACGTGGCCATTGTTATAATTGTAGTGATTCATGACTTTAAAGCTAATAATAAAGGGTAATATGCTAAAAGTTCACGGTGGAAATTACGTGTGTTAGAATTGCATATTATGACTGATCGCCATTATGCATTATGTATAAAAATAAATATTCCGCAACTTTTCACACAACACCATTTAGTCCCAATTTAAGCTTGATAGCTTGTGTTATGGGTACTAAACAGCCGATAAACATACTTATATATTTCTTAATACATACATATTATATATAAATTACACCCAGACACAAAACAAATGATCGTGCTCATCACACAAACATTTGTCCTGGGTGGGAATCGAACCCACGACCTCCGGCATAGCAGTCAGGGCCACTCACTACTAGACCAGTCAAAGAGAGTCAGTATTAAGCGAGCCTTTGCTTAAACAAGTATCGCTTTGGGTCAAAATCAATCTAATATCAGAACCTCATTTTGTTGGAATCGGTCAGATAAATTAAGACAAAGAGATCCTAACATAATAAATAGGTACTTACCTAATAATAACAAAGACTTCCGAATCTATACTCAGTTATTTTACACTATTTAGTGTTTTTTCGAGTCTGTATTTTTATTTGAGTGTAACCAACATGTAATTACCTGCATACAGTAAAGCAAAAAGTTTATTGATTCCTGGTTATGTACACTAGTTAAAGTTTGGTGATTCTTACATTCATCTGTTACGCGTGTTGGTAAAGTTTACACTGAGTTTATAGCGCTATAATGTTATAAACGCTATGTTGTTATAAGCCTAGTCAACATTATGAGCAGCTAATATGAATATACGTAGGTACCTACGTAAATAGTCCAGAATTTTTACTGACTTCAAAAAAGGAGGAGGTTCTCAATTCAGTAGCATTTTTTTTACGGGTTTGTTACCTCATTTACTCCTTCATTTATGGACCTATTTTCAAAATTACCATATGTATCAAAACTCATATCTGATGAGGGATTCTCGAGGAGTTGAGGGAACTCCTAAAAAAATATAGGTACATATACACCGATTTTTACATTTTTAGTTACAAATCAAGCATTTTTATTTAGAAAGTATCATTTGGTGAAGAAAAACTGTTGAAGAAGACAGGCAGCGGAACTCTACAACGCATTACAGCAAATTATTCGCGATTACTACAGTCAGATGTCTATGCCGAGTTTTTGTATTTTCATAACTTAACATTACGCCTGTCTATTTCAAAAGCGGCCCGGCAGAGATGTACAGATTAATGTTTAGAAAGAACTTCTTTTGCAATTGTTAACCGATTTCAATGATTCTTTCAAGTTTTGAAAGATTTTCTTTACATACGAAGAAACTAAAAACTGTTTTTACAAAAAAACTACCGAACCATAACTCCAGTTTCGGAAGTCGTTGGCCCATAATGAACGAAACCGAACAACCAAAGCCACATACTTCCAAAACTGGAGTTATTTTTCACCTGTTAGTGTTTTTTTAAGAAGTCGGTTGTTTTTTTTTTTGTAAAAAAGTTTTTTTTATTTTTTAGTTAAGTAGGTAAATTAAAATAGCTTGAACACGGGTTAGCTGCTGTAAACCATTGAGGAGTTTCTTCAACTGTCTTCTGTCTACATCATTAGATCTACTCCAGGTCTCCATGGTTGCGTCACCTAAACTACATAATATGTGTTCCAAGTATCAACAGAGTCGGTTCACAGGTGAAAATTAGTACGCAAAAAATCATACATTTCTTGTTTTTCTACCTTAGGATTGTTTTTAAAATTATAATATGAGTATAAGGACCCTCTTTTAGATATACCCTTTACAATAAAAAAAAACAAATTATTAAAATCAGACTACTTTGTTAAAAGTTGTGTGTGGTTAAACATAGATACAAAAAAAATATGCGCGTTGACTTGAGAACCACCTTCTTTTTTCGTCATTAAATAAACTATAAAAGAATCGTTAGGCGCCATAAACTTCGTCAGCATCGCTCTGTCAACTGGAAAAGTACCCCGAGTCTATCTTTGTCTATCCATATTATAATGATTATGACGTACTCAGTTTAAACAATTCCAAAAATTAGACGTCACAGGTGGACTTTATCTATGTTAACACGTATGTTTTACGTAGGTAAATAAGGATATGTAATGACCACATACCAGTTGTATTACATGGAACCGTTATCAATTATTTATACACATATTATGTGACGGAGTATCCTGTTTTTAAATATATATCAAAGGTCAATGTTCATTGAATACAAATGGTTAACAACTAGGGAATGCAATCTCGTCTCGCCGAGATCCCAATCTCGCGAGATCCCGGCCATATTTTACGAGATTGAATCTCGTCAAATTTCGTACGAGATCTCGCGAGATAACGAGATCGACAAATGCAGCGTGACGACGTGTATTTCATAGCGCGGCTGCGCGCGAAAAGAATCCTGGCCGGCCGTGCGGCCGCGCCTGGCGCATCTGACAGATGACTTCTGATTTTGCATGCCAAATACCCTGCAAAATCAGAAGTCGTCGGTCAGATGATACTCTCGACATGATGTGTTTTTTTTGAGAAGCCATTTTCAGAGAAACTAACCTGCCTTTCCGTACCTTGATAACTTCATCTGACTTCTACTTTAAACTTCTTTTATTTGATTAATACGATCTCACAACATTTATTTAAGAACTTGTGAAGTTAAGTTTTTGTTTTGTTGTATTTATTTACCATAAGTAATGTTCCTAATTTCCTATTACTCTTAATTATTGAAACTAAAGTAATAATTTACAAAAGACTAAATATAGATAATTATTGTTTTGTTACCAATATTGTAAGAATTTGAACTGATTAGCTACAGTAGGTATAATAATTATAGACATAAACAAATGTTATTAGAGTTAGAGACAAAATAATAAGTACTCTGTTAATTTTTAAAATAAAACTTACATTATTTTTATAACTAAGCAACGCAATTTCTATTTAATTACATATCATGTCAATTACTAGTTCTTAAAACAAGCATTTGCATATGTTTTAATTGCGATTCTCCCAATCTCGCGAGATCCCGTAATTTGCGAGATCTCGCGAGACTGGGTTTTGAGTCTCGCGAGATCTCGCTAGGCGGAAATCTCGTACGAGATTGCATTCCCTATTAACAACACGAGGCCGGTTCTTTTCTAAATCCTGAAAACTACTAAAGAAGTATTTTAATTTAAGTACTTCCCGATTTTCGCAAAGTTATCGAAGTTCCAAATAAACTACAATAGGTACACGCAATAAACATTTTTCGTCATTTTCTACAATATAGTATAAGAAAGTAGAAAGATTTGTTTTTTATAATTATGTTTGTAGCGAATAAACTTAAAAACTACGGGACAGATTACCATTTTTCGCCATTAGATTGCTTCATAATTTTTGAGTAACATAGACTATATTTAACTGTCTAAAATGCGAGGGGTTAGGTATATAAGAAGATGTATAAAATTCACGCGGACGAAATCGCGAGCTAAATGTTAGTTTTACATATCCAGTCGCAGGAACGTGGGAGATGCGTTGGAGAGTTAATTTTGTTTTTAATTTTGTACAATATCATCTGTTGCATCTGTCATTTTATATTCTTATTATTTATAATACTTATTTATTTACATATAATGTATGCCTCTTTGTGGGCTATTGTACATTAATGTATTCATGGCATTACAGTAGGCCCTATCAGAATATCAAGCGCTGCGGTATTTATTGCTTTTCTTTAAATATCGTGGCATCATGCTGAGATAGGGGCCTTTTTTGCCTCGCACAGGTCTTTTGTTTTATTTTTATTTAATATGTTAGTTTTAGTTTTGTACTGTTAAATTCCTGTGCGTGTCCCAAATAAATGTTTTTTCTTTATTCTCTTTCTTTCTTTCTTTTCTAGTTTCCAATAAATAAAAAATCTCCTGAAACTAAAAATATAAGCAACTAGTGGACGTCACGCGGTTTCACCCACGTAGTTCCCATTCTCGTGGGAATACAGGGAATAAAAATAACTTATTTCACCCGAGAATAATATAGCTTCCCAACGATGAAAGAATTTTACAAATCGGTCCAGTAGTTTCGGAGCCTATTCAATGCAAACAAACAAACAAACAATCAAACCTTTTTTCTTTATAATTACTTGTCAAAATTTGACCACCTCAACGTCTTTTAGCTTCAGGTTTTTTCTGTCATCCCGAAAACTACTAATGAAGATTTTTTATTTACTTCCAGATTTCTTCAAAGTCACCCTATTCTCCAGAATCACGCTTCAGAAACTACGAAACTCCACAATCAATTACATAACTCGAAGTGTGACAACCCCGAGGCCTCAGGTTTTTTCATACATCTCTCAAAGTACTAATGAAGTTTCTTTATTTACTTCCAAATTCCTTCAAAGTCATCTTATTCTCCAGATATACGCTTCAGAAATTAAGAAACCACACAATAAACTATATGTGTTGGAGTCTGGCAACTTCGAGGCCTTAGGTTCTTTCTACATCCCGAAAATTACTAAGTAAAGAAGTAGGTACCTATATTCATTTACTTCCAGATTTCTTTAAAGTCGTTCTATTCTTCAGAAAAACGCTTCAGGAACTACGAAACCACACAATACAAATTGGTCTCAGTCTGTCAATCTGTAAGCCTCGGGTTCTTTCCTAAATCCCGAAAACTACTAATAAAGTTTCTTTATTTACTTCCAGATTTATGCGAAGTCACCTAATTCCGCATAACTGTAATTTTAATAAATTTATCGTAGTTTGCAACCACGAGGGCTCAGGTTCTTCCCTACATCCCGCTAATGAGGTAAACAAATTCATTAAATTTATAATTAAACTTAATTGAATTCCATTAATATAGTCCGCTATCGAATTCCGAGAAGACGTGACGCAATACCTGTAAATATTACTAACATATTACTTATGTAAAAAACGTAGTAACAAAAATTTAAAAGAGTATGCTTAGATGGTTTGGTCACGTTGAAAGGATGGATGAAAGGCGACTAACGAAAGGTATTTACAAGGCATGGTATGTAAGTGGGAACGCCGGGAGAGGACGCCCTAGAAGGACATACATAGACCTTATTGGTGAGGTTCTTCAGAAAGGTCAGGTGCGTAGTACTCGCAACCGGCGTGCGTGTATGACAACATGTATGAATCTAAACGAAGCAAAAGAAGTATGTAAGAATCGTAGCACATGGCGCTCTGTAGTTTCTGCCTACCCCCATGGGAAAAAGGCGTGAGTTTATGTATGTATGTTACTTATGTGTTTTGGGTCATGCAGTCTGTTGAGGCCAGATTTTCTAAAACTTGGAGGCATCGTGAATATACACAGCACAACACCACGACTCTCTTGTCCAATGGGTTAGGCGTAGATGTGGACGGATAGAATTAATGTATCATAATTGAATCTAGTTTTCTAAAATTATTATTATTATTTAGCCCGAGTTGTCCCAATGCTGAGCAAAGGCCTCCCTCCATTCCTTCCATCTGTCGCGGTTCTGGGCCACCTCTCTCCAATTCTCAAGGAAGACCTCCAGGTCGTCCCGCCACCTCATTCGTGGTCTGCCGCGGCCCCGTGTCACTGGTTTTTTTTAAATATCAATAAAATATTGGTTACTAGCACTTTGCACGCGACTTCATTCGCGTACATTTTGTGTTTTAACATCCTCCACCACCTAATAGTTTTGAAAAAAAAAATACAGCCTATGATACCCACAAATAATTTGGCTTTCTATTGATAAAATAGTTTTCAAAATTGGTTCAGCAGATCTAGAGATTGACCCCCTATAACGTTACAAATTCACTTACTTAAGGTACCTCTTTATAGTGATCATCATCATCATCATCTGCCTAGCCTTTTCCCAACTATGTTGGGGTCGGCTTCCAGTTTAACCGGATGCAGCTGAATACCAGTGTTTTACATGGAGCGACTGCCTGTCTGACCTCCACAACCCAGTAACTGGGTAACATGATACCCCTTGGTTAAACTGGTTGTCAGACTTTCGGGCTTCTGACTACAAGTAACGACTGTCAAAGATCTACAAATGACAGCCGGGACCAACGGCTTAACGTGCTTTCCGAGGCACGGAGGAGTCTTGGTATGTAATAAATGGTCACCCATCCACGGACCGACCTCGTCAAGCGTAGGCGTACCTCTTTATAGTGATATAAGAGTCAATAACAGAGATCATGTACCTTCTTCTAAGTTTTCTGCACCTACAAATCAACAAAATTGAAGAGTCTTAATCACTCATTACAGCTTTTTTACTAAGTACACATGAAATCACATAATTATAATAAGCTAACCTACGAAATATAAAATATTTTTCTGTTTTTCTGAGTAACCATATTTATCTTAGAAAAAGAATAACGGATCCGCTCAAAGAAAATAAAACCTATGAGATTCCACGGAGACGAAATAACGGGCGCAGTTAGACGCAAATACAGTGTACATACTTGTGTATGTTCATTAGGCAATCTCTATATAACAATATTAACATACCTACCATGTTACACAAATACACATATTATAGCTCTACACATACAATACTATAGAAAAAGCCAGTGATATGATGCAATGCAATGGTCTGCTTTTGTGAATCAGTCCGACTCAGACTTGTCGTACCCTTCCTGGAATCGCGTCTAGACCAGCAAAAGCCCTAGGACACGAAGCGAGCGGAGCGGAGCTAAGATTTGAAAGCGGATTTGGTAAGCAAGTGTTCATTTTTTTCCTTTTAGCTGGTTCCCTTCCCGTTTTAGGAAAGCTTGTCGGTAAATTAGTTAATGCAGTTTGTATTTCCCTAAAAAATAAAGTATTATTTTTTTAACCCCCGACGTAAAAAGAGGGGTGTTATAAGTTTGACCGCTATGTGTGTGTGTCTGTCTTTCTGTCTGTTTGTCTGTGGCACCGTAGCGCTTAAACGAGTGCACCGATTTAGATGCGGTTTCTTTTATTTGAAAGCAGGGTTTCTTGTGATAGTTCTTAGTCATGATTCATCAAATTCGGTTCAGCCGTTTGAATGTTATCAGCTCTTTCGTGTTAATAAAATAACAGCAGATTATGTCGTGATTGGATTTGTTTTGATCATCATTTGATTTTACATACAATGCACTGAAAAAATCTCATAACTGTAACTCTGTAAAACAAAATTAATGCATGTTTAAAAATTTTAAAATAAAAATTAAATTGAAAGGAATCTCCCAAGTACGAGTAGGTATGTATTTAGATTAGCGGCACCCCGACGACGTGACATAAAATTACATGGCTCAATGATAGGAAAGTTTTATTTTTAATCTACATATCTTAAGAATAAAGCAGTGGTTTATCGTATAAATCCTGTTTGTGGGGGGCATCAATCTTATTGCCATCCACTAGAGACTTCGCTAATTGTCTCTAGTGAAGGGCGGCTTTTTGGGAAACTTTCTTATGTAATTTGACGTTCGGTTATACCCAAAGGGCTGGTAATACTCTGCGTATCCAATATAATAATGCGTTCAGGGTGTTGTTGTAACTACCACTCTTCTCCAGTGCGACGTTGATGTTTGCCGATGCACGTGTTGACACTTTGAAAGGTGGCGCAAGAAATCTGCCCCCGTACTTCGCAGGTTGCGTGCCAGTCCCAACATCATTCTGCACTCAATAGCCACCCGGACGGATAATCCGCTTGTATGGGCGTTAGCCGATCGCACAAGATTTCTTTTAGTTATGAAGTATGTGGGAAATGAGTCGCAGGAGTGAATAAAATACGTGTGCACTGTTCGACGGTTCGATTTATTATGTTAGAAAAATATTTAAATCAACCGACATTGGATCGAGTGAATGAACGAACGTGAGAATCGAATGATTGAAGCGAGTCAGTATTTAAGTATCTAAACACTGGTATTTTTGTAATATTCCAACAGTCCCCCTCAAAAATGCGTGTATACAACTCACTTCAATTACATGTAACAATTCATAAACAAAAAAAAACTCTTACATCAATTTACAATAATAGTATTGATTTAGGTATTCATAACAAAATAGAGATAAATAAACAAATTAAGACTTAATACAAATTTAAATTGTGTCTTAAATCTAGAAACCTTTTGGAGGGAATCGCTTTCGTAAATATATCAGCCAGTTGATTTCCTGTGGAAATAAATTCTAACTTTATTATTTTACAAGCGATTTGTTCCCTAATAAAATGGTATTTAATATCTATATGTTTAGATTTTTTATGGTTTGTTGGATTATTTGCGATACAAATGCAACTATTGTTATCTTCGAATATTATAATAGGCTCTTTTATTGGAATCGAAATACTATTCAATAGCGATTTAATCCAGACTGCTTCTCTTACAGCCTCAAATAAAGCCATGTATTCGGCCTCCGTTGATGAGACGGCGACAGTATTTTGCTTACGTGTATTCCACGAAATTGTACAATTATCAAAAGCTTTAAACAAATAGCCTGTTGTACTTTTTCTGTCGTTTACATCGCCTCCCCAATCGGAATCCGCATAGCCAATTATTAATTGCTTAAAGTCACATTTATGGTAAGTTAATTTTATACCAACTGTGCCTTTTATGTATCGCAAAAGATGTTTTAAGCATTTCCACAATTCTTCATTACTTTTAGATTGGTATCTACTCAATATACTTATAGGAGCACAAATATCTGGTCGTGTACAAAGCATTGCATACATAAGACATCCAATTACGTTCCTACAGGGTGCGTCATAGTATGTGTCTGAATTTAAACTCAAGTAGTCTAATTTACAAGGTAAAGGTGATTTAGAAGGGTTACAATCACTCATGGAAAATTTATTTAAAACCTTTTGTAAATAATTAGATTGGTCCAAAGAAATAGTACTATTCGACCTTTCAATTTTGATACCGAGAAATAACTTTATTTCTTTTAAATCAGTCATTTTAAATGTTTGTGAAGTGTATAGAGCAAAATGGCGAAATGAAACGGTGGTTTGAACGTTATCCTTGTATAATTAATTTCTCAACACTTCTGAGTCGCTTAAGGCTACAATTAAGTTAAGACGACAGCGGGGAAATTACTGGACACAGACAAAAAGCTAAGAAGACGATATCGAGTCAACTAGCAGAACTTAGGTCTACGAGCAAGTCTAGATTTGGTTGTAAGTTCAAGCGTGTACTGTTCGGGAGGTCAAAACGAGTACTGATCTACATGACGATGCTTTATCGCTATTAGGCAAGTCATATGCTCCGATGAAAGCCGAGCTTTGCCGAACGCGCCCGAAGTTGCGTTCGGAAAGGCAGCGACCAGAACATTACAATTTTAAGCCTATATTTTGTATAGTGTAAATAATTATGCGTATTGTTAAATTTGTAAATAAATATTATGTGTGATGTAAATATAGCAACTAAATAAATATGTAAATATACTTCTAATAAAATATGTTAGTTTTCACCCACAGACAATGATCGTGTTTTGTGTTTGAAGTTTTTTGGTCTTTGGTTTGACGTTTGTTCAAATTTGACAGTTCGGTGTAACGGGACAATAAGGAAAAGTTTTGTATTGTGGAGTGTTTACAATTATAAAAAGTTTAAATTAATATTACGAATTCATACGAATTCCGGTGTAGCTGTGACCGCTACACTACTCCCCCCCTGAGACCGTGGCTACTTAGCTACGGGTGATAGTAGTCCGGGAAGCGAACGGTGCGGCCGGAGCGTGTTTTCTTCTCGACGGTGGGCTGCGGTGGCGTTGGTGCTGTGTTTGCGACCGTTGGTGCGCTGGTTACACCGGAGGGACTGTAGTCTGCGTTATTGAGGTAAGCGGGTTTCAACCGATCTACGGTTACTGTGGTTTCCTTTCCGTTTACCTCAATACGGTACGTTTTGTCGCCTCTTTGCAGGACTCTGTAGGGGCCGGTGTACGGCGGGTCTAGCGGTCGGCGAACGGCGTCATGTCGCAAGAATACATGAGACGAAGTTGACAAGCTGTCGGGCACGTAGAACGGCTTGTTGCCGTGTCGACTCGCCGGTTCTGGAGACAGCTTCGCCATGTGATGCCGGAGTCTTGACGCGAAGTCGGTGTAGTCGACTGTGCTGGTGAGTGTGGGGGCGATGAACTCGCCTGGGAGTCTTAGGGGCTCGCCGTAAACGAGCTCTGCCGCTGATGCTTTGACGTCTTCCTTCCAGGCGCTGCGGATGCCGAGCAGCACCAGGGGTAGTGCTTCGGTCCAGTTGGTGTCTGTGTGGCAGCGGATGGCTGCCTTCAGCTGGCGGTGTAGGCGTTCCACCATGCCATTACAGGCTGGGTGGTATGCTGTGGTTGGGCGGTGCTGGCTACCGAGGGTCTCCGTGATGGTGTGGAACAGCTTGCTCTCAAACTGCCTGCCCCTGTCGGTAGTGATGCGCTGGGGGCAGCCAAAGCGGGACACCCAGCCGGTGATGAAAGTGCGGGCGCATGTCTCCGCTGTGATGTCCGCGATGGGGTACGCCTCAGGCCAGCGGGTGAAGCGGTCGACCACAGTTAGTATGTACCTGTAATTTGATGACACGGTCAGTGGCCCTACTATGTCCATGTGGACATGGGAGAAGCGTTGGGAAGGGACAGGGAAAGCGGAGGTGGGACTGGTTGTGTGCCGCGAGATTTTGTTCTTCTGGCACTCTACGCACTCTCTGGTCCAGGCCCTGCAGTCCTTCTTTAGGCCAGGCCAAACGAAACGCTCAGAAATCAGTTTGACTGTGGCCTGTCTGCCGGGATGGCTCAGCTGGTGTAGTTTTTGGAACACCTGCCTCCTGAAGGGTTCTGTAACATAAGGGCGGGTGTTACCAGTGGAGACATCACAATATAGTTCAGTGCCTGAGTCCGTGAAATGCACTTTACACAGCTTGAGTGACGTGCTGTTGTTATTTAAGAGCCCCTGCAGCTCGTGGTCTGTTTCTTGGGACTGTGCAAGAGCTGTGTAATTACACGCCGGTACTGCCACCGACTCCACACGCGACAGCGCGTCTGCCACAATGTTGTCCCTGCCTGCGACAAACCTGATATCCGTGGTGAATTGAGCAATGTAGTCCAGGTACCGGTATTGCCTCGGTGAACAGTTGTCACGGTTGTGTGCGTACACATATGACAGGGGTTTGTGATCCGTGTAAATGGTGAAGTGCCTACCTTCAACCATGTGGCGGAAGTATCTGACTGCGTCGTAGATGGCTAAGAGCTCCCTGTCATAAGGGCTATACTTTTTCTGTGAAGCTGACAGTCGCCTAGAGAAAAATGCTAGTGGGTTCCATGTGACACCTGCCTTCTGCTGTAATACTGCACCCATAGAAGTGTCTGAAGCGTCTGTAAATATCGCGAGTTCGGCGTTGGGCTCTGGGTGAGCAAGCAGAGCTGCCCTAGATAAGCCACTTTTACAAGCGTTAAAAGCGTCTAGCATTTCTTGCGATAGATTAATTGTTTGTGTTCTCTTTGTTTTAGGTCCTGCCAGAACTACGTTGAGTGGCGCTTGTAAGCGAGCGGCATCTGGGACAAAGCGGCGGTAAAAATTGAACATACCCAGGAAGCGACGCATCTCCTTGACAGTCTTGGGAGCTGGGAAGTCCTGGATTGCCTGCACCTTCTCCTGCAGCGGGCGAACACCTTCTTCGGATACTTCGTGTCCTAGGAAAGTTATGGTGGTACGGCCAAACTCACACTTTGCCGAGTTAATAATAATTCCATACTGGGATAACCGCTTCAGAAGCTGATGCAGGTGCTCGGTGTGCTGGGCTGCTGTCTCTGAGAACAAGAGAATATCGTCTAAATAACAGTAGCAGAACGGCAGCCCGCGCAGCACCTCGTCCATGAACCGTTGGAACGTTTGAGCGGCATTCCTGAGGCCAAAGGTCATGAATGGAAATTCGTACAGTCCGAAAGGTGTTGTGATCGCTGTCTTGTGAACGTCGGCTGGCTGGACTGGTATCTGATTGTATGCTTTAATGAGATCGATTTTGCTATATATTCGGCTGCCAGCCAGCTGATGTGAGAAGTCCTGTATATGCGGGATGGGGTATCTGTCCGGAACAGTACGGGCATTGAGTGCCCTGTAGTCACCGCATGGCCGCCAGCTGTTGTCCTTCTTAGGAGCGAGGTGAAGTGGGGACGACCACGGACTCTCTGACGGCCGTGCTGTGCCGTTAGCCAGCATAGCCTCGAACTCCCTCTGTGCTGCCTTCAGTTTGTCTGGTGCAAGACGGCGAGGTCGTCCAGTGATAGGCGGACCTGGTGTAGTGCGGATGTGATGTTCGGTACCGTGACTGACCTGTTTCTGTGTTCCAGCAGGCCGCGTGACTTCCGGGTACTGGCGAAGTATCTCGTGGTACTCCGTGTTGCCTCCTACGGACTTCACTGAGGCGATCATTGCTGCTGATTCGGCCGCTGGCGACGCCGGCGAAGACAGTTGGGTCAGCCCATCGATTAGCCGGTGACTTTTGAGGTCTACCAAGATGTTATAATGCGCCAAGAAGTCGGCGCCTATGATTGCCTTGGTGACGTCTGCAACCACGAACTTCCACGTGTACACGCGGCGAAGCCCTAAATTCAAGTGGAGCTCCACCCAACCGTACGTGTCGATGGCAGTTCCGTTTGCCGCGTATAACTGGTACGCCGTCCTGCTGCGCTGCTGTCGTAGGGCTGCACGTGGGTATACGCACAGATCGGACCCTGTGTCTACTAAAAACGTGGTTTTAGAGTCCCGATCTGTTACGAATAGGCGGCGTGGTTTGTGAGGGCAGCCATTTGCCGCTATTTCCGGCTGCCGACGGCGTTTCCCGCGTACGTACATGGCGACCTGCACCGCGTGGCCCTGTCACCGAAACTGTTGTGGTACCAGCAGTGAGCGTCGTTCCACGCGCTGCTGGAGCGCGAGCGACTGCGGCGTCGGCTTGGGGTCGGTTCTCTGTCACCACGCCGGTACCTATCTGTGGAGCGCGATCGATGGTGTACCTGACCTTGCTTTTGTAGAGCCGCCACCTGTAGACATAACTCCGCCATGCACTGTTTCAGCTCCGCGATGTCACTGCTGGTGCTCGTGCTCGCCACGGCGGGAGGTGTCGTGAGCGCTGGCCGCGTTGGCGCGATCTCGTGCACGCGGTCGGCCAAATCTGCGACAGACTGAAGCGGAAGGTTAGGCTGGGAAGCTATTACCGTCTGTATGTTCGTCGGCAACCTGCTCGCCCACAACGTGGCTAGGAATGTGTCTGGAACATGTGGTCCGGCCAAAGTCTGCAGGTGCCGCAAGAACTGTGATGGCTTCCGGTCGCCGAGCTCCTCTTGAGTGAGGATTTGCTGAACCCTTTTTTCACGCGAGTCGGATAGTCGACGTATGAGCTCAGCCTTCAGCTTGGCGTACTTGTCCTGTGCTGGTGGGTTCTCTATTATGTCCCGAGCTTCTACCATGTAGCGATGGTCTAGCTGACCCACGACCGTGTAGAATTTTGTGGTGTCGGCGGTAATGCCGGCTATTGTAAACTGACCTTCTACTTGTGCAAACCAAAGTGTCGGCTCCTCAGGCCAGAATGGCGGCAACTTCACGCTGACTCTGCACACGTCCTGCTTGACCATTGCTGCGTCCGCCTGCGCTCCCTGCTCTGCTCCGGTAGGCATCTTTGCTCCGCGTGGCTACTGTGCTCTTTGACGGGGTCACCAATGAAGTGTATAGAGCAAAATGGCGAAATGAAACGGTGGTTTGAACGTTATCCTTGTATAATTAATTTCTCAACACTTCTGAGTCGCTTAAGGCTACAATTAAGTTAAGACGACAGCGGGGAAATTACTGGACACAGACAAAAAGCTAAGAAGACGATATCGAGTCAACTAGCAGAACTTAGGTCTACGAGCAAGTCTAGATTTGGTTGTAAGTTCAAGCGTGTACTGTTCGGGAGGTCAAAACGAGTACTGATCTACATGACGATGCTTTATCGCTATTAGGCAAGTCATATGCTCCGATGAAAGCCGAGCTTTGCCGAACGCGCCCGAAGTTGCGTTCGGAAAGGCAGCGACCAGAACATTACAATTTTAAGCCTATATTTTGTATAGTGTAAATAATTATGCGTATTGTTAAATTTGTAAATAAATATTATGTGTGATGTAAATATAGCAACTAAATAAATATGTAAATATACTTCTAATAAAATATGTTAGTTTTCACCCACAGACAATGATCGTGTTTTGTGTTTGAAGTTTTTTGGTCTTTGGTTTGACGTTTGTTCAAATTTGACAGTTCGGTGTAACGGGACAATAAGGAAAAGTTTTGTATTGTGGAGTGTTTACAATTATAAAAAGTTTAAATTAATATTACGAATTCATACGAATTCCGGTGTAGCTGTGACCGCTACATTTGCATAAGACTGTTTTTATAAAATTGTAATGTATTTGGATTTTTAGTGGAAATAATTAAATCATCGACATATAATACTATATAAACATTTTTATCTATACCATTTTTATCTAATACATATAGACAAGGGTCTACTTTAGAATTTTTAAATCCCATATCTTTAAGAACGAGATCTAAACGCTCAAACCAGCATCTGGACGATTGTTTAAGGCCGTACAAAGTTTTGTTTAATTTACACACTTCATTATCTTTAGCTAAAATACCTTCAGGCACCTCCATATAAATGTTTTCCTTTAGTATTCCATTAAGGAATGCAGTCTTAACATCCATATGGTGTACCTCCAAATCAAATTGTATTGCCAAAGCTAAAATGAACCTGAATGTTGTTATCCGTGCTACTGGTGCGAACGTTTCGTCATAATCCTGTAAATACTCTTGAGTAAAACCTCGAGCAACCAAGCGAGCCTTGTAACGTACCGGCTCACCTAATTCATTATTTTTAATAGTAAAAACCCATTTGCAACTAATTATATTAACATCTTTCGGTTTTTCTACTAAGGTCCACGTTCGGTTGCTTCGAAGCGACTCAATTTCGCTCTGTACAGCTTTCAACCATTTGTCAGAATCATTTCTATCAAATATATTTTTAAATGATGATGGCAATGATTGCACAGTAATTAATGATAATAGTAAATCAGGATCATGCATCCGTTTATAGTCTTTTGGGGGTAGATTGAGAATTCTTTCACTTCGCCTTAAATTAGGTTGACTTCCTAATGACGAATTTTCGTTCAAAGGATCTTGTGGTAGATTTTCTATTAGTTTTGCCGAATCATTGTCAGACTTACTAATTTCTGAGGGTATTATTATTAGTTTCGCTGAGTCATTGTCAGGCTTACTAATTTTTGAGGGAATCAGAATGTCGTCACTATCGCTAGGTGTTGGTCGCGACGTTACGTTAAATTCATCAAATATGACATCACGGGCTATAAATATATCATTATTTTCAACATTAAATAATCTATAACCATTTGCGTCGTAACCAACTAATATTGACTTTTGAGATTTTTCATCAAATTTAGTTTTGCTTGTTTTAATATGCACGTAAGCAGTAGCGCCAAACATTCTTAAATTATTTATTTTCGGTTTTCTACCATGCCACATTTCGTATGGTGTTTTATTTGTCAGAGATTTAGTTGGGAGAATGTTTGTCAAATATGTAGCTGTTAACACAGCTTCGCCCCAGAACATTTTGTCCAACTTCGCACTTGCAACCAATGTTCGAGCCATTTCGGTTAACGTACGATTCATTCTTTCCGACACACCATTTTGTTGTGGAGTGTAGGGTACCGTTAAATGATACATTACCCACTTTTCAACACAAAATTCTTTGAACTCGTTAGAAAGATACTCTCGCCCGTTATCGCAATACAGATTAACAACTTTAGAATTAAATAAGTTTTCACTTTTTGCTAAATAATCCTTGAAACATTTAAAAACTTCTGGCTTGGAATGCATTAAATAAGTAACTGTATAATGTGTAAAATCATCAACAAAAATAGTAAAATAATTTTTATCATCAAATGTGGGTGGAGTTATAGGACCGCAAACGTCAGAATGAACAATAAAAAGTGGTCTGTTGTTTTTGGACTTATCTTTTGATTTAGCAAAGGGTAGTCGTGACTGTTTACCAAGTATGCACGACTCGCACAACTCTTCACTAGGAATCACATCATTGATTATATGATTATCCTCAATTAGGCGTTTTAAAATAATAAACTTTTGTTTATTCAAATGACCAAGACGTTTGTGCCATAAGTCATAAGTTGTAACATTTTCAGATAAATTTAAATGACGTTGAGGTCTATGTTGTACTTTGAAATATAATTTAAATAGATTATTACTACTTACGCCTGTCATTAAGCACTTATTATTTTTATAAATGTGAACTTTATTATTATTAAAAAGAACCGACATACCTGCTTCCTGGATACGATTAACCGATAATAAATTATAAGGTACATCAGGTGAGTAAAGAATGTCGTCAATCGAACCTTGACAACCTAGATTAGTTATAATTTTAATTTGTCCTTTACCAAATGCGGGAATGCTTGTGCCATTTTTAGCTACTCCAATTTTTAACGGGGTTGATAATTGTAAGTATGATGAGAAAAATATTTTAGTATTTACAATGTGGTCAGTTGCACCCGAATCTAAAAGAAAACAAACAGAATCATTAGTAGAATTAAGATGAGAGTGAGATAACTTACATGCTGTAAACATAAAAGCGAAACTGTCCTTATCATCGCTGCGGGTCTGCGTTGTATTTGCAGATGGTGCATGGTTACTACTGCCGCTATCTTGTTGAATCTTCTTAAAGAAACGGCAATCCTTCTTTACATGATTTCTTCGACCGCAATGATCACAAAATAATTTTGAAATCTTATGCATTGTGTTTCCAGCGTGTGGTTTCTTCTTATATTGAGAATTATCTCGAAACTTTCTTCTATCGAAATTAGATCTTGGTGTAAATTTATTTGTAGACGCATGTAATATCTTCAGCTCAGTTGTAGTATCTGCCTTTATTTTCACTTCTTGATCCAAAAGGCGGGTTTTCACAAACGCTAGATTTAGTTGTTCTTCTCCTAATGTTTCTAATGCTGTTATCACACCATCGTAAGAAGTAGGTAGGGTTAACAATAAGTGTGATACTTTGTCCATCTCATCTAATCTTGCTCCAGCAGCAATCAGTTCGGTAATAATGTTATCGAAATTATTGAAGTGTTGAAATAACGTTACATCCGGCTTCAATTTTAAATTTAGTAGTTGTTTTCGGAGAGCTAATTGTGTAGCCAAGCTCCGTCTTTCGTAAATTTTGTCCAAGTTATCCATAATGCATTTTGCCGTAGCAGAATCTTTAGCAAAATTCAAAAATGCATCGCCTAAATGTTCCACTATCGTACCTTTTGCCAGCATATTTTTCTTGTTCCATTCTTCATCTGGGTTTGATGGCGGTAGTTCATCGACGACACATAACACTTGCAATTCTCCTAAAAGGGACCTGACGCGGAATTTCCACGTGCTATAACGTTCACCGTTGAATTGTTGAATGTTTCTTTTACCACGCGACTCCATTTTTAAATAATTTTAAACGAACTTACAGTTGCTTATTTTCGAACACTAATATAATCTTAACACTGTATAACTGCGTAGCCTGGGCCCATAACCTGTGGGAAATGAGTCGCAGGAGTGAATAAAATACGTGTGCACTGTTCGACGGTTCGATTTATTATGTTAGAAAAATATTTAAATCAACCGACATTGGATCGAGTGAATGAACGAACGTGAGAATCGAATGATTGAAGCGAGTCAGTATTTAAGTATCTAAACACTGGTATTTTTGTAATATTCCAACAAAGTACTAACCAGCTGAGTAAGATTGTTACTAATACAGTGGATCTCATTTGTTGTCTAAAATAATAATAATTAATAAATAAAAAGTGCTGACCCTCAGCCAAGTCTGAATAAAATAAATTACTTTTTATTTTCATTTAAACTCGGAGTCTAGATTTGGGCCCGGTTATGACTAACACATTACTGGGGAAATGTGGTTGTATCATTGTCACACTTAGGTGTTTCTAACTTTTTTTTAGAATTTATTTATGTAAAAACAGTAATAATCATACTTACATCAGATTATTAATCCGTAAACCTCTATTCCGTGCCAAAAGACTCATCGTAGAATAAATGCCTGATATAATGTTATGTTATTTTATCTTATCAATCAACACGCAGTCGACCTTTACTTCTACTTCATTGTTTTACTTCGGCCCTTTCCTGGAATCGTGTCTAGACACGGACAAGCCGAGGACACAGTGTCGGGCGGCGGAGCGGATAGCTTTTCAAGCGGATATTGTCGAATACTACATTATAACTTTTTTGATTTCTTTCAAGTTTTTTTATTATTGACTAGTGATCGAGATTCGACCGTATTTGAGAAAAATATAACTCTTTTGTAATGTAACTAACCTTCAAAATGATTAACAGAAAATTACAATTTTACTTAGCATTTCTGTGCCTATGTCACTGTTTCCAAAAGGTTGCACTATGGTTACGTTATAAACTTACGTTGGTACGTTGGTACCAACGGTACGTTTTTGTTTGGTTTTGGCAGAATTAATAAACATCTAAAATTTTCGTAAAGTATGGATGTTTTATTTTACCTAATTTACCATACATAAACGTATAAAACTATTAGGTTTCTGCACTCCATATATACTTTCAGTATGCCAAACCTCACAGTTTTCCTTGTGCGCAATTTTCTTTAAAAGGGATCCAAAGTTTTTGGTTAGCGTAATAATACCTATATAAATTTATTTTTATATCTCTATATTTTCCATATCCTGCGCTTGACCCAGATAAATATTTTCCTCGCTTTATTTTCTTTGTATTAAGGTTTTTGAACGAAAATTTTAAGACGAACATGCGAGGTAGACGTTACGCCATCACGATCAGCTATTTTTTACTCTTACTTTTTTTTTCTTTTCTTTTTGTCGTTTTAAGACATATAGGTCTGAAATAAATGAATATTATGTACAGAACAAGCATTTTTAATAATAAACTCGCTCGAGTTCACTTAAGGAGTAGGAGTGTTTATGCTAAACCCGCAGAAAGTGTTAGGTACTTGCGTATAAAAAGCTCAAAGTGTCTCTTCTGATCGCGACGGACACTTAGGTCCATTTGGCACAGCCGTGACGCACAGAATACAATTTGATTGTTAGTACTGGTTAGTAGGTACTGGTTGTGACTGCTTCGTTGGTCTAGAGGCCGTAAGTGCTAATCCCCAGGTTGGGCAAAGTGTTGTTGAGTTTTTCCATCTAGAATTTCTCAGAATCAGCCCAGAGTCTGGATTTTGTGCTCGATTGGTGGCAATAGTGCTCGTCCCCTTTTACACGGGACTTTACTGGCAATATGTTGGAGTACTACAGGTACACCTGTGCCTAACCCTTCGGGGATTACAGAGGCGTGATGTTATGTTCTGGTTAGTATTTTTGTGTGCCTTAACCTGGGTCAAATCAATTTAATTCCCTGCTACATATTACCAAAGTATAAATATTATTACAGTAGGACGACGCCTTTGATCTCTGGAAAAATGCCGACAACGTCTACACGCGTTAACCCTGAATAATACCTCCCGAACTACTAACATAGTTTTGTTCACAGTTCGGGAGCGGCTTTCCCACGTCTCGCCCCTTACACCCCACACGATTGCCCTGTCTAGACGGCTTCGTCGGACGACTGTAGGTTTTTAGACTGTGATATTACTATAAGTTCGATTTGTGTCTGGTTGCAATATATCCATAACACGAATGTGTTTAGAGACAAATAACTATGTTTATCAGTTATCTATACTCATAGCAGAAGCTCTGCTTTGTTTGGGACTCGATGACGTTGTGTGAAAGTTATGGAATATTTTTATACTTATTTTACTTCGTCCTTATTGTTTAATATAGTGACAATACGTAATATTAAATATTTAAAAAGGACATTGTAGTACTGTAATTATTTAATTTTATGTTCGCAGGTACACAAGGTTAAGGGTCTATCTCTCATGTTTGTGGTGGTAGTTCCAATCCGGGCAATTACCAATGTGACTTTTTCAATTTCTCTAGTACTTTGGAGGGATGAGGAACAGGGTGTAAAGTTCTTCACCCACCATTGAAAAGGGAGGATCCTCCAACCAGACGGGTGTTGTGTTTGGTGGGCTAACTACTGCCCGACGGTTGTTGTCGGGAGGAACTTGTATACGTTCAAAGTGCGCGGATAACTCTAATACCGCGATGTAGGATATCGGTCATTAGTTCGTATGTGGCGAGATAGATGTCGCTACAGTACTTTCTAAGTTTATCTTAGACATCATGGACATCAGTGAAGGATAGCATCGTGACACGAACTTGTAGTTACTAAAATTTTGAAATCGCGAACCCTTCTTGAGCATGCGTGGTGATCAATGCTCGTGTCTTCTGTGTATCAGAAGAGGCTTTTTTCTTGCCAGTTAACAGGCTGCCAATTAGGTTGCAAGATATGATAGCCCGACTTTGTTATTAGGTACTTATTTTATGGTCTGTGCTGTTCTTCGCTGGAACAAATCTGCTCTTTTGAAGATATTCAATTCAATTCAATTTATTTAATTAAAATAACAACTCAAAATATTATAAATTATCCGTGTTCGGGGTAATTGATTAATTAATAAAAAATAAATAAAATAAAAATAAATAATTCAAAACACATACAATACTTAAAATAATAATAATACAATAAAGAACACACAAAATCATGCATGACCTTAATTCGTCGTAATTATGTGTAAAAACAGCTAGATATTTCGTAGATACTTGCTAACATTTCAACAACCATCAATAGATTTTCAAGTCAGCTTCCAGTATATCCGGATCCGTTCCGATGATGGAAAAGGCATGGCGGAATTAAAACTTTAAGACCCTCTTTCATATTTTGTTTTTTTTTTCACAACCAACTGTCATCATTTTTGGCGCTAAACCAGTTCCTAAACTAAGTTTTCCCCAGGACTGACGCGATTAACAATACATGACTCATACAGGGGTGACAAGAAAATTAAGGAACTATTTGTGTGAGTTGCATGACTCATTCCTACGTCACAAGTCCTTACACACGTAAGATCGCATGGGATTTCCGTATTGTTTTATATTTATTACTTGCTGAGTGGTTGCCGACTAAAACATTCTTAGTATGGCCTATTCATTCATAATTAATTTTCACAAGCGTTTATATATGTAAGTGCTGAGCATTTCGTGACTAATTTAGATCGGTCGGCTTCCAGTTGAATCAGATGCAGCTCAATACCAGTGTTTTACATGGAACGACTGCCTGTTGGACATCCACCACCCAGTTACTGTGTTACGTTACGATACCCCTCGGATAACTGGATGATCGCACCTTGTATTACATGGTTCTGACGCCAGCACGTCAAGTTACCCCAATGAGTCAAATTTCTTTGATCGTTTTTCAACTTTATGTTAAACAGCAGAATAAGGTATTCAATTGGGAAAATTTGACACATTGGGGTAACTTGATGTGCTCATGTGCTGGCGTCTGTACCTCCATAGTTTTCGCATAATGTCGGTGTTCGAGCCTTGGTCACGCTCAGGGCGCACTGAACTAGAACTGCCGTAACTCAGATCTCAGGTTAGGTAATAAAACACCTGAATTTCAACGTACTATTTTTTTTTATTCTTAATTGAACCTAAAATACCTCCGAGGTCGTTAACTCGCGGAGAATCTTAACACCGCGACGTACTATCGTGACGTATTTTGACAACGCCATCTATTGAAATCAATCTGCACTATATTGAGCTTGAACAGTCGGTGTATTATAATTTATAATAGCACATCTCTAATTATCATAACATAACATCACGCCTATCATTCCCAAAGGGTTAGGCAGAGGTTTACCTGTTGTAAACCTATATTTCGCCAGTTATGTTAAAGTCCCATGTTATAGGACAACAACAACAACAACAACGGAAATCGAACCAAGGACCTCCATTGCAATCGCGCTTCAACGAAGAATAAAACGAAGAATATAGTCGTAACCTATTTTCTTATAACGTATTTTCATTACATTATTGACGTATACATTGTGCAAAATCGGAATA
This sequence comes from Euplexia lucipara, assembly GCA_921972225.1. Classification (NCBI taxonomy): domain Eukaryota; kingdom Metazoa; phylum Arthropoda; class Insecta; order Lepidoptera; family Noctuidae; genus Euplexia; species Euplexia lucipara. Next base: position 10,648,378 of record OV179167.1, on the reverse strand, counting down.
ATCAAAAACGACCAAAGTCCAACAAAAACCCGCTCATAAACTTGAACAGCAGGAAAGTTACCGTTATTATTTATTTACGTAAAATACCATCTATTTAGAAGCCTAAATTATTAGTAAAGCCACATTATTAGTTTAAAGTCAGTGTATATTTCCATGATTAATAACTCTATCGTTTATTTCCTATAGCGTCATTAGTGTCCTAACATTTTGATATGCGTCGAGTTTAAAGTCAAATAATCTACAAACGAGTAAAATAAAATACAAAAAAAACCAGCCCTGTAAAAAGGAAAGTACCTGCAGGCGTCGGCCTGGCGATCAGAGGTCGTGAGTTCGATTCCCACCCATTGCACTATATTCGACAGGCCTGTTGGTCTAGTAGTTAGTGACCCTGACTGCTATGCCGGAGGTCGTGGGTTCGATTCCCACCCAGGACAAATGTTTGTGTGATGAGCACGATCATTTGTTCTGTGTCTGGGTGTAATTTATCTATAATATGTATGTATTTAGAAATATATAAGTATGTTTATCAGCTGTTTAGTACCCATAACACAAGCTCTGCTTAGCTTGGGACTAGGTGGCGTTGTGTGGAATATTATATTATTAATATTTTTTCCTATTAAGTCATCTGTGTCAAAATGTTGGTCTTCGTCAAGTTCAAAGTCAAATAATCTAAAAACGAGTAGAATAAATACAAATATGTTTTTAAGAAAAAAAATCGTTTATTTTGTAACTAGACTGTTCAAAATGGATTAGTATTAGTATACTTAGATGGTACCAAACTAGGTGTCTTGGGCATTATTATAAAGGAAGTTTGATAGCCTCATCGAAACTACAATAGTAAATTTACAAGCAAAGACTAAGGACTATAAAAGGAAAACTAATACTGAAAATAATGATAAAGTGTAAATAAAAAGTAAAGGGTTCCGTATATCTAAAACTGTCATTATAACTATACCTACTATTAACGCACGCTCTAAGTTTTGTACCGTACCTTTGTACGAATCAAGTTAATTGAAATTGATGATAAATTTATTGTTAATTAAGACAATGCCTTTTCCTCATGTTCTAAATAAGGAATATTGATTTACGGTTAGTTATATAACCTGAATCATAGTGTTACTAGCTCTGCTTCACGGTTTCACTCGCACAATAGTGTCTCTCAAACTCTTACGGTTTTCGCAGTGCATGCCAAAATATCTCTAAGATGTCAGAATTTTTCTGTGACTTATTTTTATTTTTTTGTTACACCTACACAATACCTAAACTCCATTTATAATAGAAATTAAAATAAAGAGGCTCGTAGAAGCAGAAATGCAGAACATTTTATTTTAAAGTTAAGTGAAAACAATTTTTATTCAAATTGTTTTATTTCAAATTTAGAAGATAATAAGTTAAACGAAGAACGTGACCATGTATTGTTCATCCCTGCTTCAATTAGGTTTCTATCATTGATACTGTAATTTTCAACTAAAATAAAATAATATAAATAAATGTCGTGATAGCCCCGAGGGTAGGTCATCTACCTCTCATGCAAGAGGTTGCGGTTCCAATCCGGGCAAGTACCAATGTGACTTTTTCAATTCATATGTACTTCTAAGATCATCTTAGACATCATTGACATCGGTGAAGGAAAAACATCGTGAGGAAACCTGGACTTATAGTTAATATAAGTTTGAAATCGCCAATCCGGCTTGAGCAAGCGTGGTGATCAATGCTCGAGCCTTCTCTGTATGAGAAGAGACCTTTGCCCTGCAGTGGGACAGTAACAGGCTGGTAGTATTATTATTATTATAAATAAATGAAATCCACATTATTTCTTAAAATAAATTATTGCAATGGTTACAACTTAGTGTGATAGCTGCTGTGAAAATAGATTACAATAAATTCGGCGTCTATCGTAATTGTAACATGCTTAATTGTACTTTCGCCTCAAAGTGTGTATTAAAAACAACCCTTTTTAACTTCTGTTTAATGCTATTGTTAAAGCTAAACTCTTATAAACGCGCAAAGCACTCACACTTAGCACCGCGCTCCTGACTTACATAAATTAATTATTATTTATCGGTCCAGGTTTATTTATTTAATACTTCAAGCACACAAATGTACATAGGCGGACTTAATGCCTTAGGTTTCCTCAATTTTCTCATAGAGAGAAGGCACGGGCCTTCTTTTCATGATAAGAGGTTTTTTATTCTGCTGGAGTCATTTTATTTACAGTTTCCAGACACTTAATTATGAATTACTAGCAGACTTCCCGCGGTTTCACCCGCGTAGGTCCCGTTCCCGTGGGAATACAGGGATAAAAAGTAGCCTACGTGTTAATCCAGGGTCTCGGCTAACTCCATACCAAATTTTATTGAAATCCATTCAGTAGTTTTTACGTGAAAGAGTAACAAACATCCATCCATCCATCCATCCTCACAAACTTTCACGTTTATAATATCAGTAGGATATAAGTAGGATAACTTGTACTCACAAATGAATAATAACTGCCTCGGTGGTCTAGTGCTCAAGTGTTACTGCTGAGCATGAGGTTCCAGGTTCGATACCGGGCCGGGCAAAGTGCTATCTATACTAATATTATAAAGAGGAAAAGTTTGATTGTTTGCATTGAATAGGCTCCGAAACTACTGGACTGATTTGAAAAATTCTTGTACCGTTGGGAAGCTACGCTATCCCCGGGTGACATAGGGTACTTTTAATCCCTATATTCCCACGGGTACGGGTACTACGCGGGTGAAACCGCGTGACGTCTGCTAGTTATATTGAATTTTTCAGTAGTAGCCCGGAGTCTGGATTCGTGCCCGATTGATGGCAAAAGGCTCGCCCCCTATTATATGAGACTTTAACATAACTGGCGAAAATGGGTGTAGGTACTACAGGTACACCTTTGCCTAACCCTTCGGCGATTACAGGCGTGGTTTTATATAATGTATGTAATGAATAATAACCTTAAGTAGGTATCTCGTGGTAAAAATGATTTCTGGACTTTGCTTTTAACCACCTAGGTACTACTTTTTAAATTAATTACCTAACTTTACAACTACAATTTTATTACTAATTTATACATACATACATACATACATACATAAACTCACGCCTTTTTCCCATGGGGGTAGGCAGAAACTACAGAGCGCCATATGCTACGATTCTTACATACTTCTTTTGCTTCGTTTACATTCATACATGTTGTCATACACACACGCCGGTTGCGAGTACTACGCACCTGACCTTTCTGAAGAACCTCACCAATAAGGTCTATGTACCTATGTCCTTCTAGGGCGTCCCCTCCCGGCGTTCCCACTTACATCTGCCTTGTAAATACCTTTCGTTAGTCGCCTTTCATCCATCCTAATTAATTAATTACTAATTTATACTTTATTATTTTGTCATTTTTAAACATAGATGCAGTTGGGGCTTATCCATAGTATGATTGTTTTCTAAATCACTCTGTATGATGAGCCATGAAACAATAAAGACGTTTCTTCAGAAAGTGATTCAAATAGTGACGCACAGTATACTCTCAATGCTTTGTTTGTACGTCTGTCTGTCTGTAGTACAGTTATGTGCTAAAAAGGTATCATTAAACTTTATATATGCAGAGCAGCTGGAAGGACGACACGACTTTTTCTTATTTGTATGTCACTGTCGTCACTGAGCATTATAATTTCTGGTGTTAAAGGGTGAAAACAACATTCGTACTGAAATTAAATTACGTTTAATTTATATTTCTTCAACATGAATTAGAATCTAAAACTATCAACTCTCCATACAAAACTCGATCAACTGTTCGGATATAAGTATGGAGAGTTGATTTTTTTTGTCTGTTTTCGAAAAAGTCTTAGAACAAGTGTTGTTGTTTATGATGTTAGTAATCTACTCCTGCGAGGTTGTTGGTGTTTTACAAATAACCCTGTATAATAAAACTAATTAAAATATATTAAATATGTACACTTAAACTAACTACAAATAAAATAGTAATAAAAAACCCCAAGTAAAACACTTTCAAAACACTTAGGCATCGAAGTTCTCCTCCCCATAGCTGTCATCTGGAAATGTACCCAGAAGACTGGCAGCATTACCACGTTGGATGGCAATGCTAATTCTTTGGCCAAAGACATAAACTTTTTATTAAACATGCATACAGAGGAGCTTGTTGCTAAAAAAATATAGCCTCACAGGTTGATCGAAGGTAAAATAAGTAACGTTTGACTCTTCCGTGCCTCGAACAGCACGTACACTTAGTTGTAGACAGATGATGACAGTTCCAAGCCATTATTGCCGAACCATCGTTAAAAGCCAAAAGATGTCCTGGAGTAACATGAAATATATTTTTACAAGTACCTACTTTCACATGGAAAACAAGTAAAAATTAATTAAAACTAATCGGTACTAATCGGAAGTCGGTATTTTACTATCATGACTTCTATTAGAAGGAACACCGAACAGAGTTCCGAGGTCACAGTCTCCTTCGAAGTCCAGACATTATCGTAGTCAGATCATGTTAGGAATATGCAAATCTGAATCGATCTGGTCTGAGATGGTTGTTTGAGGAAAAAACCACAGATATGAGTCTGGACCATTCCAGTCAGTGCCCACATTTATCAGTAATCGTGACCTCAATTTGGAACTTAAGGAGCATAACAATCATGTAGATTACTTTCTGGAATGGTCTATTGAGGAAATAAACACAAAGACATTAATGACCCTGTCCAATCAGTGCTTATATAAGTCAAGAATCATGTAGTTAAGTTAGAACCAAAGGAGCTTAACGACCATGCAGATTAGTATCAGAGGCAGTATTTTGAGGAAAAAAACACTCAGATTTAAGCCTTAACTGTCCACAGCAATGCTAAATCGAAACTCCTTACCACTCGCAACCAATTTGAACCACTCGGAACCACTCAGATTATTGCCAGAAGTTTCCGAATGACCACCACGGTCATTCGTTCCGCGAGCAATGCGACCAACCTACTACTATTTAAGTTTGAGAATTCTTTTGGCCATCACGCCTGTCTTCCCCGCAAGGTTAGGCAGATGTGTACTAATAGTACCTACACCCACATTTCACTATTATTGCTATCAATGGCACCAGATTTAGGACTGAAAAACACAAAAACACCTTCATCATCATCATTTCAGCCATAGGAAGTCCACTGCTGGACATAGGCAACCCCTATTATATAGATCTCCAATAAGACCGGTTCGAAGCGGCTCACATCCAGCGCGTTCCCGCGGCCTTAATGAGGTCGTCTGTCCACCTTGTGGGTGGACGTCCTACGCTGCGCTTGCCGATACGTGGCCTCCACTCGAGAACCTTTCGACCCCATCGGTCATCAGTCCTCCGTGCTATATGCCCTGCCACTTCAACCTGCTAATCCGCTGGGCTACGTCGGTAACCTTGGTTCTTCTACGGATCTCCTCACACCAGAACAACACCTTACCAGGATACAAAACCCAGCTTAGCAGTAGCACTTGCGCCAACTAGTCACTCTTCAATACTCTTAGGGTGGCATACAACCTTTTAATGAGACCCGTTGCCATCGCCCACGTTTCAGTTACGTTATCAAACAAAACAACTACCTAAACAATAATTATTTCTCCCTACGCTACAGATTAGCAAGTCAAACGTTGCGTTACGTTCCTGGAACGCTGACTCACGCGTCGACGGTTACCCCCTCCAACCCCCTTCAGCCGCCGCCGTCTGGCGCCCCCCTTTGACAATGACACTGTGACTCACAGCTTATGTAATGCATGTGCAGTGTATTAGGGTTTAAGCGAGCAAAAAAGGGTTTAAGGTTTTTTTTTGCCGACTTTGCTTTATTTTGTGTTCAAGATTGATCATCTACATGGGTTAGTAGGTAATTAGTATCAATACAGTTTTATTGAAATTGGTAAGAATAGAATAGAATAGAATAGAACGACCACCTGCCTTGTGAGGTTGAGTTGCAAGTGCCATTCACGGCTGAGCTTTAGGTTGTCTTTACTTAGGGTTCGATTCCCGGGTTAGGCAAAGTGTTAGTTGCAGGCTGGAATCTCATAAGAACATGTGACATCTACCATCCCGCACTGGGCCCGCGTAGTAAATTACAGTCCAATTCTTAAGCCTTTTAGTTGTGAAAAGCCGACAAACTAACAAACAAACAGGCAGACAGAGTTACTTTCACATTTATATTTAATAATAATACCAGGCTGTAACTGTCCCATTGCAGGGCAAATACCTCTTCTCATACTGATAAGGCATGAACATTGTTCACCACGCTTGCTCAAGGCTTAGCGATTTCAGACTTACATTAACTACAAGTCCAGGTACAAGTATGGAATAAAAAAATGGTGTTTGTCATACAACAACCAACAATCTGGTATTTTAATTAATTTAATTATTTTGTAGCGCTAGAACACTGTGAACTTCTTAACTCTGTGTAGTGTTTGGGTCACCAAGATACAGGCTGTGCCTAGTTTGGGACGCGCTGTTAAACCTATCCGTAATTAATGTTAGAAATAAATGAATTTGAATTTGAGAAATGACCCAAAATACAATAGAACAGTCAAATAAAGTAAGTAACATTTACGTCGCAGGTCCATGCTAGGCCTACAGTTTTCGTAGACACCAACCGAACAATCAAATGGCCGTGGCAATGACAACGGTGCGTCACAGACTGACACATCCACACACAAATGCATACAATGTATGCATTAGTAGTAATGTCTGGAGTAGATAAATTTATGTAGTTGCATACAAAATAAATGCCTACTTCGTCTGGGCGTTAAACCACAAACTAGGGGTACACATTCTGAGAAAGTCTGATGTCTTGTTGTTTTTTTTTTATATAGAATTAATGTCTGCTTTACGGTTGAGGATAACTGCAGTGCTTCTTTTTAGAAATCTCTATATGATATAAAAATGAATTTCTATTTATTTATTTATTTTAATACATCAAACACACTAATGTACAGACGCCAGCATATCAAGTTACCCCAATGTGTCAAATTTCTTTGATCGTTTGTCAAACAGAATAAGGTTCATATTCAATTGGGAAAATTTTACACAATGGGGTAACTTCTTGATGTGCTGGCGTCTGTACAAAGGCGGATTTAATGCCATAGGCCATTTCTACCAGTCATCCTTTCCTGCCCTATTTTTCTTGGCATCAATGTGATCCGCTGGACCAAAATACATACATATTATAGATAAATTACACCCAGACACAGAACAAATGATCGCGCTCATCACACACACATTTGTTTTGCTTGGGAATTGAACCCACGACCTCCAGCATAGCAGTCAGGGCCAATAACTACTAGAACAACAGGCCAGTCAATATTCAAAATGAGCAGCCATCTCATACCGATGCTATAAACTAACCGTTCACTTCACCTATTTTTCACGGAGTGATTTTTACAAAATAGACCAACAGTACTATTTTATAAAAAAAACCCGGCCAAGTGCGAGTCGGACTCGCGCACGATTGGTTCCGTACCATTGACTATGTAAAGTTCCTTACTCCGTTGATATCGAGTCGAGCAAAACAGGGCAAACACGTCGCGTTTGTGGTATAGGAGCCCCCCTTAAATATTTATTTTGTTTTTAGTATTTGTTGTTATAGCCGCAACAGAAATACATAATTTGCGTAAATTTCAACTGTCTAGCTATCGCGGTTCTGGAGATACAGCCTGGTGACGGACAGACGGACGTACAGACAGCGAAGTGTAAGTAATAGGGTCCCGATTTTAGCCTTTGGGTACGGAAACGTAAAAATCACTCCGTTTAAATGTCGTTAAAGTGAAGGCGAATTAAGCTGTCATTCCATACTAATGCTAGGCATTGACAGTTTACTTCACTCAAGTTTACATGGGGTGACTTGAACTAAAACAGGCGGTGGTTGTTTTTAAATAAAGTTGTGATTTTGCTTGAACATAAATTGTATCACGCTAGACAGATGTTTACCTTACCTAGTACCTACTAAATGATAAATGGTCATTTATCATTTAAAAGCAGTAATTACTACACTTGTTTTTACTCGACTGCCTCGTTGTTCTAGTGGTCGCAAGCGCTACTGCTGAGCATGAGGTCCCGGGTTCGATTCCCGGGTCGGGCAAAATGTTATTGGGTTTTTCCATCTGGGATTTCTCAGTAGCAGCCCGGAGTATGGATTTGTGCCCGATTGATGGCAATAGGCTCGCCCCCTATTACATGGGACTTAAACATAACTGGCGAAATGTGGGTGTATTACCAGGTACACCTCTGCCTAGCCCTTCGGGGATTACAGGCGTGACGTTATGTATGTATTTACGTTTTTTTTTAGAATAAGTATCTTCTTATCGGCTTAAGTATACTGCAGCCCCTTTATCATTTTTTTTTTTTACTTAACTGTATGAAAGCGCACACTACATTGGCCTTTTTACATAGTAACTTTTGAAAGATTGTTTTAATACACTAACGCCCTTTTAGCACAAAAAATATCATACTTTTAAAATAAACTGGCATTACAATCTCATCGTTATTGGGTTTTTCCATCTGGGATTTCTCAGTTGCAGCCCGGAGTATGGATTTGTGCCCGATTGATGGCAATAGGCTCGCCCCCTATTACATGGGACTTAAACATAACTGGCGAAATGTGGGTGTACTACCAGGTACACCTCTGCCTAGCCCTTCGGGGATTACAGGCGTGATTTACAGCGTCATGTATGTTTTTACGTTTTTTTTTAGAATAAGTATCTTCTTATCGGCTTAAGTATAGGTACTGCAGCCCCTTTATCATTATTTTTTTTTACTTAACTGTATGAAAGCGCACACTACATTGGCCTTTTTTACATAGTAACTTTTGAAAGATTGTTTTAATACACTAACGCCCTTTTAGCACAAAAAAATATCATACTTTTACAATAAACTGGCATTACAATCTCGTTTCATACAAAAACGTACTTTGGCCCTTTTAACACCAGGCCACAGATATGTAATAAGTACTAGGTAGTAACAGGTAAACATCTGTCTAGCGTTATATGTATTTCATTATATGCTTTTGCTAGTGTTTACGTCCAAATTGACGATATACGTAAAACTTCTTACCCATTCTAGAAGGACTTTATCCGTTGTTCAATGAACCAGTAAAACAAATAAGCACATTGCTTTTATTGCATCGCCGTTGAATGATCTCCAGCAGTTCTGATGTTCCCATATATTTTTAGAAATACCTACACCAGTGCGTCACTAAGCAAAGCTATAAAGAAGTACCATTTAAAACAACATCATACTTGGTACTCAATATTAAAAGGAATAGGTACAAGCTACACAAAGTAAAAGTCGTGTAAAGGAAAACATCGTGAGGAAACCGGCATGTCCTAGGACCAAAAATTCGAAGACAGGTGACATCTACCAATTCGCACTGAACCCGCGTGGTAGATTATGGCCCATACGCAAAATACGCGCTTTGATGTGTAGTTGCGGATACCAGCCCGGTATCATTATCATTATCTTAAGTCATGAGGAAAATGATCATATTTTCTGTATAACTTAATGAGGTTTCTAATTAATAAGAAATTTCATCTACATCTTTCATTAAAAATCTCATTCAAATAAGTAAAAAACATAATTCAAAGAAAAAAAAAAAAAACATCATAAGTGTAGAACTCCCTGCCGCCCTGTTCAGAAATGACTAAATAATAATTAAATGAAAAACTACCCCTAAATACTTCATTTCTCGGTGATCATAATCATCTGCCTAGCCTTTTTCTTGATTAATTATTATTACGGTTGGTATCCAGTCGAACCAGATGCAGCCTAATATCCCACATGGGTGATTGCTTATCCGTCTTTCACAACCTGGTAACTGGGTAACCTGGTAACTGGGTAACCTGGTAACTGGGTAACCTGGTAACTGGGTAACCTGGTAACTGGGTAACCTGGTAACTGGGTAACACGATACCCCATGGTAAGACTTATTGTTAGATTCTCGAGATTCTGAAAACTCGTCGCAACGACTGTCTATGATTTTTAAATGACTGCAAGGGCCATGTTTTGACGTGACTTACAGAGCACACTACGCTTTCTATCACCGCAGTAGATCCCTCACGATGTAGACTGACGACCTGGTATGGATCGATTAAAATCGATGAGGATAAAATCGATCTGGAGAGCAGCACACACACACAGACAGATCGTTGTGGAAATATTCGGGGCTATAACTGGCAGTGGACGTCTATAAACTAAAGTTATGAATGGAATTTTATGGGTAAGTGATACAATAGACCTTCTGTACTTCGCTATAACTTGACTGAGCATTGAACCCACCGCCCTTGAGTCTCCCTTTACTTGGCGTTGCGCCGGCGCAGCTTTTTGCGACACGCCTACTTTTTTTTCTTTTTTTTCATTCGCACAGACAAATGAATTTCGGTGACTGACAGCTGGACAGTTTTCGCTTATCCAGAAATATAAATATGAGCAAAATGCTGATGCATACATTAATAAATGCAATTTTGAAAGTCTCATCATGAATTTCATGCATGATTTGACATTGCAAAAGCTCTTTGTTCTCTTGTCAGCCACTGCTGATTAGTGACTTCTTCTCGAAATTTCTGATTTTAGTGAGTAAATAGTAAACTTCATAGATTTTATTAAGTAACAAAAAGCAAAGCAGTATGATAGCCTAGTTGTGTGACCGGCAGATTGCCATGAGTTCAAATTCACGATAAGGCCTTTTCAGATGGAAACCAATTTAAAGGACCATGGGAAGTATAAAACCACCACACGAAAAAAATAAGAAGAACCAGTAAGAATATCACAATACCTACTCGTAGTTTTACCATCTGTATGCATGCTGAGCTAATGCCTTTTTGGCAAAAGAATTGATACTTTTTATTTGGTAAACGCTATAGCGCGGCAAGAGCGATCGGAAAGAAAACAAAGAAAATGAACGCAATATCTTGCTTTTTTAGGGTTATGTGCCCATAAGGTGCCAACGGAACCCTAGTCCTAAGATTCCGCTGTCCGGCAACCCGCCTGTTTATCTATTCGCAGGCTATATCTCATGCACCATATTGATTAACAGTTGACATTACTACAATGTGTGTGTTTCTACCGCCGCTAAATATACAAAAGAAAACGTCTTGTTTATAACTGTTCACTGTATTCAAGAAAAGTTACTTTTTTGGCAATTTTTGCTCAAGAATGTAAGTACAAAGCCATCACATCAAGCGACCCCAAACTGATCATTTTTCACAATTGAACTTAACCTTATTCTATTAAGAATAAAGTTGAAAAACTATCAAAGAAATTGTAGCTTGCTGTACGTAACTGGTCTCTGTACAGTGTGGAAGTTGGATATGCACATAGCCAGTTTTTCTTGTTTCCTATCATTCTGCTCACACCTCAAATGGTATGTTTTTCGCTCATTATAAAGATGACGTTCTTTTCAAGAACACAAACAGGAAACAACTTCAAGATGACTCCTCCTGCCACCTGGACAAGTCATTACTGGCTGACCTGGTTGTTGAACTTTAAATAAAATATTAAATAACTCATAAACCATCGCTTTTCCAGCAAGTCCGGCGGCGATAACCTAGTTAGGTAGGTATATAATATAGACTTGACGTACGATGGATGAAAAATCGCGACGAATGAGTCATAGGCGGAGACGCCATGCGATTGAAATATCGAAATGCGATGAATCAATGCTTAGTCAACAATGTTATATCAAATTTATGGACCCATTGTGAAAATAAAAAAAAAAACAGATAATCGCCAAGTGGTTGGTGACCTTAGCGACGTTAAATGCCTTATTTGCCCATAAACTCTTTAAGTCATTGGAAACAAGTCTTCTTTATAATTGTTGCGTTCTCTTTTATTTAACAGATATGTGATGTTAAATGATGGCCTGAAACACAGGTTTTTCATAAACCTAGTTCAGGCAGATCTACATATCGGTTAGATTTAAATTTTCATCCAATGGAATTAATGTAAAGCAAAATCTCTTGTAATCTGTACTTTACACTTGTTTTTTTTTATTATTATTTTTTATTTATTCTTTACATACATAAGTTATCGTTATCGAAAAAAACAGCTATAAAAATTGTTTAAAAATAATGCTACGCAATTTTTTTCTTAAAATACCATAGCGTTCTAGTGAAAAGTCCAAGAAAATGATGTTTCATTTTGTTCGTGACTGCAATTTAAATTAAAATAAAATGTTAGATGTTAGATTTTATTTAAGTCTAAATGTTTATTATAAGATTTCTTATTTATTATTTTACCGGCTGAAATTACTTAACTATCGTTTACTAGTTGTTTAACGCGACATGACAGACCCTTTATTATTTCTCTGTTGTTGTATGAAAATCAATTTCCACACAACTTTCGGACTTTGCTCTCTAGACCTCCTATCATATTAAATGTTAAAATAACAAATACAGTCATTGCTTCAGTATGACTGTACGTACATACATAGATATGTAAATGTTATGTAAATACTTCAATAAGTCAGTAATTTTGATGCTGTACGTGTGAATTGTTTTATATATTAGTCATGTATGTTGATGACAGGTTTATTTATTACCGCGCGTGAATAGTATTTGAGCAATTTTTTAGATTGTATAGTGATGAATTTTGTAGACATTACGTGTGTTTAAAATCGAGTTGACTGTGCAGAAAATGCGCCAAACATTTTACCTCGAAATTTAAAAAAAAAACCTTGCTCAGTAAAATGTACGTACAGATTTTTTTATAAATCTTCCGTGTGGGTAAAATGAACGATGAGGTTAGCTGTGACACTGATACTGAAATATTTTGTGCAAAAGAATAAAATCACCTATCGTAGATCGTCTATCACCACAATGATTTTGGACCAGTTTGAGTCTTGACCATAGCGAACTAAGCGTTGAAATTGGTCTTACATTCATGTCTTAAAAAAACATAGCATAAAATTCTGACGAAAAATGTAGGTAAATAAAATAAAGATTTTTGAAATAATGTGGCCGATATTAGGTAAACAAATGGTTTAAAAAATAAGGGAATTACTCCTCTAATTGTTTCTTAAACAAATAACAGGTTACGTAGAAGAGACATTGATCCCTACTCCTGTATGTTACCCGCTCTTTTTTTTAAATTACCCTCTATTTAGTCAGATACAATGACATTTAAAATCCTAGAGAGCGGTCATGTCAAAAAAATTTCATAGAAAAACTTTGATCCCATGTCTCAGTAACGCCATCTATTAGAATAATATTTTTAAATGTCGCAGCTAATGCTGAGATAGGCGCCTTTTTGGTCTCGCGCAGGTCTTTTTTTTTATTTTTTTATTTTTGTCTTTTGTTTTTTTCTTTTTTTTAATCTGTATTGCTGTTCTTTTGTTTTATGTTCTGTGCGTCCAAATAAAATATTTTCTTTCTTTCTTTTTAATAATATTTGAATATTGGAGCGACAGCGGAGCGTACTAAAACAACTCATAGACTTGTATCCACTAGGACAAAAGTTTTGGATGGATTTTTTTTCGTGATGTTACCCCAATGTGTCAAATTTCTTTGATCGTTTTTCAACTTTATGTAAAACAGAATAAGGTTCATATTCAATTGGGGAAATTTGACACATTGGGGTAACTTGATGTGCTGGTGCCTGTACCTAAGTATTAAATGTCTTTGGTCTGATACAAATTTTAATGGAAAGGCGTTCTGTTTCCACCGAGGTTTGTAAACATTAAGTCATAATAGTCTACAAAATGACCTACTCAAATGACATAACCTTGCAAAAAGACTTTTGGGCACAAGTCATCCACATAAAGGTTGCCCCACATTGCAGCGTAACAGTTATGACATAATTGCGCATAACGACACAGTTACGTTCGTGTGTAACGCACGCTTATTTTTTTCGCGAACACGTAAGTTGTTGCTATGCCCATCTGTTTTGTAATTTGCTCTATTAGCCGTTTTTGTTCGGTTCAGTTTTCTAAATTACACACTATTAGGCTTTTTCATGGACTATTGAGCGGCCATTTCGGTAACTGACGTGTAATGTTTGTTACGAATAAGTTTGTTGTTTTACTCGTTATTTTTCGACCTTGATTTGCTTAGGAGAAGTAAATTTTAGCAGCAAGGTGTAAGCCAGGTTAACGAAAAGCTTACTAGCAATGTGGGTTACACATTACTAGTAGTTTTGTGACCCCTCCAACTAAGCTATATACAATTATGCTTGTGTCTGGAGTGGTTTACGTCAATAGTGCAGTGGGTTGGGATCAAACTCACGGTTTCTCTGTAGCCTGGCCGACACCTTAGCTATTGGACTATTGCCACTTGATACATATGTCATGTCGGTGTTTAAGGCCTCAGTTCATGTGTACGTAGTTCTGAGTTCAAACCACCAATGTGACCTTTTTAATAGAAGTATAATCTTTTAAATATTTATAGTGTTTTTTTCAAAATAATTGTTATAATAAGAAGGTAGTATTTATTACTGGTACGCATTTACGTCGTTGTGGTTTTACAATTCATGCCTCATGCTGATTTTTGACGTTTTGAATTTCTGTTTCTCAGCTTTACTTGAATAATTGATTTATGAGATCTACAGCGAAAAAAAAACTTACTTTTAGTTACTTAATTTAATTCATTGAACCCCGAGAGGACACCGGTGTCCACCTGTCATTGTCTTTCTATTGTGTCTCTAATTACCTCAGTTGAAAGATTAATAAAGAATACCCTTTGTTGATAAACAATAAGCGCAGCGTTTCAACATCGTTACTGCAACTACCAATGGTAATTAGTTACACATAAATTACAAAACAATAAAATTAAATAACATGAAACAAATTCAATATACATGTTACTTTGTAGGGGACGATGGGGGAATTGCGGACGCTTTAGCGGAAATTCAAATAAAACTCAAATTATTAACAATAATCGGAATGTCTTTATTAATTAATAAAGTATGGTTATATCCCTTTCAAATGAACATTAATTATTATATGAGATCCATCAATATCTCCTAAATTTTAACCAAAAACAAAAACATATGTGTCCGTAATTACCCATAGCTCTTGGGGTAATTACGGACCAGTGCTGGGTTAATTGCGGACAAAATGGGGTATTTATGGACGAGGTCTATTTTTACATACAGAATTACCAAATGAAGCTCCTTGACGGAAACCCAGCACTGCAATTCTCATACGCGCAATTCTTGCATTTCGAACACATAATCCAGTCTTCGATGGGTGGGTCAAAATACTTTTCCTGACATTAAATGCAGAAGTAATCATCTTTTTCTTTAACAGTTTAAAAAAAAATCAAGTTTCTTTCACCTTTTGGTCGTTTTTCTTTAGTGTTTTTTGGTTTCTTATTTGTAGTTTTGATCTCTTCTTTTTCCAGGCTCTTTCTCTTTCTTTCTAATTTCTTTTTTTTCTAGGTTTACTTTTTCCGCTGTGCTGGCTAAAATGACGGAATGTTTTTTTGACTGATTGGGATGTTCCTTGGGGTTCTGCGGAATTAATAATATATGTTCATTGGTAGTATCTCAGACAACACTGGCTGGATGGTACTAGCACTGTCATTTTTACTTGATCGAAAAGGGTTGCTTTGGGATTGCCATACTTCTCTACTGCATGACGAACAGTAGTCTTTTTCTTTTTGATTGCTTGTACAGATCTTCTCTTTGTAAAGATTTAATGGAGTAAGCCTGTTCTTATGTGCTAGTATATTTTCAAGGCATCTGAAATTATAAAATATTGCTGATTACAACAAATAAGTTCAGCCGGTGTAATTACGGACGTCCGTATTTACCCCAGGTACTCTGTCCGCAATTAACCCAAATGACTTTGAAGAAATGCAACGATATTTTTTTTTTGGGCTTAGGAAATTTTTTGAGGCAAACAATAGTGCTATTTACTCGTCATTAGCAACGCCATCGAAAGAAAATATTACCTTTTACTGACACTTACCTTGTGTGCATAACACTCAAAATAGTAAACACCAAAATTAGATAAAAATTGCCAAATTTGTAAAATTTTACTTACCTTATAACGTGTACGCACCTGACCGCGGGATTTTTTGGTGAACACTAAAAATGACTGAAGCTAACGCGTGATTGTGACGGCTGGGCCCGGGGGGCAGGGATTGAGTAGATATATGCTTGTCCGAATTTACCCCGCGTCCGTAATTCCCCCATCGTCCCCTACACCTAATTCTATATTTCGTAACGCATTGTATGGCCTGATAATGTACGACATTGTTTGACCTATATACATGAGATTAACAATTCGACGTAAGTGAGTCGTACTTCCAATTTGTCACAAAATGTTGTGGAGAAATTATTATCGTATAAAATTTTGATTCAGCGTTGGTAGGTTTGATAGCATTGAAGTTGGTATATTGCAAAATAACACTAGAATATACTGCTTTTTTATTATATCAATATTATTATGTCCATGTTAGATAAAAAAAACTGTGGTAGTGAATTTATATCAATTGAAAAACCAAATTGATTTTCGTCCCTTTTTGTTCTCTAGATTTTGTTTACAATGATTGCAAACAACATCCCCTTTTAGGTTTTTTTTTTATAATATACCAATTAAGTGGTTTAAAAGTATTACAAACTCTCTTAATGACTTTACGAAATCCATGCATGCTTCAAAAGTTTTTGTATCTATAATCTACTAGTTGTCCGCCCCAGCTCAGATTTATACACAAAAACATCAAATTTCTTTTTGGTTTAAACTAGCGCTTGACTGCGCTAGTTAGTAACAAATTAAGTCAGCTCTTTTATAATTCCATGTGATAAACATATCCAAGCCATGAAAAAAGGCAATTTCAACCAGTTTATTCTGTGAAAATTTAGATATTATAAAGTAAGCATGAAGTAAATAAAATTGTCGACTCCAAGCATTAGTAGCAGGATGACAACTGACTTCGCCGTCACTTCATTCTCATTTCAGTATTTTCAGTATTTTGTTCAGCATGCCATAGTACTTTGCATACAAAGAATACTTTTGAACTGAGTATACACCCCTATTTTTTAATTAGTACAAAAAAATGGGCTGTATCCGTACCTGTTACTGATCATATTTGCGTAATCAAA
Organism: Euplexia lucipara; assembly: GCA_921972225.1. Taxonomy (NCBI): domain Eukaryota; kingdom Metazoa; phylum Arthropoda; class Insecta; order Lepidoptera; family Noctuidae; genus Euplexia; species Euplexia lucipara. The sequence goes on along the minus strand of OV179167.1, from coordinate 10,631,325 downwards.
AGTAAAGAAACGAAGTTAAATTTTTTAAATTGCCACTACTTAGTTTAACTTAAATAACGAAAACAGCTGTTGGAGGCGGGGCATGATTGAGCGAGATCGCGCGAACGAGAGATGACGATTAGCCTGTGCAATATTTCCATAAATTGGGTGACTTTTTGGGAAATAAACAAACGCTAATAACTTTGCTGTTTATGAATATTATTAATTGATACTGTACAAATATAATGAGTCCGCTTCGAACAAGCCCTTTAAGTATTTGTACTAATTATAAATTAGTGGTGTATATAAATAAATATAATATAGGTATTACGTAATTATTTGCAAACAATCACATGCGCCGTGACCCAGTTCGATAAAGAAATGCTAAATATGTACATTGTAATTCAATTACAGTTATAGGTCATCGAATTGTCGCAGATAGGAAAAATTATATTGTTTCAAACACTGATAGTGAATGTTCTTGAAATACGTCCTTTTATTGTTTTGATAAGAAATAAAGTACACAGGCATTATTGAGCATAAGAAAGTATGGTAAATAAGTGTATCGGACACAAATGCAGTCCAATACTTTATAGATGGAATGGAGCGATATATGGCTAAAAAACAGTAGCAACACGGGTCGATGAAAGTTTAAACTACGCTAACCAAGATAGGTATGTGAATGGCTGACCATTCATCAGATGTCAAGACCCCCCCGAGCATTGGAAATACATGTTGGCTCGGGCTCTCATTACTAGATACTTGACGGGTAGCCAGGACCCCAAAGTCTGACAACCAGTTTAACTAAGGGGTATCGTGTAGCCCAATCACTGGGTTGTGGAGGTCAGTAAAGCAGTAGCTCCATGTGAAACACTGATGGACTTTAAGCCAACCACAACATAGTTGGAAAACTATGTTAATTCGTAAGTAAGTCTAGATTTTTTACTCGATTGTTGGCAATTATTATAGCTTCGCCTTCTATTACATGGGACTTGAACACTAGCGGCATGTGGGTACTATATATATATTATTTTCTCCTCTACTCTACTCTACATGACCAGACCATTTTAAAGCAGAAATATAAACAATCAAGCGTAAAACATTAGCACTTTTTTAAATAAACATTACGAAAATGTTTCACGCACTCTTATCAAACGTAGTTTTTATTACATCACAATTTATTATATCAATAAAAACACTACAATCTCATGTGACCGTGTTTTACGAAATAATCGTAACTTGTCCCATTTTTAGTATCTGACAATCAATAGTTTTTTTATTATCTTCTGTTTATATTACCCGTATATTTACATTGCTTACAATTATTTTAATGTGTCATAATATTCATATCAGTTAAAACATGAAATAGGTACCTATCAATATTTTTATTCATTGTTATTTTAATTCGGCATTTGTGAGCGGCACGCGTTTGGTTAACATAAGTGTTGTACTCGTATTTCGAATTGCACTGAAATAAAACAACATTGGGCTGCTTTAATGTCTGTCAGAATTATCATTAGATAAACTAGAATTATTTATTTTAATAACTTTAAATCTTCAATAATAATAAGCCATATCTGCATTATTTCTGTAGTCATAAATAATATAACTAATTTATCATAAATAATATAACTAATTTATTCATTCGCTACAAAATAGCAGCACAACTCTGAAATATCGTGTGAAATATTGAGGCAATGCGGACATTATGTAGAAATTTAGTCTTTACTTTAATACTAATTAACATTTACTAGGCATTTCAAATCTTTGAGACTTGGTAATACTTAGAAGGACTATGTAGATTATAACCTATTGCCTAAAATATGCAAGAATGATATTAATAGCGTTTCATTGTAGCCGTTGCCGTTTCTTTATCGTTTTAACACTCAGTAAGCTTTTTGTTTACACAAATCAATGTATCATTAATCAACGAACTGTAAAATAAATTCCACAATACATTGCAAATCAGAAAAAAGTAACTAATTTTCTATGACAATGCAACGAGTATTTAATTTGACCCCGTGCAGTTAAGAGTTACATAATGCATATATTAAAAGTAATAGAAAGGAAGGCATCTTAATTCAAATTTGACAGACTGGTCGTATTGAAAGGAAAATGTAGCAGTTCTAGTGGAAGCGTACTTACTACCGGCTATAGATTTTTTTGATTTGATTTACCTATGTATCAAATTTCATCTGAAAACGTTGAATAAAACGAAGTCACAAATAATAAAAAGTAATGAAGTTATTTAACACAGGTACTGTAAACAGGTTTGCATCTAAAACCAAACATGACTATCCAATAATTACTTGTTCAGCAAAATAAACGTGATAACCCTCAAAAACTAGATACCAACCTCTTCTTCGTAACCTACCATGTTACAGCTTACAGTGTTTCACCGAACGAACATTCGTCCCGAACAGTCCATCTAATTCGTCGCTCACGAGCCGCACTTGGCCCACTTGTAGATCTAAGCCGGGTTGCGCCATCAATGATACTCCCTTGCATAACATCGTGAACTATTTCGATAGACTATTGTCGGCGTTTGGGTAATTGTGAACTATGTGTACCCCATTGTCGACTTACGACTCACTCTTTGTGTTGATGTGCTATGTTGGGTGACGTAATTTTACATGAAAGGCGTAATAAATAAAGAATGTTTTTGCAACAACTTGAAAAGAAGGAAGAAAAAATTATTTGGGAATCGTACAGAAAAAGAAATGAGGAATTATTGACAAGAATAATAAAAGACCTCCGGGAAGCCAAAAAGCCCCTATCATGTCTATCATAATCTAATATTTAAAATTCTCGTGTCACAGTTTGTCATCTAAAACGGCTCGAACGATTCTTATGAAATTTTGGGTGTATATTCAGTAGGCCTGAGAATAGGGTCGAAGACTATTTTTAAATAAGGAACGTAGTTTTTCAGGGTAGCTAGTTACTTGTAATACCTAGTGGTCACCTTGTAGTCAAAATTCGTCCGTTTCGACTTTTAGCACTCTTTCTTCACTTTTAAATGTATAAGTTCCTATAGAGCTACGATTACCAGAACTCCATGAGACGGAGTTTTTTCGAGGTTTTATAAAGAAGATAACTTTATATTGGCATTAACTTTTAAGTTGCGGAACTCCTTCATTTAGGCATCACAATCTAGGATTACTACTTACATACATATTAAACTCACACTTTTTCCCATGGGGGAAGGCAGAAACTAGAGACTTCTGCTTCGTTTAGATCTATATATGTTTTTATATACACACGCCGGTTGTGAGTACTAAACACCTGCCCTAGCTGAAGATACTCACCAATAAGGTCTATGTATGTAACTCCAGGCGTTTCTACTTACATTTGTTAGTCACACGCCTTTCGTCCATTATCAGTATTAATGTTAGATTAGAATACTTGAGTTACGATTCAATATTTGAAGATGTATTAATTTTTATTAATACATCTTCAATTATTGAGTCGTAACTCAAGTATTCTAATCTAACATGCGCCCTTCCTCCTCTCTCCTAACAAATTATGCTGTGCCCGACAGGGTCCATAATTGATACTTACAAAATTGAACAACACCCTGTAACACATTATGGTATGCAATAAAGTATTGAGTATTGAGTATTGAGTAATGTAGTAAATATTTCCTATCAAAACAAGTCACGAAAATCTAACTATTTTTATCCCACGGCCACGTAAGTGACTACTTATAATAATCCTTCTTCCTTTTACATAACCTTCTCGAAGACATGACTAACTCTATGCTTTGTTTACACTCAATTACATCACTAGCATGCAAGGGTACTTGCAACGTGCTAATACTTCCGATTAGCTCATGGCGTTTCCGGCTGACCTTACAAGTTACAACGGTCATGCGGCTGTGCTTAGCACGTGCATAGGAATGTCCAAGTTTAAGTTACGAGAGTAGAGATTGTTTCTAACCCCTCCTAGTTCTGGGATCGTTACGTAATCAATGAATTTACGCCATCACTGTTAAAATTTGGCGTAAGGAGTGTGATCGGTAGCTTGCCAGGGGCTCGAGTCTGCTATTGCAATCGTGTCTCAATGACCGGTCATTGATCGAATATTTGACAATTTTGACAGTTTTTGTATGGGTAATGTGTCATAAGTTTGACGTTATATGTCAAAAATCGATCATTGACCGGTCATTACACGATTGCAATGGCAGACTCGACCTGTTCTTGAGTTCAAAGTCAAGGAACGCATATCTGACTTTAAGGATTCAAGTGTGTAAAGTATAGTTGGCACTTGTTTTAAAAACGGTGAAGGAAACACCGTGAGGGGCATGCCTGAGAGATATTTCTCGACGGCGTATTTCACCCATTAACATTTGACAGTTGACAAACAGCTGATTCCATAAACGCCATTTTCTTTCTATTGTCGCCTTATCGGTTATGATAATAGAAATAGAACTTGTAATATGGCTAGGCATGCTGGTCTTATAGTTAGTATAAGTTTGAAATCACCAATCCGCCTTGAGCTATCATGGTGATGATCATGCTCCTACCTTTTCTGAATGAGAAGAGGTGTTTACCTTGCAGTTGAACAGGAACAGGTTGGTATTGTTATTTGATGATCCAGAATTGGTAACCTCCCGGCTTTACAGTCATGAACGATTCCTAAAACAGTATCACACTAAAGCATAGATGAAAGAAAATCGTGTTTCACCTGGCATTATGCTGACCCATTTAAGGGATAAGCGTGACGATACATACATAATTAATAGCTTGTTATTTTTTTGTCAAAAACAGACTTACACCGTTTGAAACAGATAGGTATTGTTTAAAAAAAAACTCATATTTTACTATTCAATTATAGGAAAATCTTGTTATGTTAGTGATGACGAGTTATTAGATAAATAAGTTATCATTTGACTTTTTCTTCACAACTAGGTATATTGCGGTCTGCTTCCAGCCTGATCGGATCCGATGAAGCTGAATATCAGTTTTTTGCATGTTGAAGTAACTACTACCATCAAGTCAAAATCAAATCAAATTAATTTATTTATGTTTGTAGAAAACACTATTATACTTATTTTGAGATACCTTGAACCTATCTTAGGATTATACTTTTTTTATTCTAGGCACATGCATAATGTATGTATTTTATTTTTAAAAGAGTAAGTAGAGTTTCTTGCCATTCTTTTCTATACGAAACTACCATTTGGAAGGGGCAACTAGAATCAAATTTAAACTTTATTTAACTTGTAAGTTTGGCGTCCCAAAGTTTATTGGTCTAAATGAAAAAAAAAAACGAATCGACTTTGATATGTTTTAAGTGATTCGACCGTAAAGCATTTCAAAAATATACTACACTGTTCAAAAAAATCAAGACTAGAATTTTATTTCGTAATACTATAGAATTTTCTATTGCAAAATGCATGTAAATACTTGCCAACTTACTTCCCAGTTATATTATTACTCTTTAGTGTCATTGATAACGCCTTGTAAAGAATTTCCTCATTGTGCAAAATGCTATTTATAACATTATCTGATAGTACGCTGATTCATTACTAAACGCGTGTGTAATGAACTAATGATACATACATAATTATGTAGAAGTACTTATGAAAGGCTTAGTACACACTATACAATGTTAATAAACTTAATTAATTAATTTATTTATTTATTTATTTCCACGCTTACATCTATCATTACAGGGAATTACCTATTGCGATAGAGTACATTTTTTGTTTACCTATAATAATTCTTAGCCTAATTCTTAAATTAAATCTTAGGTATAACTTAGTATAAACAATGCATTCTTCGTGAATTGGCTGAGAGAACAGCTGAATAAGTCCGAGACATTGGCAATGAGGTTGAGAGTGCGGAGTGCACGCGTGAGTGGCGCCTCACTTACAAGATTGGTCCGAGCGCAGCTCCGCCAGCAGCCTTGGCTGTCGACGTCACCATACATACCTGTCTGGAACACATAAACCTATGTGCGCTAGTATGTCCGCATTATGTACCCGCCCTCTAAGTACTCTGAATATGTACGTGGCGAGTGCGAGATCCCTCCTGACCGTCAATTGGTTATATCCAACCATACCCAAAATAAATAAAGTCGGGTACTTAAGCGGATAGAATGGGTACACACCATACAAACGTAAATACAAGTACCTCACAAACTTGTTCTGTACTCTCTCCAACATGAGCCTATATTTAGATTCATGTGGAGCCCAAATGACTGCGTTACACTCTAATTGGCTTCTAACTATAGCGTTGTATAGATAGAACCTGTAGCAGCTAAATTCTGGTAATCGACACCTCTGGCGAGGCCTGCGGGGGCTACGGAAGTATTGTCTGTTCCTACGTCCCCCGGCACAGGTGTGAGACCTAACACGGTGGTGATTTTTGGTTAAATAGAGTCTGACAGACCTCTCCGCCCTCCTCAGGGTGGTGGACATCCAGGAGGATTTTCCACCTTAAAACAAAAGCAGTTTACTCCATGATGCAGCTGATGAAGACGACCTTTGTCCAGCAATGAACTGTGTTAAACTGAGTTTGATAACCGTTAGTTAAAACTAAACGTTGCGTTAACTCAAACCGGTATATTTTAGTTATTTCATATTAACGTTGTAATCAAAAGGTCACTGTGTCGTTGAGATAAACTGATGGACTTAAAAGGTCATCCCTAAAGGCAATATAGGCGTTTGTTTGAGACTTCTGTAAGTTTACTAGAAAATGTTAAATAATAGCTTTAGTCCATGGCATTCTTTGTAGTTTTTCTTACAACTAACTGTTACATTACAGTGACTATTACGTGCAAGAAGAGGCTTTTGCCTTGCAGAGAGATTCTTTTACCCATCCTTGATAGCTCTTTACTACCCCACGCTTATATCTGCAGTCACTGAATCAATTTAAACTCTTATTTTCCCCTCCTGATCAGAAGATCTGATTAGCTTGTAATAATGTATGTATTTAGAAGAATATAAATATGTCATCCGTTTTCCAGTATTCATATTTGGGACTAGAATATGGTGTTGTGTAAAAGTCGTGGAATATTAATATTTAACGCCAACCTGTATTGAACAAGCGTTGTTAAGTTGTAACTAAATGGTTATGTCTTCTCTTTAAGAGAAGAGGCGTTTGCCCTGCAGTGGGATAGTAATATACTGGTATTATTATTAATTTTCAAATCATATCCTCTTATCTAGTCACTTAATCAATTGAAACATTTCACTAACTCCAAGAAGCACACAGTAAACAAACCTCGAGTAGATAGAGCGATATGCGTACGCGCATGTTACGCACACACACACATACGCACAGATTGATTTTGATTGTGACATTGCGTAACATGTGATGTAACGGCGATAGAGCTATTTACAGCAAGGTTACTTGAGTGCGCGCAGTTAATAGTTATATTAGTTTAACTGATATTTAAATGTTATTGTTCACGATAGTTTATGTGGGAAATAATATATTGTTTGTGGTTAAAAAGAAAGGTGGGTTAAGGAATGAAATGAAGATGATGATATATTTTTTGTAATTAGAGTTTCGTTTACTTTTACAGGTTAATATTTTTAAAACTTAATAGCACCTGTTTCTAAAAAAACATGCCAAAAGCAACTCAGAAATCGTGATCTTTTTTACATAACATAACGTCACGCCAGTAATCCCCGAAGGGCTGGGCAAAGGTGTACCTGGTAGTACACCCACATTTCGCCAGTTATGTTTAAGTCCCATGTAATAGGTGGCGAGCCTATTGCCATCAATCGGGCACATATCCAGACTCCGGGCTGCTACTGAGAAATTCCAGATAGAAAAACTCAATAACACTTTGCCCGACCTGGGGATCGAACCCGAGACCTCATGCTCAGTAGTAGCGCTTGCGACCACTAGACCAACGAGGCAGTTTTTTAATAATGTTCGATTCTAGATTACATTACCTCTGAAATTCTAACGATGCCGGGTACAATCTAGAAAAGCCTACTAAAGAAAGAACCATTTCTGCTTTGAATTGACCTGTCACAACAGACGGCAATTAAGTAATAAATAATAATAATAAAATTGTTTATTGGTAAAGCAAGAATAAGTTCTAACAAAATTATGATTGAAACTTCCTTTTAGGCAAGTAATGCCTGTATTAGGAGGCTCAGTTCTTCCATAGCAACACGTGTCACAAAGGCAAACAGGGCATAATTATACATTTTTACTAAATCTAAGAATTAAAAAAAATTAATTAAATTTTTAGTAGTTATACTTTCGAGCCGTTTGGGGTTGAAACTCTTTGGCCGTGGGGTCCGAGTGCTCGTCTTCTGTTTAAAGACATCTCCAAACGTTTGGTTGACGCTTCCCGTGACCCAAGGGCTGGCCTCTACTTTGGCCAGAGGCTAAGCATTGCCATTCAACGTGGCAATGCAGCCAGTCTTTTGGGCACTTTACCAGCTGGCAGCGATACAGAGGAATTTTTTGATGCTTTGTAAATATTTTTTGTTAGGTTTAGTTATTGTTTTTTTTTTAGTGTTGGTATAATATAGTTAAGGTTTTACAGAAATAAAGAATTAAAATAAAGACAAGTGTGTGAAAGATTGAGTGTTGATGCATGTGAGTGTGAGTGTGAGTGAAAGTGTATGTGAGTGTGTGCAGTCTGTTAGTGTGAGTGAGATTACATAAGTGTCAGGATGTGTTAAGGTTTCAAAAGTATTTCGGTGTCATTATAGGTAAGTGTTTTTATCCATTCCGTTATTTCCTTTTTACATTCATAGTAGTATTTGGGATAAATGTAAATATATTTATTGATCTTATTATATAGGGCAGCAGATTGTTTGCTAAATTGCATACAGGCAAATATGGTCCTCGTCCTTGCATGCTTCAGTCATCGTGTAGCTCAAGCCTATTTTAGGGAGCTCAATGACCTATCAACACACGACGCTATCAGATCAACAGGTTATTTGCGTAGGTCACATACAAAGTATAGTACAAAATCGCCAGACAATTGCTGACTTAAGTAATATGTCTGGCTTGCATAGTACTCACAAAGGAGTATTGAACTAAAACTATGCATAAAGATGGAAATGAGAAAATCGTGTAATAAGCTTTAATTGCTTTGTTGGTCTTGTATTTACAAACGCTGCGGAGTATGACATTGAGGGGTATACAAAGGGTTCGATTACTGGGTTGGAGCAGTGATAGCCTAGTGGTGCGAGCGGCGGATTGCCAAATCACAGGTCTCGTGTTCGAAGGCACGCACCTCTGACTTTTCGGATTTATGTGCGTATTGTTAAATTATCACTTGCTTCAAAAACGGTGAAGGAAAACATCGTGAGGAAACCGGCATGCCTGAGAGACTATTCTCGACGGCATGTGATGCCAAGTCAGAGGCCTATGGGCGGCATTAAAACTCTGACACCAGGTTAGTTACTAACCACACGATAAGAAGAAGACTGGGTTGGACAAAGTTATGATAGGGTTTTCCATATGGATTTGCAGAGCAGAAGCTCAGAGTCTGGAATTGTGTCCGTTTGGTGAAAATTGTCTGGCCCCCCTAATACATGGGACTTGAAAATAACAGGTGAAATGTGGGTAGGTATTGTAGTCAGGTCTAGTGTTCACTCATAAAATTATGCAGTAGGTAAATATAATATTATAACTTTTAGGTTTCTGATATACTTATGATTAAATTAAATTATGAATCAGTGCATCGCCTGATTGATAGCGAATAATGTAAGTGCGTGAATCATTTACCTATTTAAGTTTCTGATTACATCATTATTAACATTAGCACCTTGCTGTTTCGTTAATGGATATCGTTATGATTTTAGTGTGTTCCCATGGGTGAGGCATGTGTAGGTACCTATATTACACGGGACTTAAAACGTACCTGGAAGATTTTGGTTGTAGGTAATACAGGTGCTAAACCTCTAGTTTATGATATAAATGTTGATCACAAAGTTACTACAGCATAACTTACTCGCCACAAGACTAATTTCAAGTCCTTTGTGGTGCGAGTTCCAACACACCATCTGGAGACCTTTATGAAGGAAGAATTTTGGCCGACGGGTGTTGTGTATCGCCGTTTTCGCGGAAGGCTACACGACACCACGACCCAGCGCATTACGTTGCCGAACTAACTTGTTTTTATTTAATTGTAATTTTGTATGTATTAGTATATTATTATGTAAGATTATATTTATGTTTTGTTTATGGGCCTTAGTTGCCTGAGAATAAAGAATTATTATTATTATATTATTATAATAACTGACTTTTATAATTTGTGACAATTTCCAATGGTACATACAATTTAATGTTTTATAATGATTCATATTTAATTAATCGTTACGGATAGTCAGAAGCTCGAAAGTTTAACAACCAGTTTGACCAAGGGGTATCGTCTTACCCAGTAACTGGGTTGTGGAGGTCAATCAGGCTTTCTTTCCATGTAAAACACTGGCATCAGCTGCATCCAGTTAATCTGGGAGCCGGCCCTTCACATAGTTGAAAAAAGGCTGGGCACTGGGCAGATGATAAGAATGATGAATGAATTAAATACTATGTTTATTGACTATGTAAAAACCTGTACGAATTTGTTCACCATGGTATAGCATAGATCTAGCACATACTCATATTTACCACCACTGCTTGCATATATTGTAAATGGCTTTCTGGTGACTATTACTTTCTTATTTGTTGTGTTTTTGTTAGCTGTAAGCCCTCCATGTACTAAATAAATAAATAAATAAATAAATATTTGTATTGTAATCTACTCATGCTAAACATATAAATTGATCTGTATCTTGTCACCTATAAACTTTGTTATACCTTTCAACAATAACTTATACTAAAGCCTGTCGTTCTAACAGGTATATATCACACTTGTTCATAGCTGTTCCCACCGTTCCCTAGCGTTACGCAACAAGTCGACACTGTTATGAAACATAGGATGTCCCGGTCATATGCGGGGGGACGATATATAATCGAGATTGGTTGCGTAATTTGACTATATAAAGTTACCATGTAATACGTTTTGATTACCATCATCATTATCATTGCCTGCATTTGACCCATTTTATTTTGATTTGGTACAGCATGTCTTTCTAAGAATCGCCAAACTTACCTCAGTGGCAGTGGGCAGAGCATAATATTCATAAAATGTGATTAATGCAGATTCAACTTTTACGTAGGTACTTAAAGAAAGGATTCTTTTTAAGTTCCTCAAAAAAAAAGAATATAAAAGTGGGTGCAGATACTGGGAGTCTACTTTGTTGTATCGCAAACCTTACTCTGAAATCTGGATTTAAGTTTCTACTAGGATATTTCAGATGTGAAAACCCAATAAATGTTTACCAGAACCGAGAATCACGCTCAAGACATTATGCTTAGCAGCGGTGCGATTCTGGCCAAAACACCGCGTGAACATGTAAGCGTCTAAAGCTGTGACGGCGACATGAGCTGTCATTCCATACTATCGGCATTGGCAGTTCACTTCACTCAAGTTTTCACGGCGTGACTTATACTGAATCGACCGGCTGTACAACTCGCGACCAAATAAAAAAAAATGTTTAAATTTTATTATAATAATAATAATATAGCCGTTTATTCAGATCTTAACCTAAAAAACCGGCCAAGAGCGTAGGGTTCCGTAGAATATGTAAACGAAGTTAAAAAAAAATGCTTGCATATACGATTATACTACAAACTTAGTCCAGAAATTATTTTGTTTTTGTCTTTTTTGTACAAAAACTGTTTCCATCCAAGTTCAAAATAATTCTCCTAGAAAGTCCTTATAAAGTTCTACTTTTCAGATTTTCTTCATATTTTCTAAACTTGTGGTTCAAAAGTTAGAGGGGACACACACATTGTTTTATAGTTTTGGAGCGATTATTTCCGAAATATTTAACATTATCAAAAAATAATTTTAGTAAACCCCTATTCATTTTTAAATACCTTTCCAACAATATATCACACGTTAGGATTGAAATTAACCCTTATAAAATTTTTATTTTACCACTTTGTCGGCGTGATTGATACACATATTGGTACCAAATTTCAGCTTTCTAGTGCTAACGGTCACAAAGATTAAGCGAGGACGGACGGACGGACAGACAGACATGGCGAAACTATAAGGGTTCCTAGTTGACTACGGAACCCTAAAAACACAGTTTCTTTGCACATTTACTTTTACTTAATAATAATAATAATAATAATAGTACTTTATTGATCTTTTACAAAAATTGCAGTACATGGGTATATAATTTAAACATGGTAAAATTACAAATTTGCTACAATTATAGTGGGTGCAGCTCTGATCTCCTAACTAGGTTATAGTATAACCTGTATGAAGGAGTGACAGTTCCGATCCCCCATGGATTAGAGAAGATGTATTTTTACAATTTACGTGTTTATGTATTACTGCTACAATATTATGGTATAACTAAATGTAAACCTAAAAAATAAAAAAGAGAATTATCTTTAAGTAGGTAACAACAATTTTGAAGATCAATGTGTGTGTGTGTGTGTGTGTATGTATGTGTTTGTGTTGTGTAACATATTATGTTAAGTGTACTATGCTCCATTTTACTTATCTTAAATAAGCATTTTTTCCGTGTCTTCATATGTATAGTCTAGAAGAAAAGAGTAGACCATTTTTTTACAGTTATAATGTGATAAGCCGTATACTGGAATATGTTTGTTTATTTTATTATATAAAGAAGGGCCAAGAAAATAAAAGAATCTTCTAATGAATTTAGAACGTGTATGTGGGACAGTACAAATTAAATCTTTTCTACGTTTATCGATTGACCTGTATGGCGTTTTTTTGTGTTGTAAGAGAACTGCCTTCATGATAAACTGTTGTCTAACGTTTAGAATATTCCACTTACGGTATAATTCACTAGTAGGGAAAATAATCGGGCGAAAGCTAGCAACTTTTAATACTGCTCTATGTGCTATCTCTAATGGTTTCAAAAACGTTTTACCAGCACCACCCCAACATGAAATGCAATATGTGACAATAGATTGGCATAATGCAAAATAGACATTGCGTATCACAGTTTGATTAGCAATTGACCGAAGAGTTTTAAATATGAAAATAAGTTTGCGGACCCTGCCTGTTAGAATGTTTAAATGCGATTTAAAGTTAAGAGTTTTGTCCAATGTCACACCCAGATATTTTATTTGGTCTACAGAGATTAATGATGGACAGTTGCAAGGAGTTTGGGGTTGCTTATGGCAAGAGTGAGCTATTAAAGTTATCGGAATGCGTGGTTGAGAGGCTGCACTGATTGAATATGTAAGGAAGTTGGTTTTGGAAGTATTGAGTGTTAGTGTGTTATCATTGAGCCAGTTAAGTGCTGTGCTAAATGCGAGTTGTGCTCTGATTTCTAGTTGAGACCATGTTTCAGCTACAACAGTTATCGCAGTATCATCCGCGAATGATATTATGTTGACATTCTGGATGTTGAGGTCGCATAGCTCATTGATGAAAATAAGAAAAAGGGTTGGTCCCAGTTTTAAATACCTTTCCAACAATATATCACACGTTAGGATTGAAATTAACCCTTATAAAATTTTTATTTTACCACTTTGTCGGCGTGATTGATACACATATTGGTACCAAATTTCAGCTTTCTAGTGCTAACGGTCACAAAGATTAAGCGAGGACGGACGGACGGACAGACAGACATGGCGAAACTATAAGGGTTCCTAGTTGACTACGGAACCCTAAAAACACAGTTTCTTTGCACATTTACTTTTACTTATTCTACTATTTCAATTTAAATTAGATTTATGCTGCTAGTATATGAAGCTTGTTTATTTTCTGCAAATTCTGTTTGCCAATCGGCAAAGGCCTCCTCCAACCTTCTCCGTTCTGTCTTTTTCTGGGCCTCTCTATTCCACATCACTTCTGCCGCCTGGCTTATGTCCTCATCCCACCGTTTTTGCGGCCTCCCCCTCTTTCTTTTACCTTACCTTTTAATTGTATTATTATTTTATTTTAATATTTTGTTCTGTCTTCCTTATAAAAATCTTTTTCATGTAAGTGCTGTGTACGCCTGTAAGTGACAAATTCACTTAAAAATATTTGTGTTATCCTTATTCTGTTGTATGTTTCTAGTTAATAAGTCGGTGGTGTACCTTCAAATAAATAAAAAGACAGTATACCTATTGGCCGATACTCGACGCCTTATGATCACACTGATCGCGAAAGACGTAAAAAGAGAGCGTGATGTCTTATTACGCCACAACATACAAGTCGTTCTCGCCCCCAACACAGGTGAGCTAATAGACATTCCACATTAAAAATACGCAAGCAACAAAATCACATTTACTAAGGGCCGAAACACATAATCGCGTTGCGGCGCCACGCCGCAAGAATCGGCAGTAGCGGCACTGCCGATTGTAGCGGCACGGCACCGCAGCGTGGCGCTAGTTCCAGCGTTATGATGTCATACTTGTTGACAATAATTTAGTTTGTTTCTATCACTCAAGCACATAACACATGTCAGTAAACTCGGAAGCAATTTTAAAATTAAAATGTCTGTCTTTGACATAGATTTATTTATATCGTTGGTTCGGGAACGCCCTTGTTTGTGGGATACCAGTGACGAAACTTATAAAGACTTTATTGAACAAGAATTCATAGCCTTTTTAAATGGATGTATCCAGTATCTTCTTTGTCCTATATTTAAAACAGAGTAATGTCTTTTTAATAAGAAATAAGCAATAAGTTTCTCACGATGGTCCATGGCAGAGACACGTCTATCCACAATCAAAAATCACGAGGAACTGGATACCCTACCATACGAAAATAAAATGCTCTTTTTCACGACGCCGCAACACCGCAACGCAAACCGCCGATTTCAGCGGCGCGGCGCTGCAACACGGTTATGTGTTTCGGCCCTAACCAATAACCAGGAAATAACAACATCCTTCTAAATCATCTCGCCACTCAACATAACCGCTCTGCATCAAGGGCGCTGCACGCATGCGCCGGTCTCCCAACTATGATTTATTGATCTCTGATCTTACATCACTATCCACTCGACCGCGTCTCGTTCTACACAATTGTATGATATTTATGGCTTGCGGTACAGTTAACTCCTGTTAATCAACGTTGAATGGTTCTTTATATTGGTCTCTTGTTGGATTAAAGATGTTTTATTGCTTTGTAAATGGTCAACGTAGGTGTCGTTTGTATGGATGTGGAATAAGCGAAAATAGTCTACAGGATGGGAGGAACATCGTCGTATAAACACCATTTATAGTATATGATCTAGAAGGACTTGAGGAGCTTGTGGCTAAATTATAATAGCCGCATTGGTCGATCGAAGGTTAAGCTACGCTTGACGAGGTCGGACCGTGGATGGGTGACCATTTATTACATATCAAGACTCCTCCGTGCCTCGGAAAGCACGTTAAGCTGTTGGTCCCGGCTGTCATTTGTAGATCTTTGACAGTCGTTACTTGCAGTCAGAAGCCCGAAAGTCTGACAACCAGTTTAACCAAGGGGTATCGTGTTACCCAGTTACTGGGTTGTGGAGGTCTGACAGGCAGTCGCTCCATGTGAAACACTGGTATTCAGCTGCATCTGGTTAAACTGGGAGCCGACCCCAACATATTTGGGAAAAGGCTAAGCAGATGAATGAGTATATGACCTAGAAATAAAAGAAATAAAAAAAAAAAATTATTAAATGAACCCCAAAAAAATGTGATTTCTGTCCAGACTAATGAGATTTTAAATGAAATGTAAAAAGTGACTTATTTACTATCTCATTATAAATGTCATTGAGAAAAAATTAAAGGATGATTTTTTCATGGTTCTTCACAGTTTTAAGCAAAAATAACATCAGAAATAAAGGAAACTGACTACCTCGTTGGCCTAGGGTCAAAAGCGCTTCTACTGAGCAGGTCTTGGGTTCGATGCCCGAGTCGTGTAAAGTGTCGTTGAGTTTCTCCATCTAGAATGGGCTATTTGACAAAATTTAATTTTTAGTCTCTCATCTAGATTACAAGAAAATATTCGACACATATTTTTTTTCTATTTTCACGTAATCAAGAAATAACGGCGATACATCGAGTCGAATGTCGCATGACGTCTATAGCCAGTACTGTTTATACTAGTTAATAACGTTACAAGCCCCCTCTCCTCAAATTTAATGCGCTCAAACTAAGAGAGTTATGTGAGTTTTGAGAAGCAGTATGCATTAGCTCTAGAGAAAGTACAGAAAGCATTCCTCAGATAACTCTACAAACACATGTACGGGTTTTATCCCTTCCTGTATCCCACCAAATTCCTGTTGGGTTGCTTAGGTTTCAACTCTCTAGAAGTAAGGCGGTCGCGTGATCACATGGCTGTAGTATTCAAAATTCTTAGGGGGATTATCGATGATCCTGATCTGCATAACGAAATCTGCAATCTATTTGTCCCAGACAATTACTGTCGTGGCAGAAAGCACCGCTTACTGGCTGTTCCAACTAGCCGCACTATTGCGCACTCCAATTCACCTATTCCTCGGACTGCAGCGTCTATTAACGCTCTCCTGGACTCAGGCACAGGTCTTGATATGTTTGCGGATGAATGGAAGATGATAATGTCAGAATGCTTGAATTTTTGTGAGAAGAATACATGATTGAGAAGTGTGAAGTAAATGATTTAATAAATTATAATTATGTTAAATAGTGTAATTGGCTTCGGCCGTTCTATTTAAATTAAATAAATAAATAAATAAGCAGTTTTCCATCAATTTGAAAAAAGAAAAAAATATGTGTCGAATATTTTCTTGTAATCTAGATGAGGAACTAGAAACTATTTTTTTCTTCAAATACTTAGCCCATTCTAGATGGAGAAACTCAACGGTGCTTGATGACAAAAAGCTCGCTCTCAATTACATGAGGTTTTTAACCAAATTGTTGAATTGTGGGTAGGTAGGTGGCTATATCACTAGCTAACTCTTCGGGAAATTCGCGCTTGCTAATATTATGTTGTCAAGTATTGTATTGGCATAGTGTATGCCATTGTTGTTCTTCAAGATAAGTAATAATATGAGGCGATGAAAACAACCGACTGCCTCGTTAGCCTAGTGGTCACAAGCGGTACTACTGAGAATGAGGTCCCGGGCTCGATCCCCGGGTCGGACAAAGTGTTATTGAGTTATTCCACCAGTTATGTTTAAGTCCCAAGTAATAGGGGGCGAGCCTTTTGCCATTAATCGGGCACAAATCCAGACTCAACTGCAATTTTTATCGCTCATATTTAGTCAGGGCAATAATCTATTTACCGCGCACAGTTCAATATTATGATCTATATAAGTAATACAAACACTACAATGTGTTTAAACATTTAAACAAAGACACTATTACGTAATATTAACCATGATAACGTTTTCAATTTATCTTTAAGGAAGTAACAAACACCTTATTTAGACGCCTATTATTATGGCACTGCGCATATTTATCGTATAATATGTTTCACTTACGTGTGTGTAGAGAAAAATGTTGATTTCTTGTCACCAATCAATTTTTCACGGAGCATGTAATAACTTTCAATCTGGGAACAAAATCAAAATGTATTAATTCAAATTTGCCTCAGGACCATGTTTGAACGCGGAAATTACTGGCGGAAATTATTGACTGGCCTGTTGGTCTAGTAGTTAGTGGCCCTGACTGCTATGCCGGAGGTCGTGGGTTCGATTCCCACCCAGGACAAATGTCTGTGTGATGAGAACGATCATTTGTTCTGTGTCTATAATATGTACCTATGTATTTAGAAATATATAAGTATGTATATCAGCTGTTTAGTACCCATGACACCAAGCTCTGCTGCTTGGCTTGGGCCTAGATGGCGTTGAGTGGAAAGTTGTGAAATATTTATTTATTATTATCATTAATTACATAAGACAGTCCCCTAAAATGCCCGCCCTTCACCACTTCCCAAATTTCATGAGTTATGTATAAGTCCTAAATAATAGGGGTGAGCCTATTGGCATTAATTGCAAATCCAAACTCCGGGCTGCTGTAAGTTATTGACTACATTACTATTGACTAGGAAGAAATTCATTACTGCTTGAATGTTGACTAGAGTACCATTTCAGTCACTAATCTGCATGGTTCTTACATAATCGGACCAATATAATGTCTGGACTTTAAAAGAGACCTCTGAGTTTCTTTCGATGTTTCTTCTCAGAGTAGTCAGATAGTGAAACACCGACCTTAACTTCTAGTTAAAAAATGACAAGTTAATACATACACATCATTATATACAATTCATCCACATATACACAAGCACACACGTATACATATACACACCCACTGTGGCCGATAGGAACCTTTTTTATAATTATTGTTTATGTTATGTATATTTTTACCTTTTCACGTTTTGTCTATTTTTGATTTTGTTTTGTTATTCGTCTGTTCAATATAATTGCTTGTCAGAACAATGGATTTTCTTTCATAAAATTAGAAAAATAGAAATATCCTCCTTTCAGTAATATAAGTGGTCCTTCGAGCCGGATTGAACTAGCATCTAGTAAGACTAGTCCACAGAATTTAGTTTTTTCAGCTTTTTCTGCAATTTTTTCAGCAAATAAAAATGGTTGTGACGAGGTCAGAGACAAAACTGCCACATAATGACTCTGATTTACCTACCCAGTCGACTAGTGAGGCCGTTCCAGAACCTCAAACATATACTAGCACAGGGAATTCACAGGTAAATTCTTCTGGTTTAGAGCCTAGCTCGAGCGCTCAATCTGTCGGCACTCACACTAGCCGCACGAGTCGCACTTCCGTGATGGTCGCTGCTAGAAAATCAGCTGCGGAAGCGCAACACATTCGTCGCGTGGCTGAGTTACAAATTGCACAAATGGAGGCAGAGATGCGCGCTAGGCAAACGGAGTTAGAGCGCAACGCTGCTGAAGCGGAATATCGTGCTGAGCTCATCGCAATTGAGGCTGATTGTAGTAACCACGGTTCTCGCAGTGGACGGAGCTGTGACAGTGTCAAACAATGGTTAGATGGTACGATTCTGCCTACTAAAATACCTTCGCATCGAGAAAAAGAACCATATGTGAATGGTTTTCAGACTAACAGTAGATGTGAGGTAGGGGCTAATAATATCTTGTGTTCTCAGGAATTTCCACTACGTAACGATGTCGTCGTTTCTCAGAGTATCGCAGCACAGAATCCTGCACTATTACCTCAGCACAGTTTTAGCCGGGGTAACACGGTGGCTGCCACTGATATTCATCGAGAAGACGTTACGCAGTCTAAAGGCACTTGCGAAGAGTAACTGTCCCAACAACAATAAAAATTTAATAAAACTTCCATGTTTTGATGGTAAATCCCCACTTGATTGGCTTATGTTCAAACGAGCCTTTCAGGATACGGTAGGTTCTTTCACAGATGCGGAAAACCTTGCACGCCTAAACCAAGCCCTAAAAGGTACGGCGCGTGAAGCTGTCTGCATGCTGTTAGTGTTGGCACCTTACGCCAACGACGTTATTGAAGCCCTAGATCGTCGCTATGGAAGGGCTGAACAAATTGTGCTACAGGAGGTAAGCGCAATCAGGGCTCTGCCCAAGCTTGGGCCGGAGGTAAAAGATCTACATGTTTTCACCACCCGTGTGAATAATTGTGTCGAAGTTGCTAAGTTATTACAGCACAATGATTATTTACGTTCTCCTGAATTATTTGGAGTGCTTCTTTGCAAACTATCTCCATTATTGCGCGCGCGGTGGTTGGATTTCGCTGCTATTCACGAGGATCTAGGCCGAGCTAGAGTGGAATTGTTGTCGCTTTTCCTAAACCGTGAGGTCGATTTGGTGATGAAATTCGGTGCCGTATTCGAGGTGACACCATCTTTATCAACCCTTTCACAGAAACAGCGAGCGCATGCCGTTTCAGCGTCGGGTGCGGGGGCGTCAGATTCACCTAAGAATTACAAATCAAAACCTGCAAAAACATCCAACCAGGAAAATGTTTGTTTATTTTGCAAAGGTGAACATCAGTTGTCAAATTGCCCGACATTCACATCTTTGACAGTCGATGATAGGTGGCGTTTCATCAAAGACAACAAAGTCTGTTATCGCTGTCTTCAAAAAGTTCCACACAATTTTAGGTTTTGTAAAAAAAATAAGGCTAGTTGCACAATAGCTGATTGTAATCGTAGGCATCACACTATTTTGCATAATGATAGATTTGTAGCATTTTCTCATGTGAATGAGGAAGTCAAAACTGAACCAAGGCCTAAAACTGATGCTGAACAAACTGAACAGGTTCTCGTAGCTGTCAACAACACTCAAAATATTGATGTCACACTTCCTCCACTATTAAAAGTAGTATCCGTCACAGTTTCCGGGCCGGCTGGGAGCGTAGACACATTCGCCCTTCTGGACGACGGGTCGACGGCTACCTGCATAGATGCCGACATCGCCTCCAAAATTGGTGCCGAGGGTCCCGAGGGCAAACTACATTTGGATTGTGTGGGAGGGTTATCTAGGGATAGCAGCGTTCAGTTTGTAGACTTTCAGATAAAAGGTCGATCAGCCTCACAGAGTTTCTTAATCCAGCGGGCAAGGGCAATTAAAAACTTAGGGCTGCATAGCCAATCGGCCACCCGCGAGTCTTTACGTCGCTACTCCTACCTGTCTGGTATAGTTGAAGAGATGTGCTACACCGAAGCAAAGCCTACAATTTTAATAGGAATTGACAACTGGCACCTGATAACAGCATCCGAGGTCAGGAAAGGCACGAAGACCCAGCCTGTCGCCATTAAAACATCGCTAGGGTGGGTGTTATTCGGATTCACAAGCAGCCGGACAACTTTAGTGGAGACTGCCTGTCACGTATCCTTACGTGAGCGTCCGCAGCATGACCTGGAAGTCCTCATCAAGGAACAATATAGGTTAGACGCGATCGGTATCACGAAACATGAGCCTCGCAGTGCAGGCGATCAGCGCGATCTTAGTATTCTAGAGAATACCACCCAACGGCTACCAAATGGGCACTTCCAGGTCGGCTTATTGTGGAAGGCGGATGACTTATCTGTTCCTGAGAGCTATCCATTGGCACTTTCTAGGTACAAAAGCCTTGAATTGAAAATGTCAAAGGATCTTAAATACGCCAAACGTTACAAGATAAATATTCAGGAAATGCTAGCTAAGGGTTATGCAGAGGAGTGTAAAGGACAGTCGCCCACATTGGTTTGTTGGTACTTGCCGCATTTTGGTGTGGTAAATCCCAACAAACCGGCAAAACTGCGTGTTGTTCACGACGCGGCTGCTAAAGTACAGGGTGTATCACTAAATAGTATGCTACTGTCGGGTCCTGATTTTTTACAACCGCTACTAGGAATTCTGATGCGTTTTAGGGAGGGAAAAATTGCCTTGACTGCCGATATCAAGGAGATGTTCCCGCAGGTGAAAATACAAGAGTGCGACCGAGATGCTCAGCGATTTCTTTGGCGCAATGATCCTGCGGGACCAATAAAGATCTATCGTATGTCTTCTATGATTTTTGGGGCGTGCTCCAGTCCATCTACGGCTATTTACATCGTCAACCGAAATGCATCGGAATTTATAAGCGAGTTCCCACAAGCTGTTGAAGCTATTACGTGCGATACTTACTTGGATGACTTCATCGGAAGTGTAGATGTCCCCACGGAGGACGCGGCTCGTTTGGCAGCCGATATTGTTCAAATTCATAAGCGAGGGGGATTCGAGATGCGCGGTTGGGTATCGAATAAGCCTGGTGCACTTAATCGATTGCCAAATGAGCTGTTGTCTGACGTTTCACTAGCCAATCGTTCTAGTGTAGAGTTGGGTAGTTTACCTCTCTCATCCACCTCAACACGGACTCTAGGTTTGATCTGGAAACCTGCTCAAGACACAATAGGTTTTAACCCGGGCCTAAAGGATACTTCAGGTCATTTCACAAAACGCGTAGTCTTAGCCCAAGTCATGCGGATCTACGATCCACTAGGTATCTTAGCCCCCATTGTAGTGAGAGGTAGAATTATGTTTCAAAATTTGTGGCGTAAGAATCTTGACTGGGACGAGAGGCTATCACAAGCTGATCAGGAAACTTGGCTCGAATGGTTTGAATGCCTAAAATCGATTTCGAAATTGAGAGTTCCAAGGTGCTACAATTTATGTGGTTTTTCAGAACTGGAGCTGCACATGTTTTGTGATGCTAGCGAGCTGGCACACGCCGCTGTTGCTTACTGGAGATTTGTACTTCCCAACGGTGACGTGAAACTTGCACTAATAGCTAGCAAGGCACGTGTGTCTCCTTTGAAGCCAGTTTCGATCCCACGCCTGGAGCTCCAAAGCGCCTTGATAGCCACTCAACTTGCCGTTACGATTTGCGAAGCTCACCGCTTTAAGCCTAACCGTAGAGTTTTCTGGAGTGATTCCATGACCATGTTGGGGTGGCTACGCAGCGATGCGAGAAACTATAAACCTTTCGTGGCTCATCGCGTGGGAGAAATTTTAGAATGCACTAGGTTAGATGAATGGCATTGGGTTCCAACCGAACTCAACGTGGCTGACGATGCGACGCGGGGGAAAGCCAGTATTGAATCACGCTGGGTATCTGGCCCAAATTTCCTCCTAGCTTCCACTTCCCAGTGGCCATCAGAGCCCAAAGTCGCAACGCCAGTAGCGTTTGGAGAGGAGGAGCTCAAGCCATCTCTTCGTCTTTCAAAAGCATTAAATCATCCATCACATATCGCAGAGTCTATTAATGTTATCAATTCACATCAGTTGTCCTTACCAGTTGTAGCTGACATCAATCATTTTAGCTCTTGGATTAGGCTGGTAAGAGCAACAGCCAGGACTCATCAATTTATTGCCTCTATTTTTAAACATCGGGGGCATAATTTTCAAAATTTTTGGGTTCGGGGAATTTGTCAATCTGTAAATGCGCCGGTGCGTGATTCGCAGCCTGATGCCACTTCTTCCACTGCTCCAGCGCCATTAATCTCAGAGGACATCATTCGCGCGGAACGGCACATTTTGGGGAGGAGCCAGATTAGCGCCTTCGGAGAGGAAATTCATTATCTGACACGTGGGCAGCCCGTTCCTAAGAAAAGTCGTTTAGCCATTTTGTCCCCAGAACTCAGAGACGGGATTATACATCTCGCAGGAAGAACGTCTGCTGTTGCTGATGGGCAGCCCATTATTCTAAGCGGCAAGGAGCCAGCTGTGCGTCTTCTGATCAGCCATTACCACGTCAAGTTTGCTCACGCCAATACAGAAACTGTAATTAATGAATTGCGGCAGTCGTACTGGATTCTCGGATTGAGGAACGCCGTGCGGTCAGTGGTTCATAGATGTCAGTTGTGCAAGCTGTTGAAAAGCACAACCTTGCAACCGCCCATGGGAGATCTGCCAGAGGCGAGACTCGCCCATCATCGACGTGCTTTCACCTATACAGGTGTGGATTATTTCGGCCCCGTATTAATTTCTATTGGACGCAGGCGAGAGAAGCGATGGGTCGCCCTATTTACGTGCATGGTAACCAGAGCTATCCACCTCGAGATCGTAGCCAGCTTATCCGCAGACTCTGCCATTATGTGCTTTCGACGCTTCATCGCTCGACGTGGTACGCCCAGCGAAATGTTCTCCGACAACGGGACGTCGTTTGTGGGAGCAAACCGACAGCTAAAAGCTCTTTATGATGCCGCCGTTCCACAGTTTGCAGCAGATAAAAAAATAAAATGGCGTTTTATTCCTCCATCGGCGCCCTTCATGGGAGGGGCTTGGGAAAGGCTGATTCGGTCAGTGAAGTCAGCCCTGAAGGTAACATTAAGAGAACACGTTCCAAGGGAAGAGGTTCTGGCAACTTTGCTGGTCGAAGCCG
Source organism: Euplexia lucipara (assembly GCA_921972225.1). Taxonomy (NCBI): domain Eukaryota; kingdom Metazoa; phylum Arthropoda; class Insecta; order Lepidoptera; family Noctuidae; genus Euplexia; species Euplexia lucipara. The sequence continues at coordinate 10,607,533 of OV179167.1, read as the reverse complement.
AGGCGGTAGTAAACTCACGCCCACTGACGCACATCTCCCCCGAAAGTAACTACCCGGAGGCGCTTACCCCCAATCATTTTTTGCTGGGAGACTCATCGGGCCGTTCATTTCCAGCTACAGACCTGACGGATGCTGCACTGATTGGCCGGAGCAGCTGGAGAAGGGCACTTCGGCTGTGTGATAACTTTTGGCGTCGTTGGGTTACCTAATATCTACCCACTTTGGCACCCCGTCGCGTACCGGGTGTAGATGTCGCCGTCAAGGTCGGGGACCCAGTTCTCATCGGTGACGGGAACTTGCCGAGGGGAACCTGGCCACGCGGCGTGATTGCTGCTCTGTATCCGGGTCGTGATGGGGTGGTACGGGTGGTGGATGTTCGGACACAAGCTGGCATTTTGAGGCGGCCATTAAAGAAAATCGTTCTCCTTTAAAAAAGGGGAGCATGTGGCCGATAGGAACCTTTTTTATAATTATTGTTTATGTTATGTATATTTTTACCTTTTCACGTTTTGTCTATTTTTGATTTTGTTTTGTTATTCGTCTGTTCAATATAATTGCTTGTCAGAACAATGGATTTTCTTTCATAAAATTAGAAAAATAGAAATATCCTCCTTTCAGTAATACCCACATTTGCACAAACACACATTCACACATTCATACACATAGCAGCAGGTTTGTTAAATAAATAAGTATTATTACAACTAGAACTGTAAATTTTAAAAATCGTTTTTTTTTATAGAATATTCTGTCTGACATAGGATTATTATCACTTTATTGAGGGGAAGACGCTAACACCTGCAACACAGTTCTTACTAGCGCGGGTGTTAGGGAATCCTATAAATAGAATTGTATTCACTAAGTCAATAAAGAACCATTATTATTATTATTAATGAGTTTGCAAGTATGAACCTATTTTTAAAAAGAAATATAATTTTATTGTTACAACAGTATTTGAAATTATTATATGCCTAAAGGCGGGTCATAGATGTATTTCACTGCATAAACTCTATCATTTTACCTGTGTACCTTATTAAAGTGAAATTCTAGATGGAATAGCTCAACGCTGTGCCCGACTGACATATCAAACTAAAAAAAACTAACTATTATGTGGTGTCATGCGATTGTTACATCAACAAAGGATGTAAGGACGAACATTACGAACACTCAAGGGTATTTCCTGAAGCCGAGATGTCTTACGAGAATGCATGGTATTTTTATACCATTACGTAGGCGTCTTCCTTGAATGAAGGTCGAAAATATCTGGATGCGGAAAATTATTGAGAATCATACAAAAGCGTACTTACTTAGATATTATTAGACTACTTATATAAATGATCTTCAAAGGAAAACGTTTCATTTTTCTGTTTTTTTTTTTGTTACCGCCCCCACTATCGAGTATAAAGAAAAAATGAAACTTATGATATAACATACCTAGTTCTTTTCACTGAATACTAATGAAATGAAATGATATTTATTTCTGTAAGTAGATCTTCTCAGATACTTTTACATGTCTTTTTTTTAAAACTAAACTAAATGGCATTTCCAAAGTGACTGATCCCTGAGAAGAAATGCCGAAAGAAACTCAGGGGTCATGGTCTCTTTTAAAGTCCAGACATAAGATTATATTCATTTACTATGCGAGTCTCACGATGCAGGGCAAAGTCTGGAATAGCCTTTTGAAGAAAGAATCAATTCAGCTAACAACTAGACGACACCTTAAAATTATTGCATCGTTGCGTGGTTCTTGAGGATTGCATTTTTATCATAGACATTACATTCCGGTACCCATGTTGGTTTCAGGTGATAGGTTCATGTTGCTGGAAAAGTTTCGATATTAAATGTGGAGGATTATAAAAGTAGAGGAAACCCAAAGAAGCAATGGATGGATTGTACGAAAGGTAATAAAGATAAAAGAAATGACGGCAATTAGAGATGTATTGGTGAGGTTCTTCAGAAAGGTCAGGTGCGTAGTACTCGCCACCGGCGGCGCGGCGTGTGTGTATGACAACATGTATGAATGTAAACGAAGCAAAAGAAGTATGTAAGAATCGTAGCATATGGCGCTCAGTAGTTTCTGCCTTCCCCCATGGGAAAAAGGCGTGAGTTTATGTATGTATGTATTCTGCATCAACCCTAAATAAATTGAAATAAGGGCAGGAGCGTATGTTTCCTCCAAAGATTTTCTCCGACAAAACAAAATTTATTTAAAATGAATCCTTTTTTAAGAATATTATATAATATACAAGAAGAGCGTGCGATTTGACATAGCTAAAGATTGTTTGGGAAATGAATGCGAAAAGCTAATCAGTTACTGAAACCATATCAACAATATTTTGGGAAAATCCTTGAAAAAAACGACTAATTACATTCTTATCTTTGACTTATTATATTAAACAATGTCAACCCTTTACATAATTATTCAGTACAGAGTGCAGCAGTGCGATTTTGGTCAAATCACCGTGTGAAAATGAAGTAGTGAGGGCGAATTGAGCTGTCATTCCATACAAATAAAAAAAAAAAACATTTATTTCAGACAACAATCCATAACACTCAGTAAAAGTAAAAAAATATGCCAGGCATTGACAGTTCACTTCACTTAAGTTTTCACGGCGTGACTTTTACTGAATCGACCGGTACGAATAACAATAATTTCATCAATAAGTATAATTTTAAAATAATAGTGGAAATATTTCCTGTTTGTTCTTGTTGAACAACATGAAATAATATTGTGTAAAACCACAATAAACCAAATAGTTGTGAATGTTAGATCAGAAATACTTACCACAGAATTAAGCTATGGAAAGACTATTTTATTATTCTATTCCAATTTTGACTTTAACATTATGCAACATATGGCCAATTACTTACTGTAATTGAAAACGACAAAATTTTGGAGTATTCCCGCTTGAGCACCTATTTTTTGAGCACCTATGCATTTAGCACCAAAGGTGTTCCCATTTCCCATAGGTTAATGCAGTGCTCAATAAATAGGTGCTCAAACGGGAATACTCCAAAATTTTGTCACATTTTCTTCAGTGTAAAAAACTTGTCAAAAGGTACGTATTTTTGTGCAGATTAGGATTAAGACTGAAATGCAAACGAAAAATACTCGGATTGTTTTAGTTCTCTAACACGTAAAAGGATGAGCAGAAAAGTCTTTCGCCCCTGTTTCTGTTTCATACACGTCCAAAATTACCCCCCTTTTTATCCCAGCCTGGCATTTAGGCCAGATCCCATTGCCCAACAAATGGAAAGGCGTTCTGTTTCCACTCAGAGACGCCTTGACACGGCACCACTCCTTTCCTAACTCGACATTTGACTTGCGCAACGAAACGCCACGCTTGCCTGCCTGCACTATCCTTGAATATCTTGCGTAAGAGTTACCTCATGTAGTTTGTGCATGTTGACACTGGTTCTGTACTAGATGGCGTTTGTATCGGGGAGTGGATTCGGGAGATTTTGAATGTGGAATGTTGAGAAAAGAAAACAAAATGGCTGTTCAAAAAATGACAGGACAATTTTTTAATTCAGTTTGAAGTGTTATCTTTTTATCTGTTTTGTTTTTGTTTCTCGATTAGTTGAATGACCTACACGTTTACAATGGCTGTCGTTTTAGTAAAATGATTGTAATAGCTTTGGTTTAATAAAGTCCATAGCAGCGGAAAAATGTATTACGATGTTTAGTAATATTTTTCTGGGTAAACCTGTCAAAGTTAAATTCAAATCCGGGTGAAATCATATTTTTTAATAAGACCGGTTTATAGCACTTTTTAAAATCAAAATAAAGTTAAAATAAATTTTATATTGATTCTAGTAGCAAAGTGCTACTCTAGAATCATTTTTATATTTTATTTTAACAAAAATAAAAGATTGTTTAGTTTGGAGAGGAATGGGCAAGAAACTCCATTTTTAAGGTTACCTAAACAACATTCAATCTTCAAAAACGGCACACTAACGCACGCACGTGTCAGTTGACGTCGCGAAGCGACACTGATGTCAAGTGTGGCTAGTTAGCCAGATTTGAACGTGTCGCTGGCCGAGCGCTTATAACCTATCTACACATTTTTACTTGTAATGTCATTGATTTTTACCTACTCTTTTTAATGTTTTTTATTACATTATTTTGTAAACATTCATCAGACATAATAATATAATATGAAGATGATGAACCTTGACCAAAAAAAACTCTTTTTAAGATAGGTCCTAATCCATAAACATAGATGTTATAAAGTCAATTTTCCGAAAACATATTCTTCTTAGTCATTGAGTTTTCTCATATCCTTTCTTTTAAATAAAACATGAAGTAGAACAAGTTATCTAGCCTCATTACATGCGGTTACTTGGGCTTCTAACAGTGTGCCAATCGTTGTTCTATTATAGCAGATAACTCTGTCATTATCTACTGTATCCTTGAATATCTTGTGTAACAGTTACCTCATGTTGGTTAAGAGTGTATCTGAAGATAAGTATAAAGTATATTATATACTAGATGTCGTTGTTATCAGGAAAAATTATAATGTATCGGATAATGAGTAGTGTGAAATTGTATCAATACTATAACGTTGTAAAGTTTTTGAATTAAACTACTATACGCACGCTTGAGTTGGGGAGTAAGCTGATGAATTTATGACGAAGGCGTTACGAAAAGTGAGTGTGATGGGCGAGGCGAACAGAAGTTGAGGTAAAGATAATTATAAGTTAGTGAATATAGAAAAAGAGAGAGTTACGTTTCGTATATCTAAAATTCAGAACAGGCATATTGCCTGTACCACACTATAGGAGAAAGAGAAAGCGAACATATTTTCTTAAAAAGAAGTTTTATTTCAGTCGTGTGGTCTAAACTACCTTTTTTTGAAATCATCAAATGACTCCTCCCACTCTGGGTGAAGCAAAGGGAGTTTCAGACTCTTACTGACTAAAACTTATCCCTGTTCCTCCTAATGCCCTGTGCGTTCCAGGGCCGCGGTGACTCTCTCGAACAAATTTCGCAACCCCTGCAGGCACTGGCCTTAACAAGCCGCGTCTTGGTCTCAACTACCTACACTCGTTTTTTGGCACTGTTTTCATTTTTTTTTATACCACGACGGTGGCAAACAAGATTACGGCCCGCCTGATGGTAAGCGGTTACCGTACCCTATGGACACTTGCAACACCAGAGGCGCCACACGCGCCCCATACGCGCCTCATTACTTTTGGCATCTTTAATTTGTAATTTAACTTCTTTTAAGCTAATCTGGAACCATGTATATGATTGTATGTATTTTGAATTGAGCGTCTATAGCTTCGCCAAGGTCGGTACTTGACTTTAGTAGCTATTTTCGTTTTTGCTGCGTACTCTGTAAACCTAAGTTGTTCAAAATGAACTTTATTATTGAAACTTTATTTGCAAGTTTAACTGACCGTTTTGCTAAGGAGCTGGTGGCTAATGATAACAACCTCACGGGTCAATCCAAGCTACGCATGGCGAGGGGGGTCCGCTGATGGGACCATTTATTCCATATCAAAACTTCTCCGTGCAAAAAGCCGTTGGTCCCCGCTGTCATTAATTGTAGATCGATAGTAAGAAGCCCAAAAGTCTGACAAATAGTTTAACCAAATGGTATCGCTTTACCCAGTAACTGGGTTGTGGCAGTCACTCCATGTAAAACACATTCGGCTGCATCGGCTTACTTGTTATCCATTTGACTGGCCTGTTGGTCTAGTAGTTACCCTGACTGCTATGCCGGAGGTCGTGGGTTCGATTCCCACCCAGGACAAATGTTTGTGTGATGAGCACGATCATTTGTTCTGTGTCTGGGTGTAATTTATCTATAATATGTATGTATTTAGAAATATATAAGTATGTTTATCAGCTGTTTAGTACCCATAACACAAGCTCTGCTTAGCTTGGGACTAAATGGCGTTGTGTGAAAAGTTGTGGAATATTTATTTATTTATTTATACTTGATTGTACTTGACCAATTCTTGTTGTTTGTATTTCCTGTAGGTACGTACATATCCTAAATATATAAGTTTTTCTTTCTTACCCATGATTTGTATCTTTAATTATCTAATGGATCTATTCACAAATATAAGTGATGTTTAAAATCAATTACGAGTTATTCTATGATAAGGTAATTTCCGTATTATTTTTTTACTTATCGTTGTAAACATACGATATTCGTCGTAATAAACTTCGTAATAAAACAATTATTATCTTGATGGAGTAGGTTGTACAATAAGGATAAATAATAAAATAAAGATTATCTTATACCTACCTACTTGTGATTGTGAAAATACAGAAAATAGTTGCAATTGTAAATGGTAAACATTGTAGTCGAGTACCTACCTATACCTGCCGTCCTCAAGTTAGAAGGCGGCTCATTAACAAAGGCTTTTTTTAACAATTTGATTTGTAATGAGTTTCTGAATAGCATTATTTTATCGAATTTTTATTGTTACCTTTTAGTTTAAGTTATGCTCTAATTTGATTGTTAATTTCTACAATAATTTAATGTGTGTAATGGACGAATTTAAAATCAATTTTTGCTGTCTAGCGTCCTACTACCTCTTACATTCGTACGCCGCCGTTCAGGCAAAACATGACTGTCATATATATAATTTGATGTAACATCCTGCATGCCATGTGTGTGTATACTCGTGTTTTGGACAAATAAATTATCTTTTATATTTTTATTTATCAAGGCAAGTTTTGAGCTAGAACCGAAATACGCGAGTTTTTTTTTTATAAACCTTTCATTGTGTTGACTAATGGAGGAAGATCTTGTGGCTAAATAATAATGGCCGCAAGTTAAGCTACGTTAGACGAGGTTGGTCTGTGAATGCGCATTCCATTATTAAGACGCCTCGGTTCGCAAAGCACGTTAAGCCGTTGGTTCTAGCTGTCGTTTGTAGATCTTAGACATTCGTTACGGGTAGGCCGAAGCCCAAAAGTCTAACAACCAGTTTAACCAAGGGGTATCGCGTTACCCAGTGACTGGGTTGTGGAGGTCAGACAGGCAGTCGCTCCATGTAAAACACTGGTATTCAGCATCTGGTGGCCAGTTAAGCTGGAAGCCGACCCCAACATGGTTGGGAAACGGTTGTCAAATAATTTAAAAGGATAGGCATTTTTGAGCTTTTACATTAATAAACAAAGTTTCCATTGCTTAGTAGTTTTTTGTTTTAGTATCGCTATACAGTCGCTTTTACGCATTGTACAGACCCCAGCACATCAAGTTACCCCAATGTGTAAAATTTTCCCAATTGAATATGAACCTTATTCTGTTTGACATACATATATACATACATAAACTCACGCCTTTTTCCCATAGGGGTACGCAGAAACTACAGAGCGCCTTAATTATGCTACGATTCTAACATACTTCTTTTGCTTCGTTTACATTCATACATATTGTTATACCCACCCGCCGGTTGCGACATAAAGTTCTATTCCTGTTTGACATAAAGTTGAAAAACGATCAAAGAAATTTGACACATTGGGGTAACTTGATGTGCTGGCGTCTGTACAAAGTTAAGATACCAATGATTAATTAGCCAATCAAATCTATTCTATTAAATTAATCAATGCCAGTGCTTGTAGTAATGCAACAACCAGAAATATCGTGCCAGATACAAATAAAAACAAGAACATTTTGAAACAAAATATTTGCCGAAAATAGGTAAATCTGCAACGTACCTATTTACAAATTGAAAATATATAAAAAATATTAGAAAAGTGTCGTAAAATATTAAGTAAGAACTCTCAATTGCTAAATTAACAAAAACGCAGCCATATTGGTTTCAAGATGGCGTAATGTCGAAGAGTAAGGAAAAACAGAAGTGCCACTTGGAAACTCTTTAAAAAAAGTTCGTTGTTAACATGTTTACAGCGACTGAATTTGTTCGAGTCACTCTAGTTACCTATATCTCATGTGCATATCACCCGATATGAAGAGTTGGCTTTCTGTATTTCTATACTTTATGGTATCATGGCGCAAACCGTTATGTTTTGCAAATGATTTCGCACAGACCGACTCAGTCGCAGCCATGGCAATTTATACATGTTTCGAAATGTATGCATTTTGTATTGCACGATAATAAATTATTATCTATGAATATATTTCAGTATAGTGCTGGAGTGATGAAAATTGGGTGCATGGGCTTGAAATTATGTTTCATACATATTTATTACTTGTTATCAAGATTTTAATTTGCTTGTTAACGTTACATGGAACTAGAAGTCCACTGGTGGATTTACTTGCTTATATTTTTGCCCGATTCTCTATAGTTCTGTACCCGACAAATAAAAAGTATTTTTTGGAAAACTTGTACCCATAGATAGTAATAAACTTGCCAGTAGAATAACCTGACTAATTAGTCAATGGAATTCCATTATTTTTTTGAGTTTAGATTATCATACTTTTTTTTAAGGGGGTAAACACGTAATTAAGACAACGGTTTTAATACATGGTTCAAATATTTATTTAGTTCTCAACTTTCAATAATATAAAAATTGCATTTATACATATATTAAGTTTGGTATCTACCAATAGAATTTTAAAAAATCGTAGAGAATAGCTTAAACCAACTGTTCATATTTTCATTAAAAACATTAGGTACTATGTGGATAATACGAAAGTAACATAATATTATTATCTTCTTAATAGCAACCAGAATATTTACTCTGACAATTTTGACAACCTGGTTTTTCACACAAGCTATTAGAATAACCATTGCCTTCATATTTGTTACAGACACAATAAATCAATGGGTTCACATCGGCAACGGAGCAGCAACCAGATCCTAAATTGGTTGCTACAGAACCACCATACCCATATGGGTAGGGATACCCTTGCCGAGATACGCAAGAGCACTCGGTTTCACAGCAACCATGCTGTTTGTACAGGTTACCATAGTTACCAAGCTGCTGGTTGCCATGGTAACGTGGTTGCTGGTTGTCGCAGTTGGCGGTATGCAAGATGATCGGTCCTTCGTAATTTTGAATGTGGACGTTAAGTGGTTCAGGACATGCTTGCAGGGATGCCACCTGAAAAAATAATGTTTTTTTTAACACGAGTCAACTCCTACACCCAAACAAGATGTGCTCTAATGATGTATTTTAGAAAAGTCGGGCAGAAAGTATTATAGTTAATAGACGTTGGTTGCAAGTAAGTTGTTGAAAAGGAATTTGTTGGGATCTTAGCAAGGTGATGTCAGGTCGTTTCTACCAACTTCCATGGTTAAAGGTGTGAGTTTTTGTATAGGTATAGGTTGACTGGTAATTAGTGACCGATACTTAAACACGGGATTGTTCTCATGAATACAAATAACTTTCCCAAAGAAACTTTTTTTTATATTCATTAACTTTCAATTAATTCAATTACGTCAGTACTGCACAACGGGAGCGGTGCGGGTGGCGGGAGAGCGTGTGACGCTACTCCTAGTAGATTTTTCGGGGTCAGACTATCAGCTGATAGATCACAGGCGCGCGCCCGGGAAATTCAAACAGCGTTTTTGTTATTTTATTGTGATAAAAGTTATTGTGTATAAAAAAATGTTTCTTTGGGAAAGTTTATTGAAATCATGAATACAATCACGTATTTAAGTATCGGTCACTAATTATCAATCACCCTATATAACAGGCATTTATCAAATGTTCAATAAGTTTTATTATTTTGAAGGAATACAGCCACATTAACGTTTCAAGCTTGACTAGATCTACGCAGTATTGTCACCGTAGCAGACTCTCCGACCAACCAACAGCTAAAATAAAAAAAGTAGTAAAAAATATAAAAATAAATAAATTATGAATAACTTACACAAGCCAAGGAGAGGATCAGAAGAACACACACCATTTTGTTTAACAAGAAACTAAATGAAAAGTTCCAAACAAGAATAAGTTTTCACTGCCAAAAATCAATGTTTTATACTAAACGATAATCAGTTTTGAGAAAATTACACACATCATAATATCAGTTTTTTTACGAATATCTTGTAACAAAATCACGTACAAAATTTGCTCAAACTCAGTTTTACAATGATTACTAAATTGTTGCTAAAATTATTCGGAATTCGCTAATTACTTATAATGCACCTTTTTTTATTATGATAACAGTTTTAATGAAGTAACAGCAACAAGTTTGTTTGTTTATGTAAGAACGCATATAAATATGTGAAAAATGCCTTAAAATTTTCAAAATTATCATCTTGAGTAGGTGCTGTCTAGATGATAGGAAAGTAGTCAAGAATATCGTCTGTTATAGACTGCCCAACGACCCATTGGGTTCCTTAACATAGCTAACTACATCGTGATAGGTCTAGGTGAGGCATGGAGCAAAGGTGAAGGTAGTTGGTGAGCTGGACTCCTTCGATAAGTACTTATCCCAAGAGGCTCTAGACAGAGGAGAAGTGGAAAGAAAGTAGGGCCTTTGCCCTACAGTAGGAGAATCTAGGATAGTAATAATAATAATATAATACATTAAAAAACATACAAAGCACAGGTCCGTTCGTGTGTGGAGTACTGCAGCCACATATGGGCTGGTGCTGCCAGATGTCATCTAGCAGCTTTTGACTCAGTGGAGAGGCGTGCGAAGAGGCTTATTGGTGACCCAGATTTGGTTAGAACCAATCTGCAAAGCCTTGAGCATAGGCGTAGGATAGCTAGCCTTTCGGTTTTCTACAGGATACATTTTGGAGAGCGTGCAGGGGAATTACATGACTTGATTCCGCCATCACCTTTCTACCATTGGACAACCCGGCGAGTGTCCAGGTCCACCCTTACATCGTTGGCACTCCCACGATTCGGACAAAGCGTTTCGCTTCGTCGTTTATACCGCGTACATCGAAGGACTGGAACAACTTGCCTGCTGCGGTCTTCCCGTCCGATTATAATTTAGGTGTCTTCAAGGCTAGAGTGAATAGGCTCTTAATAAACTAGTGCACTTCACCATCACTGATTGCATCACTGCTTACCATCAGGTGGGATTACAGTCAAGCACTGGTTTATAATATTAAATTTAAATAAAAATACTGTCTTATGGTACCAAACAAATGGTAACAAACAAAAATAGAATAGCATTCAATATTTCTATCTAGAATGTCTCAATAGAAACCATGCATTTCTGAGAACACAAGTTTGCATCGTTTTAAAAAAAAACAATTGATACTAGCGGGCCAAAATAACGCCATTTTCTGGCGCGATTAGCAGGCGTATTGATCTAGTAATTTTATTGTGGAGCATAGGGTCCTGAATGAGATTTCCATTGAAAATTCCAAGTAGGTACTTGAAATCTGGATTTCTACGGCAATAGACATGTTCCCAGTTACATGTAACTTTCACTAAAGTAACAAAAATTGAGTGTCAATTGGGTACAACTAAAAAAGCTTAAATTATATTCACTTAAACTTGGCGCACTACTTGTTTACTTAAACCTTACGTGCTCACATAACAATACTCTATGTGCGTACCTGATTGCATGATGTCGTCTGACAGACTCAAGAAATCCAGATTCTTGCTCCAATGTCAACACGAATCAATAGATTACTTTGAAACATGTGTCGTGTAAAAATGCATTATCACCAGTTTATCAATAGGTGTATGTGGATTGTAGATCAGTGTGCCAGCACGCGACATGGTATGTTCAACCGGGTGTTGAAGTAGTGTGGATACGACTTGACGCAACTTTATCCAAGTTCTGTAATTTAAAACGTCTAAATCTACTCGCAATCTTGATAATATCACAGTGGTTACAATCAATGTCAACAACTTGTCAAAAACCTAGGGAATTTGGTTTTTTTTTTTTTGACAGATTTAGATTGATTGTAGAAGGCCAATTCTCGTAGTTTTTCTCGAAGGCACTCGCACCCTCGACAGCTCACCGATAAAATGAATGTTCAAAACTTGACAAAAATTAGGGAAATAAGACCTATTTTGATTGATATTGAGGTAGGAATTTGAACGTTGACAGTTTGTTTTCTTTCACCGATTTTCAAGCAAGTATTATTTATACAATATGCATATGAATCTATAAAATCACAGGACCTATCCATTAAACTAGCGATCTACTACGTTCGTTTAATAGAATCTATGATTATTTTGTGCCAACAAATTGAATAACTTATCATTAGATGTTTATCAAAGCTTAAAATCATAGTTCTAAATCTAATGAATACCATTTAAATAATCAAGAATGTATCTTTAATAAAACAACATAGCTTCTGCCCCATGCGACCATGCGACATAGCGTATGGTACGCCAAGTGGCAATGCGACTTTTTAAATTCATATGTACTGTCGCCAGCACATCAAGTTACCCCAATGTGTCAAATTTTCCAAATTGAATATGATCCTTATTCTGTCTGACATAAAGTTGAAAAACGATCAAAGAAATTTGACACATTGGGGTAACTTGATGTGCTCGCGTCTGTACTATGCGTTTCAAATGAGAATAGGAACGAAAATGTCGTCTATCTGTCAGATGTCACTTGAAAAATACGGTCCACACGGACTAATTCTTTTGAGACGATTTTCATTTTGAATAACTGCGACTCGGTACAACAAATAACTAAAAAGAATTGATTACGCGAATAAGGTTTCGTTGCAGACCGTACTTTTCAAGTGACATCTGACAAATAGACACCATTTTCGTTCCTATTCTCATTTGAAACGCATAGTACTAAGTTTATCTTAGACATCAATACTCAATACTCAATTTGTTTATTGCATTCCACAATGTGAACATAGGTGGTAGGTACATAAGGATATATGCACTAGTTTTAGATCATTGTGAGCCGTGCCGGGCAAAACAATATAAGAATTAGGTGAATTAGGAGGAGGGCTATTATAAATATTAACAATTTTAATATTAATCTACTCTTTTGTGTAGTGTAGGTAGGCTTATAAATAATTGTATACATATATTTTTACTACACATGTTTCACACACACACACACACACACACACACATGTTTATGATCATTGACATCATCATCAAAGTAATTCTGATCCCCTAGAAACACAAACTCTTTTTATTAATATTGGTGTACAGTAGATAGATGTATAATAATTTATAAGTAAAATAGACTGATCCTTATTCCTTATCCTATATTTGCACGCCATGAGAAATGGCAGACACATCGCGATGCACTCTTATTCTATTTTGCAGCTAGTCCGCTATAAAATTAAGATCCTATAGGAGTTTACTCATGGTAGAGAATACAATACATAATTTTCCGATGCTCTTGGCTCCAGGGCCAACAATGTATGGGCTGAGAGCAATCTCCTCTAAGATCTTGCATGCATGTTTTTCTAAGCCCGTTTGATACACATGTACAAATCAATTTTCTTATTCTCAAAATGAAGTTCATAATAAATACAGTTTTCAAATATTGTTACAGCTCATATTCGGTTTAATTAAATACAATACATTTTCCTGTCTCAAAAAATCTTCTTTATCTCTAAATTGCATTTACAAAATTATAATTCTAACGATCCTAACCAACCGTAACGTTAATAAAAACGTTTTATAAACATAAAAAACCGGGTACTGGTTTTTTACAAACTACAAAAGCGTACAGTGAATGGCGTGTAAAAGTATTGCAGGTCCACAGTTACCTCGCATGCCAGTCCCGTTACGTTACCAGTAGGTTAGCATCCGCAGTGCACATCCCTGTGATGCTGTGAGCTAGGGCTGCCACGTTATAAATTATTGATTATTACAAAATTATTAAGGCGATTCAACGTGGCAATGCTGCCAGTCTTTTGGGCACTTCCCGTTGATAGCGATGCGGATATTGCGATTGATGCCCTAAGTCAACATGAACAAATTTGTACGCCTATTTTAGGCAAAACATGACATGGCTTTTATTTATGCTTTGTACTCCGCATTTTTGTACTGCTTTCTCATTTTTGTGACAAATAAACTATACTTATGTATATGTTGATTCTAGCCATTCATCGAAAAATTCCGCCAGTCTTTTGGGCACTTTTACTGGTAACGGCGATGCAGATGAATCCCTTGATACTTTATGATTCATGTCCTTTTTATGTATTAGGTTTTTTTATGTATTAACAAACGGAATAAAGAAGGACATATTCAACATGATTTAACTGTTATTGGTTATATAATTAAGCCCGATAGAATATAAGATTTAAATTTATAATAATAACCTGGCACTTGAACTACAAATAATGAGAATAATAATGTAAGTAAATTAATAAGTTGTAAATTAAAACAAAAAATAAACGATCTAGTAATCCTACTAGTTAAAAGATTATCTCAGTTCCCAAATTAACAACGCGGAAGTATTTAAAATTAACTGCTATTTTACATAACAATAATGACTGCGCTTTTTTTTAAATCAATTTTAAATTGATTATTTTAATTACCCATAACTTTTTGTAGTGAAACATTATCTGCAGTTTACGATCTTGGTTATTTTATGGCTTTTAAATCGAATTTTGTTCAAATTAAACGTCATTGGACAAAAAACATAATAATGCGCAAAAATAAAATTAACAACTGGTGTTGCAAAAAAGTTAACTACTTCCCTACATTAATCATTGTATGATAATTTTAGTACCCTATGATTCTATGATTCTGTCCTTTTCGTTTTACATGTACATAAAAATCATAAGTATTATTTAGGCATTATCTGATTAATTTTGAATTAACTAAAAACTAGATGGAATAATAAATAAATTTATTGTTGAAATTGTGGGTTAAACTAATCTGTCTTTTTCAATTTATGATGTACTTTCTTAGTTTATATTTAACATCATTGACATCAATGAAGATAACCATCGTAAGAAAATCTAGACTTATGGTTAATAAGTATGGGGACTTAATTGGCTTTCAGTCTAATATGCTGTTTTTATTCTGTTTAGTTTTAGCTGCAAGTTCTCCTTAATTACTAAATAAATAAATCTGCAATCGGTAATCCACCTCGAGCAAGCATGGTGATCAATACTCGTGCCTTCTTTACACGAAAAGAGGCCTCTGCCCTGCAGAGGGACAGTAACAGGCTGGTATTTTGATTTTAATTTTCTAGTTAGACAATGATAAGAATAATCTTCTTCTTCTTATCGTGTGGTTAGTAACTAACCTGGTGTCAGAGTTTTAATGCCGCCCATGGGCCTCTGGCTCGGCATCACATGCCCTCGAGAATTATCTCTCAGTCATGCCGGTTTCCTCACGATGTTTTCCTTCACCGTTTTTGAAGCAAGTGATAATTATACAATCCGCACATGAATCCGAGAAGTCAGAGGTGCGTGCCTTGGGTTCGAACTCAAGACCTATGCATTGGCAATCCACCGGTCACACCACTAGGCTATCACTGCTGCCTAATAAGAATAATAATGATAGTTCTTTATTGACATAATAATAATAGTTCTAAGAATCCTTTGGTTTACAATCAGATGCTGAAATCCCAGCACCAAATATGTTTTGACAACCCTACCATGTATCCGGCTGTTAGTGGGTAAGCGGATTATGTCACGGTACAAGTGCGGGTAACGTTCGTAACAAGCGTCTAACTATGGGAACTGCGCGAGCGCATATGTGTGTATGTGAGAGTGGGGTGGCCATGTGTTGCGTTACGGGGCTAGGGGTAGTTTTGGTTGAAAATGGTAAATTGGTTAGTGGTGTCATTTGTTTTACATTCGATTCGGTAGATTTTAATTGTTGGGACAATGCCTTTTGTAAATAAAATGTTTCAATTACCGCATATTTTGATCAATTTCATTGCTATTTTTTTAATGATTTAAGAATTTAAAAATATTCGTAATTGTCCAGACAAGGTTTTAGTTCTTTTTTTTGTGTTTAACTTTTTAAGTTTTTTTTTTGTTATTTCTTTTCTTTTGTTGTAATTGTTATATTTCGTGTACGACATTATCGTGTCAAATAAATATTTTTCTTTCTTATTTTTCATTCTTCTTTAATAAAAAATATAGTATTTTATTCCTATTAAAACATGGTCACATTACAACAAGTAGTCAGCTACGACACGGATGACACTGAGAATTGGTTCAGTAAACTATGATGCCGGATCGTATGGTAAGCAGATCTGTACCCTGATTGTAGGCGATAACCTGCTGAGGAGGTCATGTCTTAGACAGAGGGCACCTTTCCTCTAGAGAAATCAGGATCAGAACATTATTTACTGAGAATGTAGGTACAGGTATATAATACTGCCAAAAACATGTTTGAACAAGGATAAGTTACCTATATATTTTTTGAAGTACCTATACCAAAAAAGAACATAAAAAATATACATTACGGGCCCCATCCAGGTGTCATTTTTGTATAAAAAAGTGAGAATCCCAAAAATGTCGATTACTGTATTTAGGTACAATCAGCAGGGCAAAATTTAAGATTTTGTACATCAATTTAATGAGATCGGGTACAGTTCAACCTCTTCTGAAAGATCTTTAAAAACGCTATGAGCACTCGGACCTCAAGACCCGAGAGTTTCGACCCCAAACAACTCGAAAATATAATCTCAAATCTCATATCTTTATTGCATTCCATAATGTATACAGGTGGCAGGTGTTTAAAATACATAGAAAAAAATATGGACCCTGTTGGGCATAGCAACATTTCATAAAGAAGAGTAGTAGGATAGAGGGAGGGCTTGATGTACACCCAGACACAGAACAAATGGTCATGCTCATCACACAAATTATAACAAATATAATTATATTTATTTATAAGTATGTTTATCAGTTGTTTAGTACCCATAACACAAGCTCTGCTTAGCTTGGGACTAGATGGCGTTGTGTGATAGTTGTGGTTTTTTTTATAGTTTTTTTTATATTGATACAAACACTTACTTACTATGCATTCTGTCCGAAATATATAAGAAATAATAATAATAGAGGACCTTCGAGCCGGATCACATAAATAAACTTTTTGAAATAGGCAAAACTTGTAACGCAGGATAAAGAAAAGGTTAACGATCGATAGATCAGTTAAAGTCAAAAGTACCTGTTGCAATTTATTAAGGTTAAAGGTACATATGCATAACTAGTAGTTAAAGTTAACTTGCGAACAAACCAGTAATAGCAGATTACCCTCAATTGACTCTTAGGGCCCACGCAGACGATCAATCAACGACGTAACTGACATTTATTGTCAAAATAGTGATGATGCTGTCGTGAACTCGTGAGAGAAGTATGTATGGTTGGTTACCAAATATCCTTAACACAACAACACGCCTTTAATCTCCGTAAGGTTAGGCAGAGCTGTACCCTTATTTTAACACTTATATTTAAGTCCCATGTGATAGGAAACAAATCTATTGCCATCGATCGAGCACAAATCCAGGATCGGACTATTACTGAGAAATATCTTTTCCGTTCAATTTCGTGTCAAATTTCTTTGATGGTGTTTCAAGTTTTGATAAAGTTCCTTCATAAGTAGTAAGTATTCCTAATTAAGCATGAATTATTACCTATTCTATTTAAGAAAATTAAATTAAAAATTTAAAAAACCCCCACCGCAAAAACTAAAACATTTAAAAGTTAAAAATAAAACTTTAGCCATGAAATTTTACTTCACGTCGGGGTACCGCTTAAGTAAGGAATGTTCCTAGTACTTGTAGGTATGTAGGTACTTATTTTAACGGTACCCCGACGTTACGTAAAATTTCATGGCTAAAGTTTTATTTTTAACTTTTTAAATGTTTTAGTTTTTGCGGTGGGGGTTTTTTAAATTTTTAATTTAATTTTTATTTTAAAATTTTTAAACGCATTAATTTTGTTTTATAGATTTTACAGTTATGACAATTTTTCAGTGCATTGTATGTAGAGTCAAATGCTGGTTAAAACGAATCCAAACACGACATATCTGCTATTATTTTGTCAAGAGTCTACCTACTGGTGGGCTGGATAGCCTGGCTGCAGTATCAGCTTATCCTGTTGCCATCAGTGCATTGTGTTTAGAATCAAATGCTGGTTGAAATGAATCCAAACACGACATATCTGCTATTTTTTGTCAAGAGTCTACCTACTGGTGTGCTGGATAGCCTGGCTGCAGCATCAGCTCATCCTGTTGCCACCAGGGCATTGTGTGCAGAATCAAATGCTGGTTGAAATGAATCCAAACACGACATATCTGCTATTATTTTGTCAGTTTCTACCTACTGGTGTGCTGGATAGCCTGGCTGCAGCATCAGCTCATCCAGTTGCCATCAGTGCATTGTGTGCAGAATCAAATGCAGGTTAAATTGAATCCAAACACGACATATGTGCTGTTATTTTCCCAAGAGTGTATAAGTCTGCTAGATATCCTGGCTGCATCAGACCAAATACACCATAATGTTGCTTATTAATATTACACACATGGGTATTTGAAATTTTAAGACACACATATGTTTGTAAGTAAAGTTAATACCCATAGACGTCTAAAATAGCAACGGTAGCTAACACAAAAGAGCTGATAACCTTGAAACGGCTGAACCGATTTTGATGAATCATGTCTAAGAACCATTGCAAGAAACCCTGCTTTCAAATAAAAAAAACCGCATCTAAATCGGTTCACCCGTTTGGGCGCTACGGTGCCACAGACAGACAGACAGACAGACAGACACACACACATAGCGGTGAAACTTATAACACCCCTCTTTTTGCGTCGGGGGTTAAAAATAGAATAAGATTCATGTTCAATTAGGAAAATTTGACAGTTTGGGTAGCTTGACGTGCTGGCGTCTGCAGGTACTGTACATAGTATATTGCAATAGTAAGTTTATTTAAATTATAAAAAAGAAACAATCGGGACGGGATCGGGGGATAGGGATGGGTTGTGTGAAAGAGTTTCATCTTTCACAAAACCCATCTATCGTTTCTTTTTAGTTGCTAGATCTAGAATGGAAAAGTGAGGATGACGGCAATCAGAGTTAAATGGTATAAGAAGACATGCGCTGACCCCAATTAAATTAGGATATGGGCAGAATGATGACGATGATGATAAAAATGATAAAAAACATAATAACAAGTCATTTATTTCGAAACAATGTACATTGTTTAGAAAATTTGTAAAATAAAAAAAAAACAGTATCATTAAAAAAAAATACTATCTTACTTTAAAATTCAATAAAAAGACATCTTATTAACTGTGTTTAGTATGAAAAAAATCGAATGTCAAATATAAATATAAACAAAATAATAATAATAAAATAAAGATCACACACACACACACAATTGGTGTCACAATTTAATGCACAAATTAATGTCAGAAATAATATGTCATCTCAACAAGGTATGAAACCACCTTTAAAAGAACCTACGTTTCATGATTCACAATGTTTAAATATATAACTAAAAGAAGAAAATTAAAGACGGAATATATAAATTTCAAATTCCTATAATGTGAATATAATAAATAAATAAAATAAATATTCCACAACTAAATATTCCGCAACTTTTTCACACAACGCCATTTAGTCCCAAGTTAAGTTTAAGAGCTTGTGTTATGGGTACTAAACAGCTGATAAACATACTTATCTAATTCTAAATACGTACATATTATAGATAAATTACACCCAGACACAGAACAAATGATCGTGCTCATCACACAAACATTTGTCCTGGGTGAATATACATAAATGGTATAAAGAAAAAGGGCCTGATATCCTAGGTGGATTTTTCAATAGGCAGACTTAAATTTTATGGTCTGATATAGGTATTTACTATACAAAAACTAACAAAGATTTGCAAGTCCCAATAGTCTATATTTTCCTTATCGAAAAATCGGAAGTTGGAAAAATATCCTCCTCGGAAAAACGTTTTTCACCTTTTTTATCCAGAATTGGTTAAACAGATTATTCTTAACAGAAACTATAACAGTCTATTATTATGAGAACTAGACCCGATATCCTAACATCACCATTTCAAAACCAGCATTCTAAAATTAACTAACACAAATCAAGTATCTGTCCATATAACTTGATCTCCCACTCCCCTCTTAAATCATTGAAAGATCGAACGAATTCTGGTCCTGGCGAACATTGAAAGAGTTCTTCTTACATTGGTTCAGCTCGTTGAGGAGTTATGCAACGGCTGTGACCTTAAAATCTTACGTAACGTGTAACCAAAACTTGGTTTATCTCCAATTGAAAGGAAACTTTATAGTGTAGTTCGTAAGGATGGTTTTGAAGTGATAAAACTCACAGTTTGAATCGAATTGGGTTACTCAAATGTGCCATTTGCAACGGTGGTATTACAGAGTTATGTATGTAGATTACAAATACATAGAAGTGATTACTTCATATATTTTTTCTGATAAATAAACACATTATGGCGGCGTTTTCAAGGATTTGTTTTGTTAGTTAAGAGAACGGAAGCGTTGAGCGTGTAAACTGCCTAATTTGACGATACATTATGTCAAAGATGTCATTTACATTTTGACGTATTTTAGTTATATTTACTACAAGCTGTAATTCGCGGCGTTACCCGCGGGAAACAAGTCAACATAATCAAAATCAAAATTTATTTCTTCAAATTAGGCTGGATGAACACTTTCGTCATTATATTTTACGTATAAGAGACAGTCCCCAAAAAAGACCGCCGTTCACCATTTCCTATAACTTTTACTAGATGAGATGAGATATTCCACTGGAAATACTTCACTTTCTCGAGATAAAAATAGCATATTGTGCATATCTGTTAAGCTATTTCAACGCAAAGACGTTACAAACATACACACATGCCGACAACCTTTTATATTTAAGGGTGATATTGTGATTATAGTTCTTTTTATACATGTTTAATAGGCTGGACCGATTCTAAAAAAAGTGGTTGTGTGTTATCCGTATTGTTAAGATTTGAATTTGAAACTGGTAGGCCCGTCTGTCGGTTTCGATAAACCTGCTGTAAAAAAATCTGCTACGTATTATTTTAAACCACATCAGAATTAACTTGTAATACGCTTTTGAGTCCCGGTCGTCATACCGGTATGACGCTGTTATTGTTGTTTTTAAAGCCGGGCTTCAAGTAGGTAATTAAGTTAACTTAAACAGTTTTTGAGTTAAATTTAAGACTACTGGAAATCGTTTACAATTTACAAAATAAATAAGTCGCAACGGGCACCCATCATTTTCCAGGCCTAACCATGTGTTGCTTAACCTCTCTTCCAAAAATCAAAAAGACTTTTTTTTGTACTTCATTTGAAGTACAATGCATAGGTATCGATTATGAATCATTATTATACCTATACTGTAATGTGGGTCAATCTTCAGATCGAACCGTGGAATCGTGGTGCAAACGATTGCATCACTAATGCCCCAGTTTTTAATGCACGATACCAAGGTTTCGAGATTAGGTCATAACTAAATAATTACATGTATTGTAAGCGATTTATGTGTTTGTTTGTACATTATGGGTTCTTTATTAGAACTTTGATATAACGGGTTCTCTTTCATGAATGTCTCAGTAACAACCCAGAGTTTTTAGCGGGGTGATGGTATTAGGCCCGCCAAATGGGATTTAGGTAACTGGTTAAATGTGTGTGTGCTAAGGTACGCGTCTGCCAAACCCTTTGAAGAAATCAGGCATGAAAAAAGAAACAAACTATTTTTTTTGTCGAGTTACCATAAATAGGTTCATTTCATAAAAAAAAAACTGTTGTTAGGACATTGCAGACAGCCACTATAATTTCATTTAAAAGATTAAAGATTAAAGATACCGGGCTGGTATCCGCAACTCCACGTCAAAGCGCGTATTTTGCGTATGGGCCATAATCTACCACGCGAGCCCAGTGCGAAGTGGTAGATGTCACATATCTTCGAAATTTTTGGTCCTAAGACATGCCGGTTTCCTCACGATGTTTTCCTTCACCCTTTTTGAGAGCAGTGGTGATGAAATAAATTAATGATAATTTCATTTATTCGTATGAATGTACCTATGTATTAATTACCAATAGAACATTTAGTTCATACCTTATTCACGCTAAAAAAAACGTAAACTTTTGTCTATGTCATTAAAA
Source organism: Euplexia lucipara (assembly GCA_921972225.1). Classification (NCBI taxonomy): domain Eukaryota; kingdom Metazoa; phylum Arthropoda; class Insecta; order Lepidoptera; family Noctuidae; genus Euplexia; species Euplexia lucipara. Next base: position 10,585,575 of record OV179167.1, on the reverse strand, counting down.
TCTTCCCGCGAAAAGTTAGGTGAAGTGATCTGTCAATCCCTAGCATAGGCTGACTGCTGTCATCACCTACATATTTACTGAGAAGTTTCGACAACATAGCACTTCTGGTTATAAGAAGGACATTACTTCCCTATAGGCTTTACAAATAACAATGTTATTAAATAATACAATCGAAGGCCACTTGCGTTTGTTCAATACAGGAAGTGAAATTAAAATGTCGTATTGGTTCACACCTGTTGATACAGATATTGTATTTGTTTTGTTGTAATAAAACCTTTATTGTGTGCAGTCATTAAGCACAATTATACATAATTACGTCTTGCTGTATCTGACATACTTTAGTTTATCCCACCTTGGATCATGGTAATTATGTCGCAGGTTTTTCATAAAATTAGGTTTTTGATCAAAAACCTACGTCTTTGATGAAAAACCGGAAGATGACACATTCTAAACTCACTACGTTACTATTTATAAGATCGTTCTATTGAACTTAATTACCTATGTTGCACACATAAATAATTTCTGATTTCTAAGAGTGGCTATCAAATTAATATCAATGGATGGCAGTCGAGACCAACTGTGAGGCACGGGGGGGGGGGGGATTTCTTATTATCTATCTCTCTCTTTCTCCCACAAACAGAAACAGTGATGGGTTCAACACAAACACTATCAAACAACATTAAATGCAAGCATCTCTTCAAACAAAAATTGGGTCATCAAAAATCACTTTGGTACTACAAACATGCTCTTATCTCAATTTCCTAACGAAACCAAACAATGGAGCAACCTTGACACACAATTAACTGTTAGTAATACCATTACATCATGTGGTTACTATCTGGCAGATAAAAGCAACGATTACTGTGATGTAAGGTAGATGGTATTGTGACATGGATGGTAAAAGAGTAGATAGAAAACAGAGTCAGAGGTATGTCTTAGTCTTGACTTCTGAGGCTCTTATGGAGTACCCATTGAGGAGATTTTGGTCTTAGGGCCAACTATATTACACACCACCACATGCACCACAGACAAAATATGCATGTATAATATTTACTTACTTATACCACGACAGTGGCAAACAAGCTTACGGCCCGCTTGATAGTAAGCGGTTGCCGTAGCCTATGCATACTGGCGACACCAGGGGCACCACACGCGCGTTGCCGACCCTTTAAAAAACCTCCCTTTTTGAAGAACCCAATACGGTAGCCCTCCCCTTACTGTCCTTACTTACTTACTTGCTGTGTAGCAGTAGGTATAGCAAGCAAGTAAACATTTGTGGCTAAATGAAAACAGCAGCACAGGTCGGCCGAGGTATAAGCGACGCTATCCAAGGTTGGTTTGTCGGTTAAGAGACCTTTTGTCAAATATGTATAGAGATCCCTCTGAAGCTCAATAAACCGTTGAATCTAGCTGTTATTTGTAGATCATTGGCAGTAGTTATGGATAATCTGACGCCAGAAAGTCTAATAACTAGTCTTATAACGGGTATCGCACAACTTAGAAATAAACTGGGTTGTTAAGGTGGGACTATCTATCAAACTATCCATCTAACCCTCAACAATGCAGTTTCTCTTCAGCTTTATGTAAAATATTGGTATTCAGGTGCAACTGGTTTGACTGAAAACCGACCACAACATAGTTAGAAAAAACTTTTTTGCAAAAAAATTAAACCGACTTCAAAAAAAAAAACACTAAACGGTGTAAAATAACTCTAAATTAGGAAGTCTGTGGCTCTGGTGGTTTTGTCTTATTCATGATGGGCCACCGACTTCCGAATTTAGAGTTATTTTACACCGTTTAGTGTTTTTTTTTTGAAGTCGGTTTAATTTTTTTGCAAAAAAGTTTTTTATTTTTCCATTTTTAGTGGTTCCCATACAAATATTTGCTATATATTTATTTTATATTGTTAATTGTAACAGTACATGTCATGATAATAGGGTTATCCACTTATCCCTATTAACATACCTAACTGTCGAAATCTAGGTATATTGTACACATCTGCGTACCCCTCAGAGCATACCAGGCGTGATGATACGTCATGATGTTGTATAAACAATAAACATCCAAGCGATTCCAGCAATCACGACAGATTTGCCGTCTATTTTTGAAGAGTTCCGTTGCATATCTCCGAAGATCAGCACCAGATCTTCACCAAATTAAAATGGGACCACCTCGGGAGTATACTCTTTCGAATAAAAAAAGAATTTTGAGAATCGGTCCACAAATGGGGGAGAAATCAGGTAACATACATAAAAAAAAAAAAAAAAAAATCCTACACACGAACATAGAACCTCCTCCTTTTTTGAAAGTCGGTTAAAAACACTAGGCAGATGATGATAAAGAATAAACCCAACGCTATTTCTACTCTCTATAAACCATCAAGACAAAATGATTTTATTTGGATCGCCGATAAGCGCATCGGTGTGTGGCAAACCCAGTCGATGTAATTATTGCACAAAATATCGCTCTGTTGCTTCTGTTGCATTATCTACTCATTGTGACGACAAATCTTGAAAGGGGGATCAAGTTCAAGTAAGTGAGGATGGATCACTCCAATCCTGGGAAGCCAAGAGTTTAAACAAGTTCTTACTTGTCAAGTTTATTGCCTTATAATAAGTAGGTACACCTTCCCTGTAAAGAAGTTTTAGAAAAAACCGCGGACGTGCAAACATACGGGGTGAATAAACTACTTAATTACTTTTTCGAAATACGCTAAACATAAATAAAATCTCCAAAGGTACGAGTTTCAATTAGTCTGTTAACAAGCCTTACCCAGAGATGTACTTAGTGTAACCTGTAGGCCTAGCCATATTACAAATTTTATTTCTATTATCGTAATCGATAAGGCGACAATAGAAAGAAAATGGCGTATATGGAATCAGCTGTTTGTCAACTGTCAAGTGTTAACGAGTAGAATTTGTAATATGGCTGAAAATGAAATACACTCAAATTCAAATTCAAATTCAAATTCATTTATTGCAAATATGGGTAGTTATACAGGTGGTTATTTTTAAGAACAGGAAAGTTGTTAGAGTCACCATATTCTGCACTAGGCACACACACACACTAGGTACACTTGACAGTTGACAAGCAGATTATTACATATACGCCATTTTCTTTCTATAATAGATAAAGAATAAAAATAGTATTAGTAACATGGCTAGGCCTGCTGGTTACATTACTGAATTATCAGCAATATTGTCAATTTCAATATAAAAAAAAAAATCTAACAAACTTACAAAATCACTTTGGGCGCCCATATCAATTTAGTAACACCTAAATGTCAATCATCCAATAACTAAAGTGGGCTATTACATTGCTGAAATTACATAACGCTTAAGTAGGTCAGATGTCAGAAGATAAGCTTAATACCTACTTACTTAATAGTTATTATGTATTTTAATGATGGGCGTGAACTTTATGTATAGGTAATTATTCGTCTTGAACTTAGAAAGAAGCTTGTGGCTAAATAACTACAGCCTCACGGGTTAATCAAGGTTGGTTCGTGGATGGGTGACCATTTCTTACATACCAAGACTCCTCCGTGCCCCGGAAAGCACGTTAAGCCGTTGGCCTCAGCCGTCCTTTGTAGATCTTTCACAGTCGTTACGGGTACTCAGAAGTCTGACAACCAGTGTAACCAAGGGGTATTGTGTTACACAGTAACTGGGTTGTGGAGTTCAGACAGGCAGTCGGTCCATGTAAAACACTGGTATTCATTTAGCAGCATCCGGTTATCCTGGAAGCGGACCCCAACATAGTTGGGAAAAGGCTACGGAGATTTGTTATTCTTCTTGTATTAAAAAAAAACTCTTATAACTCTTATGAAAATGTTGACACCATGATCCTAGACTATAATGTGTTTCATCAACTATTCTTAGTATCCTACAAGTTCTTAGTACCTAATGATATTTACGATACGAACAGAAAAAAAATGAAATGAAAAAAAAGAAGAAATGAATGAGATGAAGAAATGAATGAGATGAAGAAATGAATGAGATAAAGAAATGAAAGAGATGAAGAAATGAATGAATGAAAGAAGGTTACGTAGGCGATCGCTTCTATTAAATTGCTAGAAGGTGGCTTAGGTGGGAAAAGACAGATTGTAAAGCGAAGATGATTAGTGAGATAAATGGTGGTATCTGGTAGGGTCAAAGTCAGTGCAATATTATTTCCAGCCCCACATCAACTGTCAGACTAGTAACTCCTTTTTTATGACAATTACGCATACCCGGCCATCGGTGGATGGGGGGGGGGGGTATGTGGGACTCCCCGGTTTACCGCACCGGTATACCCACTAAAACAACCCAGCGTTTTTCCCGCTTTGTCGTATTGGCGGGGGACTGGGAATCCAGCATAGCTGTCACGTCCAGTCCTCCGCCGACGATTACCCCGCTTGGCTTCCCCGAAGGGACCGACTAAGGTGGCGACGGGTGCAATGCGAGCGCAGGCGCCTCCGCGCCTGAGCCCGCCCATCGCCTCCGTGTCAAGCCTAAAGTCCGGGTCCGAGCGAGCAGCTTGGGGGAGAAATCAACCCCCCCTAGGGCCATCTCCCCCCACGACATGGGTCATCGGGGCTGCCTCTGGCCGACTGCCTTCGCGACCCCGTCGACCCTGAAGCCGAGACGCACTCGGACAAACCACTCCCTCGGACCCGCCTCCGCGGATGGCCCTGAAAAGGGCCCCTCCAGAGTCCACTCTTCCTACCCTCTGTAAGCAGAGGTAGAAAGTGACCGCAGAAATTCGCCACAGACAACAATCTCTCGATTATTGCCTGTGCCCAGGGTGCACCGGCCCGACGACTGCTCTTTCCCCCGAACGTATTCGAAAGGAACCAGCAGCAATAAGGCACACGAGGAGGTTTTCTGCACGCACCCCAGACTAGTAACCCCTGAAATCCACACACTAACATCAGCTCAATAAAGTTGTATACCTTAGAATAAAACAGTCAATTAATACTGAGCCAACATTGGCTTCTTTGCTCGGCGAGCCGTGTCAGTAGGTACTAAAAGTCACGTTACGTCGAACACAGCTCGCGAGTAAACACACTAGGCTCACGCACACTAAGATATTAAAGTGGACACACGATTTCGCTCGTGTTTTGTACTGAACGCGGCTTGAATTGTATTCTACACATAGCAACAGTGCTTTCATTCATTCAATACCGTCAAGACCTCAAAAAGAAACACGGTTCAAACCATTTCTCCATTTGCATATCAACAAGAACCGGTTTTTATATTGCTTGCTACACCAGTTCTTTACAGACACCCTTCAAAATGGCTGACCTTGATCCTTATATGAGCCGTTACATCAGTGGTTCTGGCTACCAATTTGTTAAGTAATGATGCAAGGAAGTTGGATTGCATGACTGCTATGTGAGGAAGTGGCTATGAAAGTGGTTGATGTTGTTTTTATAAACATATTAGGCACTAAAAGGCTGTCACCCGCGAGCTTCCTCTGCGAGCTTGTATTTATTGCACGGATTCCTTTTTTTTTAAAGCAAAACTTTAATGATTATTAACCTTTCAATCGTATCAATTACAGCGCGAACACCGGTGTCCTCTTGGGGTTTAATGAAGTATTTCCTATAAGATCAGCTGAAAGTCCCGTCAAAATCCAGCTAGCCGTTATGGAAGTGAAAACAAAAACAAACAGAGGACAATTTTCATTTAGAAGAAAGCTGTGTGTTTTGACACACACACCTCAATTTTATCTATTTATATATATTCAAAAGCGTCCAATTGGTAATTTTGGTCAACGTAAATGAAGCAATAAGAGTATCAGGATCGACTATACTGGACTGGATGGGCAGATTTGCGATTTCAGACTTATTTAAACACTAGGTTCAGATTTTCTGACGATATTTTCCTTCGCCGATCTCTATGAAGTCTGATAAATATAATAATTTTGTTACTGCCTTTAATTAAGACAGCATTATAAAATGTGAAGAGATGTTTGCGAACTTTAACTTGTATTTTTAGTGTATGATTTATTGGTTGTCCTTATTTAAACAAATAGACTTAGAAAGTACATGCACACAACACACACCTTGAAAAAAGCTCAAAACCTTGAGCTTTTTTCATGGTGAAATGGTTAGAAGAACGAAAACACCCAAAGTAATAGTAATAGGATAATAGTAAATGACGTCATCGAAATGGCGCGCGAAAATGGCGGCGTTTAAACAGCTCTAATTTATTCCGTATTTTGAATATTTTTTTAAGCTTCATTACTGCATTTTTTAAAAATAATGTTTATATTTTGTTACTATGTTAAAACGTTGTAAACAGTGAATTAAAAATATAAAAAAAATACATGCATATACCCTATTCTGCTGACCTTGGTCCTCGTAACATTAAGCCATTACGTCAACTGTTCTGGTTACCAGTTTGGCAAATAATGATGTAAGGAAGTTGAATAATATGACTGCACTGTGGTTGAAATCGATTACATGAATTACTTCAGAGAAAAACTTGTTTTTTTTTTTCAATTGGTAAAATGTTTGTCTCTGCCCACACTAATTACCTCTGTCTTTATTTATCAGAGTGTATTTCACGCCTGACATAAGATTATTATTTGTATTTTTATTATTATAAATTTATTGTGCTTTTACTAACACTAGGCTAAGAACATTGTTACTAACAAATTATGGAAGCAATTCTGAATATTTTTTTTTATTATTATTATTATTTCCGTGAGTGGAGCTCCACGGGTTCATTTCACCATCTTCTTTCTTCCATCGTGAGTCAAGACGTACTGCAGGTTACCCATTCCTTGTAGATGTTCCACACATTCGCACGATGCGCTATGCCTGTTCCTTCATACGTACAGCCAAGGAGTGGAATTCCCTGCCTGCATCGGTGTTCCCGAATTCGTAAGACCCCAATCTGTTTAAGTCGCGAGTTAATAGGCTTCTTTGAGGTAAGCTCGTTCCATCGTCGACCTCTTCTCTGACCGCAGTACAAGATTGAGGTCAAAAACTTTTTTACAAAAAATACAACTGACTTGAAAAAAAACACTAACCGGTGTAAAATAACTCTAAATTAGGAAGTCTGCGGCTTTTGTGGTTTTGTCTCATGTTCATAAAAAGGTTCATATAATGAAAACTACCAAGCCAAAATATGTTTAATTTATATGGGACCAAATGGCAACTATTCCGCATCGAACTAAAAAAGAATCACGTAAATCGGATCATTAATCTCGGAGTAATCGGTGTCCAGACGCCAGCACATCAAGTTACCTCAAAGTGTCAAATTTCGTTGATCGTTTTTCAACTTTATGTTAAACAGAATAAGGTTTATATTCGATCGAATTGAGAACCTCTTCCTGAAGTCGGTTAAAAATAGACCCATTATATCGTATAAAAAAAAATATGACAGATGATAAAAACAGTTCTGCCGATTACAGAAAAATTAATAATGCTCGATTTTGTAGACTATTGTCGACTAAAGAATCTACACATTTCTCCTCTTCATTCTTGAAATTATCGTGCTCGAAACAAAATAAATATTTCTATAATTGCTACGGTGGTTATGGTACGCGTGCAGTAGGCCATACAAATATATTTTGCCGAATGGAACTCACGACACGCAGCGCAGCAGCCATTCGCTAAGGTATACTGCACGATATAGTATTATATATATATAACATAACGTCACGCCTGTAATCCCCGAAGGGCTAGGCAGAGGTATACCTGGTAGTACACCCACATTTCGCCAGTTATGTTTTTTTAAGTCCCATGTAATAGGGGGCGAGCCTATTGCCATCAATCGGGCACAAATCCAGACTCCGGGCTGCTACTGAGAAATCCCAGATGGAAAAACTCAATAACACTTTGCCCGACCCGGGGATCGAACCCGGGACCTCATGCTCAGCAGTAGCGCTTGCGACCACTAGACCAACGAGGCAGTCAGTATTATATATATATATAATATATATATACTGTATAGTACCAGATGACGTACTTTAGTTTCTGCCTACCACCATGCAACAAAAGCGAGTTCACGTGTGTTAACATGCACCGAAAAAAAATGTCCACACAAAAAACTCGTTCCCATACTTTTTATTACAAAACGCTGTAACACGCTGCAACAATTTCTACACGCCAAGTCTTAAAGACCTTGACACATTACATCACCAAGGTGAAGAGCGCTATCTGTAACGTTGTAACGTTATATCGTTTCGTTATGTAACAGCTATTGAGTAACCGGTATCTGATCAATAGTGTTGTGCAACACTGCAGAAATGGGGTGGGGGTATTTTTATTTATTTCTTCACTATGGGACACTGTAGGACAAAGGATTGATTTTATGTAAGTATGAACGTACAGACGCCAGCACATCAAGTTACCCCAATGTGTGAAATTTTCCCAATTGAATATGAATATTATTCTGTTTGACATATAGTTGAAAAACGATCAAAGAAATTTGACACATTGGGGTAACTTGACGTGCTGGCGTCTGTACATACTTAATACGTAATGTACTCAATACCCATGTTGGTGATTAGTGAAAGTGCAGGCCGTTTACCGAGTTTATGAATTTGTAGTAATCGTTTTTTTCTAAAGGTATGCTAAACAACGACAACATATATTATATGTGTAATACCTACATAAGGTTAACAATGTGTGAGTAATAAAACGTTTGGTCAACAGCATTATCCGTAGGCGTCATTTAAATAAATAAAGGCCCTGCTTTAAAGCTAGTTTAGGCTAAAACATCTGATAAAACCAAAATAAATAAATAATAAAGACTACCTTTAATAATCATTTTTACATTATTTTTTGAGGAAACCTTTTACCTTACACAACACACCAACACGTCTGTGACCCCCGAGGAGTTAAAGCATAGGTCCGTGTACCTATATAATAGTACACCCAAATTTTGCTAACTTTGTTTAAGTCCCGTGTAATAGAGAGTGAGCTACGAGTAAATGTCAACAATCGGACACAAACCCAGACTCTGGGCTGTTTTCGATAAATTTCAGATTGATACTCTATAAGGTTTGTCCGGCCTGGGAATTAAACCCGGGACATTGTTTTCAGCAGTAGCGCTTGCCACACTAGACTAAGAAAAGTAAGTTAGAAAGAAGAAAAAAAGAAGCCAGAGGAAGTAAAGTAGTCAGTTTATATGTTATACTTACAAAAAAGAGTATTAAGAGAAAAAAAAAAAAGTTTGTGCCCACCATATTCTTTCTCTGCATCAACTTAAGGTAGACTTGTAAAAAATACCTATGGCTTTAAGTACGCCTTTGTACTGTTTTTCCTAGGCCATACATTTTATTTAATAAATAAATAGTAAGCAGTAAGTTTTCATCGTGTACAATAAAGAATATTCTATTCTATTCAGGCAGTAATAGACACATCTACAAAAACAACTATTTACCTAACATTACATTCACAGACCTGCAACTGTGTACATAAGGCAATACATAAGACGTACATAAGGTAATATGTGGCAACATGTCACCCGGGATAGTTTGCAATATCGGACATAAGGCCGTGAACACACTGGTTGATCAAACACGGTTCTGTTTTTAAATAAAATGTCAAAGTGTAAAGATTTGTTTTTTTTTGTATACAGGTTGGTTGTAAATGTATAAAATCTTTCGAAGTGGAAATTTTGTATTTTTTATACATCATGTTTTATGTTGTTAACTTAGTTGCGTTATGCAATTGTGCATTGAATACCTACAATTTATTAAACATTATGAAGACAAAGAGTGTTACAATAGGTGGCCTTATCGCATGTCTTAAAAAAAAGATAAAGATAACGGGCTGGTATCCGCAACTCCACGTCAAAGCGCGTAGTTTGCGTATGGGCCATAATCTACCACGCGGGCCCAGTGCGAATGGGTAGATGTCACATGTCTTCGATTTTTTTGGGTCTAGGACATGCCAGTTTCCTCCGATGTTTTCTTTCACCGTTTTCGAGAGCAGTGGTGATGAAATAAATTACACAAAGTAATACGCCTGCTTGGGTGCGAACCCACGACTTACTGTTCGTAAGTCGGGGCCGTCACCGCTGGCCCACAGCTGTTCTAAGAAATATCTTACAGACAACTTTTGAATGGACTTTATCACTCTACATTGTTGGCAAATAAAATTGATTTGATTTGATTTATATTGGCCACACCCCAGTCTCAATAATCCAACCTTTAACTAGCCCAACGTAGTGCAGGGTTTCAATGGAATGGTCTGAGTTCTAACTTCTGTTCCGAGTTGTGAGACAAAAAATAATAAGCACCAAATGAACCCATTATCAATAACATTTTGAACACGCTGTACACATCAAAAATTCCGCAACAACCATCTATTGGTTCAAGACAAAAGTCAGTAGGCGTCAATGTCACTCAATTTAACACTTTCAGAAGATACAAAACCGCTATCTCTAGATGCGGTGAAAATGGGCAAGTAAGTAAGTATGGGCCAAGGGTAATATTAAGTGAAGCGACATTGCTTTCGAAATGTAACACCCTCCTTCCAAGACTTTCAACATAGATACATATATTTGAATAAGTTATAATCAACTATACTTAATTTACAAAAGCTTTTTAGATAAAAAAAGGTTATATTAATGCACACTTTGCAACGACAGTATAATTAGCATGTTACAATTAACTAAGTACGATGGAATTCGAATTTATTCTTAATTTGTTGTTTTAAGAAATGTTATGGATTTAATTTAGTAATAATTATTATTAAAAATCACAGTGTCAACAATAAAAATCTAAAAGAAGCTGGGAAGGGATGAACAATTCCTAATTAATAATTTCATTTTTTTCAAATGCAAAAAAGTATAGATGCGGTGAAATATGGCGAAGCGTAAAATTAAGTGAGGCGACTTTGTTTTCAAAATTCAACACCTTCCTCCCAAGACTTTCAACATAAATACATGATTGAATAAGTTACAATCAACTACAAGAACATGAAGCTGAAGTAGTTTTATAGACCAAACATTGTTAAAATAATAATGCCATCCATGCATGGTGCCTTGTCTCTGCCAGTTCTCCGGCTTGGTTTGACGTTCGATTTTTTTTTTTATTTTGATTTTTCCCTGACTCTGTATGAGAAGGACATAACATACAGGGAAGCCATGAGTTATGATCACCATGGAAGGGTCCATTTAACATGTTTTACAGGTATTAAACCTAATAATACTCAATGTTTATAATTTTTATAACTTGATTAGGTATACAATTATACATTCTTAAAATTTTTACGTCATTATTTTCTGATAGGTGTGATTATTTCGTTTTGTTTCTATTTCAATTTTGTTATAATTTTAAATTTGTTGTCATTTTGATCTCATTAGCTCTCATTGTGTACTATGTATTTGTAATTTCGTTATGTTTTCTTTTTAACTTTAATTTGATTATTTGTAATTTTGATAATTAGTAAGCTAATAATAATTCAATGTTTTTTCACTCACTTGAATGTTGGTCGACCTATTATTAGGCGACTGTATAAGTCTGATGCTTATTACTATTATTCTAATGGAATGCTGTATACAGAAGCTGTTGGTTTGCCTTTAATAAATTAATAAATAATAACTGGCGGACTTCACGTGGTTTCACCCGCGTATTTCTCGTTCCCGTGGGAATACAGGGATAAAAAGTAGCGTGAGTCACCCGAGGATAGTAACAATGAAAAAAATTCCATTCGGTCCACTAGTTTTTAAGTTTGCTCGTTACATACAAAAATATACCTTAATCTTTTTTCTTTAGATATAGAAATAAAGGCAATTTTAAAATGGAAGACAGTTATGACCACTTGGATATCAGTTCTTCTGATTTCTTAAAGTTCAACGAATTAAATGCTTTGTTTTTTATATACTATGATTTGAAGCCCTATTGAATCCTATACACCATAAATTATGTTATCCAATTGGACTTTATCCTAAAGAAAAAGCACGCTTAAGTGGCAATGGACCGGTCAGGTTAAACAGATGAACCAACTTTGAGGTTTATTCCAGAAATCCCCACCAATAAATGCGCGCAGGGATTGTTAAAATAAAAAATAATTACCCATCTCCACCACGTGATGTTTCTAAATTAGTAAACAAAAATTATTATATTATTATAACCAACTTCAAAATCGAAATCAAATCAATCAAAACCAAAATCATTATAAATTGTTTGCATTGAAATGAAAATAAACATATTTACAAGTGTTAATTAGATGCAAACCAAAGTTATTTAAACATTATAGGCTAACGTAAATCACGATTGTGAATTTGTGAATAGAAAAAAAAAAATATTTTGTAGTTTTTAGTTTCTTTGTATGTAAAGAAAGTCTTTCAAAACTTGAAAGAATCATTGAAATTGGATAACAATTGCTAAAGAAGTTCTATCTCTAAACATTAATCTGTACATCTCTGCCGGCCCCTTTTAAAATAGAATGGCGTAATGTTACGTTGTGGAAATACAAAAGCTCAACATAGACATCTGACTTATAGCAATCGCGAATAATTTGCTGTTATGCGTTGAAGAGTTCCGTTGCCTGTCTTCTTTATCAGTTTTTCTTCACCAAATGATACTTTCTAAATGAAAATGCTTGATTTGTTACTAAAAATGTTGAAATCGGTGCATGAGTGCCTATATTTTTTGAGGAGTTCCCTAAATTCCTCGAAGACCCCTCATCAGATATGAGTTTTGATACAAATGGGACCAATCTGTTAGTATACCCTATCAAACAAAAAAAGAATTTTGAAAATCGGTCCATAAATGACGGAGTACTGAGGTAACAAACCCTAAAAAAAAAAAAAAATATACAACCGAATTGAGAACCTCCTCCTTTTTTTGAAGTCGGTTAAAAATACCCCTAGACATCCGCAATATCAATCAAGTTACGCTATTCAAGAAGAAATTACAGTGTTTTCTTTTAAATAAAGCATATTAAACTCTAAATGAATATATGTGTGAATAAGTAAAGTAATTTAAACATAATGACATGAAATTCAATGAAGAACTTATAATTTAATTTATTTTAACATTATTATTCCAACAAAATTCAATTGATTGTTTTGTTTGAATTGATTATCTACGATGTGTAATAAACCAAATTTTTGCATGCTTATATATAGGTTGAGTATGGTGAAACCACAAACAATGTAATATCTTTTGTAAAAACCCATATTATGCGAATAAAATTATTTGATTTGACAGAAAATAATCTGTACCCACAATGGTCAACAAAAAACACAAACAATCCCAGTTTACACCAATACAACATTCAAAACGTCCATATACATTTATCTAAACAGCTAAACAAACCATAGACCACGGCCACTAGCGCTTAGATATTGCGCCAGCGCATAGACTTGGAACAGGTTTCAGTGGTTCAGTAACCCATATTTGCAGCCGGTTTCTGTGACTGGTGCGGGAATAGAAATAGCGTTAGAACCTTCATAACTTGTATTGCGTGTAGGATTCAAGTAAATGTTTTGTGTTGTGTATTATTATCTTACTACTATTATAAACGCGAAAGTTTGTGGGGATGGATGGATGGATGGATGTTTGTTACTCTTTCACGTAAAAACTACTGAATGGATTTTAATCAAATTTGGTATGGAGTTAGCTGACACCCTGGATTAACACATGGGCCGCTTTTTATCCCTGTATTCCCACGGGAACGGGATCTATGCGGGTGAAACCGCGGGACGTCTGCTAGTACCTACTAAAGTTAGAGACAAGAATGCCAGAAAGGATAATTTTTTGTCGCTTGTCTTTTTGTGAACTCATTATCAATGGACCCATTTTTTTTTATTTACTGTTATTATTACTACTGTCTTGTATATCGGTGTGTAAATAAATAGTAAATAAATAAAATAAATAAGTTACTTCTTAGTTTTAGCACTTTTTTTATATAATATTATAAAGCAGTGCTTGACTGCAATCCCACCTGATGTTTTAGCTTAAATAAATGTTCCACCATTTAGTCCCAAGTTAAGCTTGAGAGCTTGTGTTATGGGTACTAAACAGCTGATAAACATACTTATATATTTCTAAATACATACATATTATAGATAAATTACACCCAGACACAGAAAAATGATCGTGCTCATCACACAAACATTTGTCCTGGGTGGGAATCGAACTCATGACCTCCGGCATAGCAGTCAGGGGCACTAACTACTAGACCAACTGGTCAGTCAGAGAGAGCTTAAGACTTGTCAAATATCAATTCGTCATCTAATATTGAACTGGGAAGAAAGCATAGACATATAGAGTGGACTGTGTGTTCCTTATTCTAGCTGTGAAGTTAATACTGGTAAGAAAGTGCGAGTGAGATAAAGCAAACGTGCGGCCAATAGTTGTCTCTTTTTAGAATTCTTCCGAAAAACATAGAAAAGAGACAGTATTGGCCGCACAGTCCCTCTGTCTTTTTCTAGGGAGTGTTCAATTTTGTGCGGGTATTGCTCAGTCCATTCTCTGTCTATGGAAGAAAGTCACCTGTCCTTTCTAGATGACGCTGCAATTGAAAAATGTTTACGTAACTATTTTTTGAGACAAGGGATAGCCTATGTCCGTCTCCAGGATATGATCTATCTCCATGCCAAATTTTATTACGATCCATTCAGCCGTTTAGCCGTGAAAAGCCGATAAACAAACAGATTTAATTTCTCATTTGTAATATTATTATGGATAGTACCTACTGCAAAAAAGCTATCTATATTTTATGTGCAAGCCATTTTCACCAAAATAGTGTTCCAGCTAGCTCAGATCAATTTAATAACCTATAATAATCTTAAAAACCTTCAAGGTCAAGGTAATTATTGCACAGCACAATTTCACATTTTCCATGTTTCACGTAAATTACCTTAAACCAAACAATATCAATAAAAAAAAAAACTCCAAACCAACAAATGTAAGTAATTAACACGAAATATTTCACACAAAACATTATTAGATTATGGAACATGACGAAACTGACTCCCGACCGGCGTCGGCAGCCATTTCTTGCGCGAAGTGGAAATGCAACAGGTCAACTAACTTTATGATGAAAGAGCTCCGGAAGGTCTCGAGTTCGTTCGCGAGATTGGTGTGCGAGCTTAGATATTTCTCAAATTACATTCACTTGCATGAGAAAAACTTATGTTTCCTTCTTCATTGAAGAAGAAGAAATAAAGAAAGAAAATATGGGGACGGGACATCGTTACACGTACTGATCCGACGAGTTTTGTACATGATTCTAAACCCCCTAGCATTGAAATATATCGACCTTTTTTACAATTTTCTAGTGTGGGTGAAGGGACTTTTCCTGATGTTATTTTTGCTTGAAATTGCAAAGAACCATGAAACACTCATACATAACTCCTGCTAAACGCATTAAGATGTTTCTTTAAAAAGTAACTCAGTCACTACTTCCATTAAAAATCTCATTCGCTTTGACAAAAAAACAAGATTTTATACAGTAAAAGTAATCAGACCAAACTTTGAAATACCTGATCACTCATATAACTGTTTATGGTGGTAATAAGAAAATGCGCTCTTTTGCAAATAAAGCCTTCTTTCGTTGGAAAAAAGATTAGGACGTGATTTACCATGAATAGGAAACAATGATCAAACACGATCTATGGCTGCTGGTAGATTAAATGTACCCAGAGTCAACAATTACTTTGGTGACAGAAGCAAGAACTTTATTTCTCAAATTACATTCACTTGCATGAGAAAAACTTATGTTTCCTTCTTCATTGAAGAAAATAAGAATACCATAGGGTACCTATTGAACAGTCTACCGGCAGACATAAGAAGTGAAACAAACGCAAATAGATTTAAACATAAACTAAAATTATATTATTTAGAAATATCTTAAGTTTTTTACAAGTGGAAGTTAATTATTGTTTAGTTTTAGGTATATTTAAGTAGGCATGTCTAAACACTCATCGCCCCCACAGTCAAACCATTGCAACGGTTTTGTGGGGCTTAGTTTATAAGTTACTTACGCTCTTTGCTTAAAGATAAATAAATAAAATAAATAATAAAAAAAGGAATACCTATTTGGTACGCTTTGTTTCCTATTAGTCTTGATCATGATAAATTTCTACATTTTTGAGAAATTTACACTACCGTTGCAGACTGTCCAAACTCATCTGGTTATTTTTAACCGACTTCTAAAAAAGGAGGAGGTTCTCCATTTGACTTTCAAAATCTTTTTTATTTGGTAGGGTATACTACCAGATTAGTCCCATTTGTATCAAAACCCTGATCTGATCATGAGATCCTCGAAGAATTGAGAGAACTCCTATAATATTTATACACATGTACCAATTTTTACATTTTTAGTAACAAATCAAGCAACTTTTGAAATACTATTATTCTTATAGGTATTATTTTTTGACTTGTTAATGGATTTTATAAGCAGTTTACAATTATTTCTTTTATCAATTAATCATTGCCTATTGTCACATGAGCGATTCTAAGTGAATACAATAATATTGCAAAAAGTCAATCTATTACATCAGCCATTACCAACACAATATTTGGCTAGAATAGCATTACAAAACAAAAATCTTATCAATTTTCTAGAAGTTCTAACAATAAAATTGCACCTACCTAATCTAAACCCGCACTTTCATTGGTCGCACATATCATACCACTTATATGTATATTTAGCTTACATTAAGTAATAGTATATGTATGTATGTTTGTGTTGACATATCTACGGAACTATGGTTACGACAGTGTTGCTATTAGCGAAATATTTCGCTAATTTTACACTTGGCAATTACATCAATGGTGTTGCAATGTATGGCGGAATATTATTGTGTAGATTATGTTTAATCAAAATGGCGTTTTTGTAATTTGTAATGTAATTTTGTGTTAGATAATTAGATGGTGGTCATTAATTTTGTCAGTTTTTGTTCTTTATAGGGTTTTGTTCATGATGTAAATTATTAAATGAAGACCAAAGAAACGATGAATGGGTTGTGTTAAAGATGATATTACTAAAAAGGGGCTATTCATTGAGATAGAAGGAAATTTGTGTGGAAAAAGGTCATGCTGCATCGATCCCAAATGATTTAGGGTATGGGCAGAATGATAATGTCTATAAGGAGTTAAAAAAAGTATGAAAACTCCAAGGGAATATTTTCAAGATTACTACTCTGTATTTAATGAGTGACGATGGAAAGTTCCGCACTCTACAATTTAAAGAGAAACTTATCAGTATTTACAATACTCTACTCTTCTACCACGAAATGTTACAATTAATAACATTAAACATTAAAAATGTAATATTTATATGAGTGCCCTTTGAATAGACTTGATTGAGAAGAAGAGTATTAAAATAACAAACAAAAATAATAATTATGTAAGCCATAATATTATATTTATTTATTTATTAAAACTTTATGCACTAGTAAAAGTCACTGTACAAAGGCGGACTTAATGCCTTAGGCATTTTCTACCAGTCTACCTTAAGGTGATGCAGAGACAGAACATGGTAGGCGCAAGAAGGCAAAAACTAGAAAGTGAAATCAATAATAATTTAGAATAAATACATAGATACATTCATATTATATGCAATCCAAATACAAGCGAAAAAGATATATTATCTACTGGAGAAATACTAATCTGCTAACGTAACTTCTAGATAAGTTTGCCAACTCCTTGTGAATGTGCTCACGTGCCATCACTTTAAATGTGAACAAACTGGTTGCCATCCAGATGTTCAGAGGTAGCTACCTCTGTACATCTGAATGAGCTCATTCCAAAGAAAAATCGCCTGGATGAAGAAGGAAGACTGAATGAAACCAGAGCGGTGAGAATGACATCGAAGAAGACAATTATTTGTGGAACGAAGATTCTTATCGTGTGCCGAACACAAATAGTGAACATGAGAAGTCAGATATGTTGAAGATGTGGGGCTTGTTAATAGAAAATTGGGTTGTCAAGGCCCTCAAGGCTCTGCGCTGACGAATAGGTAGCCATTTTACAAGAAAGAAGTTATGATTGTAAGATTTATCTTGTCCGATGTAGGATTTATACACACAATCTTAGACCAATGACTCCAAAAAGGCAGTGCCTATCTTATTTTCCACTCCATTGAAGTAACCTTGTAACTACAATGTAATCTAACATTTCTGTCAACAATACCTTGAGTGACACAATCGTTAACACGCCAATCTGCCTGCAGTACCTATTACAAAATTTACAAAATCGATTGTCAATTTTCGAGACGATCGACTCGATATTTCGTATCGATTACGTTATCGATTTCGATAGTTTTACACCGGAAAGTATATTCAAGGACAAATGTTTTCTTTGTTTGCATTAATTCTTGGTGCAATACTTGACGGCTGAGGTGGCCAGCCCTTTGAGATGGTGACACGATTTCTAATTAGATTGGTAATAGTGGACGTCATGGGTTTCACCCGCGTAGTTCCCGTTCCCGTGGGAATACAGTGAATAAGTAGACTAGGAAACTAGGGGATAGTGTAGCTTTCCAATGGTGAAAGAATTTTTTAAATCGGTCCAGATATATTTATTTAGCTCTATATATAAAAATAAAATACAGTTATATAAAATATACAGAGTACAAATCTTAATTTCCTCTATTTATAATGTTAGTACCGATAGGGAATGTAATCTCGAGCCGAGATCAACAAATCGAGATCTCACCTGTTGAACCTGGTGTCTAGATTGGCAGTTTCGAGATCTCGTGCAAAACAAGTCGAGATCTGGCGAGATTTCGAGATTATCGAAATTTTGGTTTTTAAACTCAAACACCCTTAGATCGATACAAAACCGAGGGATGATAATAGATTAGAATACTACATTAATTAGAATACTCGTAATACTAGTTAGGATATCGCTGTAATATCTTATGAAGTTATGAATAATACAAAACAATCAAAATGAAATCTGTTTATTTAAAAAAGTCAGCAAAATTATACTTTACAAAGCAAAAAAATACGGCATTATGGCGCGCATCTCTGAATTATTTAAAAAAGTAATTAGGTATGTAGGTACACAGTACACAAACACACATTAATTGTGATTTTGAAAATAGTTTCTATCTCGATATAAATCTCGATCGATACTGTCGAGATCTCGAACGAGATTGCTTATTTTCGAGATTGAATATCGAAAAAATGGCGGAGATCTCGTGTTTTCGAGATCTCGCGAGATCGAGATTGCATTCCCTAGTACCGATATAGTTTGGATTCTAGCTTGTTCTTCATATTTGGATTATATTTTGGAGTATATTATTATGTTTTAATTCGATATCCATGGATTTAATCATGTCAACAATCCTGTTAAAGTTTTCTAATGCAATCTTAAAAATGGGTATTCTTACGCTTAGGTAAATAGTCATAATCAACATTATTGGCTATAGGAATAGGTAGGTACGAACATGATTGCAGTTTGAAATTGCCCATCTTCGTTTTATATGCCTCATTTTAGCCGCCCATTTCAACACCTTAAGTATCTATATGTAGCATTTTGCTGTGCCCGATGGTGTCCATACTTGATACCTACGATATTCATAATTATGTAACACCCATGTTCAGACGCCAGCACATCAAGTTACCCCAATGTGTCAAATTTTCTCAACTGAATATGAACCTTATTATGATTATCATAAAGTTGAAAAAAGATCGAAGAAATTTGGCACATTGGGGTAACTTGACGTGCTGGCGTCTGTACATTGTACAGATGCCAGCACATCGAGGTAGGTACCCCAAACTGTAAAAGTTTCTTACTTAAACATGAACCTTTTCGTGTTTGAAATAAAGTTGAAAATAAATTTGACACATTGGGGTAACCTGGTGTGCTGGCCGTTGTAGCACAGTATGGTATGCAAAAGAATTTTTAAAAATCGCGGTCCATAAATGACGGAGCAATGAGGTAACAAACCCTAAAAAAATACAACCGAAATCAAAACCTCCTTCTTTTATTGCAATTGGTTAAAAAAGTATTAACTAGTGAGTATAGTTCTTAAAGTAAAGTTATTTTTTGTAACTTTTTATGGCATAGTAGTTCGCTAGCCTTTTCCCAACTACTTTTGGGTAGATTTCCAGTTTATCTAGATACAGCTGTAGATATTACTGTATTTTTCTTCTATTTTTTTTTCTTTTTGTTGTTGTAATGTGTGTATAGGATACAACATAAATTAAATAAAACAGAAACAAATAGGTACTTTTATATTCATGTGCCTCCTTTGCTTAGTATATTTTATATATATATATTATAGAGAAGAAGAAGTAGAAGAGTATAATATTATATGCTTACTGCATAGATACCTATAATCTTAATAATTAACTTCAGTGTTAATAATATACCTATTTACCTTACGTGCCTTTCAAAACTACTTAGTAGGAACCATTTCGCAGTATTGTAGCCTACACCTGTTGAAAACATTGAATCTGAATCTAGATTAAGAGCATACTTTCGATATCTAACAAACAGGTTAACTCAGTAATAACTATAACTATTAAATTGAACACAAATATATCTTTTCTGTAATCTGTCTCTGTAATCAAACGGGCTAGTTATTAACATTGCTAACTAAAACTATGTTTCTTAAACTAACTTCTTCTTCGAACCTAAAATGTCAAAGATTTTGTACCTTATTTGCTGAGAGCTAAGGTTTGTTATTAAGTCTTAGAAATGCAAACGTAAGTTTGTGGTATCATAAAGGAGCATACACAATGCTAATAAACATTCGGATTTCAGCGTATGATAGTCTGTTCTGCATTAATTGCTAAGTAGATTTTCA
Source organism: Euplexia lucipara (assembly GCA_921972225.1). Lineage (NCBI taxonomy): Eukaryota > Metazoa > Arthropoda > Insecta > Lepidoptera > Noctuidae > Euplexia > Euplexia lucipara. The sequence goes on along the minus strand of OV179167.1, from coordinate 10,564,856 downwards.
AAAATGTAAACATAATTATAACATGTAGGTACATGTAAACATAAACCAAATTCAGGTTAAACCAAATTTTACACAAACTGTAAACATAAGGTTCAGATTGCGAAAGAAAAATTATTAGCTTTCAGTAGGTAAAAAGAAGCATTTGGAATTTTAAACTACCTAATTAATTGTACACCCAAAACTATACGTTGAGCGTATGCTATCATTATTTCAGCGTATAATTATGGAGTCAATATATCATAATTGTACTGATGTTACAAAGAGGTAAAATTCATTTGTTTGTAAGTTTCGGTGTAGAAACTACGCATCCGATTTAAAAAATATATAAATGTTGGAAAACCACACTATAGGTACCAAGCGCCATAGTCAATGCAAGTTTACAAATCGCGGACAGAAGCAACAAAAACAATCGCAGCGACAAACCAGCGCATCTGCAAGGTCCCTATGATGCATTCACGAGGGATGTCGCAAGTGAACAACCTTGCGGGGTTGCAACACACGTTGCGTTACCGCTGCGTTCATTACAGCTAGTAAGTGGAGCTTACGTACTGAGCTGGAAAAACGTTAGGTACTGTTATGTAGTTAGGTTTTATATCTTCCCAAAGGTAAGAATAATACAAGGTTTGTGTTGGAGCTTGTGGCTACGCATGACGTTGACGTTGGTCCGGAGATGAGTGACTATTCATTACATATCAAGACTTCTCCGCGCCGTTGGTCCCGGCTGTCATTTAGATCTATGATAGTCGTAACCGACGAGATCCATATAAACTAGTGTTAAATGATTTGCCTAGACTATCTAAATAAATAAAAATAAAAAAAAATAAAAAAGCCTTTTATTTCCAGTTTCTACAAATTATGGTAACATCTAGAAAGTGCCTTTGTACTTATAACACATTATAAAATAAAGATAAAGTGATTAAACATCTAAGTATTCTAAATCTAAGTATTTTAAATAACTAATTATAACATAAAAATATTTTTCGTAGGTAGGCATTTGCAAAATATATTTTCCTACTGGAACCCCTCTCAGGTGAAGGCCTCCTCCAAAGTTTTCCATTTCTCTCGGTCTTGGGCTATTTTTTGCCATTGTAGACCAGCATTTTTTTTGATGTCATCATCCCATCTAGTGAGTGGTCTTCCTCTATAGCGTTTACCCATGAAGTAACTGTTTTTGTCCATCTATGATCTTTAAGTCGTGCTATATGGCCGGCCCACTTCCACTTTATATTTTGGCTGTAGCTGAGTGCATCTATTGCTTTTGTTAGACTATCTAAATACAATACAAAAAAATATATTTATATTATCCAGTGGCTTCTCACGCTCGGCTACCATGAAACAGAAAAACAAACACAGAGTCACCTAAAACTAAACTTGCTCTCAAACACGCACAAACTCGCCTTCTCTCTCCCACACACACACACGCACACGTTCACACACACATGCACCCACACCCACACACACGGCATTCGTCCAGTTCACTCCCGTATTTTTACATTTTTCTTCCAATGTGTTTAATAAATACCTAGCTTATAAGATCTTCGGTTGGGGCCAGGAGACCCAAGACACAAGCTTTGCTTAGTTTGGGCTCCTGTCTCCCTTCTAATTTTGTAATTACTAATTGTAAACATGTCGCATGTCGTCGTTTTTCCGCGAACATTGTTTGTATGGCTTATGATCCCCCGGGGGCTCATATGGACATTCGAGGAGTTAAGGGAGAAAATAAACGAATTATTATTATTATTATTAATAGTAACTGCTAGTAGCTGCTTGACAATGTGTGTGCGCATTTATAATAAAATATCTAGGCATTTCAAAGCTTTGAATGCAAAATGATTTGAAACTAAATTTCATAAGTGGTTGTATACACGAGTGTAGTTTTTATACTTAGTTTAAAAGAACTTGAAGATGAAAAATGTTGATTTTTAAAAAAAACGATTGTTGTTGCCATAACTTGTGTTTGAAATTTTGCATGCTAAGTTTTATCCTAGCTGAACATGCTTGTGCCTCAATTTGTATTTAACACCCTTGTACACCATGTTTTACGTAAATAAATATTCTATTCTATTCTAACAGATAGTCAGAAGCCCGAAATCTGCCAACCAGTTGAACTAAGGGGTATCGTGTTTTCCAGTAACTTTGTCGAGGAGGTCCGTAGGAAGTCGCTCCATCTATGCCGCTGCTATTCAGCTGCATCAGGGTAAACTGGAAACCAAATCCAATGTAGTTGGGAAAAGGCTGGACAGATGATAGTGTCAGACACCATGAGTCTCTTCTTTTATGGTAAAACTAGCCGGTGCTCGCGACTTCGTCTGCGCAGGATTAGTACGCCAGAATAGCACGCAGGTTATTTCCTACTTGCTTTACACTTATCGATATATTTTGTACAATTCATTCAACATCTTTATATAATAAATAGGCCTATGTGTTATTTTGACGTATAATCTATATTATTGTAAACTTTCTTTAAATTCCATTCAGTAGTTTTTGCGTGAAAGATTAACAAAATATCCATACAAACTTTCGCATTTATAGTATTAGTAAGATATAAGAAAAAATCAATGAAAAATTTAAATGCTGAGGGATCAGAATCATGAATCAGTATGTATGACGATGTCCCCTCGGAACAAATATTTGTATGGCTTCTTGTGTATGTAAGTTTGAATGATTGTGAACGCACCAAAGATACACTAGAATGTATTGTGTGGCGCGGCAATGTTAAAATAGATAGTAATATACATATATAGGGTGACTGGTAATTAGTGACCGATACTTAAACACGTGATTGTATTCATGATTCCAATAAACTTTCCCAAATAAACTTTTTTTTATACACAATAACTTATAACGTTGTTTGAAATTCCCGCGCGCACGCCTGTGATCGATCACAGTAGGCACGAATCGGCACGATCTATCAGCTGATAGTCAGACTTCGGGAAGGGCAAAATCTACTAGTAGCAGCAGCGTCACACGCTGCCCCGCCACCCCCACCGCTCCCGTAGTACAGTACTGACGTAATTGAATTAATTGGAAGTTAATGAGTATAAAAAAAAGTTTCTTTGGGAAAGTTATTTGTATTCATGAGTACAATTACGTGTTTATTTATTTATTTATTTATTTATTTATTTAGGCACACCAACGACTTATTTACAAAACCATTTACAACAATACATTCACGAGGGCATTCTGTGTAAAAAAGTCACTTAAAGGTATGCACAGCATTTACATAAGGTCTTATTAATTAAGAATTAATTATTATAATTAGTTTTAAAATAGGAAATTGTCATTAAAATACAAAAAAAACTAAAATTAAACTAACTAAGAATAAACTAAAATAGCATTATTATTACATTGCTTAGATTCAATGACATTTATAAAACATTTTAAATATAATTATAAAATTTTTATTTAAACAATACATAATTTCATTCTCAATATAAAATTAAATTAAAACAAAATGAGAAGATTAAAAAAAAAAAAAAAAAAAAAAAGAGAAGACGGCTGATCACAGATGGACTAATTTAGTCATTTTGTCTTTAAATGTTTGCAGGCTATCAAAGAAAACATCGACGCTGCTGTCGATAGCGCAGGCTCTGTTGTACGAAGTTAACATTCTATTTAGGGGAGCATGTTGACCCAGGTTTGTACGGCAAGGTTTAGTAGCAAACGTATTAAAAGTACGCTTTGACCGTACGTGTGAATGACGAGGTACGTCTATGTTGATTTTATTAAGTAGGCCTGGTGTTGAATATGTCCCGTTAACAGTTTTATAAAGCATCAACAAATCGTTCAAATTCCTTCGCCGCTTCAATGTTTCTAATTTGAAGTAGCGCAGTCGTTCTTCGTAATTTGCTCTGTATGGGCATTTTTGGTCTTTAAACCGCAAGCACCTAGTAAATCTCTTTTGAACGCGTTCAATTCGGTCTGTGTGGATATTATAGGTGGGATATTATAGGTGGATATTCGGTCTGTGTGGGTTTAAGTATCGGTCACTAATTACCAGTCACCCTATACAGGGTTATTTTTCAAATTAAAAAAAATCAGCTGTTTTATACAAAAGTTCAATACCTGCTCGGCTAAAATGTCTAAAGCCGCTGATTTTTTTTTTCGTGATTTCAGAGGTGGTTCCATAGAGAAAGTTGCTCATAGTCATGGGTAGAATACCCAGTGAAAATTTGGCCGGTCATTGAACAATAACCCTGTATATAAAAGTCTGGCGTCAAAGTGTTTGTTACAAAATTCCTCAGAAACGGCTTGGTTTGATCCTTATGATTTAATAATAATAATAATAATAATAATATGTCTTTATTTGCTTAGAATGCAGGTACATACAAAATAAGATGGTCAATAACATAATAAGATCCGTGTACATTCTGCCTTGTTGGCATGCAAATACAATTAAATTATTATACAAAAATTAGTAGTAGGTAGGTTATTAGAATATATCATCTAGGAAATCCTGGACAGAATAATAACATTTATCTACGAGTAATTCTGTAAAATTGATTTGTTTTGTGTATATTCAGTAGGTGTGAAAATAAAGCGTAAACAAAGTAAAAAAAAAATATTCTAAGGCGGAACGAAGTTCCGGGGAACCCAGTATCTTTATAAGATTGGTAAAAAATAAACAAACAGAAAATTTTCGATCGTCTTTTCGTATTAGCAGTACATTTTATTTATTGTTAAACCTCTCGCCAGTATTTCAACCGATTCCAAACGAAGTTTACCATTCATCCGTATCTTTTGTGTTTTCCTATTTTCCCCTATTCAAAAGCTATGGCAAAAGAACAATATTAATATGGCTGTCGTCATAACCATTCCGAGAATTAAATAAAGGTCTCAGATTGTAAAACACAATCAATCGCAAAACCCCTGCCTTATACAACCACTTCGTCGCGTAACTCTTTGAAAACCTTCAAACTTTTCCCCATAAATGTCTTTGAAAAAACGAGTTTCTTTCAAATCGCGAGATCGACTGGAACAATAACTAAATTAAACAATGGCAAAAGTTTCTGTTCATAAAGGTAACAAGTCGTTTTCGTGAAGAAGTAGCTGACACGTGACTGCACTTGGCTCCCCGCTCTGACAAACTTTGTTTTTGTTTTTTACTTTGTTTTACGTAAATAACTTGAATGGCTTCTTTTTAAATGTCAGATTGTTGCTACCAGCTAAGGTTTGCTGGTTGTAAGGCTGGTAGTAGGGCTTACGTGGTTCTGTTCTTCCAGAAGACCAATTCTCCGCAAATCTAGTCGGAATCTCATTACAGTTATAGTTAGGTTTGAGCTACACGATGGCTGAAGCATGCATGCTGTCTGTCGGGACAGGTCATCTCAAAGCTGAATTGCATCTTTCTTCAGAAGGCTTTTCAAGGCTAAATTTTAGCCTTGCATCGTTAAACTCGCATAATATATTAAGTAGTACAATCTGATGCCTGGACTTTAAAAGAGACCATGACCCCTGAGTTTTTTTCGGCATTTCTTCTCATTTAGTTTGAAAAATAGAAAATATTTCAATTCAAAATAGTTGGTAAACTGGGGGCCTTTTTTTGTTTTTTGATAGTTTCAGAATGAGATTTAGATTTACTATACGAACCTAGAATTTCTCAGTAGCCGGCTAAGTCTGGATTTCCAGAAATCCAGACTTAGCCATATTATGGCAATGGGCTTAACATACTTCTCGAGTGCCAATAAGAATCCTATAGGTTCATAATTAAGTTAAAACAAAACTGGAGACTTAATAGTCATAGGTATTAAGGACATAACTGGTGCTTTGCCTCTGCCTAACCTTCCGGAGATTACTGGCATCATGATAAAACAGAGCTTCTAAAGTAAGCGTGCAAAGAGTTTAATAAGAGTGATGTTAAAAGGAAATTGTAGCTATTTCTGACTTAGCCAAAGGGGTGATCAAGTTAAAATTGTTTCGGGGGAGTTATGTACAAGTAAATATTTTGGGATCACTAAGTTTAAGGAAATCGAAGACGCTTTAATAAATCAAAATCAAAATCAAAAGTCTTTATTCAAACTAGGCTGAGAATATCAGCACTTTTTGAACGTCAAAAAAATACATAAAGACAGTCCCCCAAAAACGGCCCACCCTTCGCCACTTCCTAGTGTTATTGCTGGGAAGAAGAAGTGGCGGAACAAACTCCCCAGCAACACATCTGTCTGATTCGTTTGAAGAACTAGGTATACAAAGAATCTATACAATGCTCAATAAATATCACTAATGTTTATACACATTGTAAAACATTACATTTCAGAATGATTGTCACGTGTTAGCTAGCACACTCCAATATACCGAGATTAAGAACTAAAAAGTAAATTCATATTAATTCAAATGCTTTGGCTACGGACACAGAGTCAGCGGGCAGCGGGGTAGAAAGGGAAACGGACACTGCTTCACGCTCCGCTCCCGCGCCGCTGCCTTCGAGGCTATTGCGTTAATCCGTAGCCAGTTCATAGTGACGATCACTGGGCTAAGTGTTCAACGATTAAATGTCAAACAGTTTCGTATTGGCTATCATCAGAGTGTATCTAGGATGATGACATGCGCACTTGCAGAGACGTAATGAATCGAATTTAGGCAACGGCTAGCTTGCAATCCGCACCGCGCCGCCCGCGAGGTGCAAGCTCGCCGCCTGCTCGTAGTCCGCTCGAAGGCCGTGAAGTTGTCGTATTACTTACCATTTACAGGATTATTTATAAAAAGGCAAGTAATAAAAACAATTTAAAATTTAATAAAAGAAAAAAAAGGTGAAAAATACAAAAAGTGTATAAAAACACAAAACTACCTATATCACGCTCTACTGTATAGTTCACAGACACACACAAATAATCCTGCAGTCAGGCGAGCAGACCAGGGGCAGCAGAACAGGGGCGAGTCTCTTGTTAGCTTGGGGCAGCAGACCAGGGGCGAGTCTCAAAAATAGTTGTCGCCAAGGCGCGACTTATGACGTAAAAGGAAAAAGATGAGAATGATTGATAGTAAAAGTGTAAGTATGTGTCTGAAACATGAAAATACTATAAAGTGCAAGCTAGCTGTCATCGCGAACACAATTATCGTTATATGGCATTCATAATTGAACACGTCAATCACTAAATATCCGGCTCGAAGGACCATTTAATGTACAGTCCACGTAGTTTTATTGAACTGTACACTATACTTGTTTGTAGGTTTGATGGTTGTAGTGTTAGGTTGTTGAGTGTAACCAACATGTAAATTATCTGCACACAGTAAAGCAAAAGTTTATTGATTCCTGGTTCAGCACACCGTAAGTTTTGGTGATTCTTACATACGTCTGTTACGCGTGTTGGTAAAGTTTACACTAAGTAGCGCTATAATGTTATAACAAGTGAATCGACCGATAAGCCTAGTCAGCGTTATGAGTAGGTAATATGAATGTACGTACGTAAACCGTACACCTATGACTTGCACGTTTTCATAATGTCTCGGTTTACGACGGCTCAATGACGCTTTGCTGGTGACTCGGAGTCGGCGTGCTGTAAGCATGCGGTCGCAGCGCTGTAAGCACACGGTCCGCTCGCTATCGGCACGCGGGCTGCGAGTCGAGTTGTTTGGTAGTGGCAAGCGCGCTGACTGCTCGCCGTTGGCTTTTTCACTTTGACATTGTGAAATATATTATACTACCCACGATTTAAGGCTCTAAATTGAATGGCAAGTCAGTTGCTGGTTTGGAGCGGTGCCGGTCCCGTGCCGTTATAATATGCCATGACCTTACCGCTCCGCTAGCACCCTTCTGCTCGCTGACTTCATGTCCGTAGCCTTAGGTATGGTAACTCAACACGGTCTAGAAAAGGCTGAAAGGGAATTGTATAATTACATAACACATAACATCACGCCAGTTATCCCGAAGGGTTATGCAGAAGTTTACCCGTTTTACACCCACATTTCATTAGTTATGTTTAAGTCCCATGTAATAGTGGGCGAGCCTATTGCCATCAATCGGGCATAAATCCAAACTTCGGGCCGCCCGCTACTAAGAAATTCCAGATGGAAAAACTCAATAACGCTTTGCCCGACCCGGAGATCGAACCCGGGACCTCATGTTTAACAGTAACGCTTGACCAGCGAGGCAGTCAGTACATTAAAATACAGTCATAAAATTACTTTACTTTATAATTGAGTCAATTACTATTTCCATTCATATAAATGATTTTTGCCGTACTTAAATACAGTTTAAAGTAAGATCGGAGTTTTTAACTAAAAGGAGTTCAAGCTCAAAGTCATAATTTAAAGTAAAATGTTCTATGCTTACACTATTTTTGTAAACTGTCTATGTTGAACTGTGTCGATGTCTTGTATCGACAGATAATCAAAGTAGCCGAGAATTTTCAGTGGCGGTCGTCTTTAACACGAGTTCAAATAAATTTTACAAGCGCAAATTATGCTTTTAATCGGTAGAAATAAAGTCCAAAATCATTCGTCCCATCTGCCAGCATACAAACCGACTTATTATCTCATAATTAGTCACATTGTAATAACATATTTTATTTTGTAATAGGTATTACCTGGCGTTTTTGTAAACACCTGTATAAGCATATTCACGTGTAAGTTATTAAATTATGTGTACGAATGGCCACGTGCTTGCTATTTGAATTCTTACTTTTTGTTTCATTATTGTTTATTTTGTAAGTGATATTTTATCAGGAAAACATCACACTTATTTTTATTGAAGAATTATGAAGAAGTAAAGGAACAATGGAAAATTACACGCACATTATGTTAGTTATCTTTAAGTCCCATGTCCCAAGGGGAGGTAAGCCTATTGCCATCAGTCACGAACCCAGTTACAAATTTCATCTTAATCCAGTCAGCATTTCATTGTATGGTAAAGGAGTATCAAACACACATACATACACACCCATGGCGACAAAATTTTGTGTCAGTAATATTAGTGCGAATGAAGTAAGTAAGTGTAGGGATTATGAATGAAGATACCAACAGTAAATCCATTACCAGTAAAAAGGATTTTACTAACCCGTTTAATCTCACCAGTAAACGGTAGTTAGGTGTTTAACCGTTGCGTCAGTTGACCGGGTTAAACCGACAACGATACGCCGGGCGATTTAACCCCGATAACTGTAAGCTGGACGTTTTACAAGGAAATCTAAGGTTAAAGATGTAAATTAGATATTAGCTTACCATGTCTAATTAAAATATATTAGGTGTATTTATGATACTCGTATAGATTTTTATTTGTTCGTTTCTTTCTTTTGTAATGTTATTTAAATAAGTATGAATATATTCTTTACTCTATGTCGTGATGGCCCAGAGGTTAAGGCGCCTACCTCTCATGCACGAGGTTGTGGTTCAAATCCGGGCAAGTACCAATGTTACTTTTTCAATTCATATGTGCTTTCTAAGTTTATCTAAGACATCATTGACATCGGTGAAGGAAAACATCGTGAGGAAACCTGGACTTATAGTTAATATAAGTTTGAAATCGCCAATCCGCATTGAGCAAGCGTGGTGATCGATGCTCGAGCCTTCTCTGTATGAGAAGAGGCCTTTGCCCTGCAGTGGGACAGTAACAGGCTGGTATTATTATTATTTATTATATTATTTACTCTAGCTGGGTAAACAATAACTTACTTCTTATAAATTTAACAATCGAAGGGGTTGTGTAGTGTCCTACCTCAGGCAAAATTCTTGCTTAAAATCAAATTAGAAACATTTACCTATTTCAATAGCATAATAATATTTTTGTCTTACCATTGCATCTTACATAATATCTTTTAACTGTCAAGGCAATATTTTAATATAATCCGCGTCACCCAAAAATAACAACAATCAAAATAATTACTAAGAAAAGTAGTGACGTCAAAAGTCTCCAACGACGACGTCATAAAACACACCCACCGTATAAAATATAAGTCTTTGAATGTCCCTATTACACAACTAGAATTCAAAATTACGTCATACAATGAACTTATTACAAGTTTATTTTTAGACCAGGTAAAATCCCTATTTCTTTTGCATAATACCTCAGTTGCGTAGGATCAGGTACCGTTACATAGGTAATTTTATTATATCTTTTATAGCAGATCAATGTTTTTTTTTTCGTAAATGTAGGTTTCATTACAATAAGACGTCATAATTAAATGGTCGACTCACTGCGTTTTACTTGAAAGCATACAACTAAGCAAAGCATAGAAAGGTCAAACTAACACATAATCACTATTGTCAAAAATACATTGAGAATATGTACCCAAAATTTAAAAAAAATGTATTTATCCAGTGGTAATGGTGTTTAAACTAACATACCATACACAAGCAACCTAATTCGACGTTCAAAAGTGCCTTATAGGGGCCTAATTGAAATAAATGGTTTGACTTTGACTTTGACTTTTAATATAATATTTCCCTACCAACTGTAAATCAGTAAATGGCAAGAGAATCAGCATTGCCATTCAGCATGGCAATGCAGCCGGAATTTTGGGCACCTATACCGTTGACAGCGATGGGGATGAATTGATTGATGCCCGATAATTCTTTTACTTTTCTTCTTGGTTAATTCTTCTTTTTAACCGACTTCAAAAAAAGGAGGAGGTTCTCAATTCGGTTGTATATTTTTTTTTTTTTTTTAGGGTTTGTTACCTCAGTACTCCGTCATTTATGGACCGATTTTCAAAATTCTTTTTTTGTTTGATAGGGTATACTAACAGTTTGGTCCCATTTGTATCAAAACTCATACCTGATGAGGGATCTTCGAGGAATTGAGGGAACTCCTCAAAAAATATAGGCACACATGCACCGATTTCAACATTTTTAGTAACAAATCAAGCATTTTCATTTAGAAAGTATCATTTGGTGAAGAAAACCTGATGAAGAAGACAGGCAACGGTACTCTTCAACGCATAACAGCAAATTATTCACGATTGCTATAGTCAGATGTCTATGCTGAGTTTTTGTATTTCTACAACATAACATTACGCTATTCTATTTTAAAAGGGGCCGGCAGAGATGTACAGATTAATTTTTAGAGATAGAACTTCTTTAGCAATTGTTATCCAATTTCAATGATTCTTTCAAGTTTTGAAAGACTTTCTTTACATACAAAGAAACTAAAAATTACAAAATAAAAACTTTTTTACAAAAAAGACAACCGACTTCTTAAATTAAAAACTAGCAGGTGAAAAATAACTCCAGTTTCGGAAGTCGGTGGCCAATAATGAAAAAAAACAAAACCACCAAAGCCACAGACTTCCGAAACTGGAGTTATTTTTCACCTGCTAGTTTTTTTTTAAGAAGTCGGTTGTCTTTTTTGTAAAAAAGTTTTTTAATCTCAAGATTTACCACACATTTTTTGAGATTGAAACAACAGAACATCACGCCTGGTATCCCCGAAAGATTAGGCAGAGATGTACCTAAAAACACCCACATCGCCAGTTACGTTTAAGTCCCAAACAATAGGGGCAAGCCTATCACCACCAAACGTGCACGAATATGAAAGTACCTACTATTCTGAATTTTCTAAAGTCTAACGCACAAAAGGACACAATTCAATAATGAGTAACTCTGGTAACCTAAATGATTTGATCAGTCAACAAAGTTCCAAAGACGGCTTCATTTACCACAAAACTGAAACGTAATCTATTATTAGAATAATAGACCTCAAATTCTCAAAACCCAATTAACTACTTACGTAGACCCTTCGAAGTAAGGTTTCTAGTCTTTCTACCACACAAGAGAGTGTTCACGGGATGGATGATCTAGATACGAAGGAGTAGGCAGTGACTTGTCGCTGCCGGCCGTGGTCGAGAGGATGGTCGGCAGCGTCGAGTCCTGGGACGCGGTGGTGTCCTTCTGCGAAACGGTCATCTCGCAGAAGGAGGCTGCGGAAAGGGAGAGGGAGATTACTTCCATTCACCCGGCCCGCAGCAGACGCGCCGGGCGCAGGCGGAAAGCGGACAATGCCCACTTCCAGCCCCCCTAAATGGGTCCAGGGCGACGGACGCGGGGATGTCCGCCGCCCCCACGTACATGGACCCGAGGTGGCGGCGCGTCGTGTTCACGCGCGCCCCTCTTAGACGTCGCGAGGGGAGTCTAACACCTCACTCCCCTCGCTGACTTGGCGAAGCCCGCGGGGCCGGCACCAGTCGGGGGTCGCGGAAGTATCTTCTGTTCCCGTGACCCCCGGCGCAGGTGTGAGAAGGAACACGGGGTGGTTTCTAGTCAGTAAGAGTCTGACAGACCCCTCCGCCTCCCCGGGTAGGGGACATCCATGAGAATTTTCCACACCGCAAAAAAAAGATACTATACGAAGGGGTTGAATGATACTCAAAAGTAAGTCAAAGAAAAGTTTTGTAAAGGATTCAGACTAGAGGGTCATTACACGACGGAGAATCTTAACACCGAGTTATAATAAAACGCGTCATCAGCACAGCGCCATCTATTGGTCGAAATGTAAACAAATATATTTGACGTTTTATCTAACCTTAACAAGAGTATCTCATAACTCCCCATTATTAAAGAGTCAGAACTAGCCATGAACAAATTGATCTTCATGACCTGGTATTATATGGCTGCATCCCGTGATAATGAAGGTGAAGTAAAGGCGTATAAAACCCTTCCAAAAGCATCTCAGTTCTCACGTGACAAATCATAAAGTGAACTTGATTTTATTCTAACAAAACTGTATTGCAAGCCATACGAGGAGAAAAACGATCAAAGAAATTTGACACATTGGGGTAACTTGATGTGCTGGCGTCTGTACATTATTGTGCTTTGAGTAATAAATAAATAATACCTGCCATTCTATTGAGGAAAAGGCCTCTTCTCATATAGAGAAGACACGAACATGTGATGTGAAATGGTGATTAAATATCGAATTATACTAACTACTACCAGACGTCGCGCAGTTTCACCCGCGTAGTTCCCGTTCCCGTGGGAATACGGGGATAAAAAGTAGCCTATGTCATCCGGGAATAGTGTAGCTTTTCACCAGTACAATATTTATTTAAAGATCATTAGTTTCGAAGATTACCCCCTACATACAAACTTACAAACAAACAAACAAAGTTTACCTCTTTATAATATTATAATAGAAGTATAGCTATATTGTATGAGTCCAGCCGGTGGATGATAGTAAGGTTCACCCCGTGAAAACTGAAGTGAAGTAAACTGTCAAATCAAATCGTTTATTGCTAAATCCATAATTTACACAGGTGGTAAATAAAAAAACATAGAAACAATTATGGACCCTGTCGGGCACAGCAAATTTTGTAAATATGTAGAGAGGAAGAGCGCTTTATTAATTTTCAGTTAAAAATGTTTTTTATCCTATTAAGTATTTTATATTTCAATAATTTCTAGCATTCACTTCACCGTCTTTTTCACCGGTTGCTTTTACAGAATAGCACTCTGCTCGAGAATGGTTTTTTTTTATCAAAATTTGATGTGCTTATTTAGTATTTTCATTTATAAAAATATTTTTTTAAGCCTTATAAATTTTTATTTTTCTTTCTGTTGTTATAATTATCTAAGTACCTACTCATACAGTTATGAGTACTAGGCAATCATTATTTAAATTAAGCATCAAAATAAATATCATTTTCTCACCAATGTTTCGGTGAACGAACTGATTTACCTATTATTAAGTCCGAGGTCTAATTCACTACTAAGTTCCTTCAGATGCTTACATCAATCCTGGCTGAACTCTTGAACACGTCACGAGGCAACTGACACGTGACGAATAACGTGTCTCGTTATACAACATTCCAATTATAGCGAAGAAAGTACGTACCATTATCCTGTTACTTGCCCACCAAAAATAACTGTTTCCTTTTTCGAACTACCTTCCTACCCAGAAAAAAAGTTTGTTCGTGTTCGTATGAAAAAAGTCTGCTTTTCTGCTTTTGCGTTCGTTGTTCCTGAAATAGGAATGTACTGTGTAGTTTGCGGCTATAAATATAACACCCTGTTGGGGTCACAAAAGGAAAGTCAGGCTATTTATTTTTGGAAGAGTGGTGAGGATACAGAATATCCCTTGGTCGGCAGACTTTCGAGATCCTGATTAGTCATAACGACTGTCATAGATGTACAGAATCATTTTTATGTTTAAACTACCAGACGTCACGTGGTTTCACCCGCTCAGATCCCGTTCCCGTGGGAATACAGGGATAAAAACTATGCCATGTCACCCCGGGAAGTGTAGCTTGCGAACGGTCTTCGCCAAGCCTAGCTTGATCTTCGATCAGCCCGTGCGGAATTAATTATCTATTTACATGAACACGAACATCATTTCCTTAAAAACTAGGTATAAGTATCTCGGAAAACAAAACACTGTTGGAAAAATCGCTGGCTTCAAATTGAAGCCCGACCTTGGAAGTTCAACCCTCGAACGCTTATGTAAAGATATTGAAACACGTGAGAGAATGAACAACGTGAGTTACATAACTTCATAAGCCCGTGACTACACTGTGTGTGGGAGAGTTTGTTATATAAATATGATGTTTTTTTTACTTATTTCTTGGGACCCTGGTTTATTGTAGAAGGCCTAAATATGAGGGGCCAAAACCAACTAGTACTCGTAGTCGCCCAATTTGAAGTTTTTAATCAAATAAGGCGTACCAACTAAACGTGTACCTACTATGATCATCATTATGAATAACTTTTTCTTTGGAAGAAACCCTGAAATGGTAGAAAAAATTACAAGCAGTTCTAAACTGAATTTGCATTGATGAAATGTATAAAACTAGTAAAATAGGCTATTTGACAAAATTTTAATTTTTAGTCCCTCATCTAGATTTCAAAAATATTCGATACGTATTTTTTCTTTTAACGGCGATACATCGAGTTATAATGTCGCATGACGTCATTAGCCAGTACAGTTTATGCTAGCTAGTGACGTTACAAGCCCCCACTCCTCAACTATAATGCGCTTAATCTAAGCAGTTTTCCATCAATTTGAAAAAGAAAAAAATGGCTTATTCCCAGGCCCTCCATAATTTTATTCCCGACGGCTCCAAATTAAAAAAGCAATATAATAGTAATAATTTAAATCTTTCCCATGGGTTCCAAAAATTTTCAAGTACAGATTGCACATACTTAGCTAAGATAAGATTGATTTGTGACTGCCTATGTACTGAAACTACTTACCTCTAAATTATATTATTGATGGAAGCAATTTGTGTTTTGTTGACCTTACGCAATTTGGTTTGGAGCCGCAGGGAAAAAAATTAGTATTTTATTATTTAACTAATAAAATTTTGGAGCTGTTGGGAATCAATGTATGGAGAGAAATTGTTTGGAGAACAATAGATTTGGAGCTCTTGGGAATAAGCCAAAAAAATATGTGTCGAATATTTTCTTGTTATCTAGATAGGGACTAAAAATTAAAATTTTATCAAATAGCCCATTGATTAATTAATTATGAAAATATTGCAAGAAAATGTACTATTAAGGTTTATGATTTGTAGCAAAACACTAACGGATAATGAAGGGCTGGCCTTTTGAAGGACTATCTTGTGTAATTTTTGCCGTTTAAAAAGTAACCTTATTTGAATAAGTAAATGAGCTTTGAATTTGTTTACGTAACGTGAATTTACCTATACATGCTTTTATTTACAAACAATAGGTAGATAATGCGGATTTGTTTTTAAATATTTTTTTTTCCTTATTTATTCCGGGAGTGAGGTTAAGTACTTTTCATTATTGTAATTTCCTACAGATTTCAAGGTTGGTATAATACGGGACCGGCCCCTGTAGGTAATTTTGTTGTTTATTTGTTATATGTATACAAAGGAAAAGTGAATAACAAAACAGTTATATTCGGATTTGTTCTATATTGGTTTTTTAATAGATACAACAAACTACTCTGAACTGACAAATTTTCCCAATTCACAACAATATATTACACAACTTTTTTTCACACAACGCCATCTAGTCCCAAGCTAAGCTAAACACTTGTGTTAAGTATGGGTACTAAACAGCTGATAAACATACTTATAAATTTCTAAATTGACTTCTTCTTCTTCTTTTTTTGACTGGCCTGTTGGTCTAGTAGTTAGTGACCCTGACTGCTATGCCGCAGGTCGTGGGTTCGATTCCCACCCAGGACAAATGTTTGTGTGATGAACACGATCATTTGTTCTGTGTCTGGGTGTAATTTATCTATAATATGTATGTATTTAGAAGTATATAAGTATGTTTATCAGCTGTTAAGTACCCATAACACAAGCTCTTAGCTTAGCTTGGAACTAGATGGCGTTGTGTGAAAAGTTGTGGAATATTTATTATTTATTATTATTAATAAATAAGGAAAAAAAATATTTACCGGGAGTGAGGTTAAGTACCTACTTTTCACTATAATTTCCTACGGATTTCAAGGTTGGTAAACGGGACCGGCCCCTGTAGGTAATTTTGTTGTTTATTTGTTATATGTATACGAAGGAAAAGTGAATAACAAAACAGTTATATTCGGATTTGTTCTTTAGTGGTGTTTTAATAGGTAGGTACAACAAACTACTCTGAGCTGGCAAACTTTCCCAATTCACAACAATATACTACACAACTTTTTTTCACACAACGCCATCTAGTCCCAAGCTAAGCTAAACACTTGTGTTAAGTATGGATGGGTACTAAATAGCTGATACCATTCTTATAAATTAATAAATACCCCTCTTTTAAAATCACCCCGTGAAAATATTGGTGAAGTGAGGGCTAATTGAGCTGTTGTATTAAGGAAAAACGGTACGAATTTACTGTGTAATATTACATAAACGGAATATATAAATATTTTTATAAGCTAGCATGGAGGAGGAACGCATTGAATCACTCGTTACATTAAAACTGCAGGTTTACTCTATCAAAAACTAATCGCAATAAAATTAGGTGAGGTGAATTGTCAATCTTTAGGTGGTAGGTATGACAGCAGTCCTTCTTTGCCTTTACTGCTCAATTTTATACTAAATAGTACTGCTGCGTAACCGACGAACCGAATTTCTGAAGTATAATGTACAGACGCCAGCATACCAAGCTACCTCCAACTGTCAAATTCTCTATTCTAAACTTATGATAAGGATTGAAAGTTCACTTTACTGAATCAACTGTCAAAGTTGTAGTCCACGGTGATGAATCAGTATTTTGTTTTTTACATTGGTAGGTTAATAATACTTAGTAAGTTCATTGAGAAAGACATTTTCAAGCATGATCTAAGTAAAGCTTTCACGTGAATATCGGCAGACACAACCCGCTGTTATGTATGTCACGTGTTAGCTCAAGTTTGTGTATCTGAAGGCTGTCCAAGTCAGCCAAGGTTCGTTACGTTATTCATCCCCTGTAAGTACTTGAAATTTAAGGTAAAATAACAATTATTATTATACTCGTACTAATATTTACTGGTCTGATGGTCTAGTAGTTAGTGCTCCTGAATGCTACGCCGGAGGTCGTGGGTTCGATTCCCATCCATGACAAATGTATGTGTCATGAGCACGATCGTTTGTTCTTTGTCAGGGTGTAATTTATCTATACTATGTATGTATTCAGAAATCTAACTGACTTCGGGTTCCTACTGACAAGTTCCTACAGAACCCAAAAACATTCTACGAAAAGTGTTTTAATCATGTCTCACAGTTTAAAGTTGCCTTTACTTAAGTATATAATAAGTAAATAATTGACACAGTTGATCAAATAACGTGAAACGGAAAAATACATAATAGTATCATCAAAAACGTGAACTAATTAAGGCATTATTTTTATGCTTATTTCTCACTTTGACTTTTAAATAAGTAAGTATAAAATTTCACTATGACAGTTGTTTATACAGGATGAATTTTTAGTCACCGTCCAAATTTTGATATATTAATCTTTGGCAAAAATCATTGAATACGTGTTTTTTCTTTTAGTATCACTCAATACAAAAATATTGAGATATCACTTCACAAAGTTATCTATAAAAAGTTTATGTTTCTGGACACTGCCGCGCCGTGCGTACGCGCTAGGTGAAGCTACGCGAGCCGGGCCGCCCCGCGCGCCGCGCGCCGCCGGAATTCATTGATAACACAATACAAACAAAGTTGCAAATTTTCCCTTCATACTTTCACGGGCTTAGGACCGTCAATAAGCAAAAGGTTTGTGCTACGTTCACTATGATTAGAATCTAACCCTTAATTAATCAATTAAGTACGTATAAATAAAGTAAAAATCAATTAATTAGATAAGAACTTGAGACCTTAATAAAAGCTGAGCCAAAACGTTTTGCTATTAGGCGTATTTAAAAAATTTGAATCAACTTATGTACAAATAATAAAAATTTAATCAAAATCATCAACAATCAAATTAACAGTACTTTAATAAATGTTCAAAATGCATACCGTTTCTCTCTAAACAGAGTCTTGCACGTTTTTGCACATTGTTTTTAATTTTATTGAGCACTACAGTGTCACTTTTAACTTCGTCGAATGCACGTACAATTTGCTGTTTTAATTGGTCTAGGTTTTGGGCTTCCTCCACATACACTCGTCGTTTTATTTCACCCCACAAAAAAAAGTCACATGGAGTAAGATCTGGTGACCGGGGTGGCCAGACGACGGGCCCCCCGCGACCGATCCAACGATCACCGTGTTCGATGTTTAAATAATTACGAACGGCGGCGAAGTAATGAGGCGGTGCACCGTCCTGTTGAAAATAAAAATCTCGATAGGAGATTACCGGCACGTCATCCATGAAGTCAGCAATTACTGTGCGTAACATATCTAGGTACGTGCCCCCGGTCAACCGTCCCTCAATGAAATATGGCCCCAGTATTTTGTTGCCGACAATTCCAGCCCACACATTTGCACTGAACCGCACTTGGTGATACGTTTCTCGTATCATGTGTGGGTTTCGAAATGACCACCAATGTTCATTATGATGATTATACAGCCCCACTCGAGTAAACAAGGCCTCGTCAGTCCACAAAATGTTAGCATCGGGGTGTGCAATCAGCCACTCACAGAAGGCTCGACGGGGAACTGCATCTGCGTCGTTCAAGGCCTGTGCCTTTTGAAAATGGTACGCGTGCAACCCGGCAGAATGGAGAAGTTTCCACACGGCATATTGGCTTACGCCGAAGCGCCGCGCTGCATCTCGCGTACTGGATCTAGGGCTCCGTTCAAAGAAATCGAAGATATCTTCTTCGATCTCCACTGCGAGTCTCGGCCTGCCCCGTCCTTGAGCGTGTGTAGGTACTATAAATTGGCCATGGTCTAATAGCCTCTGATTTGCGGCCAAAATCGTTTGGCGATTTGGTAATGAGGGATTTATTCCTTGATTGCGAAGGCGAGGAATACTTTCGGTTTCGTACAGTCTCCGGGCACCGTTCAAGCTTTCACCACTCAGTATGTAGGATCGCACCATTTCGTAATACTCGCGGTGGGAATACGACGACATTGTAAATAAATTCACGATACGCACGGGGCGCCGCCGTCGCGCCGGCGCCGGCGGGTTGCGTGGGAACGCCGGGAACACGGAAGTAAGCGCTTGCGTCGCGAAAGGGTGCGCGCGCGAGACCGACTAACGATAGATGATAGATGTCATAAATGTGTCGCGCAGGTGTAGCGGGGTGGGGGTGAGCGGGGTGAGCGCTGCCTTTTTCATTGAATATTTGCGCGGCAAGTGTAGTATTATTAACGTTTAACTTGTGACCACGCAGAGCGGATAATTTTTTCGAGAAAATGATTTAATATGAAAATTTTATGTATCGATTTTTTTTCAAAAATGGACTAAGTGAATGATACCTAATGCCTAGAAAAAATTTGGACGGTGACTAAAAATTCATCCTGTATATTGACGAAAGGCAGGTGTCTTATTGACATCATACTGTTACACGTGGTGCATGGTGTCAATATGGGACGGGAATCATTATCATCGTCTTTTGAGCCAAAAGACGTCCACTGCTGGACATAGGCCTCCACCGAGTGTAGCCACAACGAGCGGTCCTGCTGCGTCTTGCATCCATCGGCTTCCCGCGATCCTCAGCAACTCATCGGTCCACTTCGTGGGAGGCCTTCCAACGCTGCATCTTCCAGTACATGGTCGCAGTTCCAGAACTTTGCAGCCCCTGTCTGTTTTGCGAGCACGAAAATATACCAATATTCCATGTAGCAAAGTTAAATCATTGTTTTAATAACACCTTTAAACCATTGCATTGCAAAGTATTACCCGTTCTAGCGCGCGCTGAGTATTTGTTTCTCATAGAACACTTTGACAACAGTGACGTTCAAGTTCCCGTTAAATATGACGTGAATACTCGACAAGCCAAAACAAAATCACTTCAAGTGCCACGCAAAAATAACTTTTATGGCAGGCGAAACGCATCTTTCACAATACCTAATCTACTTAACCGGATACCTATAAATATTAGAGACTCAATGAACAGCAGAAACGTAAGGAGTAAACTTAAACAATACTACATCAACTCGACTTTGATGTAACTGTTAATAGCGCGTTGATCAAATCCTAGGCCATGGCATGCTAAGACAGACCCCAGAGGTCTAAATTGTGTGCCTTGTTTATTTTAAGAACATTTAAATAGTTTTTAATAAAATAAAATAATAAAAAAAAAAAAAATTGGACCATTCTTTTGAACGTTAAACTTACAGGCTTAATATAATTTGAAAATGGTCTTAGTTGCCCCTTCCAAAAGGTAGAACTTACGTTTAGAAAAGAATGCACCAAAAACTTCATAATTATTTCTTTATTAATTCGGGGTCGCATACCAATCTAACCAGCCAGTCGATTCTGTTAAAATCACTCCGAGAAAACTTGAGTGAAGTAAACTGTCAACGCCTAGCATTAATATAAAAGGACAGCCCCAATTCCTATTTACTTCACTTGATTGAACTGCTGATGTAGCTGATTAGCGGTATTTTACATAGCGCGACTGCCTGACTTAAACAACACAGTAACTGGGAAACCTGAAAAGTAAACCTTTGGTTAAACCAGTTGGCAGACTTTCGGGATTCTGCCAGAACCGGGTATCTAGCTACATGTGATTAAACTGGAAGCCGTCCCCAACATAGTTGGAACAAGACTAGGAAAATGATGATGTGAACAATAAGCTCGCTCTTATACCTAACATGGAACTTAAACATACTTAATAAATAATAATAATACCAGCCTGTTACTGTTCCGCGGCAGTGCAAAGGCCTCTTCTCATACAGAGAAGACTCGAGCATTGATCACCACGCTTGCTCAAGGCGGATTGGAGATTTCAAACTTATATTAAGTAACTATAAGTCCAGATTTCCTCACGATGTTTTCCTTCACCGATGTCAATGATGTCTAAGATAAACTTAGAAAGTACTTATGAATTGAAAAAGTCACATTGATTGCCCGGATTTGAACCACAACCTCGTGCATGAGAGGTAGGCGTCTGAACCTCTGGGCTATCACGACATTTAAAATATACTTGCCTATCGGGAAACAAATACGTTGCGCTATGTCAAAAGTACCAACACAGTTATTACAAAAGAAATATCGACGCAAACGTTGTCACGCGATAAAAAAAGTTATTAAAACAATGTTACAACATTTCTTGTAGCATTTATAGGTCATAATTATGACGGTAATCCTTCAGCCGGCGTAATATTAAAGAAGCAAAAACGGTTACGTAATCTTAGAATTTTTCCTGTTAACTAATAAGTTGATAAAAGTTCTGCAGCATCGAAATAGAAATGCGTCACAATTTCATAAGGAGACGGGGTATGGCGTAGGTCTTGGGAATAAATTGAGAAGTGTGTTGCAATACTGGAACATTCTCATTACCTAACAAGAAAAGTCTTCTACTAGTATCTATACTGCTAGTATCTATACTGCTAGTATCTATACTGCTAGCATCTATACTGCTAGTATCTATACTGCTAGCATCTATACTGCTAGTATCTATACTGCTAGTATCTATACTGCTATTATCTATACTGCTAGTATCTATACTGCTAGTATCTATACTGCTAGTATCTATACTGCTATTATCTATACTGCTAGTATCTATACTGCTAGCATCTATACTGCTAGTAACTATACTGCTAGTATCTATACTGCTAGTATCTATACAGCTAGTATCTATACTGCTATTATCTATACTGCTAGTATCTATACTGCTAGTATCTATACTGCTAGTATCTATACTGCTATTATCTATACTGCTAGTATCTATACTGCTAGCATCTATACCGCTAGTATCTATACTGCTAGCATCTATACTGCTAGTATCTATACTGCTAGTATCTATACTGCTTGTATCCATACTGCTAGTATCTATACTGCTAGTCTCTATACTGCTAGTATCTATACTGCAGTCTATTTTGTAAAAATCACTCTTCTTCTTTTTCAATAGTTTGTAGCTAACCTACAGGCCTAGCCATATGACAAATTCTATTTCTATTCTATTGCGACAATAGAAAGAAAATGGCGTATATGGAATCAGCTGTTTGTCAACTGTCAAGTGTTAACGAGTAGAATTTGTATTATGGCCGAAAATGAAATACACTTGACAGTTGACAAACAGCTGATTCCAAATACGCCATTTTCTTTCTATTGTCGCCTTATCGATTGCGAAAATAGAAATAGAATTTGTAATATGGCTAGGCCTGCTGGTATCGAGAAATATCTCTTAGGTTTCCCTACGAAGTTTTCCTTCACCGTTTCAAAAGCAAGTGATAACGTTAGTGGTAGCGTATTAGTAATTCTGTCTACCCCGTGAGAAAAAGCCATGAGTTTCTGTAGGTATGTATTTACAGGTTATAATAGAGTTGTGGGTTAAAATCTGGATAAGTAGGTAATATCAGATTTGAAAAAGCCGAGTTTAGTACTTTTAGGTTGTAGGTACTCTCCAAGTTTATGTTGTAAAATCTGTGAAAGAAAACAATATTTCATGACCTTTTTTGGTGCCGGGTGATAATCTATTCTAATGGATGTCCTCAGCCCAAGGAGGGAGGGAGGGATCTGTCAGACTTACTGACTAAAAACCACCCCGGTGTTCAGTCTTGCACCTGCGCCGGGGCCGCGTGAGTTACGGGAACAAGAGATACTTCCAAAAACCCCGACTTAGAATAACATACTGCAGACGTACTGAAGGTTATCACCCATTCCTTGTAGATGTTCCACACATTCGCACGAAGTGCCTTGCCTGTTCCTTCATTATGCGCACAGCCAAGGAGTGGAATTCCCCGCCTGCATCAGTGTTCCCGAGTTCATATGACCCCAATCTATTTATTTTATTTATTTATTTATTTATTTATTCATTTGGGAGAACAAACAGTCTGCAACAAACAATCTGTTTAAGTCGCAAGTTAATAGGCTTCTTTTGGGTATGCTCGTTCCATCGTCGACCTCATCTATGCCCGCAGGACAAGATTAAGGTCAAGAGTAGACCCATTATATATATAAAACATCACGCCAATAATTCCGGAAGGGTTAGGCTGAGACGTACTGTATAGTACACCCAAACTTTGCAAAACACCAACTTAGCTTGAGCAAACCTTCTCTGTATGAGAAGAGGCCTTTGCCCTGCAGTGGGACAGTAACAGGCTAGTGTCATTATACAAACATGTAATTATTTTTACTGTTATTATTCCTAAAAGACGTGTTTAGTATTCACAATACGGAAGATACCTTACGACTGTAAGTATATTAAAAAAGTTTTTTTTTAGTAGTTTATTTTAAACATCGCTTTGTGAGCTTAACCGGGGACCACAAGAAACAGTACTCACTTACGTAAATGCCGTTTGCTTTTGTATAAAGCAATTATTTTTAGTCTTGCTGAAGACCGCGCTATTTTCATCGCGAGAACCTCACGAATTTTCCTTATTTGTATCAAAGAAATCTTAGGAATATTCTCATTGTCCCTGACCTATCAAAGATACTTAAGGATTATTTTTGTATTTCAAACACAAAAACAATAGCCATATCCCCGACGTTACTTACGTCCGTCGAAACGTGAGCGTTACGGACCGAATCACGTCAATTCACGTGTAGCAGTACAATGTCAGACTCACGTGACCACACTATACTGAAAATGTAACACAACTGAACCAGCTCACTGGAAAAACGACCTAAACTTACACGTGCCGTTTTCGCTGCAAATTATTTCGACAGTATTACGAGGGCTACAAAGTCAATTTTTGAATGTTGAATGTCGGAGTTAAGCCGTTACAGTTTCGTTTTGAAATAATTTTAACAATGAATAAATGAGTGGTTATGTAAATTGCTATTATCTTATTTTAGTGGAATGGGCATTTCTTATTTTGTTTGGGTTTGTGATGTTAGAAACAAACAAATATTTGAGTGATTTTTTTTGACAGGATTGTCCTTAAATTGTGCCAAAAGCGTGGTTATCCTAACAGTTTCTTTGTTTTAAAAAAATCTCGCTTCTCGCGCTTCTTCCGCATAGGGAGAGTGGGGAGTGGGGTGGTCAGCTTTATTGAAACTTTGTTTAAATACGTCAGAAAGGCAGGTACTTACTTTTCTTTACACAAGGCATTTTTGAAAAAACAATTTTTTTTATCTCAATTTTGAATATGGCATTGTGGATTTTTTTGTTGAAAGAAGACATTGTTGAGAAACCAACTGGTTTATGTAACTTCGGCTGTTTTTTAAAAGAAAATAGGACACAACGTTCCTGATGGTAAGAAATGATGAAGTTTGATAATGGGGCAAGCTTCAATATAAAGAAAGAAAGAATGATAAAGAACTTCAAAATACAATACAGCAAAAAAAAAATGTTTGAAAAGTCCTAAGTAAAAGCTCCTATTACAATTTCTCAAACTTGCAAATATAAAAAAAATGTTTAGAATAATAATCTCGTCTCAGGGCTGTGCCAAACAGGTCTACTTTGGATTCATTTGGACAAGATACTATACATATAGAAGACATGCGAAGAAATATCTTAGAAAATCTATCACTACATGTCAGTAACGCTATCTAGAGTTATATACCAATATCGGAGCGGCAGCAGAGCGTACTAAATTGGGACTACTACTAGGACCCAAGATCGGATGAAAATTTTATCCGTGATGTCGTTCTAAAGTAAGTATTGAATAATAATATATAATAATAATAACCACCACGTACCACCACGAACCATTCACTACAATAGACCAAATGTAACTCTGCTAGATAAAGTCAATAGAGTCACTTACCTGATAGATATTGCCGTCCCTAACACACACAACTTACAAGAAACATAATGCGAAAAAATCAGTAAATATGCCGAACTAAAAGAAGAAGTCACTAGAATCTGGAGACAAGAAAAAGTATACGTAGTGCCTATTGTTGTTTCCACTACCGGTATAATTCCCAATCATCTCCACCGTAGCCTCAAACTAATACTTAGACCTCAAAGACTCAATTTACATCACACTCCAAAAAGCCGCATTTTTAAACACCTGCAGAATAGTAAGAAAGTTCAGGCAAATCGAGGAAAATGAAATTTCACCTCACAACATTAATTCTTCACCTTTTACATACCACACGCTACATTGACTTGGCATAGCCCGTTAATGTAGCTTAAAACTAGCCAAGAGCTAAGAAAAACGACTTGTTCTCCCAAAATATGAAAAATAATGTATTGGTTCTTCACTAATATTATAAAAAAGGAAATATTATACAGGGTGTAAGGGACAGCCCCCCTCAGACTGATGGGGTGAATTCAGTATATTATACTAAGATGACCGGTACAAGAAATTATTTCAGAAACGTTATGGGAATCCAATAAACTTGATTTGTTTTATTTCCTCATACGCAATGTATTTTAATCGTGACAAAACGCACGCAGCGAGCCTTCGGGCGCCCGCCCCGTCAAGTCGTTCGTTAAAGAGTATTTCAACATCCATTGTTGTTTTTTTTTATTTTAGCCGTATTATTTACGTAAATGGAGTGCTACTGTTCGAGAATGTTATTATACATTGAAATGAAACTGAAAAACCTGAAAAAACAATTTAAGAAATGTGAAAAGTTTCCTGAGAAAAAATTCGGTGGATTATGATTCAAAATCAGGAGCCAAATGCACCCTATCCGTTTGAGGAGGACTGTCCCTTACATCCTGTATTTATAGTATTTTTGTATTTAACGAATAAACTTGAACGATCACAAAAAAATATTTTCAAAATGTCGCATGACGTCATTTAGCCAGTTCAGTTTATACTAGGTAATGACTTTACAAGCCCCCTCTCCTCAACTTTAATGCGCTTGATTTAAGCTTTTTTCCATCAATTTGAAAAAGATTTTTTTCTTTTACGTGTCAAAAATTTTCTTGTAATCTAGGTAAGGGACTAAAAACTAAAATTTTGTCAAATAGCTCGTTGTATTATCAGTGCCATTTATTATTATTAAACATGGTGGTCAAAGCTCGTACCTTATCTGTATGAGAAGAGGCCTTTGCCCTGCATTGGGACATTAACAGCCGCTAAATCTAATCTAAATTCACTACATAGAATTCAAAACACACTTATCAAAATACTATTTCATTATAACTATCTATACCCAACAAAAAAACTATACGAAAAAACAAAAGCTACTAAATCTCAAACAACTTTACACATAGGTACTACACCTGCATTCTCATTAAAAAAATCACCACGAATTCTGTACAATCAAACATTCAATTACGTAAAAAGACAACAACATATAATACTAGAAGTAAAAACTGGTTTCAACTAATGACCGCACGCACACGTACTAATTACGGCAAAAAAACAATACTGTTTGAAGGAGCACGGCTGTTTAACGATTTACCCGAAGAAATAAAGAAATGTGAAAATATTAATATGTTTAAATCTAAATTAAAAAAACATGTTTATAACCTATAACGTCACCAACACACCAGATGTGAACAATGTTATACTAATAAGAAATTAATGTGTATCTCATTTTAAGTGAACTGTAATAATTGTTCTTATGAGAATAAAAATTCGAAGCGATAAGGCCGCCCATTGTATGTTTTGTAGTGTATATGTTTTCTTTTGTTATGTATTTTTGTGGTGTACAATAAAGTATATATAAATAAATAAATAAATAAATAAAAAATCTTTAAACCTAACAGGCTGGTATTATTATAAATACTAGCTTCTGCCCGCGACTTCGTACGCGGATCCTGTTGCTTATGCCAGCGACAACGGGGTCGTCAAAATCGAAGATCTAAAACATCTAATGTCGAATTCTATAAGCCCGGGGACGGGAAGTTAATGGGATGCGCGAGACGATTTAAGATGTTCCAGATTTTTTATTTTTGTTGGTCAACAGGAAATGCCATCAGACTTAACAACTTTTGCTAAGACGCCATTTCTATTATGTATATGTTATATTGTGTCTGGGCTTTGGAGTTCCCCTACAGGTGCTCCAGATCTTCAAATTTAGTCTCACAGCAGAAAACACTCTTCACGTGGAATAGTTTTTGCAATGGCACCATTTTTATATCTCTTTCACTTTAGGTGTTCCATTTTCCAAAATAAATTATAGCCTATAATATGTTGCGTGACGTTCACGATCAGCGGTCAGTCGCGCATCTCCTTCCCCCACTTATCTCTAGAGTCGATGCGTATATACGCTGAAAACTCAAGCGTCATGCTTTTTCCGTGAACGTCTTCAACTCGCGAGACAGTGCATGATGTTCACGATCAGCGGTCAGTCGCGCACATATTCTTCACTGGTCTCTAGAGACCTGGATGTAGATGCGTAAATACGCTGAGAATGCAGGCGTGCTTCGCGATCCCAAGAAGTTTCCACGGAGCGAGTGGCAGCCTCATGTTCTCGAACAGCATCAAGTCTCTCCTAACGCTCTTCGGTAGATTGTTGGGATCTTATGGTCTTTAATCATTTAGCACCTTTGGAACATTGGGAAAAATTTGACCTCTTTCTAGGCATGGTTGTAGTTTTATTGTGATGATACCTGATCAATTAAAATCTAAGTGGCTGCTCCCCTGCGTTACCGGGTAAGCTACCGTGTGACGAAGATAAATGGAAAAGGAAATGAAACACTCAAATAACATAAGCCCGAAGGCATACGATAAAAAAATGGGAGTTTTAGCCAGTAGAGTCTAATTTTCAACGTTATACCATCGTCATCGAAAATCAGTCCTGAACTGTTCCCGCCTTCACCGCGTAGTACCTCCTACTTATGTTATTTTATAATTATGCAATGAAATTAGTGATCGTTTTAATTTCTATATCAAATGTTTCTGATCTTCGATTTTTATAAGTCAACAGGAAATGCCTATCAGACCGAAAAACTTTGCTAAGACGTCATTCCTATTTGAGTTATGGTGTAGCTGGGCTCTTGGAGTTCCACAACAGGTGTTCCAGATCTTCAAATTTATTCTCTCAGCAGAAAATGCTCATAACGTGGAACAATTTTTGCTATGGTACCATTTTTGTATCTCCTATAGTTTAGATGGTCTGTTGCGGTTCTGCATCAGGTGTTCCGGATCTTCAAATTTATTCTCTCAGCAGAAAATGCTCATCACGTGAAACAATTTTTGCTATGGTACCATTTTTGTATCTCCTATAGTTTAGCTGGTCTGTTGCGGTTCTGCATCAGGTGTTCCGGATCTTCAAATTTATTCTCTCAGCAGAAAATGCTCATCACGTGGAACAATTTTTGCTATGGGGCCATTTTTGTATCGCCTATAGTTTAGCTGGTCTGTTGCGGTTCTGCATCAGGTGTTCCGGATCTTCAAATTTATTCTCTCAGCAGGAAATGCTCATCACGTGGAACAATTTTTGCTATGGGACCATTTTTTTATCGCCTATAGTTTAGCTGGTCTGTTGCGGTTCTGCATCAGGTGTTCCAGTTTCCAAGATAAATTATAGCCTATGTGTTGACCAGACTTAATATCTATACAACAAAAACAAAATCATTCAAATCCGTCCAGGAGTTCCGAAGATTAGCGTGTGCAAACAAACAGACAAACAGACAAACAGACAAACAGACAAACAGACAAACAGACAAACAGACAGACTTTTTTTTTTGGATTCGTGCTCTATTACTGTTTCTAAACCCCCCTCAATTATTATTTTTTAAATATATTCAATGTACAGACACAGTTTTTTTACAGTCTTATTATATGTATAGATTTATATTTTGTAAAAAAAACTCGGTTTTCTAGTCTTCTATTTCAAGTAAAAAAATATTTAGTGATATATACACAAGTGATATTACCACAATCTATTATTAGCAAGCACTTTTCCTCTTTCACAAGGTTTCACTAAGGTAGGTCGATTACATATAGTCATTAACTAGGCGCTTCCGTAATATCGTCTAGAATATACAATACTAGGGCCTTGAGTTGATTGTTTTAACCTAGGAAAGATTATATGGTTCTGCCTTAATTCTCCAGAAGTAAACGTGCATTTTACCGGCCCATGTAACAAGGGGCAACCCTATTGCCATCAATCGGACACACAACCAGACTCCGAGCTGATGTTTACTAACACACTGGATCATTGTTGTCCGACAATAAAGTACACATAATTATATATGACAACGAAATGTCAGATGGGAAAGTCCAATAAGACTGCCCGACTCGGGGATTAAACCCGGAACCTCAAGCTCAGCTTAAGCGCTTGCAACCACTAGACGGCTAGGGCAGTTAAAGTGAAGATAAAGCATTGGTGGTAGCTCCAGTTATATATAGGTTGACT
The DNA here is from genome assembly GCA_921972225.1 of Euplexia lucipara. NCBI lineage: Eukaryota > Metazoa > Arthropoda > Insecta > Lepidoptera > Noctuidae > Euplexia > Euplexia lucipara. The sequence goes on along the minus strand of OV179167.1, from coordinate 10,535,219 downwards.
GGTAATTAGTGACTGACACTTAAACACGTGATTGTACTCATGGATACAAATAACTTTCCCAAAGAAACTTTTTTTTAAACGCATTAACTTTCAATTAATTAAACTTTAAATAAATTACGTCAGTACTGCACAACGGGATCGGTGGGCGGTGGCGGGGGAGTGTGGGACGCTACTACTAGTAGATTTTGCCTTTCCCGAGGTCAGACTATCAGCTGATCGAATTTTAAACAGCGTTTTTGTATTTTTTTTTTTTTTTATAAGTTATTGTGTATAAAAAAAAGTTTCTTTGGGAAAGTTTATTGAAATCATGAATACAATCACGTGTTTAAGTATCGGTCACTAATTACCAGTCACCCTATATTGCTACCGCCTTCCGAAACTAAAGTTGTTTTGTAAATAAAAAAACAAATAGGTACACAGACCAATTTAGAACCTCTTTCGTTTTGGAGGTTGTTTTAAAGTGCTGATCCTCATCGGATTTGCGACAAAAATTAATGTTCCATTTATTTAAAAGGCTCGCCCTAAATTCCCACTTTAAAAATAAATTTAAAAAACATTTTTTTCAGGCATATTTACACATTCACCATCCACCCATTATCGTTTTATTTTTATTTTATAGTGTTTTGACTAACATTAGCTCATAAGTATTTTTGTGTTAAGTACTAAGAAAATTATGGATTTGAAATCTGTGAATAAATTATTATAACACAAACATTTGTCCTGGGTGGGAATCTAACCCACGACCTTCGGCATGGCAGTCAGGGCCACAAACTACTAGACCAACAGGCCAGTCAAATTAAATTAAATTATTGTTATTATACGTTTTGTAATTTAATTTATTTAGTAGATATTATTTAGTAGTTGTATTTTTGATCTTTGTGCTTTTTTGATTTGTCTGGTATTGTATTGCCGGGTCATTGCTGCAAAAATCTCACCGAGGTGAGGGTCCTGGTCACCTCTAATCCAGGTTTTATTCCTAAACCTAATTCAAGCAACAGTCTCTCACAAAGGTGGAAAAGTTTAGCAGTTTGATGTGTACTTCATTTTTAAGAACACTAATTATCGTGATGAGAGAATAAATTTTATATTGATTTATTATTGTTAAAGTCGTGATGGCCCAGAGGTTAAGGCGCCTACCTTTCATGCACGAGGTTGTGGTTCAAATCCCGGCAAGTACCAATGTGACTTTTTCAATTCATATGTACTTTCTAAGTTAATCTTAGACATAATTGACATCGGTGAAGGAAAACATCGTGAGGAAACCTGGACTTATAGTTAATATAAGTTTGAAATCGCCAATCCGCCTTGAGCAAGCGTGGTGATCAATGCTCGAGCCTTCTCTGTATGAGAAGAGGCCTTTGCCCTGCAGTGGGACAGTAACAGGCTGGTATTATTATTGTTAAAGGTAGTAGTTGTTTTAAATGACATAGGTAATGTTATTACTGATTCTCGTCAGCGACTCTTCGACCTGTCACAGGGTCAGTGTAAGGTCCTCGGCCCGCATGCAGCGCACACGCACGGAAGCAAGGAATATGTATGCCACTGATGATATCGTCTGACCTTCGATTCGACATTGAGTCGTGCGATAAATTTCGTTTTTTTTGGTAAATTAAAAAGGTTTCGATAATGTACTTTTTAACCGACTATCATTAAAAGGAGAAGGTTTTCAATTCGATTTTTTTGGATTAAATGTGTGCTACCTCATTACTCCGTCATTAGTGTACCGATTTGAAAAAAAAGGGAGCCGGACGCCCGGTGTCACCACTGCGTTGACTATCGGGAGGACACGGCGCGGCCTACGCTGGCAGAGTGTGCCGCTTGGGAGAAGCCGCGCCGTGCCCTCGTCTCTGGAGTAGGCAGTGACTTGTCGCTACCGGCCGTGGTCGAGAGAATGGTCGGCAGCGTTGAGTCCTGGGACGCGGTGGTGTCCTTCTATGAAACAGTCATCTCGCAGAAGGAGGCTGCGGAAAGGGAGAGGGAGATTACCTCCACTCACCCTGCCCACAACAGGCGCACCGGGCTTAGGCGGAAGGCGGACAACGCCCTCTTCGAGCTCCCCTGAATGGGTCCAGGGGTGACGGACGCGGGGATGTCCGCCTCCTCCCACGTACTTGGACCCGAGGTGGCGGCGCGTCGTGTTCACGCGCGCCCCTCATAACCGTCGCGAGGGGAGTCTAACACCTCACTCCCCTCGCTGACTTGGCGAGGCCCTTGGGGCCGACACCAGTCGGGGGTCGCAGAAGTATCTTCCGTTCCCGTGACCCCCGGCGCAGGTGTGAGAAGGAACACGGGGTGGTTTTTAGTCAGTAAGAGTCTGACAGATTCCCTGGGGCGGGGGACATCCATGAGGATTTTCCACCCCTACAAAAAAAAAGGATAATGACTTTGGAATTACTATATAAAACCTCTAAATTGTCTTCATAAACAATACCTTCTGCCTAACCCTTCAGGGATTGCAGGCGAGATGTTTTGCTATGTTATAAATAATGTCTATAAAAGATCAATGTATGCGATAGAATACAGGAAGTTAGTCAAAGTTACATATTATTATGCAAGCAACAACTTTGCAAGTCCGACCTTCTGTAAGGTCAGTAGTAAGGTTGCCGATAAGGATGACATGTTCTCCTAACAGGTTTAATTGTATGTTATGTGTGAGTCGGGGTCAGATGTTATACCTAAATTATTGTTGTTGTTAGAAATTGCTATGCGGACCAGTAATATGGTTTACTATATAAACACCTCTCTCTTATGCTTTAGGAATAATGGTTGCTAAACATCATAATCTTTTATTTTATCTTGTTATGTATGTGTAAAACACAATTGAACAGTTAAAAATTGTACCTACCTCTGCTTTTATCTGGTTGAATTTATGGACAACCCTTGTTACTAGAAGACTGCTTCTATGATGCGCAGGTTCTGAAGATCATTAGTGACAAGCCGTGCTGTACCATTATGGCGCATTGCGTACGTGTACATGTACATATACCCGGTGCGTCTGGTGAGTGCAGCAAATATATAAATTAAATATTGTTTTTTGTTTGTTACTAACATAGTTTATAAGTATTGTGTATTACTAACATCATTTGGATCTTGGTCTGAAATAAAGTACTTTTTTTTTATTTTTATTATTACATGGGACTTAAAAATAAATGACTAAGTGTACGGCCTGAGTGCACGCTGTATTCGAGCGTCGGGCGGGGCGGGGATGAGCGGTCGAAAGGGCGTTCTTTAAGTGGCCTCAGTGCACGCTCAGCGTTTGTGGTGGCGGTCGTTTGTGTCGATCATGGCGTCTGCGTCGTACGATATTATTGATATGTATTTAGAAGAAAACTTTTGGCTAAAATTTAATTATGAGTCAAGGCAAGGTCCTAGTAACATTGTGAAGCAAAGAAAACAATTTGGAGAGTTTTCTACGTTATTTGAAACATTAAGGGTGAATGAAGATAAATTTCGTGAGTTCTTATATAAAGAATGCAAAGATAACCATATTTCAGGTTTATTTTGTATTTCTGAAATTATTTCTTCAAACGACATTCTTCAAGAACGCTCGTATCACCGCTGCAAAACACAAACTGGTTTGAACTTGCACGCGACGCCCCGCTCGACGCAAACAAGCCCGCTGCTGCGCACGCTCCGCTCGGCCGGCACTCAGGACGGCCACTACGGGTAGCACGTGTTTAACATGAACGCTGCACGCCCCGCCCCGCCCGACGCTCGAGTACAGCGTGCACTCAGGCCGTTCACTAAGTGTGGATGAACGGACGCCAGCACATCTAGCTACCACAAACTGTAAAATTCCCAATTGAACATGAACTTTATTCTTTTTGTTATATTGACGCTTTGGCGTAGCTGGATGTACTAGCCTCTGTACTTGGCTAGTGAAGAATTAAATTGACTGGCCTGTTGGTCTAGTAGTTAGTGACCCTGACTGCTATGCCGGAGGTCGTGGGTTCGATTCCCACCCAGGACAAATGTTTAAGTGATGAGCACGATCATTTGTTCTGTGTCTGGGTGTAATTTATCTATAATATGTATGTATTTCGAAATATAAAAGTATGTTTATCAGCTTCTTAGTACCCATAACACAAGCTCTCAAGCTTAACTTGGGACTAAATGGCGTTGTGTGAAAAGTTGTGGAACATTTATTATTTATTATTATTAAATCGGCAACATTGTTCGACTCTTGGCAATCACATCTAAAACATGACTATCAGATAACATACTTATGTAAGTAATTAAATTCCCTAATTATAACACGTAAAGTAAACAGTGAAAACAACCCCCTTCACCTTAAGTCAAGTCCCCCCCTTCGGGAGGTGGCACTTGACCGCATGTATCCAGTCATGATGATAGTGCAAAACGTGACTGCCCTATAGTTATGCCAAGTAATCCGATTATACAATGATACTGTTCACCTTGACTATGAATAGCGCACTCTCTTTCTGTGGGCGAAGTTCGTATGAGGAATTATAAACTACCATCAACTATGATCTAGCCTTTTTCCAACTATGTTATGTGGGTACAAAGACCTTTCAAGACGTTTAATTGATCCTTCGCCGGACCCAAGGGCTGGTTTTTACATTGGTCAAAAGATAAGCATTGCCTTACAACGTGGCAATGCTGCCAGACTTTTGGGTACACTACCAGTGGACAGCGATGCGGATGAGTTTTTTGATGCCATATTTTAGAGTTCGTTTTTAGATTTTTCTTATATCTGATTATTGTGTAAAGATAAGTATGTATTATAAATAAATAAATACAGTTTATGATCTTTTACAGTAATGTTGAAAGTTATGTAAGTTCTATTACAGTAAATGGGCATCCTGCATATTAGATACTTGTTTTTATATCTTCATATCATCTGCATGGAGAAATATTGTTGAGTGTCGGAAGCAGGAAAGGACGTCATTGATAAAGATATTGAACAAAAGAGGCCCATTTTAATGAACCTTGCGGCACTCCAGAAGGGATGCGCATAGCTCTAGAGGAATACCCATTCAGTACTACAGTCTGAAACCTGTTCTCTATGTATGACGTAAACCAGCGATAGAAATTGCCCCTTTTACCCATCAAGAGGAGTTTTCGTGTTAGGATGAAGCGGCTATTCGGTCAAAACTAAAGTTAGTTCGTTCAAGAACTAACTTAGATCATAACGCCGCTGTGCCAAGTTTGTAGGCAATATAACTCTTTGTCTAAGACCAGCAATTTTAACATCTGTGATTCACTTTCAAATTATAAAAAAGTGCCACAAAAAGAATAGCTAATTGTCAATTATTATAAGTTTGCATTCAAATCTAATTTATTATTTTTTATTGTTTTTATTATTGTTTTTCGATTTCGATTTTATTTCTCTATTGCTGCTTCTGTGGCACTGTTTATTAAATTTTATTTTATATTATTTTATCAATTTTTTCTTCCCTAAAATGTTTTAAATTTAATTCTAATTATTTGTCGTTAGCTTAGTTTTTAATTTAATTCCACAAATATTCCACAATAAATATTCCACAACTTTTTCACACAACGCCACTTAGTCCCAAGTTAAGCTTGAGAGCTTGTGTTATGGGTACTAAATAGCTGATAAACATACTTATATATTTCTAAATACATACATATTATAGATAAATTACACCCAGACACAGAACAAATGATCATGCTCATCACACAAACATTTGTCCTGGGTGGGAATCGAACCCACGACCTCCGGCATAGCAGTCAGGGTCGCTAACTACTAGACCAACAGGCCAGTCGAATAAAATTAAAAAACGAAAATTAATAATATAATTATGCATGCTGTGGTCTCCTGTTAGTGAAGGAGTAAACCTACATAATACTTTTGTCGTCAATATTTTCTTTTTTCACGTGTCTGTGTATATCCTTTGTTGGAGATCCTAAATTAATAAATAAATAAATAAAAAACATTTACTGTAGTCAGTATAGATAACATCGACTTGAGACTTTAGCTACATAAACTCTGATTGAGAGTCACAACAGATAATTAAGTTAAACGTTGTTGACCGATTTCTTAGGAAACCGTGCTGCTGCTCGCCAGAACTCTGCTTAAGGGCTGAGTTATAGACTGATGATACACGATCTTCTTTAAGATCTTTGAAATCGGTCTGTAGTCTTAAACATTAGTTTTTGAGCCTTTTTTGTGAATCGGTGTTATGTGAAATTAGAAATTCACTCCCACATATCTTAACCTCAGAACCACAGATCAATAAACCGACGCAGAAGCGCCATACACTTGCTTGATTCTACCTAACACGTGGGCTTGATTGTACACAAAACGTGACTATTGCCTCAGCCAAGTACCTATTGTATGTACTTGTAGAAGTACATTACACAACTACTTTGTTTTCTCTGGCTAAATATAGAGCGGTCTTTGCCATGTTAGGATTTACAGAATGTGTAATATAATGTACCGCGCGATCAGAATGTGACCTTTTGAAGTTGTGACTCTGTGACACGTGTCATTTGAAAGGTAGCGGTAGTGTCGGTAAACTCGCTTCGATGCTATCTTAAATGTGGGAGACTTGGAATTTAAGACGTCATTCTTTCTTTGTACTAGCGGATTCGTGTCACTTTTACGCTTTTACGGCTAACTTGGTAACCAGATTGTTTATAGGCGTCGATTTTCTGTTCATTTCTGATACCCTGCCCCCCTAGCAAAGTTACAAACGATTCGTATCTATTCTCTTTCTACAATCGAGAACGCCTCAAATCCCTTTGTTTTGACCACGTGACTTATCACCTTTCGCTAAGTCACGTGGTCAAAAGAAAGGGATTTGAGGCGTTCTCGATTGTAGAAGGAGAATAGATACGAATCGTTTGTAACTTGGCTAGGGGGGCTGGTACTTTCAAAACATCATTCATACTTCAATTTATTGAACCTATATGTCTCTTTAATATAATTGACCAAAAGTTGCTGAAACACTTCATCATCATCATCCACAGCCCGACTTCACCCACTGCTGGGTATAGGTCTTTCTTATTATGTACCAATTTCCACGTCCCTGTGCCAGTCTCATCCACGGTACTCCCGCAATGGCAACAATGTCGTCCGCCCATCTCGCCCCAGGACGCCCTACACTTCTCCTGCCGTTTATTGGACGCTCAACACTTAGTTCCAGTCAATTTATGTTTGCCTGGTAAAAATTAAGACAGTTGATATAAAACTGTCTATCAATATATTTGATTAATCCATCATACTCGCTCTCTAATTTTAATCATGGTTGCTCTTCGCTTCCGCGAAGAGCAACCATGATTAAAAAAAATAAAAATAAAAATATTATATTTTTATTCCTAAAAATATAATATTTTTATTTTTATTTTTTTTACGCAAATAACGGTTGCGCTTCGTGGAATAAGATAGTTGCGCTTCGATAGTCGTGCTTAGAACTGGTTGCGGTCCGAGGAATACCCGTAAAAACCAACGCTCTTTTAAACACAAGTAAAATCACTTCCTAATCTGCTTACAATAGAACTTACTACGAGCTGGCGATATAATAGTAAATAGATAAACATGAGCAGCGTATCAAACATCAGCCAATAAGCGGTATTATGTAATTCTCGTGTTTATCTGGACTATGAATAGATCGCACTTATATCGCCGCGTGGGTAGATGAAGATATCAGCTGAATAAGAGTGGAACTAGCAGTCGATTGAGTGTCAGGGCTGTAAAGTTCAATCTACTTCGATGTTATAAAGAGGAAAAATGTATGTATGTTTGTGTGTGCATGTTTTGTAATGAATAAAGTAAAAACTACTGTGCCGATTTCAAAAATTCTTTCACCCTTGGAAAAAGCCTATGTTACTCAGGGTGAATGTAGCTTACATTCTCCCTGAGTAACATAGGCTACTTTTTATCCCCGTATTCCCACGGGAACGGGAACTACGCGGTGAAACCGTGTGAGGTCTGCTATATGTAATATCCCGTTCCCTTAGAAATGCAGGGATAAAAAGTAGCCTATGTGTTAATCCAGGGTGTCAGCTAACTCCGTACCAAATTTTATCAAAATCCATTCAGTAGTTTTTACGTGAAAGAGTAACAAACATCCATCCATTCATCCATCCATTCATCCATCCATTCATCCATCCATCCATCCATACTCACAAACTTTCGCATTTGTAATATCGTAGGATATCTATAAATATCAAGTAGTAATATAGTAATATATCTATAAGTTCCTAGTTGAGCTCACGATTACTGACATCTGCTTGCACTGACTGATTTGGTCCCCTCATATCTGTGTAGTTCTTTCTTCTAAAGATCATTTCAGACAATAATCTGTATGGTTCTTATATGATCTGAACAAGGTAATCTCTGTACTTCACAAGAGACTGACCTCTGAGTTTCTTTCGGTGTTTCTTCTCAGAGTAGTCAGATAGTTAAATAACAACCTCACCTTCTATTTAAATAAAATACAAAATAAATTTAAAAGTGTTTGTATGGACCTATTTACAGAAATTAATATAAGTATGCTTAGATGGTTTGGTCACGTTGAAAGGCGACTAACGAAAGGTATTTACAAGGCAGATGTAAGTGGGAACGTCGGATGGGGACGCCCTAGAAGGACATACATAGACCTTATTGGTGAGGTTCTTCAGAAAGGTCAGGTGCGTAGTACTCGCAACCGGCGTGTGTGTATGACAACATGATGAATGTAAACGAAGCAAAAGAAGTATGTAAGAATCGTAGCATATGGCGTTCTGTAGTTTCTGCCTACCCCCATGGGAAAAAGGCGTGAGTTTATGTATGTATGTATGTACCAATCCGCGGACCGACCCATATTGGACCCCTATGAACTACAAAACGTGACCAGAGTCAACTGCATGTGTTTACATTACGCAATACTATCGCGATAATTAATCAAGCATCTACGTAACATGCACTTCCTATTATTTGTTATGTGTAATAGCTGTTCTATATACTATATTATGTACATAATATTATATTCCTATGTTATCTAGTAGTTAAATTGAGTTTGAACTGTGTGCGTGAGTCGAGGCATATATTGAGTTTTCATAATTTAGTTTCTAAATAAGTAAATATTTAGTCATTTTTTTCTTTATTGCCGACGAAAAGACGAATGTGCACAACCACGTATAACTTTTTACATGTGCTCGGATTCTGTTGATTCTTTTTTTAATTGAATACCCCATACTTAACATTTCAATGTTGGTCCTATCTAAACCTAACAACTATACTTAGGTGTACAAAATTGAATGATTCAGGTACAGGATGGAATAATTAATTTATAACTGGGTGCGCATAAAAATATTAAACTTATAATAAATCTAAGCAAACTAGCTTTTCAATGTTTGTCACTACCTCTTCTACTTTTAAACAACAACGTTATTTTATCACATCATTTCTTAATCTGTCATAGTTTAGTATATAAATCTAAATAAATGTACAAACAAAAAACTCAACAACCTCTTGGCAAGCGATCTTGAATCAGTTCTTACTTCATAAATGGCAATCGCAATCTATTCATCGATATGGGTACCTACGTATCATAATCCCGAAAGTCAAAATACCGATGATTGAAATACCGACGTATAAAACACCGAAATTTAAAATACCGAAAGTTTCAAATGCCGATAGTCGTTATATCGAAACACAAAATACCGATGTACAAATGTCCGAAAGGACGAAATCCCGAATGGACGAAATCCCGAAAGAACAAAATCCCGAATGGACGAAATACCGATGGACGAATTACCGATGGACGAATTACCGATGGATGAAATCCCGAATGGATGAAATACCGAATGGACGAAATACAGAAATTGTCACCGTTTTCGAGAAAACGAAGGCGAGTGAGCGAAGCGAGCGTACCGTGGCAGCGGCTGCTGAGCGCCAAATTCCCTCTTTTGCAAAGCAGGCATGCATAGTAGATTAGGTAGATTTCCTACTGAATAAAAAAAAATATATGAAAAGTATAATCATAATATTAATCAATATAATTCAAGTAAAACAGTTACTCAAAATAGAAACGGCTAGGTTAGGTTAGGTTAGAACTGTGACCACGCAACGCGCGAAGGCGAGCGAGCGAAGCGAGCGTGCCGCGGCAGCGGCCGCCGAGCGCTAGATAAAATATCTTTAAGTTCTAATCTACCATGCATGCGTGCATTGCAAAAAAGGGGCATCTGGGGCGTTGCGTGGTCACAGTTCTAACCTAACCTAACCTAGCCTTTTCCATTTTGACTAACTGTTTTACTTGAATTATAATGAGTAATATTATGATTATGCGATAAAGAATTTTTTTATTCACAAGGAAACCTAATCTACCATGCATGCTTGCTTTGCAAAAGAGGGAATTTGGCGCTCTGCGGCGTTTGCCGCGGTACGCTCGCTTCGCTCGGTCGCCTTCGTTTTCTCGGAAACGGTGACAATTTCGGTATTTCGTCCATTCGGTATTTCATCCATTCGGGATTTTATACTTTCGGGCAAATGTGCTTTCGGGATTTTATACTTCGGGTTTATAATCTTCGGGATTTCAAACTTCGGGTTTTTAAGCTTCGGGATTTTAATTTATCGGGCAAATGAACTTTCGGGATTTTAAACTTTCGACCAAACATACATTCGGCGTTTCAATTTTCGGGATTTCGTCCATCGGTGTTTTAAAATTCGGTCTTTTAAAATTCGGGAATATGATACGTACCCATCGATATACATTTAAACAAATACAGAAAATTTAAGTACCTATCTATTTGCAAACAAAAGCGTTGTAATAAGTGGCAATAGCCCAATGGCTAAGGCGTCAGCCTGGCTATCGAAGGGTCGCGAGTTTGATCCCCATACATTACAATGTTGACGTGAGCCCACTCCAGACATTATTTAGTTTAGTACCTTTTGGCGCAGCCGTGAGACATGCCATTTTTTGTCTCTTTTTTTGTGTTATTGCGTTTTTACTGTGCGTGTATCCAGCTGTTGCCAATAAATGTATTTTCTTTCTTTCTTTCTAGTATTTAACCCCGCTAGGGTTAAATACTAGTAATGTGCATTGTGCAACCCACATTGCTAGTAAGCTTTTTACACGGCTGCCTCAAAAAGGAGTATTTTTTTAACAAAAAAACAAAGCCAACAAACTATTTTTTTAACTAGTACTGTTGTATTTTTTAAAGAAAAAAACAGGTACTAGTTAAAACAATAGCAAAACCAAAGCCAGCAAGACGACCAGTTACCACAAGCAGCACCCGTTCACGAGCATAACGCAAAGATCAAATTTTTATGCCGTCCATGGACCTCTGACATGGCTACACATGCCGTCGATAAATATCTCTCAGGCATGGCCGGTTTTCGCGAGGGGAGTCCGACACCTCACTCCCCTCGCTGACCTGGCGAGGCCCGCGGGGCCGGCACCAGTCGGGGGTCGCGGAAGTATCTTCCGTTCCCGTGACCCCCGGCGCAGGTGTGAGAAGGAACACGGGGTGTTTTTGGTCAGTAACCGTCTTATTATAAAACTTCCGTAAGTACCAGGTTTAAACCAGGACTAAAAGGTCTAGGTTTGTTACGGTACTATCGTTAATTAAGAATTTGACGTTTAACAATTTAGTACCATAGTTAAACTTGGGGTCACGATGGTCTAACTTTGGTACCATAGGTAGTTCTAGGACTAGTGATAAACTTCTTTTTGTAATAACGTTTATTCGAGTCTGACAGACCCCTCCGCCTCCCCGGGCGGGGGACATCCATAAGGATTTACCACCCCTCAAAAAAAAAAGGCATGCTCGGTTTCACGGATGTTTTCTTTCACCGTTTTTGAGTTATACAAATCCGCACATGGATCCTAAAATTCAGAGTGCGTGCGTTTTGTTCAAACTCGAGACATACGAATTGGCAATTTGCCGTTTACACCACAAGCATCACGTGTTTTATAGTTAGATCAAGTGTTATGATTGATTCATCACGTAATTGGGTTCTCAAACTGTCTAATTTGCCCAATTGACCATGAACCTTATTCTGTGTGTACTAAAGTTGAAAAACTATCAAAAAATTTGGTCAGAGTTGTTAAACCTTTTTTTTTGTTTCATTTTTGAATAGATCACTCGTCGTTTTCAACATATTTCGTATCTACGTCGCGTCGTCAAGTAATTTACTTATACACCACTAATTTTTAATTAATACAAATACTTAAAGGGCTTATTCTAGATGGTCTTCTCATTATATTTGTAAAGTATCAATTAATAATATTTATAAACAGCAAAGTTATTAGCGTTTGTTTGTATCCCAAAAAGTCACACAATTTATGGAAATATTGTACAGGCTATTCATGACGTAGTAGTATTCATTAGTCGTCATCTCTCGCTCACGTTTGCGTGATCTCAATCAAGCATGCCCCGCCTCCAACAGCTGTTTTCGTTATTTAAGTTTAACTAAATAGTGGCATATTTAAAAAAAGAACTTCGTTTTTTTTTACTTTTGATTACGCAAATATGATCAGTAACAGGTACGGATACAGCCCAATTTTTTTTTGTACTAATTAAAAAATAGGGGTGTATAACACCGTCCTTTTTAAAAAGTCAAAAAAAGTGTGTTTAGGTGTTAACTCCACTATTATAATTAAACTTTGCTAACCCTAGGGTTGACACACCCTTGCTACACTTCATCATCTAGCATGCATCTAGAAATGCCTGATAAATAAAACATTTCAGCTCAGAATTCACACTTTTTACATAAAACCAAATTCTCTATCCTATATTTTTGGATATGGCTAGCAAAGCTGATGTTGTGGAATATTCAATCCATGGAAGCCATCTACTTAATTTATTTAGCTCAATTATCACAGCTAATATCACAACCAAAGGTAATGGTAACCAAAAAGATATGGACGAGTGAAGCAAGCTCGTAAAATTATAGAACCTCTGATAGGTTATTACGTAAAATTTGAAATATAAATCATGGCATTGCATTAGAATTTTGTTTGTTTTTTTCTGTGTAAAACGATAATTTTACAAGTTAAGTAAAAAAAATATATATAAGCAGCACGCTGGGAGAATAGTGAGCATCGGCTGTCTATTAACTAATTAAGACCATATTTTAAATAGGTGTATGTGAAAACACCAAACTGCAATAGAACTGTCAGCGGTGGCCCTATAAAAGTTCATGCTATTATTTATTTATTTAATTACTACGGTTTAACCAATTACAGTAAATAAAATTGCAGATAAAATATACAAAATAAAACAAATTTAAGAAAAATAAAAAAAAAACCATTTAAGAAACAAGATTGAAAACACATTCATGAATTCTTCTCACTGTATTCCTGAACGGGTCCTGGGCGACGGACGCGGGGATGTCCGCCGCCCCCACGTACATGGACCCGAGGTGGCGGCGCGTCGTGTTCACGCGTGCCCCTTTTAGACGTCGCGGGAGGAGTCTAACACCTCAATCCCCTCGCTGACTTGGTAGGCCCGCGGGGCCGGCACCAGCCGGGGGTCGCGGAAGTATCTTCTGTTCCCGTGACCCCCGGCGCAGGTGTGAGAAGGAACACGGGGTGGTTTTTAGTCATTAAGAGTCTGACAGACCCCTCCGCCTCTCCGGGCGGGGGACATCCATGAGGATTTTCCACCTCTCTAAAAAAAAAAAAAAAGAGTCCAAGGGATCATTAATGGCGGCCAGGGTGCGAGGTATAGGCGACTTAGCACTCGACGAGCGAAAGTACGACATAGAGGCTCGGCAAACAGCCGGTACTTGCTATGCTATGTCCTTTAACCATTGCTCAACTGTGTTATTTCAACACCGGCACTACATTTTCACTGTAAACAACTTTAATCTTTCTGAAAAAAAAAAACAAAAAACATTACAACTCCATTCATACAAGTTTTCACACACATTCACAAAAATCAAGTCAATCAAACGCTTATCTATAAACGAGCATAAACTCTTCAAACCATTGTAGTAACAACCCTGAATCAATTTTTAGAGTTCCATAAGTTTAGTAGAAAAAAAGTTGAGTTTTGTTGTTTTACACCCGTTTTACACCCGTTTATGCAACATAGTAAAGTAACTATTATAATGTAAATAAATAAAAACCTAAAGATTCCACTTGACCTAGAATCATGAAATTTGTTATAGAGCAGAATTCCGGATATTGTTAATTTGCTGTTTCATCAGATAAAAAAATGTTGTTTGATATTACAAAACTTACATTTAAACATGGATGATTGACCGCGACGTATATCGATGTATGAACCAATTGCACAATAATAATTTATTATTAAACTTTCGGTGCTTTTATAGTGTCTAAAGTTGTTAATCTTAATCATAATTTTAATAATCTTGGTAGAATGTCATGGAAGATAATATGGCAGATATGAAAGATATGGCATGTATGTATACGGGACCCTTGGTACGCTAGCCAGACTCGCACTTGTCTGGTTTTTATTTACGACATTATGATAGAAAGAAATATTTCAATGAATTTTAATTATTTTAGTATGGAAAGTCAATAACTGTGCTTTTAAGTGGCATTGACCCGATTTTTGACCCAAAAGTCGATGTAGTGTACAACCCTAGCATATCGCAGCAACGCAGCGTATGCGCACGATGTTGCACACGTGAACAGCAACGTGCTTTGCCCACGCGCCTGCGCATGCGCTCATACATACATAATACATGGTGTAAGCAAAAACATCTAAGAGCCCAAATTTCTAGAAAATAAGAAATTATAATTTCGTAAAAAAATTAGGATTTTTTATGTATTTATTGAAATTTTTAGTTTTCGCTGATTGTATTTAGTGGAACTCTGAATGTTTTGGTGAATTTACATGATTGTGTTTTCAATAATGTATGAAACGACAGGATTTTGATATATTTATTTTCGTTTTCATTTTACTATGTTATTGACACTTAGGTTGCCATGGAGCAAACCTTATTATTAGTTAAAACTATTTTTATCCTACGACACAAGAAGAGGGTGTGTATGTTAGACGTTTGAGTCTGTCCTGGTGTGTGTGTGTGTATGTGGCCTCGTAGCTCGTATTCATGAATTAACGGATTTTTACATCTTAAATCAGTTAATGTAATATTTTAACTTATGATAGATATCAAACATCTTTCATGAATGAATCAGGCTCGAATTCCACGAATTTTGGGAGGAAATCTAAACGGTTATTAATTATAACTCACCTGATGTTATTTTACAATGCGATGGCCGATGATGCACGCTTGTCTGAGAACTCCAGTACTGCAGACCTCTTATACAACAATATTTTCAGTAGGTAAATGTATATCTCCAAAACCTGAATATAAAAATATTAACAACTTTTACTTCAGAAGAACCCTAAAATAGCGAAAAAAAATTGAGCTGTTCAATACTAAAAACTTACTTTTTTTCTTTGAGCCCCGAGTGCCCCGACCGTCATACCGGTATAACGCTGTCACTGTTGTCTTGACTGCCGGGCCTCAAGTAATCAGTATTATTATATTTCTACACACAATGTCATCATACAGGGTGTAAGGGACAGCCCTCTTCAAACTGATAGGGTGCATTTAGCTCCTGATTTTGAATCATAATCCACCGAAATTTTTCTCAGGAAAATGTACATTTTTTTTATCGATTTTTCAGTTTCATTTCAATATAAAATAACATTTTCTGTAAGTAGTACTCCATTTATGTAAATAATACGGTTAAAATAAAAAAAAAACTAACAATGGATGTTGAAATACTCCACGACTTGACGGGGCCGACTCCCGAAGGCTCGCTGCGTGCGTTTTGCCACGGTTAAAATACATTCCGGATGAGGAAATAAAACAAATCAAGTTTATTGGATTCCCATAACGTTCCTGAAATAATTTCTTGTACCGGTCATCTTAGTATAATATCTGAATTCACCCCATCAGTCTGAGGAGGGCTGTCCCTTACACCCTGTATATTATCTGCCTAGCGTTTTCCCAACTATGTTGGGGTCAGCCTCCATTTTACCCTGATGCAGCTAAATACCGATGTTCTGCATAGTGCCACTCCAGTTTCTGGGTAACACAATAGATATCCTTTGGTTAAACTAGTTGTCAAACTAACGAACTTTTGATTACCTTGTGACTATCTACATTATGAAAAACATAATACATAGTTACATAACGTCATAATTTTAATTATTTTAAATTTTGTTTCTTTTTTATTATGTTAATTTAATTTTGATTATTTTTACAAATTTAATTTTGTTACTATTTATTAATTGATTTCTTTTGTTATTTTTCGTAATTTAATTTTGATCATCTTTATATTTTTTTTTTGTGTATTTAAGTTTGATTATTTTTTTTTTATATTATTTTGTACAATTATTTAATTATTACGTAACTTTTGAAAAATTTTTGTGTGACATATTATATTATTGTTATATTTGTACGCCTCTAGAGGCAAAACATGTTGAAACGATATTTTTTTTTGTAATCATTCCAACTGATTGTGAACCTACACGTGTTTTTGACAAAAACATTGAATTGAATTGAACGTCACGCCTGTAATCCCCGAAGGGCTAGGCAGAGGTGTACCTGATAGTACACCCACATTTCGTCAGTTATGTTTAAGTCCCATGTAATAGGAGGCGAGCCCAGTGCCTTTAAACGAGCACAAATCCAGAATCCGGGCTGTTACTGAATAACACTTTGCCCGACCTGGGGATCGAAGCCGGGACCTCATGCTCAGCTCTCTTAATGTATGAGGAACAATCAAACTTTTTTATTAAAATTCTTCATTTATTAACAGTTTTCTTGACAAAGTAGAGGCCAGCCCTTGGGTCACGGGAAGCGTCAACCAAACGTTTAGAGATGTCTTTGAACAGAAGACGAGCACTGGGGCTGGCCTCTACTTTGGCCAGAGGCTAAGCATTGCCATTCAACGTGGCAATGCCGCCAGTCTTTTGGGCACTTTACCAGCTGGCAGCGATGCAGAGGAATTTTTTTATGCTTTGTAATTATTTTTTGTTAGGTTTAGTTATTGTTTTTTTTAATGTTTGTACAATATAGTTAAGGTTTTTACAGAATTATATAAAACATCTCTTTTCTATTATTAGTTTTCTTGACTATTTATTTTACGGGGTGACTTTACTGAAACTACGGATCGGACTTAACAAAACTGGAGAAAAATAGTTGCACTACAGGTACACGTCTGCTTACCCTTCGAGGTTTACAGGCGTGAGTAAACAACTATACTGACTAGCCTGTTTGCCCTGAGTGGCTCTGAGTACTATGCCGGGGGTCGTGGGTTCGATTCCCACCCAGGACAAAATGTTTGTGTGATGAGCACGATTATTAAATTTGTTCTGTGTCTGGGTGTAATTTATCTATAATATGTATGTGTTTAGTATTATATAAGTATGTTTATCAGCTGTTTAGTACTCATAACACAAGCTCTGCTTAGCTTGGAACTAGATGTCGTTGTGTAATAGTTGTGTAATATTATTTATTTATTAATACTTTAAACACAAACATTCACGTTCATTGTTAAGGTTAACTAAAGAAACTAAACGGTTACGTAACTAGACAAAACGTGCGGCGATCGTTAGTTCAGTGGTTAGACTCACGTGGACTGCGTTTCAAGATATGGTCACGAGTTCTTGAAGACTTTGGCCTCCTAATCCTGGGGGGAATGGTCGTGAGGAGGCAGTTCAAAGGTTCCTGGAAAAGGGTCAAGAAGGTCATGTACAACAGTCCTTTGACCCTCTTTTTAAAAGATGAGAGATGTGGTTGTGGGACCTGAGGCAAGGCTTTAGTTATTTTAAACTTTTTTGAATGTCTATATTTTTAATCAAATGTAAATATTGCGAATAGAAAAATGTTTTATCTAAGTTGAACTCACAGCTGTTATAGGATAGTTAAACTAAAAAGTTTTGTACAAAAAAAATACAATCGACTTTATAAAAAAAACTAATACCTAATGTAAAATAACTAGTTTTGGAAGTATATGGCTTTTGTGGTTTTGTTTTACTTATTATGTGGCACCGAATTTCGAGCCTAGAGTTGTTTTACAACTTTTAGTTTTTTTTTATGATATTCATAGTGTTTTTTTTTTACTTTTACTATCCTTTAGCCGTGTATTCAACATTGTGTCGGTGATGGCTGAAATTCTATTTCCAGTTACTTTAATATCTACTAAAACCAACGTACTGAACCAATGATGATAAATTATAATATGAGACCCTAAAGTATAACCTACTAAACAAAAATCCTGATATATACTGACTGGCCTAACTGGCCTGTTGGTCTAGTAGTTAGTGACCCTGACTGCTATGCCGGAGGTCGTGGGTTCGATTCCCACCCAGGACAAATGTTTGCGTGATGAGCACGATCATTTGTTCTGTGTCTGGGTGTAATTTATCTATAATATGTATATATTTAGAAATAAATAAGTATGTTTATCAGCTATTTAGTACCCATAACACAAGCTCTCAAGCTTAACTTGGGACTAAATGGTGTTGTGTAAGAAGTTGTGGAATATTCATTTATTTTTAATTTTATTTTATACTAGCAGACGTCAAGCAGTTTCACCCGCGTAGTTTCCGTTCCCGTGGGAATACGGGGATAAAAAGTAGCCTATGTCCACCGAGAATAGTGTAGCTTTCCACGAGTACAATAATTTTTAAAATTGGATCATTAGTTCCGAAGATTACCCCCTACATACAAACTTACAAACTTACAAATTTTACCTCTTTATAATATTATTATTACATATTACATTACATTACATTATTACATTACATTACATTACATTAATATTATTAAGTATAGATTTGTAAAGATATTTTTCTGTACCTACCGAAATACTTTTTAGGTATGTTCACAGTACATAACTTCGATTGATAGATTGAACAATCACTCTATAGCACATAATGCGCTCTTTTATTAGCTACACGTGATAACGTCCCAACATGTGCATCAAAATAGCAACTGAGATAGTACATAGTAGTTCTAGAATTGCGCAACATAATGTGCAAACACTTCATATTTATTACGTCGCTCATTACATTACGTATATTATATTATTGTTTGGTTTGTTTTGTGTTATGTTTATGCTACATTATGTACCTACTACAGTTTTGTTTGGACGATTTATTTATTTATTTATCTTCACTTTAGAATAAAAAGTAATATACTAAGAACCCCCCTATGTCTACAAATAAAGATTTCGTTTTCAAGATAGGTTATAGGATTTAAAAAAAAAAAAGCAATGGAGTTGATAGTTACATGATTAAATTGGTACAGCTAGATACATTGAGCTCAAATGATTATTTACAAATGTAATAACATTAATTAAAAAATAGTGAAAAAAAGGGCATCAAGTTACCCAGTTTAATGGGTTGTGGAGGTCTGACAGGCAGTCGCTGGTCTGAAGCTGCACCCGGTTAAACTGGAAACCGGCCCCAACATAGTTGGGAAATGGCTAGGCATATGATGATGAGGACAGAGGCCAGCACGTTTTGCCACCGTAATGTGTCAAGTTTCATTAATTTAATTTAATAAAAGTTTATTTCAGACCATACAATCCATAAATCAATAGTTACAAACAGAATAGAATAGAATAGCCCGCCCACACATACACAATTTAAACAAACAACATTCACAAAATTATAAACCACACAATAGAAATTAAAATAGAAAATAATAACATAAAGAAAATTAAAAAACAAAAGCAAAACTAATATATTAATGATCATTATGAAAATAGTCAATAAAATTAGAAATTGCACACATTAAATACATCACAAAACAAAGCAATAGCACGTCAGTATTGTCCGGTAGTAATACACATCCACTTATGTTGGATCGGACAGTCAGTGCGAGAAGCAATCATCCTGAGGATGCCATTGCCGCTGTCTCTCACTCGTCATTGATAGTTTTTCAACTTTATTACAAACAGAAATAAGTTCATATTCTATTGGGAAAATTTGACAGTTTGAAGTGGTTTGATGTGCGCCATTATTCAAGTCGATACTTTATTTTTATTTACGCAACAATGTTCCAACCTTCAAAATAACAAATGAATGTAGCTAAAGTACTCAGAATTGCTTTTGTGGTGTGTCTTCCAAAGAATTCGTCGTATTACAGTTTTAGTTGAAAGCCTTGACAATCATTATACAACAATCGATCAATGATACCACGCGTACTCCAAGAATAGCAACGTTTCTTTAGTGATGTGCTCAATGTGTCTGGTTTACTAGACGTTTTTCTTCTTATTGTATGGTTCTCATAAACCTTCAGCCATGCCGGTTTCTTCATGATGTTTTCCATCACCATTTTTAAAGGGAGTGATATAATTATACAACACGCTCATGAATCCGAAAAGTCAGAGCTGTTTGCCTTGGGTTGGAACTCAGTCCGGCAGTCCGCCGGTCACACCACTAAGCTATCATCACTGCAGATTGCTAGATATTTTTAACAGTAGGTACCTACTTGTTATACATATATTAACAATTTGTACTTGAACAGCTGCAGCTGTCTAAATTCAACTGTTTCAGCTATCGTCGCACTTCTTTACAATATAAATTTATAGGTATGTCCATAGCTTTAATCCCTCACGTAAGAGTATGCAGCGTGACGACCGCACGCTTACAGCACACCGATCGCATGCTTACTACTCGCCGACTCCCGAGTCGCCAGCAAAACAACGTCATTGCGCCGTCGTATCGTAAACCGAGATATGAAAACGTGCAATGTCCTAGGCGCGTTCAACTATAAATGCAACAATTGTGTTTGCGGTGAGAGATAGCAGGTACCTACCTTGCGGCCAGCGCGCGGGCTGCGAGCTTGCACCCCGCAGGCGGCGACTGCAGTATACGTAGCATGAACACATTGAACACCGAAGAAACGGTCTTTGTCTACAGACGAATCGGCAAAGTGACAGTTATATAGACAGGAACCTCAATCTGTCAAATTTCTTTCAATACACCTGCCTGCGTAGCATGAACACTTAATTTATTTTCTTCCGAGACACGACAAAGACCGTTTCTTCGGTGATCATGCTACGCGTGCAGGACTGCAAGCTGGCACCTTGCTGACGCGACGGTGCGTCTGGTTTGGAGCGGTGCCGGTGCCGCCGTGCCGGTATAATGTGCCATGCATGTGCCGTTTTCGAAGATCGAATGTTGTATATAAATAAATAAATAAAATAAATAAATAAATATTCCACAACTTTTCACACAACGCCATCTAGTCCCAAGCTAAGCTAACAGCTTGTGTTATGGGTACTAAACAGCTGATAAACATACTTAAATACTTCTAAATACATACATATTATAGATAAATTACACCCAGACACAGAACAAATGATCGTGCTCATCACACAAACATTTGTCCTGGGTGGGAATTGAACCCACGACCTCCGGCATAGCAGTCAGGGTCACTAACTACTAGACCAACAGGCCAGTCAGCCAGGCCATGTATAATACTCGTATCATTGGTTGCGGCAGACCCCAAAGGAGATGGTGAGACAACCTGTATTACTAAACGACCAGTGGCCCACTTTAGCCCTGGATCGAAAAAACTGGAAGTCGTGGGGAGAGGCTTTGGTCCAGCAGTGGTAAAATGCAGGCTAGCAGTATCAGTTTCATACTTTTTAGAGTGTTTATTTTCATTAGTCGGGTTTTAGTTGTTTTTATAACTCCGGTTTTTAATTGTTATGTTAAGTACAACACTACATTACTTAATGACGTAACACACACGTTAACAGTGTTTGTTATGGAAATAACAGATCTGTATGTTCAGTTCCTTATTCGATTTACGTAACACCTTTCGACGTCATAGAATATCCTTGAACCAAACGGACACGGGGAATAAAATTTAAACTGAGAATTTTCACAAATGTTCTTGAAACACTATCATTAAGGTAAAGGACGAGGTTATCTTTTTTTCTGTTCTACTGCAGGGCAAAGGCCTCTTCTCCTACATAGAAGGCACGAGCCTTTCATTCTTATATGACTGGCCTGTTGGTCTAGTAGTTAGTAACCCTGACTGCTATGCCGGAGGTCGTGGGTTCGATTCCCACCCAGGTCAAATGTTTGTGTGATGAGCACGATCATTTGTTCTGTGTCTGGGTGTAATTTATCTATATTATGTATGTATTTAGAAATATATAAGTATGTTTATCAGCTGTTCAGTACCCACAACACAAGCTCTTAGCTTAGCTTGGGACTAGATGGCGTTGTGTGAAAAAGTTTTGTGGAATATTTATTTAGGTATTTATTATTTATTTATTTATATTGATCTACAGTTGTCTCTGATGTCCAAGATAAACCCAACTTTAAGAATAATACATTTATTCACAGACTTGACGACAATGGTCTATAGAAGTTAATAACGAAAATCTAAAAAACTATGTAAGTACCTAGGTAATAATCAAAATTTAAATTTAAATAATATTTTAACCTCAGTCAGTAGTGTAGTGGTGCAGTAGTTTAAGATTCATTAGCGGACGTCACGCGGTTTTACCCGCGTAGTTCCCGTTCCCGTGGGAATACAAGGATAAAAGTAGCCTTTGTCATCCGGGAATAGTGTAGCTTTCCACCAGTGCAATAACTTTTAAAATTGGATCATTAGTTCCGAAGATTACCCCCTACATACAAACTTACAAACAAACAAATTTTACCTCTTTATAATATTAGTATAGAAGTATAGTTTTTTTACGACTTGCTAGACAAAAGTTGTGATAGCTCGGTTAATATACATGTTTTAGAAACAATTTATAGCCTATAGCACTCAGGAATAATGTAGCTTTCTGCCAGTAAAAAAAAAATTAGAATTGGGTTATGAGTTCCAGAGATTACCCGTTACATACAAATTTACAAACTTACAAATTACCTCTTTATAATATTAGTATAGATAAAGATTATAAGTATAGATAAATTACTAGACGGTTTATAATGATTTTTTATTACGGTTAATATTGAATTGATCTTGCATACATAACGTAAAATCAATTTACGATTGATAATTATAGCTCTGACGTCAAGGATCTTGGTCTTCATGTTGACAACTGCCTGGACTGGCATAAGCAGGTGGCGACTGTCAGTCAGAAGGTCACCGGAACGTTGCGGTCACTATACCGTTTAAAAAATCTTCTCCCGTCTCACATTAAGGCACTGCTTGCACAAGCTCTTATCTTTCCCATAATTGACTATGGTGATGTGTGCTACTATGACCTGAATGCAGATCTTCTCAATAAACTTGACCGGCTTCTAAATAACTGCATTCGATTCGTTTTCAACCTATGTAAGTATGACCACGTTTCCGCGCATCGGGCACTTTTAAAATGGCTGCCTATCCGTCAGCGCAGAGCCTTGAGGGCTTTGACAACCCTTTTTTCGCTACTTAACAATCCCACTTCTCCCTCTTATCTGACTTGTCACTTTAAATATTTATGCTCTGCGCACGCTTTGAATCTTCGGTCCACGAGTCTTCTACGATGTCCTTCTCACCGCGCTGGTTTTATTCACTCTTCCTTCTTCGTCCAGGCGGTTTTCCTTTGGAATGCGCTCCCTCTGAACATCAGGATGGCAACTAGTCGGTTCACATTTAAAATTAAAGTTCGTGAACATATGCATAAGATGTTGGCAGGTTCATCGCTGGGTTGATTGGTACTCTGAATAGTTGTTCGATAAAAACGTATTTTTATCTCTCTTGACCATGTATTTATTCTGTTTAAGTATGTATGTATCTGTGTATTTATTTTGCTTCAGTATTTACCTATGTATCTTTGTATTTATTTTGTTGCAGTATGTATGTATCTGTGTATTTATTTTTATGTGTCACTTTTTGTCCTTAATTTTTACCCTGTTGCACCTACCTCGTTCCATCTCTGCACCACCTTAAGGTAGACTGGTAGAAAATGCCTAAGGCATTAAGTCCGCCTTTGTACAGTTTTTTTTTACTTGTGCATAAAGTTTTAATAAATAAATAAATGATTTTGGTCAATTTACGGAGCCATTTTTCTTGCTATTTATTACCGGAACAAAATTACAAAAAAAGACTTGAAAATAGTTTCTAAAACTATGCAAATCTTTGGGTAAGTAATCATATTTTATTACCATTAACAAAAAGTTGTTATTTAACAAAAACATTTTATGCTGAAAAGAAATATATAAACGTGATCCGAACACGTTTTGTTATCCAATAGTATACATATTATGCGATAATTGAATTAGTATTTTGTGCGTCATTGACATACTAAGTCCGAGTCGACTGTACCTAACCCAATAAATATAGATCATGCAGAGTTCTTACATAGATATCTAGTAGTTAAATGTGAATGTAAACCAATGAAAAACAAACGATCTTATAAAAACTTAATGCACAAATAAAAAAAACTGTACAAAGGCGAACTTAATGCATTAGGCGTTTTCTACCAGTCTACCTTAGGATGGTGCAGAAATAGAACAAGGTAAGTGCAACAGGGTAAAAATTAAGGACACTACTTTTTTACTTATTAGGTACTAGTAGTAAATTACTTAGTACTTCTGCCCTTCGAACTTTAATATCCCCTCATTATTTTGAATATAAAGCATAGCCTATCCTGCCTAGCCTGTTTTTGTTTTAACTGAGTACAGTTAAAACAAAAACAGACAAACACATACATACGTACATAAACTCACGCCTTTTTCCCATGGGGGTAGGCAGAAACTACAGAGCGCCATATACTACGATTCTTACATACTTCTTTTGCTTCGTTTACATTCATACATGTTGTCATACACACACGCCGGTCGCGAGTACTACGCTCCTGACCTTTCTGAAGAACCTCACCAATAAGGTCTATGTATGTCCTTCTAGGGCGTCCCCTCCCGGCGTTCCCACTTACATCTGCCTTGTAAATACCTTTCGTTAGTCGCCTTTCATCCATCCTTTCAACGTGACCAAACCATCTAAGCATACTCTTACAGACAAACAGTATCAAACAAAATTCAAATCTTTTCAAAAAAATCCTAGCTGCTTCAGCAAACTTCGTTCTCCATTGGATTCAATTTAAATTGTGTCATAATCAAAATTGCTGGATGGGTTGCATTTTGAGGTGGACCCTTATCATTTACGGGCACGAAAATATTTATATTATCAATATACACACTTAATGTCGTAAGAATCGGTCTTTTATAGTAATTAAGAACTTACTGTATATATATAAATAAATAAATAATAAATAAATAATAAATAAAGCGTTTCGGAGTAGTTTTGTTACAACACTGTCACACTAGAATTTTATACATTAGCGAAGTACAGACGCCAGCACATCAAGTTACCCCAATGTGTCAAATTTTCCCAATTGAATATGAACCTTATTCTGTATGTCAAGTTAAAAAACGATCAAAGAAATTTAATACTTTGCTAAAAAGTACTTTGGTAATGTAAGCTAGGATTTTTTTGTAAAGATTTGAGTTTTGTTTGATACTGTTTGTCTGTTTTTGTTTTAACTGAGTAACATAGGCTATGTTTTATGTTCAAAACTATGAGGGGATATTAAAGGCCTAAGGGCAGAAGTACGAAATCTACTACTAGTACCTAAGTAAAAAGTAGTGTCTCTTAGTAGTGTAGCTTATTAAATAAACTAAACGAAAGGTTTGTGTCCTTTTTTATGAATTTTGCGTCCGCGGTAAAGTGTGAGATTTTGCATGTTCAAAGTTTATATGAAGAACAAGTGCAGTAGTGCTACTTTATTAAAAACACCATGTCAAAATGTCGGTGAAGTGAAGTCGAATTGTGCTGTCATTCCATAATAATGCTAGGCATTGACAGTTCACTTCACTTCAATTTTCACTGGGTAACTTTTACTGTTTTACTGAATCAACCGGCTGATATAGAAAATAATTATGACGTCATATTTCTAGTTGGTCTTGTTGTCGCAAGCGCATCTGTTGAGAATGAGCTCCCGGGTTCAATCCCCAATTCGAGCGAAAAGTAGGTAATTGAGTTTCTCCATCTCGCCCGGAGATTGGATTTGTGCTCGATTGATGACAATACGCACAGGACCGTTCGTTCTGGTGACACTTGGGAGAGTCTTATGTCCACATAGTCTGGGAGAGGCACATGTCTTTCAGCTAAAATGATGATGATGACAGGACTTTAATATGAGCGTATTAGATACGAGTAAACCTCGGATACGATTGTGTGTGTGTTTTAATGACTGCTATCAAATAAAAAAAAATCGTTCTTTCTTTTTCTTTCTTTCTATCTAACCTTCGGTGGTTTTATGTTTATATTTTTGCTTTGACTTTTCTTAAATCAGGAACAACCTCTACTATAACAGGCTTTTAAACAACATCAATACCTACGTCTGCCACAAAGAGTGAGCAATACCGAAGTCCTTTGAAAACAACCTTCAAGAAACAATAAATACACATTGAATGGAAAATTTAACTCCGAATAACAATTAGGCATTTTCCCATTACATTCGACTTGAAATAAATATGTTATGTTCAATTAATATTGAGCACAATATAGATGTAAACAGCGGGAACTAGTCGACTTGTGGTATGGTTACCATAAATGAAGTTTCAAGGCTACCTTTGGAAATATTGAGGGTAATTTTGCGCTGCGACTATGCCTGTGTTACAGTTTGGTTTTTAAAAAAGGTCAGTTTTTTTTTATTTTTGGCGTTGTTTTATGACATCTAATCAGATCCAGTACAATACCGGTATTTTACATGAAGCGTCTGCATATCATTCTGACGATTGTTCCCAACGTGTCACACTGTAACCTATAACAGTGTGACTCGTTGGGAATTATTTTCCCAACCAGTCAAACTGTTACTCGTGTTACTTTTTAAAGTTCGTTCCCAACGAGTCACACCGTAATGTGTTACAGTGTGACTGGTTGGGATTTTTTTTTAATTGTTCTCCTAACCAGTCACACTGTTACTCGATGGGACAACTTTCAGTGTAAGACTCGTTGAGAACAAAATATTTGCATGCCAATAAGTTATATCGTTAATTATTGACAAATCACAAAACAATGACAGTTTTAAATTAATATTATACATCATAGTTAAGTAGGAAACCCTTCTAAATATTTTATATTATATTTTAATCCTACGGCAATTTCTCTCTTGGTGAGACCGATTGTCAGACTTTTACGTTTCGGAATACTCGTGGAATCTGTCCTAGAGATTATATTACGTAAATTCTGCGATATAGGTAGAAGTTAGATACATTGGTTTGTAAGTTTGTATGCAGCAGGCAATCTCCGAAACTAATCTTCCGATTTCAATAAATCTTTCACTGAGAGGAAACTACACTATTACTAAATATCCATAGGATGTTTTAGGTTTCAACGTCAAAGCCAAATCATTTATTTCAATTAGGCCCATTAAAAGACACCCAACCTTTGAACGTTTAACTTAAAAGTTAAATAAAATAAATTAATTCTAGTTGCCGTTTTTAAAAGGTAGTTTCGTATGGAACAGAATGGGCAAGAAACTCCATACACATTCCTCCCGCGCGAATCCAGTCGCAGGCAGAAGCTAGTAAGACATAATCCAACACTCAGACACAATATTGGCAATATGTTCATATATTGAAAGAATCTAGAACGTTTGTCACGTGACCATAACTACGTCACACTATACATGAGGCTTCTCAAACTCCGTCCATAATATATTACAGCACAATGAGTACGCCGCGTACTTAGTTAAGTACGCGGCGTACTTTGTTGTTTTCACGTGTTGTTGTAAGTTAGGCTATTCATTGTTTTGTTTTCACCTAATTTCTAAGAAACTTGATTAGTTTGAAAGTGGGATATTTCCTTGAAAGTACTGTTTCTAAGTCGTTATAAGGTTTAGTTACATGGTAAGTCTTGCCTGTATTTCTACGGATGTATGGGTAGAAGCATAAAATAACATCTACATTACATTTAAGTCCCAAGCATTAGTGGTTGAGCCTCCTGTCATTAATTGGGCACAAATCTAGACTTCTTAGGGCTACTAACGAAATAAGTCTTAAAGAAAAAAAATATAATAGCACTTTGCACAACCTGAGAATCGAAGCCGGGACCTCACGCTCAGTGGTGGCACTCACGACCACTAGACCAACAAAGCAGTCTTTTTGAATCCAATTTAAGGTTTTTGCTAGTCAAAAATAAGTACCTACATTTTTATTTCAAACCACTGACTTTTTATCTGCATTGCGAAACTACACTTCTCACTGGAAGAACAGATTATTTATTTGTTTATTTGAGGGGCGTATCGCATCATCATTAATACAGCTATAGATAATTTCAGAAATACAGCTTTGGGTTTTTTCAAATTAATATCACAATCCTCTTGCCATATCCTTAATTTATTTTGCATGTTATCTTCTTCTGTCTTTATCTCTCATACCTCCTTTCTAGCCGTGGCATTTTTCACCATGATTTAATTAATTAAACAATAACACTCTAAACTCAAAGTATATCTTCGTACGATTTGAAAACACAAAATTTGCTCAAGAGTTCCTTATACAACTACGGTAAGCACTTACAGAAGGATTCAATTCTAAAAAGGTTAAATAGGGAAGTTTTTTATCTATGCGTCCCATCATTGGAGATAATATGGTTTCTAACACATAAAACAGTTATGATAAAGCCATAGGCCAAAAACCAATCACAACATGATTCAATTAATTTAACAAAATAATATAAGCTGTTTACGCAAAGCTACCATAGTACTGTTACGCACCAGCTTTTAATTAAAACAAAACACGTCAAACGCATACGTTTGTTCCGGCATTTATTGGGAAATAATAAAGGTGACAGTACACTGTATCCGATTATCATCTGTCTAGCCTTTTCCCAATTATGTCAGCTTCCAGTCAAATGCAGAAGAATACCAGTGCTTTACATAGAGCGACTTTTACACGATTGGTTAAACTGGCTGCCAGTTTTTCAAGGTTCTAACTGATCGTAACATCAGTAAAGATTTACAAAATTGTCATTTTGTAAATCCTTCTCTCTTCTTTCTTTTTCTTTTTCTAGATTTTCCTTTTTTTATGCTGAGTCCAACGGCTTAACGTGCTTTCCGAGGCTCGAAAGGGTTTAGGTAATCAATTAATTATTATTGTTAGTCGCTTTTATGATTCTTATACCAATAATAATAATAATAAATCTCTCTTTTCATTCATTCTTTTAACTTGACCAAACAATCGAAGCTTACTCTTTAATTTTTTTGTCACTACATCTTCTTTTAAACCACATCGTTGCTTTGTCACATCCTTCCACAATCTAAATTTCTAATCTAATTTCCATACTATTATACCATACATAGGTACTTCGTAAGAAACGTATTTCATCTATTTTTAGAACACGAAGACATGTGACATCTTATCACCTGCACTGGGCCGTCTTGGTAGAATAGGCCTGTGTCCCAGTAGTGGGAACATCATAGGTTGATTAAGTTGTCTCTTTTGCCACGCCTCCTGCACTTATTCATAAAAATCCTTGCGCCAGTGTGTAGGCATCGTTACAACACATGTGATAACCTCTACAAAGCCTAAAACGTGACCGAACTGAATGTTACGCAAACACTCATCAAAACAATGATGTTGTGTTTTGCAATGAACTCTATTGACAATGGGATCCTCTATTAATTATGTATGATAGATGATATCTTCGAAACTATGCATTTTTGAACCACTTATTGGAGAACTTTTTGTAATATTTTTACTTATCATAGTCGAAGTCAAATAATAATTGACTGACCTGTTGGTCTAGTAGTTAGTGACTCTGACTGCTATGCCGGAGGTCGTGGGTTCGATTCCCACCCACAACAAATGTTTGAGTGATGAGCGCGATCATTTGTTCTGTGTCTGGGTGTAATTTATCTGTAATATGTAGATACTTAGAAATATATAAGTATGTTAATCAGTCATTTAGTACCCATAACACAAGCTCCGCTTAGCTTGGGACTAGATGTCGTTGCGTTGTGTGAAAGTTTAAAAGAAAAAAAAATTGACTAATAAAAGGTATTTTCGACGTCCTTAAAAGTTAAAAAAATAAGAAATTTTTTCTAGTTACGCCTTCCAAAAGCTAGTTTTATATGGAGAAGAATTTAGACAAACTCCATACTTACTCTTTTAAAATAGCCCTAGAATGAAAGGAACTAAGTATACGTAATCCGCATTGAGCAAGCGTGGTGATCAATGCTCGAGCCTTCTCTGTATGAGAAGAGGCTTTTGCCCTGCAGTGGGACAGTAACAGGCTGGTATTATTACTATTTATTACTAGCAGACGTCCCGCGGTTTCACCCGCGTAAGTCCCGTTCCCGTGGGAATACAGGGATAAAAAGTGTTAATCTAAGGTCTCGGCTACCAAATTTTATTAAAATCCATTCAGTAGTTTTTACGTGAAAGAGTAACAAACATCCTCACAAACTTTCGCGTTTATAATCATCATCATCATCATCATTTCAGCCATAGGAAGTCCACTGCTGGACATAGGCCTCCCCTATAGATCTCCAATAAGACCGGTTGGAAGCGGCTCGCATCCAGCGCGTTCCCGCGGCCTTAATGAGGTCGTCTGTACACCTTGTGGTTGGACGTCCTACGCTGCGCTTATAATATAAAGGATATAGTAGGATTTTTAAACGTTGATAGGTATTGAATATAAACTTCAAATTATGGGATACAAAACCGGTGGTATAACCACAAGCTCTTCCGACAAGTCCCACAGGTAGTATCTAATAGACTTAATAACAAGACTAACCTAGTTTTGTTACCCAACAATGTAAACAAATGTATGTATGTTTGTGTGCACGTGAGCTCAGAAACGTGACCGACTCTCGTGCTCACTTGTATAGCCGACAGTTGTAGATAGGACACGTAATACTGTCCTGTTGTGTTGTGGTTGTACACGGTACTACAAAGCATGAAGTAGTTGGTTCGATTCCCGGTGTTTTTCGGACAGAATTATTTGCGTGGAATAGTCTTGTATGAGTTATTTATCATGATGTGTGGTTGACTATTTTTACCCGACTACGTCGAATTATAAAAGAATGGTTATGATTTTTCTAAAGGAGGCATGAGTATTAATTACCTACAGCGCTTGCTCAGGGCGGGTTCACTATTTCAAAATAAATTATTTATTTTATTTTTATCCGAACTGTCTACTTTTATTTTGTATGTTTGTGTAACTTGTTTTTCCTTTTGGTTGCTGAATATTTTTGTGAGAGAGATTTCGTGAAAAGAGACTAAAATGTGTAACAGGAAACTGGCGAAGCGCGCGCTATTTGATTTGACCAATAGACGCGCGTGATGTCGGAGAGATGGTTGTGAGATCGTGCCAACCCATTTTTGTATGGCGACTTAGTTATAATACTTGAGGTACTACTTACTTTTTAACATTTAATAAATATAGGTATATTGCTTCATATTACAATACAAAGTCCTCCGCGGCGTCTGTATGTATGTCTGTTCACGATAAACTCAAAAACTCCCGCACCTATTTTCATGCTGTTTTACCAATGGATAGAGTGTTCTCGAGGAAGAT
The DNA here is from genome assembly GCA_921972225.1 of Euplexia lucipara. Lineage (NCBI taxonomy): Eukaryota > Metazoa > Arthropoda > Insecta > Lepidoptera > Noctuidae > Euplexia > Euplexia lucipara. The sequence continues at coordinate 10,503,775 of OV179167.1, read as the reverse complement.
TTTAGTAAATTACATTGGCATAATTATAAATTTGTTGGAGGTGTCGAAAAAAAAGGCTACTGGGAGCCGGGCGCGATAACCGACATCCACGCGGGTGAAGCCGCGGGCATCAGCTAGTTTATTATAAGACCAGGTTAACTCAAAATGTACGTATATAAATATAGCGGGGCTGGTAACACAAAAAACATGTAACACAACCTAATCCTGAAATAACGACCTCGTTTCCTTACATCAAAACAAAAACATACAAAATCTCATTGTAGTTTGTTTGTCAAAGGCGTTTCCTATATGAAAACAAAACACAAAACATAATTAACAAGTACACTAATTAATATTATAACAATACATTATTACAATGATGTTGTTATGAAATAACAATGGCTTGTAAGTTTAGTAATTAAGGATTTTGGAGGCTTTCCTTGTAGTCGTGATGTACCTAAAAACAATATGGCTGGATATTGGAGGTGTTATGTATTACCTAATACTTTTGCAACCCATCTGTGTGGTTCTTTTCTCGAAAGACCGATGTGTACGATGCAAAGAAAGGTCAAATAGGTAACTGACAGTTTCGTACTGGATGTGCGTCTTCGTTGGTGCCTCAAATCAATCTGAGCTCTGCCCAGCTCCCACACACCAGCATGACTCTGTCCACGTGCCATTACCAAAAAACACATTCGCGCCATTACAAGTGACAAGTCACGTCACGCTGGTCACCATAGACTCAGTACTAAGGTAATCAACTTCACAACTACATATACGGGGCACGACATATACACGACATATACAGGGTGATTTGTAAAACACCAACAACCTCGCAGGAGTAGATTACTAACATCATAAACAACAACATTAGTTCCACGACTTTTTCGAAAACAGACAAAAAAAAACAACTCTCCATACAAAACTCGATCAACTGTTCGAATATAGGTATGTACGGAGAGTTGATTTTTTTGTTGTTGTTGTTGTTTATGATGTTAGTAATCTACTCCTGGTCCGCGAGGATGTTGGTGTTTTACAAATAACCCTGTATATAAATATTGAGATTCCTTCGCGCCTCGAAAAGCAAGTTAAGCCGTTGGTCCCGGCCGTCATTGTGTATCTTTTACGAGTAGAGTAGTCTCGTTATAAAAAACCTTGTATTCAGCTGCATACGGTTAAGCCAGAAGCCGACCCTAATATAGTTGGGAAAAGGCTAGGCAGATGAAGATGATGAGGCAAAGGTTGTGTGCATTAGGTATTTTTATTAAATTCTTTTCTAAATCTTTTACGTTCTTCTTAACATTTTGTCTGGCAGTTTGGGTACTTTATGCGACCAACCCAAATGTTCTTTCTTTGGTATTGTTCGTCAGAACGTGGAGCTCCTCAAGTTCCGAGTTGAGCTCTCGATCACTGACAAATGCTTTTACTGACTGAATGATCTGGTCCCCACATGTATCGTGCAATGTTTTAAAAATAAATGTACTTAATTAAATTATTAGGTGCTAACTATGTTGACCTCAACATAATTTGAGAGAAGGCAGATGATAAAGGGCTGTTTTCAAGTTAAATAACATGCATCCACGTCTTCATTAAAATGCGAACAAAGCACATGCGTTTGCGCATTCCAATTATATAAGACGTGATATATAATGATATAGTTGAATAAATTATGTCACGCTTAAGATAATGTTTTATCTCAATTATTTAACAGATAAAGATTGTTTTTTAAAACTGATAAGTTGTAGAATTTTCTAAAATTACCTACTTAGGTATAATTGATCGTAGTGTTTTTGTCGACCAAAGTTCTCTGTATGTAAAAATATATCATCATCATCATCATCTGCCTAGCCTTTTCCCAACTATGTTGGGGTCGGCTTCCAGTTTTAACCGGATGCAGCTGAATACCAGTGTTTTACATGGAGCGACTGCCTGTCTGACCTCCACAACCCAGTAACTGGGTAACATGATACCCCTTGGTTAAACTGGTTGTCAGACTTTCGGGCTTCTGACTACAAGTAACGATAATATGTATATATATATATATATATACTATATGTAAAAATATATGCAGAGTTTAAAAAAATATAGTTCCGATTCCAAAATAGTTATAAAAACTGTCAAACTTAGGATGATGCAATTTTATATTTAGTTTTTAAAAGAGACCATGACCCCTAAAATTCTTTCGGTATTTTTTCTCAGAGATCACTCATTTTGAAATGCCGGTGCCATTTTATTATTTTTATTATTATTTAGCCCGAATTGTCCCACTGCTGGGCAAAGGCCTCCCTCCATTCCTTCCATCTGTCGCAATTCTGCGCCACCTCTCTCCAATTGTCAAGGAATACATCCAGGGGGTCGAGTCTGCTATTGCAATCGTGTCTCAATGACCGGTCAATGATCGATTAACTTATGACACATTTCCCATACAAAATCTATCAAAGTTGTCAAATGTTCGATCAATGACCGGTCATTGAGACACGATTGCAATAGCAGACTCAAGCCCCAGATCGTCCCGCCATATATTTAAAAAAAATATTTGAATCGAAAATATATGGGAAAGACCTACTTACAGAAATAAATGTAACTTCTTAATTAGTAGTAGTTGACTGCCTCGTTGGTCTAGAGGTCGCAAGCGCTACTGCTGAGCATGAGGTCCAGGGTTCGATCCCCGGGTTGGGCACACTGTTATTGAGTTTTTCCATCTGGGATTTCTCAGTAGCAGCCCGGAGTCTGGGTTTGTGCCCGATTGGTGGCAATAGGCTCGCCCCCTATTACATGGGACTTAAACATAACTGGCGAAATGTGGGTGTACTACCAGGTACGCCTCTGCCTAGCCCTTCGGGGATTACAGGCGTGACGTTATGTTATGTTATGTTCTTTATTAGTTTGTTTTTAAAATATCTTTCTCTAGCCGAGACATTCGTTGCCTGACTGCGTCAGGAGTGTTATGAAGGTACTTTGTACTTTGATTGTAGTCATACATAGATATTGTAGACATACTACTTACAGGGATATTTCTTATGTTTTCATTGTAGGTGACTTACTGGCTTCCAGTTGCACAACGAACTTTGAACACAACTGAGAATTTACAAAAAAATGGTAGGAATTACACTTTAAGTGGACTTCAAGTTACGGTGACTATCAGACGGGGTACCTACGGTGGCTTATTCCCAGGCGCTCCATAATTTTTTTCCCGACGGCTCCAAATTAAAAAAGCAATATAATAGTAATAATTAAAATCTTTCCCATGAGCTCCAAAAATTTTCAAGTACAGATTGCATATTACCTCTAAATTATATTATTGATGGAAGCAATTTGTGTTTTGTTGACCTTACGGAATTCGGTTTGGAGCTGCTGGGAAAAAAAATAGTATTTTATTATTTAACTAATAAAATTATGGAGCTGTTGGGAATCAATGTATGGAGAGAAATTGTTTGGAGAACAATAGATTTGGAGCTCTTGGGAATAAGCCCCTACGGTGCGCTTCAAAAAAATCAAATCATTTATTTGCAACGAATGTAGGTTACATTAAAATACAGGTGGAATAGATAGGAGTGAGCCAAGTACCTACATTCTGCCTGGAAAATAGGCACGCAAAATCTTTAAAAATTGTTTACAAGCAAAGTATTTCTTAACAAAATTACAATTTAAAATGTCACAGTTAGAATAATTACAATTGTACATAGGTACGTTAATAATATAATTAGTATTGAAAAACGTCAAACTAAAATGATACTTACTTATAATTAAATTATTTATTTATTCACAATACTTAACTTTATACACTAGAAATGAAAATACAATCTAAAAACTAAATCTAAAATATGGCGTAAAAAAACTCATCCGCATCGCTGTCCACTGGAAGTGTACCCAAAAGACTAGCAGCATTGCCACGTTGTATGGCAATGCTTATCCTTTCAATTAATAATTAAATTAATAAAATATTTTAATATGCATAACATTCAAACGTCAAACGGTCAAACGTCAAACCTCAAACGTCAAACGGTCAAACGTTCAAAATAGTAAGTAATAAATAAATTTATTGTACCTACACATTGCTGATTAAAAAGTTTTGTCCATTAAAAAAATCATTAACCGAATAATAACATCTTTCCACTAAGAAGGCTATTAATTTCTTTTTAAAGTTTTTAATTGTGTCACTTTTCATTAAATCTGGTAATTTATTATACATATATAGGTGGACCCATACACTTTGCTTTGTCACATCTGTGCGAATGCGCATGACCTCATCCTAGATACACACTTATGATAGCCAATACGAAACTAGCTGTTTGACAGTTAATTGTTGAACACTTTGCTCAGTGGTCATCACTATGAAGTGTCAACGGAGATACGCAATAAACCTGCTGATGCTATTATGCTGCATTATTTTTCAATCGTTGAACAGAACTGATATTGTATTTTACCCAATGATAGACTGTTTCAACACTTAGGATTATAATGATGACTGGATAAGTAATAGGATGTTACAAAAATTGCGATATTATTTATAATGATTAAATAAAATATCAAAGATAGGGTTTTCAGCTGTGATATTAAAAGACTTGCTTTTATTATTTACTTAATAATGTATACATAGTCTTTAAGTATTCTAAGTCTAGGAGTCTATTACATAGGTTGAGAATCTACAATTGCAGCGTTATACCGGTATGAGGGCTGGGCCCTTATACCGGTATGACGCTGCCATTGTAGTTTTGTCAGCTGGGCCTCATGTAAATAAGTAGTAAACTAACATACTTAAGGGGCCGTGCCTGAAATCGACTGATTTAAATCAACTTTAATTATTATTTGTGAGAAAGAGAAGAAGAATTTATACTATCCTATTTGTGATTTGAATAGACGAGTTCCTTGCTTTGCATGTTGAGGAATTAAATTTTGGAAATAATATTACATATTCATGGAAAATTACTAAAATTCACCCACATGTTGAAAATTCGTCTGCATCGTTGTCAACAGGAAAAGGCCCAACAGACTGGCGGCATGGCCTAGTTAAATGGCAATTTCGTTTCTTTGACCAAAAGAAAGGGCCAGCCGTCACAGGTCAAGTACTACTTATGTTTTGTAAATCTGACCTTAAAAAGACTAAGGACCACAAGTTAAAAGTTTATATGTGGCAAGTTCTAAATATGGCAGTCCTCTCTCTGTCAAATATCGTTAAAAACCAGCTCAGTTTACACAAAACATAACTATTATAACATTAAAGAGAAATAAACTAAACTATGGAACTATGTTGTACATACATTTTACAGAAATAAACTTAATGTACCGAATAAAAAAAATTAAAAAAAAATATCGAATATTAAAAAAAAATGTAAAAAAGTGAACATCACAAAAAGACTCTGTACAAGCAAGCAAATGCTATATATCTCATTTGATAATATAATTTATTTAATTGCATTGGCATAAAGATTACACCTCGGAATCAAAACTGCTTACGCAAGCAACGAAGCTCTGAGCGTTATCACTGACCGTACTTAACCCTAATCTTTGTCAAACATTTACCGATAATCGTTATCTGTTATGTAATAATAGATTTGATTTATCGAGAATTACATGATGTTATGTAAGCTCAATCGATCCTGAACGAAATATAAATCGATATCAGTATTTACGTGTTGTATTCCAAATGGTTTGCCAAATAAGATGAAATTAGATTGTTTTTATCCATTGTACTTTTTTAATGTCGTGATGGCCCAGAGGTTAAGGCGCCTACCTCTCATGCACGAGGTTGTGGTTCAATTCCGGGCAAATACCAATGTGACTTTTTCAATTCATATGTAGTTTCTAAGTTTATCTTAGACATCATTGACATCGGTGAAGGAAAACGTCGTGAGGAAACCTGGACTTATAGTTAATATAAGTTTGAAATCGCCAATCCGCCTTGAGCAAGCGTGGTGATCAATGCTCAAGCCTTCTCTGTATGAGAAGAGGCCTTTGCCCTGCAGTGGGACAGTAACAGGCTGGTATTATTACTTATTTAAAGTCCTGACGCTTTTCGAAAAGATTCTGAGATCCAATTGTATGTCTATATTTACTAACAGACATGTAAATACGAATTTTTATTTTTTACAAATTCAAATCAATTAATTATTTTTTTTGCTTAATGCATAAAGGTAAATATCACAAATAATTAAAAGAACACTCATAATAAGGTGTGCAAATATTGTATTCAACGTAGCTCTACGCTCCCCTTCTATGTCATTATCGTCTTTCAGATCCGGGGTTAGCAAGTGCCCTAGGTATTTAAACTGTTCTAACCTACCAAGGGGTTGGCCATTCAGTTTAACTTTAGGTTAGAGACTTAGAGACCTCCCCCGAGCCTGAAAGACCAGCCATTCAGTTTTCTTTTTGTTGTACACCAACCCGTGTTGTCCTGCATATTTTGCGTGAATATCGAGCAACTGCGACAGTCCACCTACAGAAGCACTCAGCAGCACTATGTCGTCCGCGTAACTAATATTATTAAGGCAGACTCCATCAATATGGCAGCCGACATGTGTGCTGCTGAGCTCCACCACAAGCGCGTTCACATACAGGTTAAAAAGTTCCGCCGATGTCAGGGCCCCTCTCCCACAATGCCCTACTCGAGATTCTTATTCTCAGCAGTAACACTTACGTCCAATAAGGATCAATTTGACGTAAGTGTCACAAGGCATGAAAATTAGTAAATGTTATTTTCCTTTCTCTAAGTTCATTGCAAGATTCTGAGACAGTATAATCTCTTGTCAAATTTCGCCAATTATGTTTATAATCCCCAAGTTATGTTTCCCATACAAAAGGGAGTGACCTTATACAAGGTGTTATTTAATCATGGAACAAAGCAGTAGTAGCAAAATGTATGAAGCAGCAGTATTTTTTTCGAGATATCCGAGTTATACCCATCGTGAAAGTTGTTCATATTCATTAGAAGAAAATTATGTGACAACATGTCTCATGATTAAAAAAGTATTTGTAAAAATTAACCGGGTACAAATCTAGACTTGCCTTGTGCTGCCACTGAGAAATTCCAACATCACTTTACTCGACCCAAGAATCTAACCCAGAAACTTTTTCAACAGTATATCGCTTGTAACCACTAGAAAAATGAGCTGAGAAAACTAAATTAACTAAGACACTATTAATAAATAATGTCACCACGTGAAATGAACTGCAATTAGCGTAAAACGTGACCGGTGCAAACAAATACACATTCAGATTAATTATGTGAGTCACCGAGTTATTCATTTGTAATTATGTAACTTAATATGTAAGTATAAGTATAATGTGACGTGTAGATTCTCGCTACTTGATTATTTATTTATTTATGAATAGGATAACCAACAGCTTGTAATAAGATGGTTTACAATTAAATAAGCAACACAAAGCCAATTACAGATTCTCACGTGTAAAAATAGAAAAAGTTTAGTAGTATATAGTTAGAAAAGATTCAATAAGCACTAAATACACTCGGTTAAGAAATTATGACAAGAAGTCAAAAAAAAAAAAATTCAAAATCGAATATTTACTACTTCTTTTACACAAAAAAGTTACATATACAAGCCATAAATAAATCTTAAATAAATAATTATACTAGTACCCAACAAATAACTATGTTTCTAACTAAATTGACAATATTTCAGGACTCATGGAAAATTTGAAATAAAGACAGACACAAAAAATGTAAAATACTAGCAGACGTAACGCAGTTTCACCCGCGTAAGTCCCGTTCCCGTGGGAATATATGGATAGAAAGTAGCCTATGTCACCCGGGGAAGTTGTAGCTTCCCAATGGAGAAAGAACTTTTCTAATCGGTCCAGTAATTTCGAAGCCTCTGCAATACAAACAAACAATCAAGTCTTTCCTCTTTATATTAGTGTATATAATATTATATATACACCCCTGTTTTTTAATTAGTACAAAAAATAGGGCTGTATCCGTACCTGTTACTGATCATATTTGCGTAATCAAAAGTAAAAAAAGAAGTTCAATATTTAAATATGCTACTATTTAGTTAAACCTAAATAACGAAAACAGCTGTTGGAGGCGGGGCATGCTTGAGCGAGATCACGCAAACGTGAGCGAGAGATGACGATTAATGAATACTACTATGTCCTGAATAGCCTGTACAATATTTCCATAAATTGGGTGACTTTTTGGGATATAAAGAAACGCTAATAACTTTGCTGTTTATGAATATTATTTATTGATACTTTACAAATATAATGAGAAGACTGTCTAGAATAAGCCCTTTAAGTATTTGTACTAATTAAAAAATAGTGGTGTTTATAGAAAAATGCACTACACGCTTTTAAAAACGTTGTCAGACTTTTCACTTTTACAATAATATCCTTCCGTGGCAAGAAGGGGATTGATACCTATTGAATGGTCACCCATCCACAGATCAACCTCGGTAACCGTAGCTCAACGTTCGATCGACCTGCACAAGCTATTACAATTTAACCACAAGCCTCTCCAAGTGAAGTTAATGCTATGTATTATTATTTTTCCACGCCACCATACCGTGTATTTCTTTTCATGTAACCAATTGTATTTAAATGTATATGGAAAAACGTGCTTCTTAGTACATGTTTTATCTTCTTATATTCAATGGGGCGTGAGTGAATTTTTCAAACATTTGTAGGTATGTATTATTTTGCGAAGTTACACGAATATTTTTATTACAGTATTTCTACCTAAAGTTTTCATAACAAAATTAGCCGGAAATCTGTAAAGATTTTACAGCATAAATAAATGGGTAAGTTAGTGCCTTTTTCCTTTTCATTCAGAAATCATAGAGAGCCACGTGTATTATTTCTAGCATCCGTTTATATAACATAACTGTACCTGTAACTGGCCTCGGAAGATTAGGCAGAGGTATAGGTATAGACGCCAGCACATCAAGTTACCCAAATGTATCAAATTTCTTTGATCGTTTTTCAACTTTCAACAATTGGGGAAATTTGACACATTGGGGTAACTTGATGTGCTGGCGTCTGTACCTATAGTATCTTGGTACTCTACCTACATCAATTTTTCGCCAGCCATGTTTAGTACAGACTCCGGCACATAAACCTTTTTTTTTTAGGGGTGGTTAATCCTCATGGATGTCCCCCGCCGCAGCGACAAGTCACTGCCTTCTCAAGAGACGAGCACACGGCGCCGCTCCTCCAAAGCGGCACACTCTGCCAGCGTATGCCGCGCCGTGTCCTCCCGACAGTCGACGCAGTGGTGACACCGGGCGTCCGGCTCCCTGCTTATGCGACACAGGTACTTTCCGATGCAACCGTGCCCGGTAAGTATCTGCGTCACCCGAAACGACAGGGAGCCGTGCCTCCTCCCGAGCCAGCGCTCGATAGTGACGAGGCCGGCGGTAGGGCGTGAAAGCCTGTCCCGCCATTCTGCCACCAGGACCTCGCGCAGCTGCGAGCGACGCATCTCCATGTGTCGCTGCATCGGTCGCTCGCCGCGCGCCTGCATTTCCTCGCGCCACCGGTACAGTGACGCGAGTACTTTCGCCTGCAGGTCCCAGGGCGGGGATCCGGCCAGTACTCCGGCAGCCTCGTAGGAGATCGTGCGATAGCCCCTGATGACTCTGACGGCCATCGCGCGCTGCGGTCTGCGCAGGACAGCGATGCTGTCCGTCAGGGCTGCCGCCCAGATCAGCTCATCAACCTACCCCAACTGTAAACCTATGAAAGAAATTTGACACATTGGGGTAAGTTGATGTGCTGGCGTCTGTACAATTTACTAAGGGCGTGTCCCCATTCATCTGTATTAATCCAGACATCGGACTACTACTAATAAATGTTGCCCGACCAGTTAATCGAACCCAGGATACCATGCTCAGCAGCAGCGCTAGTGACCACGACACAATGCACTGTACAACACTTCAGTACTAGCTTACCTACACCATAAAATAAATTCCATCACCTATTGCACATTTTTTAAATTTTATTACCTCTTTATTTCCATAATGAATGACTTACAAAAATAAATTAATATATTATCATTTTAATATCAAGATTGCCCTAGAAGGACATACATAGAACTTATTGGTAAGGTTCTTCAGAAAAGTCAGGTGCGTAGTATTCGTAACCGGCGGTTGTGTATGACAACATGTATGAATGTAAATGAAGCAAAAGAAGTAAGAATCGTAGCATATGGCGCTCTGTAGTTCCTGCCTACACCCATGGGATAAAGGCGTAAGTTTATGTATGAAGGTAAGTATGTAGGTATGTATCAAGATTATAAAATTCAGATATTTTTTTAAATTAATCCTTTTGCCATTAATCGAACACAAATCCGGATTTCTGCTGCCGATACTGGCTTTGCTTGACCGGAAAATCGAACCCGTGATCTGACGATGATGCCCAGCACAATTAAGTACTACCATACTAACGCCGCGAAACACCAATAGCGAAACGTAGTACCACATAACTCTCTTATCATGAATTCATGAATCTTTCTAACAAAAACGTGCCGTTTCAATGCACGCCAGTGTAACATAGTTGCAGGACACAGGGGTATGTGAGAACGTGATACACTGGCGGCCAAGGTCACCACACCACCGCTTCACGTGACTCGTAATCCACTTAAGTGTAATTCGTTAAATACTACGTTACACTTGATTTCAATGTGGTCGGTAATTTGAGATGGTAGGTATGTTGTAATTTCGCGGCGGTTTCGATGATTTGCCACGCTTGTGAAGTGAAGGAATTTCTGATTTTGTTATGTCATTAGTTTTGAATCGCGCACGTGTAAGTTTGACCGCTATGTGTGTGTGTGTCTGTCTGTCTGTCAAGATGCGGTTTTTGTCCTTGAAAGCAGGGTTCATTGTGATGGTTCTTAGACATGATTCATTAATATCGGTTCAGCAGTTTCAATGTTATCAGCTATTTTGTGTTAGCTGCCGTTGCGATTTTAGTCGTCTGTGGGTATTAACTTTACTTACAAACATATGGATGGTACCTATTTAAAAGTACTTCAATTTATTCCCATTTCGTTTACCTAATTTTGCCTGTGTTCCACCAAATATGAGTATACTGAATGTGCACCAAAATATGTTCATTAAAATATGTCATAACGAGCATCTATTTAACAACTGTTCCAAATTTGTAAAAATAGTAATACACCTAATTTTAAAAACGAGCATTTATTTTTTTAGTTTTACTTCAGATAATGCACTGCAAAATGTATTTGAATCAAACACCAATTAATGCCCAATGTAGCTTTATTAATAAAAAATTAACACATTATAAAATGTATTCTTACTAAAAATGTTTTTTTAACACTAATCAGTTGACAAATAATTTCGAGGTAGCGCTCGCCGGCCGCTGCCGCGGCACCGCTCGCTTCGCTCGATCGGCTCGCGCGTAGTAGGTCACAGTTCTAACCTAACCTAACCTATGGATCCCTTCCACATCATTTCCCTCCACCGTCAACGGAATATTTGGTGCACGATCATTATTTTTCGGGGAAGAATAAAATAGTTATTGTTACAATAGATTATTTGCAGGTGTTAATTTGGAATTTGTTTGATGTAACATATTTTGTTGGGCGAGTAGTTTAATTATAGTAAAACAATTAAACGGGTTTAAGATCAATATTTTAGAAATGCATAGGTACATAGATGTACCATTAGATTTTTGGTGAACACAAAAATATTATCCCAAACATATTATGTGCTACGGTGCCACAGACAGAAAGACACACACACAGCGGTCAAACTTATAATACCCCTCTTTTTGCGTCGGGGGTTAAAAACACTGGTATTCAGCTGCGGCCAGCGGGGCTATTGCATGAGATGATGACCACAGGACAAAGTGTTAAACGCTAAGCTGTCAAACAGCTAGTTTCTTATTGGCTATCATCAGTGTCACTAGAATGACGTCATGCGCACTCGCCGGAAAGTGACGTAGCGCACAGTACCCCGTCTGATAGTCACCGTAACTTGAAGTCCACTTAAAGTGCAATAGACACTAATTTTTAGGGTGCCGTAGTCAACTAGGAACCCTAATAGTTTCGCCATGTCTGTCTGTCCGTCCGTCCGTCCGTCTCTGTGGCCGTTAACACTAGAAAGCTGAAATTTGGTACCAATAGGTGTATCAATCACGCCGACAAAGTGGTAAAATAAAAATTGGAAAGAATGTTTCCTTAGCGGTCAAACTTATGACACCCCTCTTTTTGCGTCGGGGTTTAAAAATATAGCCTGCAGGTAGATTAGAAGCCGACCCCAACATATTTGGGAAGAGGCTAGGCAGATGATGGCAGATGGGGTTTAAATTTCACTGCTTTTTAACCGACTTCGGAGGAGGTTCTCAATTCGATCGGTTTTTTTTTTTTTTTATGTATGTACATCGATTCCTCAGATATTAATGATCCGATTTTCGTGATTCTTTTAGAGTTCGATGCGGAATAGCTGCCATTTGGTCCCATAAAAATATAACATAGTTTGACTCGGTAGTTTTCATTTTATAAGCAATTTTATGAAAATTTAATTATTTTTGAACACTTTTTTGTATGTATGTTCACCGATTACGCTGAGGTTTATGTACCGATTTACGTGATTCTTTTTTAGTTTGTTGCGGACTAGTTTCTTTTTGGTCTCATTAAAAAATTACATAGTTTGGTCTGGTAGTTTTCATTTTATGAAAATTTTTGTTCATGAATTTTACTTTTTGATTTCATCGCGAACAGTTGTTGTTTATTGTAATTTGTTTGATTGTAATATGTAAATATGTGTTGTAGAAATAAATAATAATTTATCATCTAGGTATATAAAAATAAAAACTAAAAATTGTTAAATTACTAGATTACTTAATAAAACGCAGAATAAGTTTCACGTGTTTGCGACCACGTGACTAAAATCACGTTGTTTCAATGATATTGTTACGTTCGTCACAATGTATAGGCTATACAATTTTATTGTCCGTCTATTTGTTTGTTTTGTGACGAAAGGTCTTGTTCTCTCTTGTGTTTAGTAACAATGGCAACTGTATTAATTAGGTTTAAGAGCACGTGAATGTTATTGGTTCTTCGATACGCGTGTTTTTGGGTATCTATCCGAAACGTGTTTGGTGATTCGCACCCGACTTCTAAATTGAGAACTTGAACTTGAGAATTTATTGAACCATTCTTAAAAACTTATTGAAATTACTTTGTAACTAGGTATGTTTGGTTTACGGCAATTATGATGAAATAATCATTAAATAATAGACAGTAGTAATCTTTAAACTATCTATTTTTTATTTTATTTTACAGATCATGGCTTACAGACTATCAAACCAATGATAAGCATAAAAAGAGTAATATTAATAATTAGCTTATTACAAGCCATGGAATGTTATGTAATGTTTTTGATGGTTTTTACAAGAAGACTATTGTACCTAATCGTTTTCGTACCTAAATTAAAGCGAAATAGAAATTATTTATTTGCCAGTAAAGTAAAGTAGGTACCTACAGATATGTTAGTTATTTTAAGGCAATATCTACACTTTTTTGCAAACATTTGCACATGCAAAATTAATCATTTTATTTAATACAATAAGTAGGTATTCTTAATAAAGACAAGACCTAGTATCGATTTCTATGTTTTTGTAATGTGATTATGTTTGTTCCGCTTTGAGCAATGTGGTGATCACAGCTCGTGCCTTCTCTGTATGAAAAGAGGCATTACTTATTTTGCTCTTTATTGGGACAGTAAAAGGTTGGCAGAGAATGCTTCGACACCAATAATTACAAATCAAAGGGTAATAAATGACATGATTATTACGCCGATTCTAATTACATTGGGATCTTCTTCTTATCGTGTGGTTAGTAACTAACCTGGTGTCAGAGTTTTAATGCCGCCCATGGGCCTCTGACTCGGCATGACATGCCCTTGAGAAATATCTCTCAGGCATGCCGGTTTCCTCACGATGTTTTCCTTCACCGTGTTTGAAGCAAGTGATAATTATAGGTACAATACGCACATGAATCCGAAAAGTCAGAGGTGCGTGCCTTGGGTTCGAACTCGAGACCTATAATTTGGCAATCCGCCGGTCACACCACTAGGCTATCACTGCTAGTGGGATGAAAGTAGTAAAATAATGGAATATCTTCGAGCTCTGCAAATCCTCATAACTACTCCGCATGACCAAAGTATATGCCATGTATGTTTGTGCTATATAAATATCTATTTAACACCATTGTATACCATGTTTTACGCAAATAAATATATTATTATTATTATTATCTTATGAGCTTATATTTCTCGGAACCCTTGGGTTCCGGACCTTTGGAAGGCGTACGAGGAGCCTAAGCCAACTCGCAGAGGCCCTTTGTCGTTTTTAATGCAGTGAGGCACCAATCGCAGATTTTCCCTGTATGCATTATGCAAATGCACCCAAGGAAAACCTACGACTAGTGCAGGACTATTGTAGATTAAAACAACAAATATATTGGGCTATAGGTTAGGGGGGGATAAGGTGAACTGGTTACCAAGAACTATGGAAGGACTATGGCCCCTGCCTCATCAATGCTTTATAACACACGAATAAAATGGCAGGGGGTGACTTGCACACTCAGTAATGGGCCCTCTGAAACGGCCGCTAGCACACAGTGACGTAGCGACAAGAGGGCAACATAACCTGAGGTGCTTGAGGAGTGGAGAGGCAATCCACGGCTATCAGGACAATCCCGGAAGTACGGTCAAGATCCCTACCAGCACCTTACTGGAATGCTTCCTTCCTCCGAGCACGTTTGCTCTTGCGAATCTCCACTCTAGCCGGCCAACTAAGGCAAGAAAGAGGTGGGAGCTCCGTTCCTCGTCAGAGTTCACTCTGGCCGGCCAATTAAGGCAAGCCAGAGGTGAGGAACAAGAAATCTCCCGGGAGATCAGGTCCGTGGGGTCGCTACTGCCCAACAGCTCGCCACAAGCTGCCCTGCGGGGTTATTATTATTATTATTATTATTATTATTAAGGTGTACAGGTCGGTGTTTAGTACAGTCGTCAGCAAATAAATATTCCACAACTAAATATTCCACAACTTTTTTTTTTTTTCACACAACGCCATCTAGTCCCAAGCTAAGCTAAGAGCTTGTGTTATGGGTACTAAACAGCTGATAAACATACTTATATATTTCTAAATACATACATACTATAGATAAATTACACCCAGACACAGAACAAATGATCGTGCTCATCACACAAACATTTGTCCTGGGTGGGAATCGAACCCACGACCTCCGGCATGGCAGTCAGGGTCACTAACTACTAGACCAACAGGCCAGTCAAAATAATGGGATATATCGGTTAATCCTTTTAACAAAGCTATTTAAGCACGTGATTGAAATGTGTTGATCTAATTAGGGGACATTAATTAACGAGACCCCAAAAAGCGGGTGAAGTGTCAACTAATACTCACTAAAGGGAGCCATTACTAAACTCACGCCATGTTTTTTTATTTCTAAGATCAAAACTATACCTAATTGTTTCTTTAAGAGCTGATTTTTAAATAGTCGCATAACTTTTATCTGAAGAATAAATATGGCAGTTCGACATTTTATCTGTACGAAAGGTGTCGACCCACCATTTTTATTCCTCAGATAGACGAAGAAGAAGAAGAAGAAGAAGAAAAAGTTATTGGTCGATTGGAAAATCGGCCCATTGTAAGAAGAAAGTAAAAACAAAGAAATAAACTAAATGCTGGCAATTTCTGATACAGTAGGAGTATTGTTAATAGAGCTAATAGAAACACACAAAATTAAAAACGTCTACTTACTTCTTATAACCTGCCTGTTGACAGACAGACGAACTTATGGACAGTGGGGGCTTAGTAAAAGTTCTGTGGGCACCTTTTGTGTACAGAACCAAACAACGTAACATTATACTTACCATCACACCTGTATTCGTCGAAGGGTTAGGCACAGGTGTACCTACCAATAGTACGGGTCCCACATTACATCAACTATGTTTAAGTCCGATATCATAGGAGGCAAGTCGATTGTCATCGTCAAACAGACACGAATCCAAACTCCTGGCTGCTACAGAAATATTCGAGATGGAAAAACCTAATAACATTTCGCCCGACCTATTAATTGAACCCAGGACCTCCAGCTTGGCAGTAGCCGGATAACGTTTTACGATAAAATAAACTCCTCATATCAAGTTTTTGCCAAAACCTGATTCCGAATATTACATAAACACAATATATAATTATAGAATCCATACAAGGTTAAAGTTTTTTTTAGTCTGTCATACATAATTCATGATAGTCACGTGTGTATGATATAGATAAAGTAGTAAACAGTTCGTCTAATGGACGAAAAAGGTGCAATAAAAAACTCATAGACATAAAGAATGGACCGAGTGTTCCTTATCCAGTTTAAAAGAAAGTGTGAGAGAGAAACAAACGTGCGGCCAATAGTTGTCTCTTTCTTTCTTTAACCACAGACCTACAGAAAAAGAGACAGGTATTGGCCGCACAGTCCCTCTGTCTTTTTCAAGGAAGTGGTCAATTTTGTGCGGGTATTGCTCAGTCCATTTTTCTATGTCTATGAAAAAACCTGACTGCAAATAAACAAGATAATGTTTAAAACCGCCTACAATGCGTACGTCGAAGAACTGGAACAACATGCCTGCTGCGGTCTTCCCGTCCGATTATAATTTAAGTTTCTTCAAGGCTAGAGTAAATAGGCTCTTAATAAACTAGTGCGCTTCACAATCACTGCTTACCATCAGGTAAGATTGCAGTCAAGCGATGGTTTATAATATTAATAAACTTTTTTACAAAAAATACAACCGACTTCAAAAAACACTAACCGGTATAAAATAACTCTAAATTCGGAAGTCGGTGGCCAATCATGAATGAGACAAAACCGCCAAAGCCACAGACTTCCTAATTTAGAGTTCTTTTATACCGGTTAGTGTTTTTTGAAGTCGGTTGTATTTTTTGTAAAAAAGTTTATTAATATTATAAACCATCGCTTGACTGCAATCTTACCTGATGGTAAGCAGTGATTGTGAAGCGCACTAGTTTATTAAGAGCCTATTTACTCTAGCCTTGAAGAAACTTAAATTATAATCGGACGGGAAGACCGCAGCAGGCATGTTGTTCCAGTTCTTCGACGTACGCATTGTAGGCGGTTTTAAACATTATCTTGTTTATTTGCAGTCAGGTTTTTTCATAGACATAGAAAAATGGACTGAGCAATACCCGCACAAAATTGACCACTTCCTTGAAAAAGACAGAGGGACTGTGCGGCCAATACCTGTCTCTTTTTCTGTAGGTCTGTGGTTAAAGAAAGAAAGAGACAACTATTGGCCGCACGTTTGTTTCTCTCTCACACTTTCTTTTAAACTGGATAAGGAACACTCGGTCCATTCTTTATGTCTATGAGTTTTTTATTGCACCTTTTTCGTCCATTAGACGAACTGTTTACTACTTTATCTATATCATACACACGTGACTATCATGAATTATGTATGACAGACTAAAAAAAACTTTAACCTTGTATGGATTCTATAATTATATATTGTGTTTATGTAATATTCGGAATCAGGTTTTGGCAAAAACTTGATATGAGGAGTTTATTTTATCGTAAAACGTTATCCGGCTACTGCCAAGCTGGAGGTCCTGGGTTCAATTAATAGGTCGGGCGAAATGTTATTAGGTTTTTCCATCTCGAATATTTCTGTAGCAGCCAGGAGTTTGGATTCGTGTCTGTTTGACGATGACAATCGACTTGCCTCCTATGATATCGGACTTAAACATAGTTGATGTAATGTGGGACCCGTACTATTGGTAGGTACACCTGTGCCTAACCCTTCGACGAATACAGGTGTGATGGTAAGTATAATGTTACGTTGTTTGGTTCTGTACACAAAAGGTGCCCACAGAACTTTTACTAAGCCCCCACTGTCCATAAGTTCGTCTGTCTGTCAACAGGCAGGTTATAAGAAGTAAGTAGACGTTTTTAATTTTGTGTGTTTCTATTAGCTCTATTAACAATACTCCTACTGTATCAGAAATTGCCAGCATTTAGTTTATTTCTTTGTTTTTACTTTCTTCTTACAATGGGCCGATTTTCCAATCGACCAATAACTTTTTCTTCTTCTTCTTCTTCTTCTTCGTCTATCTGAGGAATAAAAATGGTGGGTCGACACCTTTCGTACAGATAAAATGTCGAACTGCCATATTTATTCTTCAGATAAAAGTTATGCGACTATTTAAAAATCAGCTCTTAAAGAAACAATTAGGTATAGTTTTGATCTTAGAAATAAAAAAACATGGCGTGAGTTTAGTAATGGCTCCCTTTAGTGAGTATTAGTTGACACTTCACCCGCTTTTTGGGGTCTCGTTAATTAATGTCCCCTAATTAGATCAACACATTTCAATCACGTGCTTAAATAGCTTTGTTAAAAGGATTAACCGATATATCCCATTATTTTGACTGGCCTGTTGGTCTAGTAGTTAGTGACCCTGACTGCCATGCCGGAGGTCGTGGGTTCGATTCCCACCCAGGACAAATGTTTGTGTGATGAGCACGATCATTTGTTCTGTGTCTGGGTGTAATTTATCTATAGTATGTATGTATTTAGAAATATATAAGTATGTTTATCAGCTGTTTAGTACCCATAACACAAGCTCTTAGCTTAGCTTGGGACTAGATGGCGTTGTGTGAAAAAAAAAAAAAGTTGTGGAATATTTAGTTGTGGAATATTTATTTGCTGACGACTGTACTAAACACCGACCTGTACACCTTAATAATAATAATAATAATAATAATAATAACCCCGCAGGGCAGCTTGTGGCGAGCTGTTGGGCAGTAGCGACCCCACGGACCTGATCTCCCGGGAGATTTCTTGTTCCTCACCTCTGGCTTGCCTTAATTGGCCGGCCAGAGTGAACTCTGACGAGGAACGGAGCTCCCACCTCTTTCTTGCCTTAGTTGGCCGGCTAGAGTGGAGATTCGCAAGAGCAAACGTGCTCGGAGGAAGGAAGCATTCCAGTAAGGTGCTGGTAGGGATCTTGACCGTACTTCCGGGATTGTCCTGATAGCCGTGGATTGCCTCTCCACTCCTCAAGCACCTCAGGTTATGTTGCCCTCTTGTCGCTACGTCACTGTGTGCTAGCGGCCGTTTCAGAGGGCCCATTACTGAGTGTGCAAGTCACCCCCTGCCATTTTATTCGTGTGTTATAAAGCATTGATGAGGCAGGGGCCATAGTCCTTCCATAGTTCTAGGTAACCAGTTCACCATAACCACCCCTAACCTATAGCCCAATATATTTGTTGCTTTAGTCTGCAATAGTCCTGCACTAGTCGTAGGTTTTCCTTGGGTGCATTTACATAATGCATACAGGGAGGGAGAATCTGCGATTGGTGCCTCACTGCATTATAACGACAAAAGGCCTCTGCGAGTTGGCTTAGGCTCCTCGTACGCCTTCCAAAGGTCCGGAACCCAAGGGTTCCGAGAAATATAAGCTCATAATAATAATAATATATTTATTTGCGTAAAACATGGTATACAATGGTGTTAAATAGATATTTATATAGCACAAACATACATGGCATATACTTTGGTCATGCGGAGTAGTTATGAGGATTTGCAGAGCTCGAAGATATTCCATTATTTTACTACTTTCATCCCACTAGCAGTGATAGCCTAGTGGTGTGACCGGCGGATTGCCAAATTATAGGTCTCGAGTTCGAACCCAAGGCACGCACCTCTGACTTTTCGGATTCATGTGCGTATTGTACCTATAATTATCACTTGCTTCAAACACGGTGAAGGAAAACATCGTGAGGAAACCGGCATGCCTGAGAGATATTTCTCAAGGGCATGTCATGCCGAGTCAGAGGCCCATGGGCGGCATTAAAACTCTGACACCAGGTTAGTTACTAACCACACGATAAGAAGAAGATCCCAATGTAATTAGAATCGGCGTAATAATCATGTCATTTATTACCCTTTGATTTGTAATTTCATTTCATGATGAACTGAAATATAATTGATTACAGAGTAGTTCCCAATTCGCTAGTATTTGGCATCGCAGTTTTAGAGAAAATAAAACTTTTTCTCTATGGATTGGCAACACTGATTTGACACTTCTTTTTCGCGCGTTTGCTGGCATCGCACGTAAAATGGTTTCCGAAGAAAAACTACTTCGAAAAATACGGAAATACAATAAAAAGTTGGAGCGTCGGCGTCAAAACAAAAGACGGAGTCACGATAGTGAGCGCGGGCGCAGCCTCAGTACAAATCGGCGGCAAAGTGTCGACCGTGACCGGAGCCCTTTGCGCGCCATTACACCGGATAACGAAGGTAAGCTTTTGATTTAGGTGCAACTAAGTCAAAAAACGTGGCAAGCTAGCTACAATGGTCGAGTATAACATACCGTGTTAGTACGAGATACTTAAACACGAAGATCAACTTTGATACGAGATATCAACTTTGATGTAAAACAGATTTCTGTTACCATTGGCGACCCCAAATTCACCGTGACAAACCTATTTGTGCGCCTTGACAATGGCGAAGAAAAGTTAATTTGGTGTTCACGAAATCAAGAACTAAATCAAGAAATGTTACTGGTTACGATTGTTGAGCATAATATACCGTGGGGGTACGTGATACTTTCAACACGAAGATCAAATTTGTTACGAGATAACATTTTTGATAGTTTAACTAATAATACAGTGTCAACTGTTGTGCTTTGGCTTTGTTACAAACCAGCACGTACGTGTTTATGCATTAAGGTACGAGATACTGTTTATGCAATAAAATCCACGGAACGATTAAGCTCCTTGAACAAATAACCTTGAGGGTCTAACACTACCTACGTAATACCGTAGAATACATTCAAAAATGCTCCTGAACGTCTATTATAAGTGTTAAAACCAGCACGAGATGCTGTGGATATATTAATGTGATCATGGATTCTCCTGAACAACAATATACCTACACTCATGACGGTAAGTCAGTAAAGTCATAAATTTGCTGCTGAACAACCTAATGTATTAAGAACAGTGCGAGACACTAGAACAGTGCGAGACACTGAGTCATGCAGCCAAATATTATGTCCCTGAACAAGCATATGTATTTCCATTGTATGCAATACTGTGAAATGCAATATAACATTGAAAACTTTAGTTTAAATGGGATTTTATGTTATCCAAATTGATTCTGAGAAACCTAAAAGGTATTTCTTAATGTTTGAAATGACATCATTGTCTAATCACTTGACTGTTGATTATAATTATCAGCAGGAGACCCAAATGATCAAACCCGCGAGGTAGACATTTGACATATTTTACTATGATTTCTTTCTGATTTGTATTACAAGCACCGGGCCAAGAGTATGAATATATTAAAAAATATGATGAAAATCTAAATATTCATAAATATATTTTCAAATTGACAAATTCACGTTTGATTTTCGCTGAGAGCAGTTGTGTTGCATGCGACCGCGCGCGTACCACAGTGTAAAGTGCTTACGAATCAAAACAACGCCGTCAAGTCGGCTGCATCGTAATGACCTAGTTATTGCGTAATGCTGACGGCTGACGGCAAATATTATTGTTAAGGCCAAGTTAATACTGGCTTAATAAAAACTAACAATGGAATCGAAAAAGGACACAATCGACCTAAAAACAGAGACGGAACATCTTCTGTATAAGTACTATTGTGAAGAAAAAAATGAGCGTTTAAAGCTCCAAAAAAACCTAAATGACTTAAAAAGTCAAATAGAAATCCTCCAGCAACAGCTGAAACTTCAAGCAGAAAACGCAGCTAAATCAGCAACAACCAGCACCGAGACCTCATCACCGCCTGTTGAATATGCAACGGACGAAGAAGAACTCGCTCGAGAGACAGGGTGGATACGGCAGAAGAGCAGGAAGAAAAGAAAATTGAACTCCTCTCCAGCCCAGCTCACTCAAAATGAACACGTAAGAGACGTGACTAGAGGTAAGGAAAAAGTTATTAAAACTCCTCTGCCACCACCTATTGTTGTAGATGGTATTCAGGACTACCAAAAATTCTTTGATTTCCTATGTGAATCTCAATCAGATGACACGTTCACCATCAAAATGATGAATGGCGATACCGTAAAGGTGAATCCCAAAACCGAAGAATCGTATAGAGTAATCTCAAAAGCCCTTTCAGATAACAACTGTCTTTGGCACTCATACGAGAACAAGCAAGAAAGGCCAATAAGAGTTATGGCAAAAAAACTGCATTTCACCTACATCCCAGAAAGAGTAGTCGAAGACTTACGCAGCAAAGGCTACAAAATTTTAGAAGCAGTCAACAAATTGAGCTGGAAAACTAAAGAACCACTCAATATGTTCATGTTGTCATTCTCAAATGATGAGGATACCAACAAAATTTTCAATATTAAAAATATTTTAGGTTGTAATGTGGAGATACAACCGGTAAAATCAACAAAACTGGTACCACAATGCAAAAGATGCCAGGCGTACGGCCATACTCAAAAGTACTGCTCCAAAGAACCGAGGTGCGTAAAATGCACAGGTAAACATCTCACCAAGGATTGCAGAAAACCGAAAGAAGAGAAGCCAAAGTGCGTCCACTGCGGAGCCCCTCATCCGGCTAACTACAGAGGATGTATTGTAGCCAAAGAAATACAGCAGCTAAGACTAAAAAAAACGAAAGGAGGAAATATGAATCCTCAACAAAGTGCACCTGCCCCAAGAGATGACGCTAGCAAGTCTAAAGCACGCCAAAGCGCTATGCAAACAACAAGTAAGGATATTTCTTACGCTCAAGCAACTTCAACTGGCATAGTGAAAGCACCCTTGGCTGATATGAACAGCAACAAAAAGTTGGATGAAATCTTAAAGTTAATGTCATCATTCGACGAGAGATTAAAAATAATTGAAAATAGCAACATAAATGCTACCTCTAGAGCCAAAAAATGAATACTGTACTTAAATGTATGGCGTGGAACTCAAATGGGTTACAAAAACATCAAAATGAGTTGCAAGTCGTATTAGAAATTGAAAAAATTGATGTTTGCCTTGTATCAGAAACACACTTCACAAGGCAATGTCATATTAAATTCAAAGGATACCAAGTATTCCATGCGCTACACCCAGACAATACTGCAAGAGGCGGAAGTGCCGTTATTGTTAAAGATAATTTGCAACACTATGAAATGTTTAAATACGAAGAGAAAGACATCCAAGCTGTGGCAATTTGTCTACAAACCAAAAAATACCCCTTAACCGTGTGTGCCATCTACTGCCCACCACGGTACATGATAAAAAAAGATCACTATACGTCTTTTTTAGCCCGCCTTGGTAATAGATTTATCTTAGGAGGTGACTTCAATGCTAAAAATACGTATTGGGGTTCCAGACTAACAACTACTAAAGGCAAAGAACTACTGAGTGCCATAAGAGAGCTAAAATGTGATGTTATATCTACTGGAAAGCCCACTTACTGGCCAACAGATCCGAATAAGATCCCAGACTTAATAGATTTTTTCGTAACTAAAGACCTATCAAATAGTTATATAAAAACGGAGCAAAGCTATGATTTGAACTCAGATCACTCTGCAATCTATCTAGAAATTAGTGAGAGTTGTTTATATAGAGAAAACAGGCTCACTCTTGTTAATAAGTTTACGGACTGGGAGAGCTTTAAGGCCAGATTGAATGACCAAATAGACCTTAAAGTTCCATTAAAAACTCCAGAACATCTAAACATCGAAGTTGAGAAGTTTATTAATCACATTCAACAAGTAGCGTGGGAAAATACACCGGACTTCAGCAAAAAAACGAAGGGAAACATGTTCCCCTTCAGAATCAAGCAGCTCATTATGGAAAAAAGAAAGCAGAGAAAAATGTGGCATCAAACTAGGTGTCCTGATGACAAAAGAAAACTAAACAAACTTACTAAAAAAGTAAGAAGACTAATCCAGGACTACAATGACAACTCAACCAAAACCTACCTTCAGAAACTTAGTAACGACCAAAGGACAAATTACTCCCTTTGGAAGGCTACCAAGCATCTAAAGAGGCCGATAGCCCAAATCCCTCCCATCAAGTGTGAAAACGGGCAATGGGCACGTACTAATGAGCAAAAAGCTGTGAGGTTTGCAGAGCACCTAGAAAACATCTTTCAACCAAACGAGGGAGAAACCATTGAAGACCACACTATGGTTAATAATATAGTGATGCCAGATTATATAATAGATTCCATAAAACTAGTAACACCGAGAGAAGTTGCTCGAGAAATAAAGCAAAAAATAAGCCCAAGAAAAGCACCGGGTTACGATTTAATAACAGGGGAAATTCTTCATAACTTACCAAGAAAGGGTCTGGTTAAGTTAACAACCCTTATTAATGCCGCATTGAGACTTAAATATGTACCAGACTTATGGAAAGTTGCTGAAGTAATAATGATAGCAAAGCCTGGGAAACCGGCTCACGAAACAACATCATACAGACCGATTTCCCTGCTACCAATAATGTCAAAGCTGTTTGAAAAGCTACTACTCAAACGCCTTAAACCAATAATTGATAACACGAACATTATACCTGAGCACCAGTTTGGTTTTCGAGAAAAACACTCAACGATCGATCAAGTGCACAGAATCACAAACGTAATAGAAAACGCGTTGGAAAACAAGCAAGTTTGTTCTACCGTTTTTCTAGACGTAGCCAAAGCATTTGACAAAGTTTGGCATGAAGGCCTTATTCATAAACTGAAGAGCCTGCTTCCGAAACCGTTTGCAGATATATTGGAAAATTACATATTAAACAGAGTCTTTAGAATAAGGCAAGAAGATTATTATTCTGAACTTAAACCAATAAAAGCTGGCGTACCGCAAGGAAGTGTGTTAGGTCCGGTCCTGTACCTGCTATACACTTGTGATATACCTGAATCCGAAAACAATACCATTGGGACCTTTGCTGATGATACAGCCATAATGGCCGTTGGAAACAGCCACGAAGAAGCAGTAGCAAAGGTTCAAATGGCTGTTAATCAAGTTTATGACTGGACCAAAAAATGGAGGATTAAATTAAATGAATCCAAATCTGTACATATAGACTTTACCAACAAAAAGCCACAGTATTTTCCAGTTTATATTGATAGCAACCAAATACCTTATGAGAATACAGCCAAGTATCTCGGTATGACCCTTGATGCAAAGCTACGCTGGAAAACTCACGTGAAGAAGAAAAAAGATGAACTCGAGCTACGGTTCAAAAAAATGTATTGGCTGCTTGGAAGAAACTCCGTGTTGTCCGTACAGAACAAACTGTTACTATACAGACAAGTCCTGATGCCAGTTTGGACTTATGGTATTCAGCTGTGGGGCTGCACCAAACAGACAAATACATTAATCATTCAACGATTCCAGAACAAAGTACTACGGGAAATTGTCAATGCACCCTGGTACGTACGAAATGATGACCTCCATCGGGACCTAAATATAGAGTTCATCGATAAAGTGATTCAAAAATCTGCAGAAGCTCACGACAAGAGACTTCATAAGCATGTGAACGTTGAGGCGATCCAGCTTCTCGATCACACAAATATAGTGAGAAGACTTAAAAGAACAAAACCGTTCGAGTTAGTGTTTAGTGCTAGTGTAAGTGAATAGTGTAATGTAGCACAAGTGTTACCAAAAAAACACAAGAAAAAGTGTATTCGCCTTAATAGAGACAATAAGAAAAGTGCCAATGGACACATTCTTAGTACGTAAAGACAATATTTTTAACAGTTTAAGTTAGAATTAAATTACTTATTAGTCTATATACGAGGCTAGATTGTAATAAGATTAGGGTCCATCATTTTGATGTACACTAGGACAAGGAAAAAAAAAAAAAAAAAAAAAAAAAAAAATAAATATATTTTCAAAATGCATCACATAGTTGTAAATTCACAACTTCTGAATGCCTAGTTTATTTCATATGGGCAGTGATCTCTGAAGCTGGGGAACTAGAGATGAGTACATTGTACACCAAAATGTGCACAGTACTATGTATGCAAAGTCATGTCTAGCATGTAACACACATGTAATGAAACAATAGATGTAATGACTATCCTAAATTCACTTAGTGATATTTGTCATGAACAAACCTATTATTTTAAAAAGTTTGTGTAGTGAATACAACTATAAATAAGATTTAAAAATGAGCTAATTCTATTATGGAAACGGCAACAAAAGCAATATTTGCTAAATACATAAATTATGTGTAAATACGAGCGGTCCACTATGACAAGGGTATCAGAGTAAATCATCTAAGGTGATGACACATTGGTTCATACCATGGACTTGCTACAGTCCACCACCAGGTAACCTTTAATTTTCTGTGTTCCATGAGAACTCCAAGGTCCCTAGGTACATGCTGGGAATAACTACCTGGTTTATGTTGAAAGTTATTGACCCTACTATAATGTAGTTGTCTAATGGAAATATAACATTTGATTTCATTTCTTTGTGAAATTAAGTACCTATGTATAGTTACATTTCAAAGAAAATTGTTAGACACAGATCAGCTGATGACATAATAATATGTTTTGATTTAACAGTGAAGTTTCACTCATGCAAATGAGTATTACTAACATTTTTCAGTTGGTTACTAAAACCATGCTGTCATTTATAAAGGAAATATAGTTATTTCAAAATAAATGCCTTGTAATGAAACCTAACGGTTAACAAAGATTTATATTAAACTTTAAAAGTTCATAAAATCTAGCAAGTTCAGCAGGATCTTAAAATTTTGTTTGAACTGCAGTCAGTGAAAGTCAAAGATTCATTTGCAGATTAAGAGTAAGATTAGTATTCATATTCCTTTAGGAATCATATTTACTAGAAGCTTTGACTGTTTGTACCTACTCTAGGTACATATTAATATTGTTGTATGCATTACATGCACCAAAAAAGTAATTCAGGCTTCCTATCTAATAAAAATATTAATAATATTTTATGCATTGGCCATACATAAAACAAGTGTTTACTGATCAACAAAACAACAATTAGTAGGTATTACCTTGAAACACTTGGCTTCAGCAAAATAGAAACACTATCTAATTTAACATTGCAAACTACTGGGAAAACTATTATGTTTGTTGTTTTATAATTTCTAAAACTAAATAAACACATGCTAAATTACGGTGTTTACAAAATCACACACATGTGGGACATGACATTAGTTGCACCATAGCCAACCATACCACCAGTACCGCTACCTACATACAGAAGAAATGGAATGTATGAAGTACCTAGCATAACAAAAATCAAAACTAAATGATGATGCTTCAATGACTTTATATATTCACATTCATTTATTTGCATACCATAATGTCAGGTAAAGGCCAGGCTACTTATAGGGTTACAGCAACATTTTATGGTGGCGAGGTAACTTAACACAAAACAGGAAATATTTAAATTAAATAATATAAAATTTGATTTACAGATGCTTCTCTTCTTCAAAGGCAATAGGCTCGCCCCCTATTACATGGGACTTAAACACAATGGCAAAATGTGGGTGTACTACAGGTACAACTCTGCCTGACCCCCCGGAAATTACAGGGCGTCATGTTTGCTTGCTTCTCTTCCAGGCTGAATTTGAGAGGTTTGCAGGTCTATGGGTGACCATAGACTATATCTTGTTCTGATGTAATATCCTATAAACCATTAAGAACTAATGGAAGTTTTTTCCTTTCTGAATTAGTGAAATGCCATGCATTATTGGAAAGTAATTATGAGGTTCTTCGGACAAAACTACTGCCCTAGTATGCACTTGTTACTCAATTGTCACACCTCAATCAGATTAATTGAAGAATATGGGATTGGTATGCAAATACCTTTTAAAGTTGAGGCATGTTGCTTCAATCTATGGATATCTGGGCAGATGAGGATTCGAGAATAATAACGTAGCTAGAGTGGGGATTATCTATAGATATATTTAATTAAAGCATGCTGTTGGTTCATTCCCTCCCAGAATCAACACAAACTCCAAATTATATGTGGCTGGAAATAAAGGCCGTTATAATATATTTAGTACACTCATTATACTGTATCTTGTCAGTCATTGCTATTGACAAAAAGTTGATAGTAACCAACAATTTTTTACTCTAATAGTGAATTATTATCCTTTCAGTTCAGACTACTTACTGAGAAATTTTACCCTGGCAGCAATCATCTTCTGTAAGAAACTTTCATATGCAGAGGTTTGCCAGAAAGCTTACTAAATGTTATTTTATCATCCACGAGGTATTGTGAAATAATATTATTTATAAAAACTGATGGTCATTCTGCCTAAACTCAGATAGACATCTATCCTCATTACTAGATGTAATGCTGTAGGTACTTCACTGAAACTTAGAAGAAATGTTTGCCCAGCTAGAGCTTTACAAACATATATTGAGCAAATATCAACTCTTAGGAATGATGAACAATATTTTCTATTAACTAGTAGGAAACCTTATAAAAGAGCATCCAAACAAACAATTAGTAGATGGATTAAATCAGTTATGAAAGAAAGTGGTATTGACACAAATATATTTACCTCACACAGCACACGTCATGCAGCCACATCTTCTGCCAAACAGGCAGGGGTATCATTAGATGTGATTAGAAAAACTGCTGGCTGGTCAGATAGCTCTCTTACATTTGCCAAGTTTTATGATATACCAGTGAATGTTAATGTCCCACATGACAGCTTTATTAATGCTGTCTTTAATGCCAACTTGAGCATGTAATTATTATTTCTTTTCCTTTTTTAAAGATTATTAAATGTTGAATTAATATTTATTTTATTTGAACACTGTCAATTAGTGTTATAGTTTAGATATATGGTTATAAGTCAGTTGACTTTGATGAAAGATTTTTCATTATAGCATTTATCGTTACTAATTAAAAAATAAATATAAATATATTCCACAACTTTACACACAACGCCATTTAGTCCCAAGTTAAGCTTGAAAGCTTGTGTTATGGGTACTAAACAGCTGATAAACATACTTATATATTTCTAAATACATACATATTATAGATAAATTACACCCAGACACAGAACAAATGGTCGCGCTCATCACGCAAACGTTTGTCCTGGGTGGGAATCGAACCCACGACCTCTGGCATGGCGGTCGGGGTCACTAACTACTGGACCAACAGGCCAGTCAATTGTATCTGATTGAGAGACAAGACTGATAGTAATGGTACTGATGTTATGTTGCTGTTGCTGCTAGTATTTACATGGCAATTTTGTTGCCATGAAAATACTAGTAGCCAATTGTCATTATGTTAGTCTTTAATAATGCCCTGTTTATGTACACCACACTATGGATAATTTTGTCTTATTCTGATAATTATGCTGAATAGCTTAAGATTATTGATGTTACATTCATATACTTACTAGTATACCATAGTTTGATTATATCGGTCTCAAATAAATTTGATTCTTATATGGCTATTTTGATATATACCTCTTCAAAATAGTGGCCCATGTCGACTTTCACTCTAAACAGCTACTCTGTAATCAATTATATTTCAGTTCATCATGAAATGAAATTGATTAATCAGACGAACTTACCTAAGTGAAGTCCGATTACAATTTCATGAAGGATGAACTGAAATATAATTACCCACCCAGCCCATCCTTTTTAGGATCCCTTGTCGAATGGGCCAACAAGCAACGCTAGCTCTAAAAAGTGTCAAATCAGTGTTGCCAATCCATAGAGAAAAAGTTTTATTTTCTCTAAAACTGCGATGCCAAATACTAGCGAATTGGGAACTACTCTGTAATCAATTATATTTCAGTTCATCCTTCATGAAATTGTAATCGGACTTCACTTAGGTAAGTTCGTCTGATTAATCAATTATTGGTGTCGAAGCATTCTCTGCCAACCTTTTACTGTCCCAATAAAGAGCAAAATAAGTAATGCCTCTTTTCATACAGAGAAGGCACGAGCTGTGATCACCACATTGCTCAAAGCGGAACAAACATAATCACATTACAAAAACATAGAAATCGATACTAGGTCTTGTCTTTATTAAGAATACCTACTTATTGTATTAAATAAAATAATTAATTTTGCATGTGCAAATGTTTGCAAAAAAAGTGTAAAATAACCATCATATCTGTAGGTACTTACTTTACTTTACTGGCAAATAAATAATTTCTAATTTGCTTTAATTTACGAGAACGATTAAAATAGTCTTCTTGTAAAAATCATCAAAAGATGTAACATAATACTCTATGGCTTGTAATAATGTAGCTTATTATAAATATTACTCTTTTTATGCTTATCATTGTTTTGATAGTCTGTAAGCCATGATCTGTAAAATAAAATAAAAAATAGATAATTTAAAGATTATTACTGTCTATTATTTAATGATTATTTCATCATGATTGCCGTAAACCAAACATACCTAGTTACAAAGTTATTTCAATACGTGTTTAAGAACGGTTCAATAAATTCTCAAGTTCAAGTTCTCAATTTAGAAGTCGGGTGCGAATCATCAAACACGTTTCGGATAGATACCCAAAATCACGCGTATCGAAGGACCATTAACATTCACGTGCTCTTAAACCTAATTAATACAGTTGCCATTGTTACTAAACACAAGAGAGAACAAGACCTTTCGTCACAAAACAAACAAATAGACGGACAATAAAATTGTATAGCCTATACATTGTGACGAACGTAACAATATCATTGAAACAACGTGATTTTAGTCACGTGGTCGCAAACACGTGAAACTTATTCTGCGTTTTATTAAGTAATCTTTTAGTTCGTAGATTTTGTTTTAGGAAAAAAAATCAAGTTCATTGACTGTTTTTTGATGACAATTTTTGCATGTTCTGGTGCTTGTAACGCAATGTACGGTGTAGTAAGTTTAAGGTTAAGTATTGTGGTTTTTTTAAATACAAGTTGTAGGATTTGTTATGTAACTTTGTCGGTGTTACGTAATAGGAAAACGTTGGATTATATAACAAATGTGATGTTAAGTGATACTATATTTTTTCTGGAGTTACAAACATCCGGTTTTTTTAAGCTGACTATGCAATTAGATGGGTATTTCGTTCTTTTGATAAATACATAAGTCCAATATAAAAATCTAGAAACATTTGAAGGTTAAAATTAAACATTTTAGAGGTAATTTCGTTAAACATTCACACCTTGAGCTCAGGACCTTTTTTTAGGTGTGGGGTGGAAAATTTTCATGGATGTCCTCCTCCCTGAGACCGACTTACACCTGCACCGGAGGTCACGGGAACAGAAGATACTTCCGCAGCCATCAAAAGTCTAAACCAATTCGATTCGTCCCATGTCTTCAAAAGACCAAAAAGTTAATATAATCTGACATCATGACTTTATTGCTCCTAGAGTTGAGCAGAGATCAATATATCTACAGAACACCCACTTTAGCCGGTTATGTTCAAGTCCCATGTTATAGGGGGAGACCCTATGGCCATCACCCGGCTACAAATTCTGACTCATAAGGGTCAGCGTAAACAGAGAGTTTTTTATTTTAAATTAATGTTATAAAGTTGGTTTTCGGGTGCCTTAATTAAATCCTATCCGCTCCCTCTCTCTCTGTCTGTGCTGACCCCGACAGTGTTTAAAGATTACTGGATGCAAAAAAAAACAAAGAAAATTTTCCGTCCGACTCAAGGAACGAACCTACACGATCTCATGTTCAAGAAATACTTTCCGATGAAAATGTATAAAAAAGCAAGTACTTAATTCCTACTACAAATTTACACAAATATACAAATACAAACACCATACAAAATTTAATATTAATTACGTATTTTACATACATACATAACGTCACGCCTGTAATCCCCGAAGGGCTAGGCAGAGGTGTATGTACCTGGTAGTACACCCACATTTCGCCAGTTATGTTTAAGTCCCGTGTAATACGGGGCGAGCCTATTGCCATCCATCGGGCACAAATCCAGACCCCGGGCTGCTACTGAGAAATCCCAGATGGAAAAACTCAATAACACTTTGCCCGACCCAGGGATCGAACCCGGGACCTCATGATCAGTAGTAGCGCTTGCGACCACTAGACCAACGAGACAGTCGAGGCAATTACGTATTTTAAAATGTGTATACCTTGCACGGTGAAACATTATATGGTGCACATAGAATTATAATATTGCCACCAAGTTACATACTTTTTACCTATGTTATACAAATAAATTAGTTTGACTTTGTCTTACATCTAAATCAACGAGGAAATGTAATTAAAATTAATTAAACCACATGGAAACATAATTAAAATACGTGTAATGAAACAAATGATAATCACCTGGGTTTCAGTGATGACGTCAGCAGCATCGTACATCGTTCGATGCGATCACAATAAAAGTTACTAAGCCATTACGTTTCGACGAAAAAACCACAAGAACGGGTCTATTATTGACGTGCTGCTGTAAAATCTATAATTATATAAAACAAAGTTGTGTTAGTTACGCCATTTATGACTCAAGAAGAACAGCTGGACAAATTTTGATCATGTTTGTGATTTTAGATGTCTCTTCGTCGTCATAAAAAATATGAAAAATTCGTTTTCTTTTGGTGGATGTCTAAAAAAAAAGGATACAAAATCGGAACACAAAAATGTTTTCGAGTTACTTATTATAATTAAAATCACCAATACAACGTTCTGAGTTAATTTTCATCCCATTAAATGACGTTCTCATGAAATAATCATTCGTTGGGATTCTATGAACTTAGAGGGTACTTAGACAACACATACGTTTTACGAATCATATTTTAATCATATTTTTATGCTGCCAGTCTTCTGGGCACGTTTCCTGATGACAGCGTTGGGGAGGAGTACTTTGACGCCTGAGTGTTCCGATTTTGTTTTTTTTTTTTTTTCTAGAAGGGGGTTTTTGTATTTTTTTTTCTTTACTATTTAATTTGTAGTTAGTCTAAGTGTACATATTTAATTTATTATAATTAGTTTTATTGTATTTTAAATATATACAGTTTGGATATTTTAATCTACATACAACCTGAAACTCAACGCCAAATAGCAACAAACACAAGAAAATTTGAATTTCGCGGGCTACATCCCCCTTAACGGTTAAAGATACCGGGCTGGTAACCGCAACTCCACGTCAATCACATCCCCCTTAATCATTATTCATATGCACCGCCATTTTTTCTCCCTTTTAACACAGTCGAGAACAGAGTTGATGATTTTTACGCAGTAATGAGGAAACGGGCCGCCTCCTTCATGGACCGAATAAGAAATACGAAAAATATGATTGTCAAGGCTGTGTATGATGACTGCTGCAAGTTTGACATTTGTGATTGGACATTTCAATAGAATTTGTATTTTAATTTTTAATGTTGATTTTGATTTTAACTTTTTAATTTTAATTTTAACTTTGATTAATTTTGATTTTAATTTTAATTGTGTTTTTAATTATGATTTTAATTTTGATTATAATTATTAATTTTAATTTTATTTTAGATGGTGATAGGTCAGTTAATGTATAAATCTGTATTTGTATTTGTATTCATGTTATGTCTTATGGGTATATTTCTGAAATAAATGAATTTTATTTATTTATTTAACGTATTATTCTCTCCTAAAACTATATGTGGCGTTGATTATTTTTATCTGTCACAATAATATAAAATTGTGAGCTGCTTTCATAGAACGCTGTCTGTCTGAATGTGGTATAACTTATAATACTTTTTCTATCGTGTCAATTAGAGACGCAATAGAAAGACCTAAGAGATTTAAAATACTATAGAGCGGACATGTGAGGAAATTTAAATGTTCTAATAATTATTATATAGGTATGTACCTTTATTTTATGTTTGTTTCAATCCCATACTAACCCTTGGAGATCAACATTGAGTTCAGCTGTATCAATAGATCTCAATTCACTTTAGACATAAGCAGGATATTGAATAGAATAGAAGAACTTAACACAAAAAACTTTTTTACTAAGAAAAACAACCTACTTCTTAAAAAAACACTAACAGGTGAAAAATAACTCCAGTTTCGGAAGTCGTTGGCCAATAATGAACAAAACAAAACCACCAAAGTCACAGATTTTTTTTTTTTGTAGAAAAGTTTTTATTTTGCAATTTTTAGTTTCTTTGTATGTAAAGGAAGTCTTTCAAAACTTGAAAGAATCATTTAAATCGGTTAACAATTGCAAACGAAGTTCTTTCTAAACATTAATCTTTCTTTTTTTCTTCACCAAATGATACTTGCTAAATGAAAATGCTTGATTTGTTACCAAAAATGTAAAAATCGGTACATGTGTACTTATATTATTTGAAGAGTTCCCTCAATTCCTCGAGGACCTCTAATCAAATGCGAGGTTTAATACTAATGGGACCAACCTGGTAATATACCCTATCAAATAAAAAAAGAATATCGAAAATCGGTCCATAAATGACGGAGCAATCGCGTAACACATACAAAATACCGTCGAAATGAGAACCCCCTTTTTTTGGAGTCGGTTAAAAATAAATTGATTCAATGTTTTCCCGGGCAGTTAGTAAGGTATAAATAGACATTATGACAATTTACTTTTAAGACATAGCATTACTAAATATGGAGAGGCTGGGCTTCGTACGTCACGGTAAGGTTATTCATTTGAACGATAAGTTTTCCCAAAGTCTTGCGGTTGAAATATCGTCAGACTAAACCGGGGATAGTAACTTCCATTGTGTTTGTAAAGGATTTGTAAGAGGAAACTGTGTATGTTAACACGTAACCGTTAAGTGCAAGTTATGTGTTAGTGCGAGGGATTTAAAAATAAAAAAGCCGTTCAAACAGGGTGTATTTTTTAATCACCAGCCAGTTTCTCACAGGCTTTTCTTACCATGAATATGAACAACTTTTACTATGGGACTTTTGATAGGCTCCGAAACTGCTGGACCGACCTAAATAACTCTTTCACCGTTGAGAAACTGCAATATCCCCGGTTGACATAGGCTACTTTTATTCCTGTATTCCCACGGGAACGGGCACTACGCGGGTGAAACCGCGTGACGTCTGCTAGTCCGGGATAAAAAATCTATTGTTCCTTACATTTTGGTTGAGGGTGTATTAAACTTTTGTAAGAAAGAGCTGATATTCTCGATTTTCTCTTTTTGATCAGTGTGATTTTCTCTTTTTGATCAATGTGATTTTTTCTTTTTGATCAGTTTGATTTTCTCTTTTTGATCAGTGTGATTTTCTCTTTTTGATCAGTGTGATTTAATTAAACGGCTCCTCTTTTTTATTGTTTCTGCAAGTTTTTCTTACATACTAGTGATTGGAGTTTCCTTTTAGGCGTTTAAAGCCTGTGTTAGGAGACTCCGCTCTTCCATAACTTTTGAACAGTACCTACCAAACTTGTTTTTTTTTACAATTAATTGAACTAAGACAATCACCATTTTTTAGAAAATAAAACGAGCACGTATAGATAACAGTTTTATTCTAATCCACTATTATCTAACTATCAGTGAAGTATGTAGGTCGATTCATATATTGTGTCACACTGAAAATATGTGCTTTTATTAATTAATTTACAATCAAGATTTAAAGGGAATTCCCTATTATAGAGGGCCGAAGTGTGTTCTCCATATCAGGACGTGTGTCATTATCAACTAAATACACATGTTTACATACATACATACATCTACTCGGTACTCACGCCTTTTTCCCATGGGACTACAGAGCGCCATATGCTACGATTCTTACATACTTCTTTTGCTTCGTTTAAATTCATACATGTTGTCATACACACACGCCGGTTGCGAGTACTACGCACCTGACCTTTCTGAAGCACCTCACCAATAAGGTTGTGGTTTAAAAGAAGATGTGGTAACAAAAAATTAAAAGAGTATGCTTAGATGGTTTAGTCACGTTAAAAGGATGAATGAAAGGAGACTAACGAAAGGTATTATGCAGTTTGATTTACAACTTTCTTGTTAGCACCGAGAGTAGAAAATTCATCATCGCAAGTAGGCATTGCAGCCAACCTAGTGTACATATGGGAGCTAAAGTAGGTTAGTGGAGTAAAGTACTCACTAAAAACTTAATCTTAATACATATATCACCTACAAATTAACGATAATATTAATCACTTTACATAATCAAGTAAAAAAACTTTATTAAGTTGTTTGTAGTTACAATTTTATTGTCATCACACATTTGATGTGCCAAAAAGATAAACGCGTTACGAAAACGTAAAGTGCCATGAAGGAATGTTGTAACTGACGCCATATTGTCCTATCTAACAGTCGAATTATCTAAAATGATGTAATACCTACTAGGTTAATCTAACTACAGATAGTATTTTAGATTATACAGTATACACCTACACCGTGTTTGAAATTGAAGTCCCTACAATATACATAAATACTTATTGTCTACAGAAGAATCGACATAATTAATTAGGTACATTATTACATTATTTAATCACACAACTAAGTTTTTCCCTTTCTCCAACAATAGTTGTCACCGTTGGGCGTCGCCTATTTAGGGCACCAGTTTCTCACAAATGACAGCTAGACTCAAGCACTGACAAATATACTATAGATATATTACACCAAAGGTATACAGAGTTGTAGGTAGACTAATAACTACAAGAGAGACAACAAATTAGTGATAGGACTACTAAGTTTTATTTTGTCGGCTTCCGTCTTAAGAAAATTGACCCATCGCCAATGGTAGCTTTATTCAATTACACGGACACAGAACAACTTCTAGATCTTCCACATTCGTATTCTCTAAAAAACCCTACCTTCACGACGCTAAAAAAATTGATAGAAATAATCTACTCTAATCTACATTCATACTAATAATACAAAGACTAGCCTGTTGGTCTAGTAGTTATTAACCCTCCCGAGGTGGCGGCGCGTCGTGTTCACGCGCGCCCCTCTTAGACGTCGCGAGGGGAGTCTAACACCTCACTCCCCTCGCTGACTTGGCGAGGCCCGCGGGGCCGGCACCAGCCGGGGGTCGCGGAAGTATCTTCTGTTCCCGTGACCCCCGGTGCAGGTGTGAGAAGGAACACGGGGTGGTTTTTAGTCAGTAAGAGTCTGACAGACCCCTCCGCCTCCTCGGGCGGGGGACATCCATGAGGATTTTCCACCCTTAAAAAAAAAAAAAAAAGTAGTTATTAACCCTGACTGCAATGACGGTTGTGGGTTCGATTCCCACCCAGGACAAATGTTTGTGTGTTGAGTGCGACTATTAGTTCTGTGTCTGGGTGTAATTTATCTATAATATGTATCTATGAATTCAGAAATATATAAGTACGTTTATCAGATGTTTAGTACCCATAACACAAGCTCTTAGCTTAGTGGAATATATCATGGAATGGATAGAGGAAAGATATGTATTTTTTCACGTTTGGAGAGCTACACTATCCCCGGGCTACTCTTAATCCCTATATTCCCACGGGAACGGGAACTACGTGGGTGGAACCGCGTGACTTCTGCTAGAATTCTAGGAACCTACGTAAAAGAAAGATTTGTTTATTTGTAACGAATAAACTCAAAAGCTACTGGTCTTATTTCCAAAATTCTTTCACCATTACAATAGTTATTTGTGCAACAATAGAGCAAAGTCATTTTTTGCTGCGAGTGCTGATTTTGAATCCTGAGCAAGTGAAGGATTCAACGATTGAAACACGAGCGTAGCGAGTGATTCTAATAAAGTTTAATCCTGAGTGTGGCGAGGGATTCATAGGCACGAGATGCAAAAAACTTTACTCTCGTGTAACACACATAACTTTTCACTTCAGCAGCGAGAACACTCTTTTGAACAAGAAATAAATATTTACAGGTTAAATATTAGTTTTATTTGCAGTAAATACTTATTTTCGTTTATATAAGTTAATAATTCAATAAATTACATTAAAAGACATAATTATGTTTTTGCAAAATTTCTTTAATTAGTTTGAAATTCCGAACGTGTTCGTCTTTGAGGTCGAAATCAAAATCGGAACTTCGAAAGGGCTGGTCTTTGTCTCTCTCTCTGTCTCTTTCTAATGGAGGGAAAGAGATAGAGTGAATGTTTCGAATTGTATGATTAACTCAAGGCTGAGTAAGATACTTATTCGCGGCTTTATAATAAAAAAAAGTTACTAAGTCTCACTGATTTCAGGCAGCAAAATCTAAGTACATGTTTGAGCTACTGAAGTGAAAAGGTATTTTACCAACGAGTAAGAGTATTTTTTTCGATACTACAAGTGGATGGGTAGGGGGAGGGGGGGAGGGGGGGTGATAAAGTTCGAAGTGAAAAAGCGCAGACGAAGTTTTATTCGGTGTTTTTAGAATAGTCAGGTAGTGAAACACTGACCTCAGCTACTAGTTAAAAAGTTGATGTCGGTAAATGTTCGTCAGAACCGATTTATAAAAAAAAAAAGAAATTAAACAGGACAAAAGGTTCCATTCATTAAAATTCCAGTATAGATTTTATTTAAGTATTTAGCGATTTTCCTTAAACGAAACCATAGTTGGGATCGGCTTCCAGTCTTTCAATTAACAATTTTCATTTTTAAAGACGAAATTAGCATATCCCTATAGGAAGAAACCTACGTAACGCTTCAGAAACTTCGCCGAGACAAGTTCTATTTGAATTTTTTGTTTTAAAAGAAACTTTTTTGGTTTCACTTCCGAGCTTTATGGGCATGTGATTTGACGTCACGTGGCTTAGAAAAGAAAAATCTCTGAACACTTACATAAACCATATTTGAAAAGGCTATAGAAAAGGAAATTTTCCATGTAAAAATAATAAGCCATGAAAAGATGGGATACCGTAAAATGTTTTTTTTGTGTTCGGTAACTTTTGCCTCGTTCGAAAAGGTCTCGTGAACCGCGATGTAAAAGTTTAAAGGTTACGAACTAAAAGGCGACAAACGTATCGTGCCCCTTTTCCTGAAGTTCTGAAACAACCTTTAGGGCGTTTGTATACGTCTGCATCTAATCTGGGTTGAAAATGGGGTAATAAAGTTGTACAATTTCTGCTAGGTCTTCTCACGGGTTGTCCCAAAAAAAACAACCGCTAATATAACTGTCAATGTCAACTGTCAATCACTCAATCCCCGGCGGGAAGATAGCCTTCACTTCTCCTACAATTGTGCCAAATCCATACTTGTCAAACTAAACTTATTTAAGGCTAAGATCTTTCTCTCACGTTATTATTATAAAAAGGACGGATATTTACAATGCAGTCAAAATACGTTAAACAATAAGTTTTTGCACATTAGTTGACGTTTAGCAAAAACATGGTAAAGTTCAAGCAAAATACTAATTTGGCCTGTATTAAAATAATTCTTACCTGTCACAGTCTGTCTTATACCTTTTCTTAAGCTATAGGTCAGTAATGGACGGCAATTCCCTAATTTAGTTTTAGTACAGGGACAATAGATTCATATGCCACGGGGAGATTCACAGATTAGAGCTGCAGCCACACACACAGATCTAAGTGACTATCAATTTGGACTATACATTTACCACACATTTTTCAATACCTAGCTTAGTAACCTCTACCGCATATTAATAAAGGGGCAACAGTTTAGTATTTATATCCATGACTTACTGCCCAATAGCTCCCGAAGTATTAGGTAGAAGTGTATATTATGTTGTCCTATATAATAGAGAGCGAGCCTTTTGCCATCAATTTGGACGCATTAAATAATATAATTAAATGCGGCCGAATTGATGGCAAAAGGCCGTATTGATGGTGTTGATAAATTGTGTCCGTCAATTCTTTTCATGCATTTTTAATGTCATGATGGCCCACAGGTTAAGGCGCTTACCTCTCATTCACGAGGTTGTGGTTCAAATCCGGGCAAGTAGCAATGTGACTTTTTCAATTCATAAGCACTTTCTAAGTTTATCGTAGACATCATTGACATCGGTAAAGGAAAACATCGTGATTAAACCTGGACTTACAGTTAATAAAAGTTTGAAATTGCCAATCCACCTTGAGCAAGCGTTATAGTGATCAATGCTCGAGCCTTCTCTGTATGAGAAGAGGCCTTTGCCCTGCCTTAGGACAGTAGTAGGCTGGTATTATTACGGACGCCAGCACGTGAAGCTGCCTCAAACTGTCAAATTTTCCCAATTGAACGTGAACCTTACTCTGTTTGTATTAAAGTTGAAAATTTTGATCTTTACTCTGACTAGATACTTAAACAGTGTCATAAATAAATTACTGAAACGTTTAGTCAACGAAATAAAAGTTACATAACTCGCTTTCATAACAAATGCCTCAGACGTAGCCCTGAATTCAAAATGCAGAAATAGCAGGGGCGCGCCCCTGTTTCAGAGAAATTGTACGTCACCAACTTTTCAAAAGTTAGCGCATACAATTTTATGCGTTCATATTTTTGTTACGTAATTTGTTGAAATGATTATTCTATTTTCGTTTTTGATCCGGCCCTTCTTGTTCGCGCGTAGGTTCGGCTTTTGATGTCAGTAATTAATTTGGACTTAATTTCATGTGATGTAAGCTGTGTAGGTTATTACGTAGGGCGTAGTAAGAAGATTCGAGAAATTGATTTACTTGTTTATTTAGTGCTGATTTTTCAATCATAATCAGATCAATTTTATTCAAAGAAATAAAATTAATAAATAATAAATATTCCACAACTCTTACACAACGCCATCTAGTCCCAAGCTAAGCAGAGCTTCTGTTATGGGTACTAAACAACTGATAAACATACTTATATATTTCTAAATACATACATATTAAAGATAAATAACACCCAGACACAGAACAAATGATCATGCTCATCACACAAACATTTGTCCTGGGTGGGAATCGAACCCACGACCTTCGGCATAGCAGTCAGGGTCACTAACTACTAGACCAACAGGCCAGTCAAACACTACTACTAAACTACTACGAAACGGTTTGACCGATTCTTACGACATTAAGTGTGTATATTCATAATATAAATATTTTCGTGCAAAATGGCAGTGTGATAGCTTTTGTATAGACAATGACATGTCGAACCGCATAAAAAAAAGCCTTTAGCCTGTTAAACGTACTACAAAGAGAATGAGACAGCAACGTAGAACTTTTCATCCAATTAACGATTTTTTTTTTGTAAAATGTTCTTACCAGTATTTTTTTTTTTATTGAAATACAGGTATAAAACAGTCAGTTATTTTTTTTTTGGTTTTATTAAAAATATTGTTTCTCTTTATCACTTTTTGTGTTTTTCTTTTAGTTTTTTTTGTTTGTGTTTTTGTTTTCAGTCGGTTTTATGTTTTGCAAAAAAGGTTTTTTATTTTTCCGTCTTAGTTGTTCCCTAACAAAAGTTCCCGTATAAACAATAAACATTCAAGCGATTCCAGCAATTATGGCAGATTTCCCGTCTATTTCTGAAGAGTTACATTGGATATCTCCGAAGATCAGCACCAGATCTTCACCAAATTAAAATGGGACCACCTCAGCAGTATACTCTTTCAAATAAAAGAATTTTGAGAATCTTTCCACAAATGGAGGAGAAATCAGGTAATATACATAAAAAAAATACTACATAAAACCTCCTCCTTTTTTGAAGTCGGTTAAAAGTGATGATTTTACAGTTTAAAGTATAAAAGCAACCTAAAAAACGTACAGAGGGCAGCACATCAAGCTACCCCAGTGTGTCAAATTTGTTTGACAGTTAGTTCTTCAACTTTATTACAAACAGAAAAGGGTCATGTTCAATTGAGAAAATTTTAAATTTTCTCATGGCGTCTGTACGTTTTAGGAAACGCTGCCATAAAATTGAACGATGTGGGACAGGTTGACCTGTAAAGTCATGAAAGTAGTGCCTATTAAACTACAAAAAGAGGCATTGTGAACATTGTTTTTATTAAATAATGTATCACACATAATGTATCATCCATTATTGTACAACAATTCTGCTTTTGGCATCATAGTACATTGTATACGTGACCACTGTCACGGGTAGACTAGAGCCCAAAGAATCACATCTAGGCTGGTTGATCTTGCCAAACTTTATAATAACTGTGAAAAGAAGTTTACAGCGATCATTTTTCTTTTAGCCTTTCACTGCATCTTTGTAGATTTTTTTAAGTATTTTCTGTATTATTCGTTTTTTATATTTTTATTAAATGGCTCATAGATGCTATGGTATTGTGTGTCTATGGCATTACAGCAGGCCCTATCAGAATACCTCCGCAGATTGACAGCACATATCATGGACTCGACTTTGTTTTGAGAGAAACAACAGTGTTATTGATTTATTATGGAAAAGCACGTGTGACTGTGCTTCGCCAGATCTGTGCCGCCATGCCAGCCTTTAGTCCGCCTTTGTACATTTGGATTTGTGTCCATAAAGTATTAAAAATACGGATCCCCATAAAAATATTAGTAGGTAAAGAAAGAAAGAAAGACAATACCTACATTTAGGTACAGATACTGTTGCCTACACAAACAAAACTACAATGTCCAATGAAAACGTGACCACTCCGTTTGATGCACACGACATACCTATGTAGCTAGTGCGCTAGATAATAGTCTAGTCTAAAGACTTGAATTACGTAACGCGACCTTGTCCGTTGCGTAACGGTCACGTGTCTGTTGCGTAACTGACACGTGTTGCGCCTGCGCACGCGGCCGGCGCACGCGGCGATGTTGTGCGGTGATTAGGTTAGGATGCAATGTGGTTGGTGATTTAAGATTGGTTATTGTTTATATTGGAAGGGTGCAAATTGTTTTCTTAAGCTTAAGCTACTCGGGGATTTGACTGGTTTTTAGTAAAACAAATTTAGTCTTACATCACGCCTATTATCATCCAAGAGTTTGGCAGAAGTGTAGGTACCTGCTAGTAGAATACACACATTTACCAGTGTATGTTAAGCCTCATTATAGTAGGCAAACTATAGTAATAGTTCAGTCAGTATATGTTACAGATTACAGAGAAGCGTCCAATGTAGAAAATGACCCATAACTAAACTGGTGAAACGCAGAGATGTAATTAACCGTCGAAGTCAAACCATTTATTATGATGAGACCTTTAAAAAAAACAATAGAATAGTATGGAATAGAAAACAAAACACAGAACAAGATTATCCTACTAATATTATAAACGCGAAAGTTTCTGAGGATGGATGGATGGATGGATGGATGGATGTTTGTTACTCTTTCACGTAAAAACTACTGAATGGATTTTAATAAAATTTGGTATGGAGTTAGCTGACACCCTGGATTAACAAATAGGTTACTTTTTATCCCTGTATTCCCGCGAGAACGGGACCTACGCGGGTGAAGGCGCGGGACGTCGGCTAGTTTTACAATATTTTAACATTTAAGTACTTGAAAGAGAAAAATAATTAGGCTTAGAATCAACTAGTAGTTTTGAATAAAGAACAATGGGCAAGAAATCCCATAATTACTCCTTTAGAATGGTCTTACTTGTTGTAGTTTAAAAGAAGATGTAGTAACAAAAATTTAAAAGAGTATGCTTAGATGGTTTGGTCACGTTAAAAGGATGGATGAAAGGCGACTAACGAAAGGTATTTACAAGGCAGATGTAAGTGGGAACGCCGGGAGGGGACGCCCTAGAAGGACATACATAGACCTTATTGGTGAGGTTCTTCAGAAAGGTCAGGTGCGTAGTACTCGCAACCGGCGTATGTGTATGACAACATGTATGAATGTAAACGAAGCAAAAGAAGTATGTAAGAATCGTAGCATATGACGCTCTGTAGTTTCTGCCTACCCCCATGGGAAAAAGGCGTGAGTTTATGTATGTATGTATGTATGTAATGGTCTTACTTTTTTTTAACAAGTAGTCACACATTTAACGTCTGCTTACCCGGCCGAGGAACCTTCAGGCGTAGTTGAAACTGTTAGCCTATCAACAGTAGTCCCTTGCTCAGGCTGCGGCAGAGGTACCAGAGGTCAGAGAGCACGTCACTCGGGAGGTTTCTAGGCCACGGCAAGGGCAATCTGCAGTGTTCGTAAAAGATGCTTTTCTGCAGTGCATTCCTGTAAAAAAACATATCGTAAAAAAGTAAATAAAGTGAAAGTCAAAAGGTCAAATCATTTATCGGTTGTGCAGGTACGGCTAAAGCAGGTGCTGAAAACTTGTAACGGCGAAAATATAACAACCTTATCGGAAGTTATATATTATATTATTATTATGTATTTGAACCATTTAGGATTGAAACACTCAGGCCTTGGGGTCCGAACGCCCATATAGTTTTCTGTGACATTCCTACGCGGTTGGTCGACTCTTCACGTGACCAGAAGGCTAGCCTTTATTTAGGTCAGAGAATCAGCATTACCATTCAACGTGGCATTAAGGCCAGTTTGGACACGTTTCCCGTTGACAGCGATGTAGTTTTGTATGGAGAAGAATAGGCAAGAAATTCCTTGCTCTCACAGACAAACACAGCTTCCTACAGATTTACGGTATAATAGGTAACTCTTAATGCATGTTTACGTAATAAATTCACCGGTTTTTACTGTAGTGTTTACAGTTTTAGTTTAATGGGCGTACTCTTCTAAAATAGGTTTTCAATACTTTGTATACATTAATCAGATTATATTAGCCATTACGCCAGCACAACAGAGCTACCCCAATGTGTCAAATTTCTTTGATAATTTTTTAACTTTACCTATTACAAATCTATTACAGTTTGGGTTAGCTTAATGTGCTGGCGACTGTACTATACTGATAAGGTAAAGTATAGGCACAGTATAAATATTAATACAGTAGGACGACGCCTTTGATCTCTGAGTAAATACCGACA
Source organism: Euplexia lucipara (assembly GCA_921972225.1). NCBI lineage: Eukaryota > Metazoa > Arthropoda > Insecta > Lepidoptera > Noctuidae > Euplexia > Euplexia lucipara. The sequence goes on along the minus strand of OV179167.1, from coordinate 10,459,073 downwards.
ACGTCTTCACGCGTTAGCCCTGAATAATACCTCACAAACTACGAACATCGTTTTGTTCGCAGTTCGGGAGCGGCTTTCCCGCGTCTCGCCCCTCGCACCCCGCACGATTGCCCTGTCTAGACGGCTTCGTCGGACGACTGTATGTTTTTAGACTGTGGTATAGTAACTGTGGTATAGTGTGGTATAGTGTGGACTAAGGTAACATAAATTCGCAATGGAGTTGATAATGAAAGCAAATTTAATTGTCATTCCATACTAATAAAGCTAGGCGTTGACAAATTACTTCACTCAAGTTTCACAAGGTGATTTTTACCGAATCGACCGGTTGTAAAAATAAACAAAATAAAGTTATATGTTAAAAAAAAAGAAAAATTATTTCTTCCCCCCATTTTTTTTGTCTCTTACAACACTAAAATGTCTGTGCATAATAAGGTTTGATTTGTTTTCTGTTTCTTTGGTTAATTAATACCTAATTATCTTTTTTTCTTAACTATCAAAATCAACAATAATTACTCATTTTATCCCCAGCGTTTGATGGTCTATCATAGTACCTGCCTACGTGTTATTGGCAAAATTGTGGTGTCAATTCCACAGACGCCATTAGAGAACATTTGAAGTTGAAGTACAAAAAAAACTAGACGAATCAATGTCAATAAAAATCTTTTTTACTTAAAGCTAAATATAGTAATAAAATTTCTATTCCCAGAAAGTCGAGAAAAACAAGCTATTATCAGTTTATCTATAAGTGGCGTTTGAGGAAAACGTTTTGTTAAATAACGTTGCTAATAATAAGTGTTGTGACAACATACAATATTTACGACAATTGCAGTTTTTTGTTTAAAGATCACCACGTGAAAAGTTGGTGATAACTAGACCACAGGTTCCCAAACTTTTGGGGTAGTGGAACACTCACCAAAATATCACTTTAGCGTTATGGAACTCCGCATCAAATGATTACATTTATTTTACAAATAAGAACAAATAATAAAGTTTAAAATCGCACCTACCACTGGTTTTCTTTGCATTATCTAAAGGTTGACGGGTAGATAATTCCTATAGCATTAAGTTCGTCTCTGTATATTAGTGGGTTTGAAGTAGTAGACAGATCAATAAATAAGTTTTAATTGTATGTAGTGACGTAAAAGAATGGTCCTCTTAAAACGTTTTGTACTATTTTAAATAACATTTGAATCTAACTGAAGAATTATTTACTCGTTACGATATAATAAAATGGCGAAACCACTCGGTGCACGTATCCCACTTGGGGAATGAATGAAAAATGTCAAGAGTTTAATATACCAATTTATCTTGCCTTCATCGACTACTCGAAAGCTTTCGGCAGTCTGACACTCGATGCTATATTCGACGCTCTGAAGAACCAACGAATAGACTCCACCTATGTCAAATTGCTTCCTAAAGTATATCTACACAGTACTGCTTCAATTAAAATACAAACAGTCGGACCATCATTCTGAATAGATAAAAGCGTAAAACATGAAGACCCACTCTCACCCAAACTTTTTAACAGCGCGCTTGAAGAAGTGTTTAAAAGTTATCGATAAAGTGGGGAAAATGCGGCATTGAAGTCGGTGGTTTGCGTTTGACAAATCTCCGCTTTGCTGACGACATTATCGTTCCTCCACGGCGGCAGAACTGAAGCTTATGTTAAACCAACTCAGCAATTCAAGCCTTGAAGTTGGACTGGCTATGAACACGTCTAAGACCAAGCTAATGTCAAACACCGCTACATATAGGATCAAAGCAAATGGTGAAGAATTGCAACATGCCCATGAATACATCTACTAGGACCAGTTAGTCTTCTTACAGTCCAGACAAGACCAGAAAGTCGCAAGACGAACCGAAAATGCCTGAAGGAGCTACTGGTCTATGAAACAGCGTATGACAGGCAAAATGCCATTGTCACTAAAGCGCAAAATTATGGACATGTGTATCCTTTCCACTCTTTCCAAAAGTCCAAATTCAGGGTTTGCCAACATGCAATGGAGCGCAGTATTCTTGGCGTTAAACTGACAGACCACATTTGCAACACCGCACTGCGCTTCGAAACACAGATCACTGACGTTGCCGCCAAACCAAAATGGGACCGGGTTGGCCACGTCTGTCGTATGCCCAATGAGCTATGGGCCAAAATAACCACCACGTGGAGCCCTGACACAGCCAGAAGACGTCGCAGTAGACCCCGAAGAAGATGGCGGGGCGACCTGGACAAATTAAACGACTAATGGCCCACTTTAGCCCTGGATCGAAAAAACTGAAAACCATGGGGAGAGGCTTTTGCCCAGCAGTGGGATGATTCAGGCTATTAGTATCGGTATCAGTTACAGTCCCATTGCAGGGCATAGGCTTCTTTCTCATATAGCACAAAACGCTCATTCCTTTTCTATGTGCTACCTGACACGTAGTAAATAATTGAATTTTATGATTAATGTACCTACATTACGTACCTTTTATTATATTATGTTTTGTAATTTGTCATGTTCATTATTATACGTTATATTGTGTAGATTTTAATTATTCACTTACTACATTAACTTACATAACAGATAATTCTGTTGTTGGTGAGTTGGTGGCAGGATTTCTTATTTACAGCATTAAAACAATAAAATTGTATAGTGAACTGCGAATCGTTTATCAAAATACAACTTTACTTTTGACTAGCAAACGTCCCACGGTTTCACCCGCGTTGTTCCCGTTCCTGTGGGCTACAGGGATAAAAAGTAGCCTATGTCACCCGGGGATATATATAGCTTCCCAACAGTGAAAGAATTTTCCAAATCGGTCCAGTAGTTTCGGAGCCTATTCAATGCAAACAAACAATCAAACATTTCCGCTTTATATATTAGTAGGTATAGACTACTTATGTCCATAGTGAACTTTTGACTGGCCTGTTGGTCTATTAGTTAGTGACCCTGACTGCTATGCCGGAGGTCGTGGGTTCGATTCCCACCCAGGACAAATGTTTGTGTAATGAGCACGATCATTTGTTCTTGTGTCTCGGTGTAATTTATCTATAATACGTATGTATTTAGAAATATATAAGTATGTTTATCAGCTGTTTAGTACCCATAACACAAGCTCTCAAGCTTAATTTGGGACTAAATGGCGTTGTGTGAAAAGTTGTGGAATATTTATTTATTTAATTATAATTTAATTTAAGTGGAATAATAACATATATGGTATGGTATGTGTTGGTGTGTTGATTTTTTTGTGTGGAGTTTTACGCTGTCATGTCCTAGAAGAGGACGTATACAGCTTAACCTGGCAATCCTGTGGAGATGACTTAACTAAAAAAATAATTAAGACCTCCAGCCAGGGTATAAAAACTTAAAAAACTAAGCGACTACGCTAAAGGCACCCCTTGCGGGGTACTGTCTTCGGCTTAGGGCGTCACTGGGAGAGGACAGCAAGGGACTGCTGGATTTGAGTGGTTATTGAATGGTTATTATTTAGGGGTAAGTATTGGTGTGTAGAGGTTTTAGGCGACTTTTTATATAATTTTAAAAGAGTTTGCCAGCCAGTGTAATTAATGAAGTCATTTATTGATGTTAAAATAATTGAAATGATAGAGGAAACAGGAAAAGTTACAAATAACACGAATAATACTGTCTTTGTCATTCTCACGTGCAGCAATACACGTGAAGTTTTATGTATTTAAACATAAAGAAAAGAAAGACGTTCTGAACATTAACTACGACGCATAAAAAGACATAATATTCACTTTTTTGTTTGTTTTTACAATAAGGAGTTGAATGCAGAAACCTTCACTTTTATCAATGTATTATAATTTAGTAAATAATACCATGGTTACTTACATGGTTACTATTAATTTGCATTTTATTTCGTTAACACTCGAGTCATACGGTGATCATCGTAAAGTCATACAATTTTGAAATGTAGCACAGACGCCAGCACAACAAGTTACCCCAATGTGTCAAAATTCTTTGTTCGTTATTCAACTTTATGTCAAACAGAATAAGGTTCATATTCAATTGGTAAAATTTGACACATAGGGGTAACTTGATGTGCTGGCGTCTGTACCTAAATGGCGACGGACACTGAATATGGAATGTATGCAATAACTGATAGGTATAATATAACAGACTAGCTTTTAGGCTTTTTTTCAGGGCGCGGTCAAACTCAAATGGTATTCTGATGATGTTATCGAATTAACTTGACTCACCTATTGTGCATCACTTTATGCAAATACAGGTGAGACAAGATTAGTTTTTAAGTTTTCTTGTTGTGTCTGGTTTTACTAACATAGTTTGTAAGTATTCCTGTAACTAATCCGTGGACCTCTGTTGTCTTTTAAATAAATTATTATTATATGTTGTTATTTCTCGGAACCGTTGGGTCCCGGACCTTTGGATGGCGTACGAGGAGCCAAAGCCAACTCGCAGAGGCCCATTGTCGTCTTTAATGAAATGAGGCACCAACCGCCGATTTTCCCTGTATGCACTACACAAGAAGTGATCCCAAGGAAAACCTACGGCTGGTGTAGACTATTGCAGACTATGGTAATAAAAGTACTGGACTATAGGGTAGGGTGGCTAAGATAGACTGGATACCTGGAACTATGAAGAACTATGGCCCCTGCCTCACCAATGTTTTAACTACTTTAATACACTGCTTTCTCTAGTGCTAACATAATACACGTAGCGCGAGGACCCCGGGGTCCTCTCGGGGATAGAGTGAATATATACACACGGATTAAATTGCAGGGGGTGACTTACACACTCAATAATGGGCCCTCTAAAACGGCCGAAAACATTATTAAAAAATGTATAATAATCATTTTTAAAATTATTATTATTATTTTACAGACACAACAATAGTCAGATAAACAAATCAATATCTTATTAGTTTTAGGCTTGTTAGTTTTAGTAATTAATGGGTTTGGACTGAACTTACGTTGGATTTCAGGGCCTGGATTTTCGGGAAATGTAGATGTATCAATCATTGTTCCTCTGCCCTGCTTTACGACAGGCTCAATAGATAAACATGACTGTGTCGTTAGTCTAGTGGTCGTAAGCGCTACTGCTGAGCGAGAGGTCCCTGGTTCGATCCTTGAGTAAAGTGTTATTGAGTTTTTCCAAGTGAAATTTCTCAGTAGTCGCCCGGAGTTGAGATTTGTGTCCGATTGATGGCAATAGGCTCACCCCCTATTACATGGGACTTAAACATAACTAACGAAATGTGGGTGTACTACCAGGTACAGGTCTGCCTAACCCTTCGAAGATTACAGGCGTGTGTATGTTTGTATGTAAACATTATAACTACAATCAAACGAACGTAAACAAATAATTCACTTGAAACTTTCCCTTTGGCTCCTTTTAATAGACACAAATATATAGCAATCATTAAAATTGGCACTACTACTGTAGTACATATGAGAACCAAATGCCTGGCGTTCTCTCAAAACTGTTACGGACACGTGGGAGGCTATAATTAGCATATTATCTCATATGATTCAGGAAAAGAATAGAGTTCCCGAGAATTTCTGATAGAAGTGTCGTCAATGATTGTGGTTTTATATTTAAACATTCATCTTTGGGCTTTCCATAGTAGATAGGTCACGGAAAAATAGGTGATCTAAACTCACGTGTTTGATTACTAGAAATTACAACATTTATTTAAAAATTAATTTTTCAGCGCTTTTTAACCGAATAACAAAAGTGGGAATTTTCCAATTTGGTTCTATTTTTTTTTCTTAAGTGTGTTGCCACAAAACCAAAACCGATTTGGTTTCTTTTACTCGACAGAGTTCAATTTATGTGTTGTCCTATTTAAGTTTTATCTAAATCGGTTCAGTAGGTAGTTTAGTTTTAATATCCAAATTACCTACTGGATAAAACATCATCGATTTGAATTAAAATACAACCGACTTCATAAAAAATCAAAAAATGTAAAACAAGTCTAGTTTCGGAAGCCACAGAGTGTTCAGTGATTTTTTTTCATTATTTATTGCAAATATAGTTCCTTACCATGCCTGTGCCACCTAACTGTTTTGAGAAAGATTTACGTAATAAAATCTAGATTGTTGCAAATAAACAAGTTTATCTCAGATTAATAATAGCTAACAATGCCATTGAACTTCGTTGTCTTAGATTAGTTCTAAATGACAGAAGGGAGGGAAGGGGAGGGGGAGGGGGGAGGAGAGGAATGGGGAAGGGGAGAGGGGGAAGAGAGGAATGGGGAGAGGGGAGGAGAGGAATGGGGAGGGGGAGAGGAGAGTAGTTGATAAAAAATGCTATGCAATAGCTTTACCGCGGCAGTCTCCGAGGCCACACGTCATTTTTTTGTTTACTTTTCAATCGTGTCAATTAGAGACACAATAGAAAGACAATGATAGCGCTGACGCCGGCGTCCGCTTGGAATTTAATGAATTAAACTAGTGCTTGACTGCGATCTCACCTGTTGCAATCAATGATGGTGAAGCACACTAGTTTATTAAGAGCCTATTCACTCTAACCTTCACATGATAGGAAAATTATGATAGAACGGTTATGTTACAAAACTAAAACTAAACTGCTCATATTGTTATAAAAAATAATCCAGTCCTTTACAAAATATCCTACAATTTTCTCAAAATTACTTCAACACTTCTTCCAACCACACCTAATAGACAAAGGTGTCTGAAACCAATCATATTTGTCCAATCATTCTTCAAATTGGCTTCACTTACGCTTCTGCTTACCACACAAATGCATAAACCGTGAATAATCATTATGCAACACTCCCATACGGACTAACCAACGTATCCTGGGACACGGCATAAAAAAGAACTAAATAGAAATGTACAGGCATTCCTCGTTTTTCTTTGAAAGTGACGCCACAGTAGCATGCCAACTTACACTGGTGTTTTGATGTAGTTCACTTTTCGCAGTTGGCATTATTTCAAGCTTCCCTGTTATGTATTGCTCATACGTTTTCCCGCAATTTTGGTTCGTAATAATTGGGCAATTCTTGAAATCATCATTTGGTAGCTACTGGGTAATGTCCACATAAGGATCGTCAACGAATTATTTATTTATTAAAAGGCCTATTATGGACATATTTACAATAACAACAACAGATTGTTTTCAAGCTTTCAATGCTGTGTAAATACATTACTTATAGGCATGCACATAATTCTTAGTAATTAAAAGGTACCTAGATATAATATTATATAATAATAATGCTTACGTAAAACAATACAAAAAAAAGATAATTATTACATTATATTATAATGTTATTAAATTAAAATATTTATTTAAAAAAAAAAGAATCCTCAGTTCCGAGAGACACACCACTCATTTCTAAACAAAAATCCAGGGCTTTTTTGCACGACCCGTTTATCGAACCCAGGATCTGCCAAGACGCGGTTCTAGTGGTCGCAAGTACAACTTCTGAATCCACGCTTAAAATTACAGTTGAATAAAACAAAACTGGCGATATGTCGATTTTTTAATTTTATCAAAGTTTGTATTTTTCTATTAAATACTGTATGGTTAATAAATTAGTTTCCTTTCTTTCTTTCTTTAAAACGTTAGTAAATCTATGCCTTACCCTTCGGGGAAAACAGCCATGACGATATAATAATAATAATAATTTATTTCAGACTATAGTCCATACTGTTAGTAAAAAACAATTTAAACTTACAAAACTAATGTCACTACACATAAACATCAATACACACAAAAGACATAAAATAATACAGGATGCCCTGCCAACTCACTTACCCACCTGCGTGTGCAGTCCCACCCAACGGCCAAGCATTGGACAATCCCACCGGTCCCGCAATGCCCCCAGAATGCTGTGGTAGCTGCCACGAGTTCTGTTTAATAGAGAGGCGCAGCGCTTGCAGATAATGGCATAAAAATCATCAATCCTTGCAACATAGACCAAAGAATTTAATCCACACTTCATTTCATATCCAACAAAAAAGTGTTAAAACAATCACAACATTTTTTCCACATAAATACCCGACATGTAATCGAACCCGGAACTAACCACTTTAATCTGGCGCTTAACTCTTAAACAAAAAACCAGATAATGATACAATAGTTGGGCAAAAAACTTGTCCGCGTAAATCTCAATGTCATGACGGTCGGTCGTGACAAATTGACCGTCATATCTTGAAATTGTTCTTTATTAAATTGTTAAATCATACTGGCGTGCTGTTAAATCGCTGGCGACTTAGGCTTCGTGCATTTGGTACTTTAACCCCCAACCCCTCTTAGTTCTGTTAATTATAAATAATATAGCATATGACACTCACAAATTATGTGGCTTTCTATTGGTAAAAGAATTTTCAAAATCGGTTCAGCAAATCCAGAGATAACCCCCCTAAAAGTTAATAACTTTACCTCTTTATGGTGTTACTAGCATTTTGTACTTAGAAAACCGCTATCCTCCTCTTAGTTTTGTAAATAATAAATAAAATATCCTATGAGACAAATGTCGTGATGGCCCAAAGGTTAAGGCGCCTACTTCTCGTGCAGGAGGTTGTTAATCAAATCCGGGCAAGTACCAATGTGACTTTTTCAATTCACATGCACTTTCTAAGTTTATCTTAGACATCACTGACATCGGTGAAGGAATACATCGTGAGAAAACCTGGACTTGTATTTAGTATAAGTTTGAAATCGCCAATCCGCCTTGAGCAAGCGTGGTATTATTATAGGTTATATCATTATGGCACAAATAATGTGGCTAACTATTGGTCAAGGAATTTTTAAAATCGGTTTATTAGATCCAGAGATATCCCTCTACAAACTCACAAACTTTACCTCTATACATACAGGATGCAAGACCGATCACATAGCCGATAACTACACATTCTGTTCATAATAATTAAGTAACTTTGACCAAAAACTATTACTGGAAGAAAACTTTTTTTTGCCATCTTTAAAAAAGAGGTTTTTTATTGCGCGCAATGAAAAGCGCGCAACTACGATCAGCTAAGCGTACAGCCGGCCGCGGCCGCTCGCCCTTTGTCGATGAAACGACCGCACCCTTGTATGCATGACGCTCGTTGTGTTTAGTATTCATTGCATTTTTAACCGACTTCAAAAAAAGGAGGAGGTTCTCAATTCGGTTGTATATTTTTTTTTTTTTTTAGGGTTTGTTACCTCAGTACTCCGTCATTTATGGACCAATTTTCAAAATTCTTTTTTTGTTTGATACGGTATACTAACAGATTGGTCCCATTTGTATCAAAACTCATACCTGATGAGGGATCTTCGAGGAATTGAGGGAACTCCTCAAAAAATATAGGCACACATGCATCGATTTCAACATTTTTAGTAACAAATCAAGAATTTTTATATAGAAAGTATCATTTGGTGAAGAAAAACTGATGAAGAAGACAGGCAACGGAACTATTCAACGCATAATAGCAAATTATTCACGATTGCTAAGTCAGATGTCTATGCTGAGCTTTTGTATTTTCTCAACATAACATTACGCCATACTATTTAAAAAGGGGCCGGCAGAGATGTACATATTAATGTTTAGAGATAGAACTTCTTTAGCAATTGTTATCCAATTTCAATGATTCTTTCAAGTTTTGAAAGACTTTCTTTACATACAAAGAAACTAAAAATTACAAAATAAAAACGGTTTTATAAAAAAAACAACCGACTTTTTAAAAAAAAACTAACAGGTGAAAAATAACTCCAGTTTCGGAAGTCGGTGGCCAATAATGAACAAAACAAAACCACCAAACCCACAGACTTCCGAAACTGGAGTTATTTTTCACCTGTTAGTTTTTTTTTGTAACTTCAAATGCATAATTTGTTTTGAATAATCGATAATTCGGATAATGTTTGTTCGGAAGAAAGTTTTCGCTTTGACCTTGAAAATCTTCGATATCTCAGTGAAATCCAAGGTATGGTTCTAGAAGATAAAATTTTCGTTTACGTTAAGGGTTTTTTTACACCCTGTATATTATTAGTATAGATAAATAACTGTAAGTTATGAATGAGACTATAATAAAGGAATTATGTAGATAGATATGTTTTTTTTTTTCAATTACCTTTAATACGTAATAATTTGACAAAGTCACGATTATTAATGAAAAACACCCTTACGTGAAATATGAGCACGTCGCAAGTACTTATCTTCAAGTATGAATGATTGGTTTGAATGAAATTAATTACTCGTATTTATCAATGAATTTTAGATTAAGTGGATTGATGATATCATTGTAAGTAAGCATTTTTGGACCACATATTCTAGAACTTGTCTGTAATATAAAAAACACGTTGCATAAAAAATTAATACCGGATATCTGGGTTTTGGGGGACAGATAGGCAGATTAGGCAGTCTCTCGGAGGGACTGCCTAATCTCTCTAGAGACTCTCTCCAAGTTAAACACTTGTATTCAACTGCATTCGGTTATACTGAAATAGCTTACATTGTAGTAGATGGGAAATGGCAAATCAGATTATCATTATCTCGTATATTCATTTAAAATTCTTATAAATTACATTTTTAAATACCTAGGTACCTATTAATATTAAAATAAAAACATTTAAAAATGTAAAAAATGTTGGCGGGAGCAGGGTCCAAGCTACCGGTGGTCAGGGTCTCAGAGACAGGAACCTCCTCATAATGCGAGCCGTATCGAGGAGTACTGCCTTCTGTATCAGGCCTTTGATCCAACCGCGTAACGAAAGCCTCGACAGATGGTCGTCGGGGCTTTTGGCAATAAGACCATTGGCCGTCACAACATTATTATAATTTTCATTTATTATTATTATTTTTATGTATACATTGTTTGTTTCTCGGCTAACCGGGTAACCGGAATTGCTGATAGTAAGCCAAGTGATTATCAGCTAGGTTAAGAGATAAAATTGTAGGAACAGTAACTACATGGTTTTGTGCTGTAGGTTGAGCGAAAGATGGGGGTATGTTGGAGTGAGAATGTTGTTGGTGTGGGTCGTCTGATTCTCATTGTAGGAACTTCCTAAGCTGTTATTATTATTAATCTATTTGGTTAAGACTGCCTAGTTGGCCTAAAAGTTGCAAACGCTACTGCTAAGCACGAGGTCCCGGGTCTGATCCCCGTGTCGGGCAAAGCGTCATGGAATTTTTCCATCTGTTATTTCTCAGTATCAGCACGGAGTCTAAATTTGTGCCAGATTGATCGAAATAGGCTCGACCCCTATAACTTATGACTTAGAAAATTAAAATCCCCCACGCAAGTTCACCATGAATGTCGGGTCACCTACACCACACGTACTAGGAAGATTCATTACTTAAGCGGTACTCCGACGTGACATAAAACTTCATGGCTTAATGATAGGAAAATACTTTAACGTACTTTTTAAATGTGAGCTTTCATTTTTGTGTGGGGGTTTTTTAAATTTTAAATTTAATTTTTATGTTAAAACTTGATTTTTGTCATTAGTGCATTGTACAATTGTAATCAAATGCTGGTTAAAACGAATCCAAACACGACATACCTGCTACAACACAAAAGAGCCGATTTTGATGAATCTGTCTAAGAACCATCACAAGAAAGCCTGCTTTCAAATAAAAACAACCACATCAGAATCGATTCATCCGTTTAAGCGCTACGGTGCCACAGACAGACAGACAGACACACACACACACATAGCGGTCAAACTAATAACCCCTCTTTTTGCGTCGGGAGTTAAAAACATAACGGGCGAAATGTGTGTACTATCTACTGGTACACCTCTGCCTTACCCTTCGGGAACAACAGGCGTGATGTTTTGTTGTATATTACGTTAGTATATGTGTAACATGAGTCCATAAAGGTCCGAACTTTAACTTTAATATTGTAGTTATTAATATTCATGACTTAACCGGTCAGTAAACCGAACAGTATTTGATCATCTAAATGTAAATACGACTTTGATGACTAAAACAATGACGCCAAAGGAATGAGGAATTACCTCACAATTAGTTAAATTAATAATGTGCAAGTTTCAATCGGCATTGTGCAATTGTGCATAACACCTGTATTTCCCTAAAGGTGTACATGGTACCTGTTGACTGGCCTGTTGGTCTAGTAGTTAGTGACCCAGACTGCTATGCCGGAGGTCGTAGGTTCGATTCCCACCCAGGACAAGTGTTTGTGTGATCAACACGATCATTTGTTCTGTGTCTGGGTGTAATTTATCTATAACTAGCAGACGTCACGCAGTTTCACCCGCGTAGTTTCCGTTCCCGGGGGAATACGGGGATAAAAAGTAGTCTAGCCTATGTCCACCGGGAATAGTGTAGCTTTCCACCAGTACAATAATTTTTAAAATTGGATCATTAGTTCCGAAGATTACCCCCTACATACAAACTTACAAACTTACAAATTTTACCTCTTTATAATATTAGTATAGATATTTATGTATTTAGAAATATATCAGTATGTTTATCAGCTGTTTAGTACCCATAACACAAGCTCTCAAGCTTAACTTGGGACTCAATGGCGTTGTGTGAAAAGTTGTAGAATATTATTTATTTATTTACCTGTAGTGATTTTACCAGCTATGTTCAAGTCCCATGTAATAAGGGGTAAACCTATTTACCATCTGTACATACGTGTGCTAAAGTTATCATACACTCATATCGGATTGGTACTTCCTTTAAAAGGCCATCTTGGACGCTAATCAGAACATTCCTCCCTTGATCTGACCAAGAAAATGTCTGGACCTAAAAAGAGACTGTGATCTCTGAGTTCATTTCATTGTTTCTCCACTGAGTAGTCAGAAATTGTAACACCAACCTCACCTCATTAGTTTAAGATGACTTAAAAAGTAATTTACGAAAATAAATTTAATTATTTTTTAAAAATTTAAAAAAAAGTAACGAAGTGACTCGTGGATAAAACAAATAAATAAATAACCTCACACTCTCAGAATTGCGAATATAATTATATTCAAACTAAACGCCAGCAGACATACATTATGTATGTACATAATTATGTAATGTTTCCTAGATATATTTAAAGTAGTGTGATCCGGTTTGGGTAAAGAAACTATTTTACGCACATAATCTAGATTTGACGTCAGACTATAATAGCAAGGCTCTGATATTCTGCGAAATAGGTACAAAAAAAAATACAATACAAAATCTTTAATTTTCAACTAAAAGGTTTACATTAATAAGTGGTTGGAGCCTCCTTTTAAGCATGTAATGCCTGTGTTAGGAGACTCCGCTCTTCCACAGCAATATATAATATTTAAATAACCTAGATATAAAGCATGCTTGTGTGTATGCGTGTGTGTGATGGTATGTTTGTGTGAGTGTGTTTGTTTTTGTGTGTGTGTTTCTGTATGAGTATGTGGATGTTTGTCTGAAAATGTATGTTCTTGTTTTAGTTTATTTGTTGAAGAAGTGCCTCAGTGTCTGTGTAATTTAGAGTTTATTTTATCCAATCCGTAAGAATCTTTTTACACTTTCTATTTATCCTATTATAAAGTTGGCATGATAGTTTACTACTGTACTGAATGGCAGCAAATTTAGTTTTAGTTTGTGGAACCTTAGCTACGAGATCATTTCGTCTTTTTGTTGCTGTACCTACTTGGATCATATGTTAGATTTCTATGTTTTTTAAGATTTTTTTAGACGAGTATCTCTACGAATCTAGGGAACCCCTGGTTTTGTTATGTAGTAATCTATGACTCATGAAGACCAGAAGGGTTTTTGGACTATATTTTCTTTGTCAGTGACCAACTGGCGTCTACTTGCACACCAAACTTTAATGACAATGGGAATTTACAAAAAAATGGTATTGCATAGTAAGTGAACTTGTCACGGTGACTGGCCTGTTGGTCTAGTAGTTAGTGACCCTGACTACTATGCCGGAGGTCGTGGGTCCGATTCCCACCCAGGACAAATGTTTGTGTGATGAGCACAATCTTTTATGAACATTTTCGTTCATACATACATACATACACATAAACTCACGCCTTTTTCCCACGGGGGTAGGCAGAAACTACAGAGCGCCATGTGCTACGTTTCTTACATACGATTCGATTCTTATTTTCGTTCGTGTTTTTTTCTTTTTGATTTCATTGAAATCTAATTATTTGTTTTGATTGTAATTGAAAAAGGCGGTGGTCACTTCGAGAGCTTACTAAAATAAATTAAAGTAAGTATGTGGAAACAATGCATTTAATTCATTTTAGACATCATGTTTCATACAGACATAAATTACTGCTTAAGACCTACACAATCGATATCTGAACAGAAATAGTGTACTTAGGTTTTTTTTTTCAAAATAACCGGGTTCGATTCCCGAACGGAGTAAAGATGTTTTTTAATATGTATGAATGCAGTTTTTCTTGTTATTAAAATCGATGCCATGGTTTCTCAGAACAGATTTTCGTATGTCTTATACTTTCAGACTTTCCCATACTGACCGATTTGAATGAGACACTCTGTCTGTATATAGAAAATGTTATGTTCGTTTGTGTACGCTTCAAAATCTCAAAAAATTCTGCACCGACCGAGCTAAAATTTTAGCATGATATATAATCAGCATCAAGGATTGTTTTTATCTTTTTTTTTTAACATTCAATCACAATATGCCACAGCGAAGCATGGCAGGGTACATCTAGTTTTTCATAAAAATAAAACTCATTTCTTAAAACATATTTATCGCGGCGGACCTATCTGATCAGCAATAATTCAGAAACAAGGTATTTCAGACGGAAAGACTTAACTATAAGTCGATATTTACACGAAATGATGTGATCAAAGGTGAACAACGATATCAAAGTTTTACAAAGAAATAATAACAGTTGCATTAATGATAGTAAATCCCAGATTATACAACAAAGCGTGACTCACAAATCATTATATTTCGAAACTGCTGTATCACTCTTATACAGTTGATTGTGTAGATGTAAATATTATGCAATCCTATTTACAATAATCTTGTTAGTCTATAGGCCGTTAGTGCGGCTTTTGAGCATATCGTACAGCGTTAAATAGGTTAGTTCTCAAAATTTTAGTTTTTGGTCCCTCATCTAGATTAATAGAAAATATTCGACGCATTTTTGACTGGACTGTTGGTCTAGTAGTTAGTGACCCTGACTGCTATTCCGGAGGTCGTGGGTTCGATTTCCACCCAGGACAAATGTTTGTGTGATGAGCACGATCATTTGTTCTGTGTCTGGGTGTAATTTATCTATAATATGTATGTATTTAGAAATATATAAGTATGTTTATCAGCTGTTTAGTACCCATAACACAAGCTCTCAAGCTTAACTTGGGACTAAATGGCGTTGTGTGAAAAGTTGTGGAATATTTATTTATTTATTTTATTTTTATTATTTTTTTCTTTTTTCACATAATCCAGTCAAATGGTTGCACGACGTCGCTATCCAGTTCAGTTTCTACTGAATAGAGTAATGTTGTGAATAGAGTAATACATATAAGCCCTTTACCTTGTTAAAAGTTAAACTGGCCATGTGTATTGTAATTGTAACGAATATAATTTTTTTAAGCATTCGCGGATGTAAATATTTGCCGCTGGTAGGTATTCACGAATCCGAATGCGATTATGATAGTTGTTGTTATAAAATTCGCCATTACGCGACGATTTTTTTTTGTTTTTAGATAATGACTATAGTGGACGTGACGTCCGGTGGTTTTATTTATTTTATTTTATTTTATTTTCCCCACTAGTTCCCGTTCCCGTGAGAATACAAGACCAATGTCACCCGGGAACACTGTACCTTCCCTACGATGAAAGAATTTTAGTTTTTAGTCCCTCATCTACGTACATAGATTACAAGAAAGTATTCGACACATATTTTTTTCTTTTTCAAACCAAAGACATTCAATACCTATAGACATCACGAACAAAATTTTCGTCCGAAAAAGTGTGTCCTGCTGGATACAAGTATATGAGTTTTTTGTAGTACGCTCCGCTGCCGCTCCAATATTCATGTATTATTCTAGATGGCGTTACTGAGACATGGATGGGATCAAAGTTTTTCTATGACATTTCCTTGACATGGCCCGCTCTATAGTATTTTAAATCTCTTTGTTTCAAACTGATGGAAAACTACTTAGATTAAGCGCATTAAAGTTGAGGAGAGGAGGCTTGTAACGTCATTATCTAGTAAAAACTGTACTGGCTAGTGACGTCATGCGACAATTTGACTGGATGTATCGCCGTTATTTTTTAAATACGTGAAAAAAGAAAAAATATGTGTCGAATATTTTCTTGTAATCTAGATGAGGGAGTAAAAACTAAAATTTTGTCATATTGCCCATTAGTCTTATTCTCATTAGATTATATCTCATCTCTCATTAGATTAGCCCATTTTAAGTTTATTCGTTACATCTATACTTCTATACTAATATTATAAAGAGGAAAGGTTTGATTGTTTGCATTGAATAGGCTCCGAAACTACTGGACCGATTTGAAAAATTCTTTCACCGTTGTGAAGCTACACTATTCCCGGGTGACATAGGCTACTTTTTATCCCTGTATTCCCACGGGACCGGGAACTACGTGGGTGAAACCGCGTGATGTCTGCTAGTACAAAAATACAAAAATGCAATATCTTTCCTCTTTACAATATAATATAGAAGAATGTTCTAAAATTTTAAGAGAAGAATTCGTTTAAGATTGTACAGAGAAAAAAATGCGGTGCTTTTATGATGACAATACAAAATTGACATTTGACATTGACATTCACTTCGAACAAAGTGCAAAGATTAATCTTTGCACTTTGTTCGAAGTGTCAATTTTTGCCACATTTTATTAATACGTAGTAGCATGATGCAGTGTTTTATTAGATATTCTGATGTAAAAATTATCTAGTGATAAGTGGCATTTGAGTGGTTGTTGGACCCACCTGTAGGCTAGCTAGAATTGATAACTGTTATCAATCCTTTGACATATTATTATGTATTACATAATTATTAAAATTCATGTGTCAATTTTTTTATTTAATTTATTATGTAAGTAGTATTCTTACCCTATTTTATAAGTAATTATTGTGAATATGAGTTTTGTGCCCGTTCTGCTTTATAGGAACACACAGTTTATAAAAGGGAACTAGAGTCATCTTCAGCATCATTCCAGCCACAAGACGTCCGTTGGACATAGGTCTCCGTCAAACTTTTCCACAACAATCGGTACTGCGCTGCCCTTATCCATCGACTTCCCACGATTCTCTTTCTATCATCGCACCGCTCGCCGTCGACAGGGAGTTCATGCTCACACACTGGAGCCGAAATGGTCCCGTACAGTGCGGTTTCAGAGGAATTTCCTCCCGCGTACACTTGGATTGTGGAATGAGCTCCCTGCCGAGGTTTTCTCAGAGGGCTACAGTATGGAGTTCTTCAAAAGGGGAGTAAATAGGTTTTTAAAGGGTCGGCAACGCGCGTGTGGCGCCTCTGGTGTTGCAAGTGTCCATAGGCTACGGTAACCGCTTACCATCAGGCGGGCCGTAAGCTTGTTTGCCACCGTCGTGGTATAAAAAAAAAAAAAAAAAACACTGACTATAATTACTTAATTGGGTAAATTGAAATGAATGGTTTGAATTTGACAAACCACCTCCCGAAAACCTGCCTAGGCAGCTAAAAGGCAGGTCCCTTTTCCCTCAGCTCAATGTAATGTTTGCAAACACATATAACATACACGAGACAGTCTTTGGGTGGGTCAAAGTTTAAACATGTAGGTACAGACGCCAGCACGTCAAGTTACCTCAATGTGTCTAATTTCTTTGATCGTTTTTCAACTCTATGACAAACAGAATAAGGTTCATATTCAATTGGGAAAATTTGACACATTGATGTGCTGGCGTCTGTACACACCTGCTTATCTCTTCGATGGAATAATAAAAACCGGCCAAGAGCGTGTCGGGCCACGCTCAGTGTTGGGTTCCGTAGTTTCCCGTCCGTCACAATAAGTGTTCAAAATGCTTGCATATAGGATTATACTACAAACTTATTCCAGAAATTATTTTGTACAAATTATTGTCTTTTTTGTACAAAAACTGTTTCCATCCAAGTTCAAAATAATTTTCCTAGAAAGTCCTTATAAAGTTCTACTTTTCATTTTTTTTATATTTTCTAAACTTATGGTTCAATGTTTTTTACTTTTGGAGCGATTATTTCCGAAATTATTGACATTATCAATAAATGATTTCAGTAAACCCCTATTCATTTTTAAATACTTTTCCAACAATAAATCACACGTTAGGGTTGAAATTAAAAAAAAAAACACTTTCTAGTGCTAACGGTCGCAGAGAATAAGCGCGGACGGACGGACCTCGCGTGCCCAGTGCGAACTGGTAGATGTCACATGTCTTCGAATTTTTGGTTCTAGGACATGCCGGTTTCCTCACGATGTTTTCCTTCGCCGTTTTCGAGAGCAGCGGTGATGAAAATAAATTACACAAAGTAATGCGCCTGCCTGGGATCGAACCCACGACTTACTGTTCGTAAGTCGGTGCCGCCACCACTGGGCCACCTCTGCTCGACGAATAGACCAAACAGGTGAACAGACGCTTAGACGCATAGACGAACAGACACACAACCGAACAGACGGACAAACATATACATGTTGAAATTATTAGAGTTACATTTTTTGCCCCGAAAACAAGTTGACACAGTATGACTAAGCGTATTAGATAATTTAATCGTGATAGTCATCATGAAGATACAGTAAAATATTTAAAGCTTGCATCATAGATAGCAAGTAGGTGTAGGAATATCAACTTTTAATCATTTTGATATTGAAATTGCCTTTGTTTTGTTATGAACCCGTAGATGATTCTAGACGGTCTTAGTAAACTAACACATACCTACATGTATGAGTTTATGTAGGTAGGTGTGTAATAGAGAATATTGAAGTAGGTAGTAGGTACTGTAAGAAACTTTTTTGTTATTAAAGTAGAAGAATGGAAGAAAAAAATGTTTATTTGCCACATAGGACGTGCTAACTATATTATTACATACAAACAAAACCAAAAGTCTATAGATAGGTAATTCATTACATATACGAAGACTTCGTCTGGCCTTAGAGGCGAGGCTGTTGTGAATGAATTTTACTCGATTACTCGAAGACTACGGTGAAAAATATTTTCCAAACCGGTCAGGATTTGAACAATATTTTTCAGTTTTTAAAGTATCTTTTCCAGGTCGGTAGTCCTAGACTTCGGTCTAGTTGAGACTTGCCATTCTAATAATCAGTCTTAACATAGGATCTGACAACCACTCTAAAAAAGGTGGACCAGTAAAATTTTATTAAGAAAACGGTAATCCTAATGATAGTGTTAGTGAGAAGAGGCCTTTGCCCTGCAGTGGGACAGTAACGGGCTGGTATTATTATTAGTGTTAGTGAACATCTGACATCCAGTTCTATCAAGGAGTATCGTGTTACCCAGTAACTGGGTGGTCCAGGAAGACAGTCGCTTTATTTAAAACGTTGACAGTCAGCAGCATCCGGCTAGACTACAAGCCGACCCCAAGATAGTTGAGCAAAGCTTGATAAATACGGTTTAAAACGTAGGTTATCTATCTTTATATACTGTCTAATATTATAAAGAGGTAAGATTTGAGGTTTGTGTACGTACAAGGCGAAATCTCCAAAACTTTCCTTCCGATTTCAAAGACTGTTTTACTAATAGAAAGCTAAATTATCGACGAGTGGAATATGTTTTTATAGTTGACCTTCAAGCGAACGATGGAGCAGGCAGAAGCTGGGCATATACAGCAATACATGTGAGAGGAAATCTCGTATGACTATTAGTTATAAAATTACAGATAAGATACATTACCTACTGTGAAATGTGGGTTTTTCCCAGAGAAACGTTCGATTCCCGGGAGTAACGCAAAACTGTGCCAAGAGCAAACCCGTTGAGTAATATGCAAAAACCATTCACCTAAATACTTTCACGGTGATTGAGATTTTTTAAAAGAAAACTTTTTTGTTGTTTTCCCTATTCAATATCATTTCTTGCTATTGATCAGTCAATCTTCAGGGTTAAGCAACGTTTGTCAACGATGTTATGTGGATAGGTAATTCATTACATACCAAGGCTTCGTCTGGCCTTAGAGGCGAAGCAGTTGTGCATGAATTTTATTCGATTACTCGAAGACGACGATGAAGACTATTTTCCAAATCGGTCATGATTTGATCAATACTTTTCAGTTTTTAAAGTATCTTTTTCCAGGTCGGTAGTCCTAGACTTCGGTCTAGTTGAGACTTGCCATTCTAATAACCAGTCTTAACATAGGTTCTGACAAACACTCTAAAAAAGGTGGACCAGTAAAAGAAATCAAGGTTTAGAATAAAACAGTTGTTCGATGTTTTTTAAAGTATCTACATATTCTACATAATATAGGTATATTACTTTGCATTGTACCTATTGTATAAAGGTCTTCTAATCTATCATACAGTATATTTAGATGGAGAGTTAATAAAAGCACTAGCAAAATAATGTTTAAAAGTTTTTTGGTAGGTACTGTTTACATATAGGTACTTAAAACGGTTAAAAACTTCGATATCACTAATTCTCATTTTAATTTGACTGACTATTTTTTTATAAATAATAGGGACATGGTACATACATCCTCCGTTTACATGTATTTAATGGATCTACTCTTGACTTCAATCTTGTCCTGAGAACAGAGATGAGGTTCACGATGTAACGAGAAAAACCCAAAAGAAGCCCATTAAATCGCGACTTAAAAAGATTGGGGTCGTATGAACTTGGGAACACCGATGCAGGGACGGAATTCCACTCTTTGGTTGTGCGCATAATAAAGGATGTGGCAAAGCACTTCGTGTGAATGTTTGGAACATCTACTTACAAGGTATGGTTGATAACCTGCAGTATACGTCTAGATACCCGATGGAAGAAAGGAGTAGGTGGAATGAGTTCGTAGAGCTCTAGGGCACACTCATTAGTTTAATTGATTTTTGGATCATTACGAGTATTAAAATACATAGAAACTAGATCAATCCCCCGTTATCTCACCAGTTTCCGGCTTCACATCGCACATAACATTATTTATCAATGCGATTACAATTTGACATCGCATGACGCTAAACATTATTAATATTGCACAATTATTATTTTCACAAGGACATGTCCTCCTCAAATTATTGTTTATTATTTTGAAACATGTCTAAACCTAACCTGTAAATGTGTCATAAAAATCCACGTGAGTGCGTGACGTATGAATATCGAAGACAAAGACTATTTACGATATTTCGTTGTGCAATAGTAAGCCATAAAGCTCTATCAGAACGCGCTTTAAAGCGCTTCAACATATTTAATACACCACAAAGATAGATATTCTGAAGTAAGTAATAAGCTATGTTGAGAACTTAAAGTGGACCGACGAATTGGTGAGGGTCGCGGGAATTCTATGGATGCAAGACGCACAAGAACAGTCGTTGTGACGACACTCGGGAGCCCTATGTCCAGAAGTGGACGTTTTTCGGCTGAAATTAAGAGGTACTGTAGTACAAAGGTCAACAAATTGAAGTCGTCAGATCGGTGGAGACAAGGCAGAACTACCACCGATACCTACTAAACAATGTCGGTCCTTTCGCTCATCCATCACTTCATTATCATCATCATCAGTATTCATTTATTTATTTATCACAGGTAAACCAACAGCTTCTGTATACAGCATTACATTAGAATAATAGTAAAAAGTATCAGACTTAAACAGTCGCCAATAATAGGTCGACCAACATTCAAGTGAGTAAAAAAACATTTAATTATTATTAGCTCACTAATTATTATGGGTCATATGAACTTGGGAACACCGATGCAGGCACGGAATTCCACTATTTGGCTGTGCGCATAATTACGGATGTGGCAAAGCGCTTCGTGTGGATGTTTGAAACATCTACTTACAAGGCATGGGTGATAACCTGCAGTACGTCTAGGTACCCGATGAAAGAAAGGAGAAGGTGGAATAACCAGTACACATTAGTCTACTGCTGAACATAGGCCTCTCAAAATGAGCGCCATCGCGCTCTGTCTTCAGTATACCGCATATAGATAATAGCAATAGCATATTTAGCTTAGTTGGTGGCTTAACAACTTCTAAACCACATCGCTAAAGCATTTAAAAAAAAATCCAGAAGTCTTTCGCAGGTCGTCATCCGTCATCGTTACTACTCACCTACAGTACTACCCCATCCCTTGCAGCACAAATCTTTATTCATCGTACACTACGCTGATTCATATTTTGTTTACTACTTTCATTGTAATAACGGCATGATTACATTTACATCTATAATAATATGTTGTAAAGCTGAAGAGAGAGAGAGAAACCATCACCTTACTCCGACCTTTATCATCGTAGCGGCTCGGGCGCCTTAAGGCTAGTTCGGGCGGCTTCGGACGCCTAAGAGCTATCACGGCAGTCGCTAGCATGCATACCTAAGGGCGCCGAGGCCGTGATAACCTAATATCTGATGTAGTTAGTTAAAAGGCGGTTCTTTTGCAGAAGCGGCTAAAATTGAGGTAACACCTAGTTTGAAAACAATCAAAATAAACAAACCTAGCAAAATAAAGACGATTTTAGTTTGTTAATAAAATACAAAACTCATGATTACAAATACAAGCCATTAACATTCGAGGTGATCTAAGATGGTTTACTTTTCATATCATGAAAGTTACGGGGCGATCCCTAGTACTTATAAACGACAAAAAAACCTTGATTAATTTATTAATTTAAATGTAATTTTACCAACAAGGCCGTCAGCGAGTTATCGCAAAACGTTCGATAACGCTAATTAGGTAATGTTGCTAATATTATTTTGAGCACCTGAAGGTCATAGGAACGTAGGTAAAGTACATATTTTGTTATGTACCTATCTTGATTAAGGATAAAAGCCAGGCCTCCAAAGATTAAGCAGAACGTTAAGGTTTGTTAGAAGTAAGTAAGCGGCATTACTAAAATTATTTACTTATCCTTACTTACAAATTACCAGCTAAGCTGCTTATATAACCTGTTTTTGTAGTACTTATTTTATTTTGTTAGATCTCATTGTTTATTTTTCCACTGCTTGACATATTTTTATTGTATAAAAATATATAACTTGTGGGGAATGGTCTTGAAAGCCGAAATACAGGCTTTGCTTAGTTTAGTTATAGACACTAATCTCATTGAGTACAAATACTTAAAGGGCTTATTCTAGACGGTCTTCTCATTATATTTGTAAAGTATCAATAAATAATGTGCATAAACAGCAAAGTTATTAGCGTTTAATTATATCCCAAAAAGTCACCTAATTTATGGAAATATTGTACAGGCTTCATGACATAGTAGTAGGTATTCATTAATCGTCATCTCTCGCTCACGCTCCCGTGATCTCGCTCAAGCATGCCCCGCCTCCAACAGCTGTTTTCGTTATTTAAGTTTGACTAAATAGTGGCATATTTAAAAATTGAATTTCGTTTCTTTTTACTTTTGATTACGGAAATATGATCAGTAACAAGTACGGATACAGACAATTTTTTTTTTATTTAAAAATAGTGGTGTAATTATAGAAATTATTGCCACATTGATATTGTAAAGTAGTAGGTACTTACTAAGGTTTTTGGAAATAAATTATTATTATGTTTTTATTCTGATATCATGGTTTGTCACTGACCACACGAAAACTGTACCTTTATGTTACTCCCACATTTTGCCAGTTGTGTTTAAATCATCAATGTAATAATAGGGAATGAGTCATAAACTGGGTACAAATCCAGATTCCGGGTGGACTTCAAGGTGCCAAACTTCCGATAACAGATAGTTTACACAATTATCGATATCACGCTACACATTCACAGCCATCACAGTATACGTATTTGCTATTAGTTAGATTTAAAAAAAAATAGTTTATAGTTCCTCATCTAGACTAGGTAAGTACTAGAAAATGTTAGACACATATGTCTCCTTTTTTCACGAAATCAAATATAAACGCCAATGTACAGACGCCAGCACATCAAGTTACCCCAATGTGTCAGATTTCTTTGATCGTTTTTCAACTTTATTACAAACATAATAAGGTTCATATTCAATTGGGAAAATTTGACACATTGGGGTAACTTGACGTGCTGGCGTCTGTACATTAAGTCAAAAAGGTCGCATGACGTCACGCACGATTTAATACAGTTAGTATACTGAATTATGACGCCTCGTCTCGTCGCAGAATGTAAGTAGTTTTCCATCAAATGAATCATTGAAAAACCAAATAAATACTTGTCTATTACTTTTTTACTATCTAACTTATTGACTAAACTACACCAGCATCATGCCTTTATCTACACTGGTATTTTGAAGAGGGCTGTTTTGTAATTTTATATTTTTGTATCGAATAAACTCAAAAACTACTGATCCGATTTCCAAAGTTCTTTCACCATTAGAATGCTTCACTATTTCTTAGTAACATAGCGTATAATTTATTTTCAAAGTTACTAGGTGATGGAGGAGATTTTACAGAGAAAAGTCAGTAGTAAGTAGACGAAGTCGCTGGTAAATAAGGGAAGGTTCATATCTGACGGAACATGCGCCGAGCGTTTGCGACAATGTACGCTCGACGCACTAACGTATCATCGGTTGAGTGTGAACGGTCAAGTGTTTTTCTTTACATTTGTCTGTTCTGGCGTTACGCGACCGATAATACGCGACGCATGTTCCGTAAGATATGAACCATCCCTAAAAGCGCTAGTTTATTATAAAACCTGTATCAGTCTAAGTTTCATTTATACATACAAAATTATTATATTATGGAAAATGAAGTACTACATCGTTTTCCGATCCCAAGACCACTTGTAGGGTTAATCGCATAACACTACACACCCGCAACTCCCACAAACTCACGCACACACACCCCCACACCCCAACACATCCACACACTAATACATACACACACCCCCACACTATTCAGACCCTGTCACACATCCCCAATTTATAGCGCACTTAAATGTTAATTTCTGGCATATTACTTTATTTTTGTTATTATTTTAGCTTATTGTAAGATTACCTTTCTTGTGAAATTTCTTAGATAACTAATAATGTAACTTGGGAATGGCGGAGCACCCTAACACAAGTAAAATAATTACTTAAAAGGTGGCTCCTTACTGTAACTAGCGTAATGTTATCTAAGCTGACAATAAACATTTTTGATTTGATTTGATTTTGATACAATATTTATTTACTTATGTTATGGTGTTACAAAAGTGCACTTGAAAACGTCAGGCAGCATCTCAGCACCTGTCTGGCATTACCGCTGTAACGAACCTTTTGGCGCAGCCGTGAGACATGCCTATTATTTTAATATTCTTTTAAATTTGTTCACTCAACATATTTTTACCACGCGTATTACAATCTGTTGCCAATTAACATTTTTTCATTATTTTTACTTTAGGATCTTTTGTGAGGATAGTGGTTAAATCAATTGATGATTAAAGATCACTAATGAACCTACAAGTTTAACTTCGTCCGTGTTTCGATTAAAATTAATAAATAAATTAGTAAAAATATTCCACAACTAAGAAGAGCTTGTGTTATGGGAACTAAACAGCTGATAATCGTACTTATACATATATTTGTGTGACTGGCCTGTTGGTCTAGTAGTTAGTGACCCTGACTGCTAGGCCGGAGGTCGTGGGTTCGATTCCCACCCAGGACAAATGTTTGTGTGATGAGCACGATCATTTGTTCTGTGTATGGGTGTTAAAGTATGTTTGTCAGCTGTTTAGTACCCATAACACAAGCTCTCAAGCTTAGCTTGGGACTAAATGGCGTTGTGTAAAAAGTTGTGGAATATTTATTTATTTATTTATATTTATTTATAAAACATACAAAGTATATACAGGGTTATTCGTAAAACACCAACAACCTCGCAGGAGTAGATTACTAACATCATAAACAATAACATTTGTTCTACGACTTTTTCGAAAACAGACAAAAAAAAAACAACTCTCCATACAAAACTCGATCAACTGTTCGGATTTTGGATGTATGGAGAGTTGATTTTTTTGAGTTGGCCCATTGTCACCAGCCCCACAATAAAGAACGAAAATAGCCTATCTACACCTGTTTGAATAAGGCCACTCCGCAACCCAGTTATGGGGTAACCCTCTGGTATCTTTTGTCACTGTCTTATACATGGTGTAAAAAGACCGTAAACGAAAACTACATATTCTACCCATCACTGGGATAGTTTTTTCTTCTAGAATATACCTGGAAATTCACTGGTTTTGGAGATATTGAAGGTCAAAGTGCAATATTTTTTTTTCATTTTTTTTCAAAATTGTATTCCAAGTATCGTTAGTAAACTTTCTTCCGAACAAACATTGTCAAAATTATCGATTTTTCAAAAGAAATTACGCATTTGAAGTAACAAAAATGCAATGGATACTAAACAAGCGGGCCGGTCGGGTCAACGACCAAGCGCGAGTGGCCATAAGCTCAGCTTATAGAAAGTTGCGTTGCGTTGTCGCGCTATGCAATTCGCGCAATAAAAATGATCTCTTTTTTAAAGCTTAATTATATGTACAGAATGTGTGGTTATTGGCTATGTGATCGGTCTATTTACACCCTGTATTACTCGTTGTTGAGTCAGCTTCAGACAGGAATGAGTTTCAATTTACATGCCTAATTACAGTCCTAAAAAAATGTAGGTAAGTACATAAAAACTGCTGCCAACATATTATCTTCTATACTTATAATAAATCTGTAGAAGTAAAATTTCTGTACATTGAAAATATCAAAAAAATAAATAGCAGGGGCTGTTACTAGATCGACACCAAACCCAAAAATATGATTAAAAAAATTTTTGTCTGTCTGTCTGTCTGTCTGTCTGTCTGTCTGTCTGTCTGTATGTTCAGGTATCACGCAAAAACTACCGGTTCGATTACGATGAAACTTGGTATACTTATTCTTTAATATCCTGGGCACCACACTGGGTACTTTTTATCCCGGAAAAACAAACTTAATTTTGCGGTTCGATCCCTAGACCCGACTACTGTACCAACCGCAAATAATAAGTTTGTCGTAGGTTACTTCACCCGCAGTGGAGTTCACCAAGGGGCGCTGCACACGGCTAAGATATTATAATATTTTATCTTAAGATACAACATAGTTCGCCATACAATTCAGTGGACTATCACACACTACGAAGATAATAATTATGTACATTGAATATATTTTCAAAATTAATATTGGAGGATGATTAGTGATCGATACTGATGCCAAAAATGCAATCAGTAAATGTTTTGTCTGTCTGTATGTGCACGCATAGTTCAAACACTTTTATAGGGATTTTAACCAAACTTGGTACGGTTGTAATAAATACGCCTGGGCAGGTTGATCTTAGTCTCAGTTGTTTTACACATGGTCAGTAGTACGGCGCCCTTTCCCGGGTCATTAGTTCCAGAAATCTTTACCGGAATGATCTACTTTGAAAGTAGTCTATCCGGAAGTATTAAGCTAAAATTATTACGTTTATAATAGATTTCAACGCACAGCCCACACCGCTGCGCTGGTATTAGAGACATGAAACTTGAAGGGGTGTTCTTAGTGAAAAGTACGTATCCAGTAAAAAACGATTTTTGGAAATTCAACCCTTAAAGGGAAAACATAGGGGACGGAAGTTCGACATCCACGCGGGCGAAGCCGCTGGCAAAAGCTAGTGTATAATACTTGTTGACAAAACTCCAGATCTTTCTAGGAAATTCATCGGAAATTGATATGAGTAACGCATTACATTTTTATGCGCGTCAAAACAAATGGGGCGTGTATGAAAACATTTTTATTTTGTACATAGCCGCAATATCTGATAAGGTAAATAAGGCCAAAACAATGTCGCAATAGGTAAATCAATTGCGCAGTTTCTGTACCAGCCCTTATCGATGAAAACGACCCTTATTTTAATAGCCATAAAGTCTACAATCCCTTTGGCTTGGAAAAGCAGGTATTATCTTGCCCGGAACTACAAGAGCGTATGTGCATTCAGTTTGGACTAGTTTATCTAGCATAGGACATATTGATGTGACCTTTCTGTTTGTTATGATTGCATAATAATATTGGGTCGGAGTAATGTAAGTTGATTGTTGTGCAATGGAAACAATTGCGATAGTATGTTGAGCATTACCTAATATATAATGCTGATTCAAAGGTTACGAGTTCAAAAACCCGCACTAAAAACTGAATTACCGACTCCACTTACGCATGGACTTATGCCAGAATTCCTTTCCACGATGCATGTAAAATAAAAAGTATATAAGATTACTTCGACAAAACAAAGCTTGAGTTAATTATTATTGTGAAAAGATTTTACATCATTTCTTTGTGTAGGCAATCTTTATATTAATAAACTCAAACTCAAAATCTTTATTGCAATATCAATATTCAATCTTTATATTATATCAAAATAAACATCTACAAGATAATATCGAAATACTTCTAAACCAAAGACATTCAATACCTATAGACCGGACATCACGAACAAAATTTTCGTCCGAAAAAGTGTGTCCTGCTGGATACAAGTCTATGAGTTTTTTGTAGTACGCTCCGCTGCCGCTCCAATATTCATATATTATTCTAGATGGCGTTACTGAGTCATGGGATCAAAGTTTTTCTATGACATTTCCTTTACATGCCCGCTCTATAGTATTTTAAATCTCTTTGTTCTAAACCAAAAAAAAAAGGCAGGCATTTTTATAATACTTAGAAGAAAACATTACCACTTGGCTTATTAAATAAAAATGAATGCATCACAATATCGAAAATAATTTATGTAGAAACATATCGAAAGCGAGCTTGTAGCTAATTAATAACAGCCTCACATGTCGATTGAAGGTTAAGCTACGCTTGACGAGGTTGGTCCGTGGATGGGTGACCATCTATTACATAGTCAGACACGTCCATGCCTCGAAAAGCCTTTTGAGCCGTTGGTGTCGGCTGTCATTTGTAGATCTATGACAATCGTTAGGTACCTACAGATAGTCAGAAGCCCGAAATTCGAACAACCAGTTTATTTTATTCTATTTAACCGACTTCAGGAGGAGGTTCTGAATTCGACCGATATTTTTTTTTATGTATGTACAGACGTCAGCACATCAAGTTACCCCAATGTGTCAAATTTCTTTGATCGTTTTTCCACTTTATGTCAAACAGAATAAGGTTCATATTCAATTGGGAAAATTTGACACATTGGGGTAACTTGATGTGCTGGCGTCTGTACATCGATTACTCCGAGATTAATGATCCGATTTACGTGATTCTTTTTTAGTTCGATGCGGAATAGCTGCCATTTGGTCCCATAAAAATATAACATAGTTTGACCAGGAAGTTTTCATTTTATGAACAATTTTATAAAAAAATAATTTATTTTTTTATTTATTTATTTGTCTCACCAACAATTGAGTAGGTACACTCAAACAATCATGGGTTACATTGAATCACTTTGGGTCTAGTGCATCAATCTCTTACAGGTAAGCACATCATGCACTACATATTGATTAAGTAATGTATAAATGCTACGTCCAGACGCCAGCACATCAAGTTACCCCAGTGTGTCGAATTTTCCCAATTGAATATGAACCTTATTCGGTTTGACATAAAGTTGAAAAACGATCAAAGAAATTTGACACATTGGGGTAACTTGATGTGCTGGCGTCTGTACATAAAATTACAGGATATTTGATACACACAGAACAATCAGGGCCAAGGGGTATCATGTTACCCAGTTACTGGGTTGTGGAGGTTCGACAGGCAGTCACTCCAAGTAAAACACTGGTTGACATTACATATTTTTAAACGATTTTGTTAAACGATTTAAAGGAAAACTAAAAATATGGCTGATAGACAAATGTTTTTATTCTATATCTGAACTGTTACTGAATTGAGTGTATTTTGTTTTGTAAACAGATAATTGTATTAAATATTAAGATTTAGTATGTACCTACTTAAATATTTGCTGTTAATTTCTACTGTCCATCACTATGTAACCTACATTTTATGCAAATAAATCCTATTCTATTCTATTCTATATTGATTAAACTGGGGGCAGATTATAAAATCGAAAGCTATGTCGAATTATTTAAAAATATCAATTACAAACACACTTCCGACGCCCATAACCTCAATTACTGAAACAGATAGTTAATGACGTCAAGGGTAAAAAATAATATCTATAGAAGTTGAGTTGTATGGGTTTCCCCAAATAAAGAAATATATTAATTTTTGTTACGTGCTTACTCCCACGTGCATCCGTACCGACCATCATACCTACAATCATATTATTATTTTTTATTTATTTATTGGCCTATCTATAATGGTTACACTGTAACCCTTCATTGTACAATCAATTTACACACATACAATATGATGCGATAGACACAGCATGCATTACATCATATGCTTAAGCGTTTTAGATTCACGGGTTTTATATCATACAAGCTTAATACGGTTGCATAGCACGAATCCTCTAGACCAATATGGATAAGCTCTCAACCTCTATACCTACTGTGATCTTACCTCAAAAGACCATCTCAGACACCAATATGCATGGTTTTCAAATGACCTAATTAAGATAATGTGTGTCTGAACTTTAAAAGAGGCTAAGAGGGTGTTTTTTTTTTTATTCTTATTAGAGTAGTTAGAATATAATAGAGTAAAATAGAATACTCTTTAATGTATAGGTACCATAAAAACTTACAAATCATAACTTTATGGGCTACATATGGTGATACAATGGGCGGTCTTATCGCTAAAAGAGATCTCTTACAGACAACCTTTGGATGGACTTGATAGTGAAGGAGAAAGGTGAGCTGGTAGTTTGTGGTGTACTATTTACATAAATTTATACCATACATGACTATTTGAATAAATATATAAAGTAAGTAAGTAGATATAATAAGAAAAATTACGATACCTACCTACATAATTACTAATCATTTGCAAAGTAAGAAGCTGTTGTATTAAGCCGTGTTACGAGAGCGGTTATATTTTTAACCGACTTCAAAAAAAGGAGGAGGTTCTATGTTCGTGGGTATGTATTTTTTTTTTTTTATTTCTCCGCCATTTGTGGATCGATTCTCGAAATTCTTTTTTTGTTTGAAAGAGTAGACTCCTGAGGTGGTCCCATTTTAATTTGGTGAAGATCTGGTGCTGGTCTTCGGAGATATACAACGGAACTCTTCAAAAAAAGACGGCAAATCTATCGTGATTGCTGGAATCGCTTGGATGTTTATTGTTTATACAACATCATGACGTATCATCACGCCTTTATGCTCTGAGGGGTAGGCAGATGTGTTCAATATACCTAGATTTCGACAGTTAGGTATGTTAAGTTTCATTTATTAGGGTTAGGTGGATAACCCTATTATAATGACATGTATTGTTAACAATTAACAATATGAAATGAATTCATGGCAAATGTTTGTATGGGAACAACTAAAAATGGAAAAATAAAAACTTTTTTACAAAAAATAAAGTGTAAGTGTTATTTTTGAAGTCGGTTTTTTTAAGCATATTTTTAAAGGATAATGTCGAAGAATGTTTGAGCTTGTCTTACTGATACAGGTAAAGCATTACATAGCCGTATCTCCAGATTTCCGTTGAAATCTGGGGATAAGTTTTCCGTTCGTGTAAGTAAAACACCAAACTCGCTATTTAAAATAACATTTTGTTTCTCTGACACGTACAAAACAAATTGCAATACCAAACATATTTTTTCATCAAACTTATTCCTGGGAAGTCTATTAGTAATTATTGATCGTATTGTCTTTACCCAGATGGTTTAACCCACCAATAAGAACAAATGAAAAAACATTTTATTATCAACACAATTTATTATTAGCAGCTGGTTCAAAAACCCACACATCACTGTCCAAGACACAAATGCAGTTACAATTACAACATTTGCGGAATAACTATTAAATACTATTAAATCATGAAGGGGTTACCCCATTTATTTGCTGTGCGCTGGAGTGGGTTAACACATTAACACACCCACAAATGACGTTTCACCAATCATGCGATGGGATATTTCACCGACCGAGTTGGGTGAAGGTTATCCTGTATGCGCGTAACTTAAGAGCAAAATAAACAGGTAAGTGAAAATAGGTAGGTATAATTATATTACCTCATATAAACTAAAGCAATCGTCATTTGTCTAGCCTTTTACTAAATATCTTGAGGTCAGCTTCCAATCTGAACAGATTCAGCTAATTGATTTTACATCCTGGTTTAGCATGGGAGGTTCGTGTTACCTTAAAACTATTCTAGGTAACGCGATACCCCAATAACTATAGTACGTATATGTACGATTGGATTGAAATCGTCACATTTGTGTACAAAAATCCCTTAAATATAAGAGAATAATAAAAAAAAATAAAAAACAATATCGCATGTGGTTTATGGTAAAACAATACAGTACCTAGTCAACCATAAAATTCAAATAAAAAGTCAAATATTTATTTACAAATTAAGTGTGGTTCAAATCCGGGCAAGTACAGTCAACAGCAAAAGTAGATGATCAAAATCAGAAATTCAATACTAATGAACGGAGTTCGCGCCAGAACTGTGTGGCGTCGAAGTGATTCAAAAGTATGTGATTGTAAATTATACCAAACATTTACTACCAGTACAGCTGCCATATGTATGTGATCAGTTTTGACTCCAAAAGTTATAAACTCAATTCGTATCAGAACTAAGAAGTAAAAAAAAATTCAAAACTAGTGAACAGCTAAAATCAAAAATTAAATGATGAAACTGAGGCCACGTAATCGTGAAGCAAATAATTCATCCATACGTATTTTTTTATTAACCCAGTAATTTAATTTGTTATGTTTAAAACAGCTGAATTTGATAAAAAAAAATGCATATTTAATATATTTCATCCAATTGAACCCCTAAAAAAGCACAATGTTCATTGATAAAAACTTATTTACAAAAAAAACAACCAACTTCCAAAAAAACACTACAAAGTGAAAAATATTAAAGTTATTTTTCATTTTGAAATGTTTTTTTGGAAGTAGGTTGTTTTTTTTTGTAAAAATGTTTTAATTTTTCACTTTTAGTGGGTCAGTTTGTAATTTATCTAAGTTACAATAGCCCAATGACAACTGCTCATCACCTCTTACAACATATTGCTATTCTCGATACAGGGACGTTAATTGTTGAGGAGTTCTCCTAGTAAGATCCACGAGAACTGGAGCTCCATGGTGAAGGCATCATCACCACTATGCATTTTGACAAGTTTAAATTACTTAGCAACTACATTAAAGTACCTAATCGAATCGCAACCCGTGAAATACTTAGGTATAATTGAGTAGTTCCGATGCCCATCTGTGGTCTTCATCATCAGTTCCACTTTAGCAAACGGTGCTCTCCGAGAGCGAATGCACGAGTTACTAAACAAAATACCCAAATCACTATAGGTGTTCCTATAAAATTTGAGGTTTTCCCTCGATTTCCATAGGATCCCTTCATCAGATTCTGACTTGGTGACAATGAGACCACAGCGAGAGTATACCCTTTCAAACAAAAAAATAATATACATATAAACATCCGAATTGATAACCTCCTCCTTTTTCAGAAGTCGGTTAAAAATAATATAATTCAAAAACTTTAGTATTTAAACTGGTTTTTTTTTGTAACTTCTGTCAAATGTTTAAAAGTAGCTGATGTGATACAAAACGATAATTGAATAAATATTATCATATTTGCATGTTTGTGAATTTATGTCAATGTTCAAAAGTAGCTGATGTGATACAAAACGATAATTCAATAAATATTATTATCTTTGCATGTTTTTGAATATAAGTCAATGTTCAAAAGTAACTGATGTGATACAAAACGATAAAACAATAAATATTATTATCTTTGCATGTTTTTGAATATAAGTCAATGTTCAAAAGTAACTGATGTGATACGAAACGATAATTCGATAAATATTATTATCTTTGCATGTTTCGAATTTATGTCAATGTTCAAAAGTAGCTGATGCGATAAAAATCATAACTCAATGATTGCTTTTGCCCAGTCGGCTACAATATATTAAAACCGGAAGGTAGATTGATATTTTACATTAATGAGCAGAATAGCTTTAATATAATCCTGAATATTGTATAGGTAGCAGATTTCCGTTGAAAACGTAAGAAAATTATATTTCTTGAACATTTACCTATATTATTTGAATGTATGAATTATTTAGTAATCAGTAAATTTTCAATAATATTATTAATGATTATAAGCTACTTTTGAACATTGACATAAATTCGAAACATGCAAAGATAATAATATTTATCGAATTATCGTTTCGTATCACATCAGTTACTTTTGAACATTGACATAAATTCAAAAACATGCAAAGATAATAAAATTTATTGAATTATCGTTTTGTATCACATCAGCTACTTTTGAACATTGACATAAATTCACAAACATGCAAAGATGATAATATTTATTCAATTATCGTTTTGTATCACATCAGCTACTTTTAAACATTTGACAGAAGTTACAAAAAAAAACCAGTTTAAATACTAAAGTTTTTGAATTATATTATTTTTAACCAACTTCTGAAAAAGGAGGAGGTTATCAATTCGGATGTTTATATGTATATTTTTTATGTATGTTCGGGCATAACTTCGTCATATATAGACGGATTTGCAAAATTATTTTTTTGTTTGAAAGGGTATACTCTTGCTGTGGTCTCATTGTCACCAAGTCAGAATCTGATGAAGGGATCCTATGGAAATCGAGGGAAAACCTCAAATTTTATAGGAACACCTATAGTGATTCGGGTATTTTGTATAGTAACTCGTGCATTCGCTCTCGGAAAGCACCGTTTGCTAAAGTGGAACTGATGATGAAGACCACAGGTGGGCATCGGAACTACTCAATTATACCTAAGTATTTCACGGGTTGCGATTCTATTAGGTACTTTAATGTAGTTGCTAAGTAATTTAAACTTGTCAAAATGCATAGTGGTGATGATGCCTTCACCATGGAGCTCCAGTTCTCCTGGATCTTACTAGGAGAACTCCTCAACAATTAACGTCCCTGTATCGAGAAAAGCAATATGTTGTAAGAGGTGATGAGCAGTTGTCATTGGGCTATTGTAACTTAGATAAATTACAAACTGACCCACTAAAAGTGAAAAATTAAAACATTTTTACAAAAAAAAAACAACAAGTTGGTTGTTCATTTTGGAAAAAAGTTTTAATTAATGAACATAGTGCTTTTTTAGGGGTTCAATTGGATGAAATTTGGCATATATTAAATATGCATTTTTCATAAAAAAATCCAGCTGATTAAAACATAACAAATTAAATTACTGGGTTAATAAAAAAATACGTATGGATGAATTATTTGCTTCACGATTACGTGGCCTGTTTCATCATTTAATTTTTGATTTTAGCTGATCACTAGTTTTGATTTTTTTTTTCACTTCTTAGTTCTGATGCGAATTGAGTTTATAACTTTTGGAGTCAAAACTGATCACAAACATATGGCAGCTGTACTGGTAGTAAATGTTTGGTATAATTTACAATCACATACTTTTGAATCACTTCGACGCCACACAGTTCTGGCGTGAACTCCGTTCATTAGTATTGAATTTCTGATTTTGATCATCTACTTTTGCTGTTGACTGTACCTACCAATGTGACATTTTCAACTCATTTGTTCTTTCTAAGTTTATCTCAGACATCATTGTAATCGGTGAAGGAAAACATCGTGAGGAAACCTGGACTTATAGTTAATATAAGTTTGAAATCGCCAATCCGCCTTGAGCAAGCGTGGTGATCAATGCTCGAGCCTTCTCTGTATGAGAAGAGGCCTTTGCCCTGCAGTGGGACAGTAACAGGCTAGTATAATTAAGTGTACATAAAAGTGTGTTTTGTGTGTGTAATTGAATTAGTAAGAAAATTCTATCCCAAAAGAAAATACGAAACTGTCTGAAGATACTAATGTTTGATTTATTAATTTGATACTTTAGACGGACTTAATGCCGTAGCATTTAGTACCAACCAACCTTTGGGTGATGCAGAGGCAAACCGTGGTAGGTGCAGTTCTATAAAAAAAAAACAGAAAGAAAACGTTTTTTTGCAATAACAAGAAGAAAAACAGCTAATAATAAGTCATCATTTAACAACAAAAAATCAACCTTACAGTCACTATCAACAAAAATAATAATACATTAATCAGTATGACAATCTATGACAAATCCTTGAAATATGGATAATATTGCTTTCTCTTCTTATCAGTATCACGTGCCTAATCGCAATGCAAATAAATAACTATTGTACTCTATTAAAAGTTGGGATTTGTTATTAATTTTACTGTACAGGATCATTTAAGCCAACTTTTACTATGAACCAACCCTGATATACAGGGTTATTTGTAAAACACCAACAACCTCGCAGGAGTAGATTACTAACATCTAAACAACAACATTTGTTCAACGACTTTTTCGAAAACAGACAAAAAGATCAACTCTCCATACAAAACTCGATCAACTGTTCGGATATATTATGTATCAAGAGTTGATTATTTAGAAAAGAAATAAATAGAAAACGAGTAAGTAAATCAGTTAAGTGTGTATTCAAGAGTATTTATTAAGTATTTATTTTTTACATTTATGTATAACCGACGTTATACATAATTGTAAAAAATAAATACTTATAAATTGTGTTAGAAAGTGGCACTAGCAACGATAAATAAATACAGAGATAAACTAAGACAGCATAAATATTTTTATAAATATTTAGAAACAAAATTTATAGTATTTAAGTTTAAAAGAAACAAAGCACAAGCAAGCGAGACATAACCTAAATCTAAATTGGCTGATAGTTAATAGGTATAAATTGTGAAATATTTCACTTAATTAATTATTTATCGATATAATCACCCAATTAGTGAAAATCCCCGTCAGAAATACACTGTAAACACGATTACTTAAGGAAAAACCATGTTTTCATGATTAAAAACTGAATAAATCCGGTAATGCAGTATATTACAGACGATTGCTTTTGCGATAAACGTGTAGGTAAACAGAATGAGAGTCCGCAAAACACTATAGTTCAGCAAAAACATTCAGTATTTATAAAAAATAATTATGGCCCTATATACCTATATAAAAGACATGCTTAAACTTTTAAGTGTCTTTCCTATGAATTTACAAGACACTTAATCTTTTAAGTCTCTTTTAATTTCATAGAGCCGTGAAAGTGTTGAGTAGCCCACAGCATTATACTCAGCGCTTCAAAAAGATATTTGAACTCCATTTCTTGAAATCATATTTATCTGTACCAGATTTGTAACAACAAGGATCTTTTATGCTGTAACGTCACTTGTCCCCAAGGGTTCATTTGCAAATCAGCGTCAGCAGCACTGGTAGTCGTTTCGCTAACTTTTTCTGGGCTCGGTACTGACGTCCAACATCCAATACTTTTTACATGAGGTTTCTTGTGCGTATCTAACTAACTCTACGACATTTTTCCTTAAAATGTAAATATAATAACTTACTTATTTCGTTTAAAAAATTCAATAGTTTTGACAGAAATCTCGACTTTATACAGTTTAAAGTACAGACGCCAGCACATCAAGTTACCCCAATGTGTCAAATTTTCCCAATTTAATATGAACTTTATTCTGTTCGACATAAAGTTGAAAAACGATCAAAGAAATTTGACACATAGGTGTAACTTGATGTGAAAGAAAGAAAGAAAGAAAGAAAGTTGTGTTTATTTGGCAAAAAATCCTTAAAAATTAACAAAACAGATTCAATACAATTAAAATTAATAATGCCAAAAGGGCCTCAGCTCAGCATAATGCCAGATGGCAACACAATGTGCACCACCTGACGCTGATTTTCAGCTGCTGCCCACGAGTGCCATATGCTCGAAAAAATAAACAAACATATTATAAAATTCTAAAATAGTTTGCAAAAAATAAAATAAAAAACCTACTAAAATAAAATGTTGCGACTCTAATGAAAAAGAACAAAATGCCAATAATAATTATAACAGTAACAAAGGTAAATAAACAACAACAAAAATAAAATGCCAAAAATACTTTAAAATTGACACACTAGAAACAATTATATAAAGTTAAAATGACTGAATGTATAAAATTAGTTACATTGTTAAAATTTTTATGACGTATAAAATTAACAAAATGTATATGTCGGCGTCAGCGATGGCTGAGCGATGAGCTGACACCGATGGGGGTTTCGTGGTACAGAGTTCATAACGTAGAATAGCAATCTTCATTGCAGTAATAACCTCACTTAACAATCTTAATCACAAAACAACTCAAGTCTAGGTAACTGACAGTTTCGTGCTGGATGTGTGTCTTGGTCGGTGTCTCAAATCAAACTGAGCTCTGCCCAGCTCCCACGCACCAGCACGACTCTGTCCACGTGACATTACCGAAAACACATTCGCGCCATTTTCAAATGACAAGTAACGTCACGCTGGTCACCATAGACTCTGTACTAAGTTAATCAACTTCACAACTTATTATTCAAGAATATCGTTTTCCACGACACGGCCATCATGACCATCACACGTCCTCGTGTCTACTAAAAATAAACACACACACACACACAGAACACGTATACGCACGCACGCTCGTATTGGTCACATACTTCAAAACACACGCACGCACGCATTTTTCACATACTTCAAAACTCGGTCATTCTGACCACAACTAAATTTCCAAGGGTGTATGTCAAACCTTGACACCTCTAATCGAAACAAATCCAGGCAGAATGAATCGTCACTAAGACCGATAACATTACTAGAACTGAAAGTGTACTAAGATAGTGCTATGCAAATGCACGACATAGTAGGTATTACATAGACTTTCACATACCACACAGGCTAAAGCTAACAGGTACCACACAGGCTCACGAGTGCCACACATAGGTACTCACAGGTGCCACGCAGGCTTACTGGTGCCACGCAGGCTCACGGGTGCTACACAGGCTCACAAGTGCCACACAGGCTCACGGGTGCCACACAGGCTCACAGTTGCCACACAGGCTCGTCGTTGCCACACAGGCTCGTCGTTGCCACACAGGCTTGTCACTGCCACACAGGCTCGTCACTGCCACACAGGCTCGTCACTGCCACACAGGCTCGTCACTGCCACACAGGCTAGTCGTTGCCACACAGGCAAGTCATTGCCACACAGGCTAGTCATTGCCACACAGGCTAGTCATCGCCACACAGGCTAGTCATCGCCACACAGGCTAGTCATTGCCACACAGGCTAGTCATCGCCACACAGGCTAGTCATTGCCACACAGGCTAGTCATTGCCACACAGGCCATCGGCTTGTGATCCAACCCCAGAAGCTAACCATCTCAGCCGCGTAAGTGCTACCCCTCGGAAAGGATATCCTGCGCATAAAAAGCAGACCACGCGCACCTCTTACATGCTCCGGCGCAACTAGATCGGTCACCAAACCCTCACACTTAATCCATAGAGTATACGTTAAGTGAGATGAAATGTATTCCAAAACTTTACAGATAATCATTACCTAGTAATGACTACTCAGTACTCACAATAACTAAACGAACTTTAACTAAGCCATTTTTAGAACTTAAACACGGAAAGTTCATAATTATCAAATTTCAAAAATAAACACACTACTCATGGCCCTGCCACAGCTATTGACAATTCGGTACTGCCACCCATATCGTTATCACCTCAGAGTCCGCGACCCTCAAGTCATTACATGACCGTACAAAATAGTCTCTTTCAAGGCCCAGGTCCCCGCTAGACCACAAGCCGCTCATCACGCCCTGAACGACAGCGTATGCAGTTGCGATTGCATCTTATGGATGCGGATTTACCGGAAAGCCAACAAGCGTATCATAGGTCTGTTGAGGTTCTTTGGCCCTCAGAAACATTGTTTTCTTCTTCTAACTCGTTTGAACTTCACAGGTTGGCATCTTACGACTTGACTTTACAACATACTGGTCGCCCGCAAGCGTTTAAAAGAACCTTCACTTCGGGTCAAGCTTAGTTAAGCTAGGCTTTTCATTTTTAATGTAAACCAAGTTACTAACACTTAAGTTTCATTTTAGTAGGTACTATCAAAACGGAACTTAGAGAAACGTTTTTCATTACCATTGACCTAAGAAGTTTGATCTCTTTACACGGTAGTGGGAATTTACCCAAAGTACCTACTATCTAAATTTGACTGTCAATCATCTACGGACAGACACACGAAACCATCACGCTTTTCGAGAAGAAGAAACAGGTTAGAAAAGCGGGAACTACGCTGTCGGATAGTCGTACGATACTATCTCTACTTCGCGAAGATCGAGTTGGTAAGGACAGCGATAAACAACACGAGTACGAGTTGGAACTTTTGTAAGTTACCAGAGTGAATGGTAAACCACCCATTAATCGCGATTGTAATTCAGTTAATAGACGCTCACGACTATCTTGGACAGTCGTCTAGTCGGTGAAACATCAGTTTAAGTTTATTCAAATGAATTTGTGTCATTAATAAACAAGATAATAACCTATTGGTACTTCACATGTCTAAGCACAGTATTGAACTCCGCTAGTAACTACACTACCTTGTTTATCCTAGGTTCACAGCGCACTGCGCACTTGTAATTAGTAAAGGTCCGACCAATAAGTTACAACACAGTAACTCTAACAGTTCTGTTACTCTTTATCATCATTTATAAGCAATGCATACTCAACTCATGAAACTCATTAAAATCTGTGCACCAACACGAAGAGAATCGCACCAACGACTCTCAAAAATCTAACGCAATATGTGCTACAACACATGAAGCGCTTTGTGCACCAACACAGACAGAAATCGCACCAACGATTCCTTATAGACCCATCGCCACATGTTACTCATGAGGTGCGGTCCGAAGGTTCGAGTACGAGTATACGAGCTATTCTTAACCAGATGTGGTTTCACTACCACTGTCATCAACTATGTCATTCAATTCTCAAGGAACTTGGTGATTGAATCTAGTTTAGTTTGACTTCCGTCCTCATTTTTAATTAAAACACAATCATTAAGCTAATTTAAAAACCTGGTCCTAATACTGTGGTCAAACCGATTTTTATCTTTGCTCAATTTAAATTTAGGCTAACAACCAGCTTTCTGATACCGTGGTGATATCAACAAGGTTTCCATACGATTTACAAAATAAAGGGAATAGCACCGCACTTGCATCAGTTTGAATTTCAATCTCATTTCAATTGAGAGTTCATAATAAGAAAATAATCAACCAGGTATAGTCGGTAAAATTGAAATTATTTGTTATCTTATCTGTCAGTGTTCCAATTTCCAAATAAATGGACCAAACTGTTTACTAGTCATCAATAAAAATAGTGAGGGTAAATTATATATAAACCTATACGATAAACCTACGAACCACCTAACATGGTGAATGTTATCAAGAAAGGCAGTTTAACTAAGCTTCAGCTCACCTTAGCTGTGATATCATAGCCTAGAAACTTTACATGACGCTTCACAAATGAACACTTCGAAATGTTCAAGGAAAATCCGGCTTTAGTCGGCGTTTATTATACACCCAGCAGCCTTTCAATCCTTGCTAAAGTAGCAGGTTTTAGAAACAGGGATTAACTAGGACAAATAACAGTTCCTATCACACAATAGTTTTTGAACCAAGTACCTATCACACTACTTTCCTTTCGTCCGACTTAGTCTGTAAGGTTGACGTCAGATGTTAAGGTTCAGGTTTTGAAGCCTTTTTCTCGGTTCGGTTCGGTCTATTTACTTACTGAGTTTTAAATGTCACAACTTCGATCGCTGTTGTATAACAACGTAACAAAATATGGCTACGTAAACAGACCCCAGGCAAAACGCTAAACAATATCTCGATCGCATTATTGTCAATTTAACGCATTAAAATAGCCCTTTGCTAATTTAACTTCAAGTAGTCTGTCTATTAGATGCTTTGTTAAAAGAATAGCTTTCATAAAAGGGGACTGACACGGACGCATGCCGTAAGCATCCAATAGTTCCTGGACCTTTGACCTTTGACACTACCTATTGCCTTTTGTCTAGGCTGGGTTTGTAAGTTTGCCTATAGACAATAAGGTTTGAGTTTGAAGTCTAATTCTCAATTCACAGGAGGTACTCAACCCCTGCACGATAAACCATTACCTAATTAAAATTATGGCAATATTCATAACGTAAAGTAATCATAGGATCTCTGTACATACCCGCGGTATCGACACTTTTAAAACAAAGAACTGATTGGGTTAACACCCATAATCCACCACACATTTTTGTTTCGAAATAACCAACAAACATTTTGTTGATTGCGATACCCTCCTTAAAACATTTGTCGAACGATCATTACCATCACACACCTATTTGAAATGATTAATTATCTTATTGTACGCGCTACCCGCATGTAAAATAAACTATTGCCACTATTTAAAACTTCGTAAATAATTCGTTCGGTACTAGGTCTATGTTTGTAGGTACTACTAGGTACTACCTAGGTATGCCCTTTACACAAACGTTCGCATTGACCTCTAAAATTGCGACTATAGTACAACTTAGCAAGACAACATCCGGTACCTACCGAAATCAAAACAAAAATTACACGACTCACCGGATTGTTGTTACTACCAGAAAATACCAGTTATTTCGTGCACAACTGCACATCTGTAGTTGCGCCACGCTGCACCGCCGCGCTGCCGCCGCCCGCGCGCCCGCGCCGTGCTGCCAACCCGCGCTGCAGGAGCCTCGCATCTTGCACCTCGCATACTCTCTTGATGGAGCCCGATGTAGCAAGCAGACTACGATCACTGCATCTTGTTCTTCTGGTGCGTCACGACGAAGATCTCATCACATCTCGGTGAAGCTCGCCAG
Organism: Euplexia lucipara; assembly: GCA_921972225.1. Classification (NCBI taxonomy): domain Eukaryota; kingdom Metazoa; phylum Arthropoda; class Insecta; order Lepidoptera; family Noctuidae; genus Euplexia; species Euplexia lucipara. The sequence continues at coordinate 10,416,216 of OV179167.1, read as the reverse complement.
TAAAGTTGGAAGCAAGTTCTTTATGCCACTTCTGATGTCGGCGTCAGCGATGGCTGAGCGATGAGCTGACACCGATGGGGGTTTCGTGGTACAGAGTTCATAACGTAGAATAGCAATCTTCATTGCAGTAATAACCTCACTTAACAATCTTAATCACAAAACAACTCAAGTCTAGGTAACTGACAGTTTCGTGCTGGATGTGTGTCTTGGTCGGTGTCTCAAATCAAACTGAGCTCTGCCCAGCTCCCACGCACCAGCACGACTCTGTCCACGTGACATTACCGAAAACACATTCGCGCCATTTTCAAATGACAAGTAACGTCACGCTGGTCACCATAGACTCTGTACTAAGTTAATCAACTTCACAACTTATTATTCAAGAATATCGTTTTCCACGACATATAAAATTGTATAACATATAAAATTGATAAAATGTATAAAATTGTATAACATATAAAATTGATAAAATGTATGAAATTGGTAACAATAATAAAAGAAAAACAATAGCAACAATAGTTGTAGTAAAAAATTGACAAAAAATAACATTTTGATTTGATAAATTAAGACACAATTATAAAAAGTAAAAATTTACAGAATGTATAAAATTAGTAGCATTCTTAAAATACCTAGTATAATTTATAAAATGTATGAAAATGATAGCTACGCCAGCAATTCAAAAATGCATACAAATTGGAAATAATGTTATACGCGATATACATTATTGAAGTAATAAAAAATAAAATGAATAAAAAATAAAATAAATGTGTTGCTGTGTTTCAAATAGCTGACATGTCGGCTCGAACATCCCGAAATTCATTTTGATGATTTAATAAAAACAACTTTAATTTTAACTTAAATGTTAAGCAACTTTTACTGAACTTTATGGGAGGTGGGATGTTGTTCCAACATTTGGTAGCTGCGTAACGAAAACTGCCCCTGAAAGCCGCTGACTTATGCTGGGGAATAGAAAGCTGTTGGGAACATTTTCTACCCTGACCGATTGTACAAAGAACATCAGGTAAAACTAGGAAATTACGGAAAGCCACAGTCCTCAGCTGCTAAAATAGGTAGGTCCAATAGCAGATAATAAATTGTTCCTCAAAAATTTCTCCCAGTTTTTATATTCTAGCCATAGTGTTGTAACCACACCGGATAAGTGTGAATATCGTATTTCACATAGGTAGTATAAGTAACTCATATAATATTTATAAGCAAACAATTTTCCTTAACATCCTGTTACGAATGAAAGAATGTCGCAAAGTTATTACGAAATAGTACATTATTACTGTTTTATCGCTCACAATTCGATAAGACTTATCGACACGTATTTGTCATCGGTTGTTGAGGTCGCCCGGTCGCCACGAGAAAATTGTTGAAATAACTTAAATACTGAACTAGATAAGCAAGTTTTCTACCTACAGGTTTTTTCCCAAGAAAACATATTTTGTTTGATATGTGTAACATAAATATAACAACATAACATCATGCCAGTAATCCCCGAAGGGCTAGGCAGAGATATACCAGTAGATAGTTTACCCACATTTCCCTAGTTATGTTTTAAGTCCCAATGTAATAGGAGTTGAGCCTATTGCCATCATTCAGGGCACAAATCAAGACTCCATCCGAGAGTTAATTTTGAAGGTGGAAAATTTTTACCCAGAACCCAGAGGTATTGTAAAACTTTTGTAACTCGAATAAAAAAATATATAAGTAGATTGTAAGTTTTGTTAATAAAGGCTTTTATAAGTAATTATTGTTCGAATATTTTTATTTGTTTGAAATACTCGTAAATACTTAACTTTATACACTAGAAATGAAAATGAAATCTCAAAACTAACTCTAAATAGGTACTCGTAAATACCTAACTTTATACACTAGAATTGAAAATAAAATCTAAAAACTAACTTTAAAATATGGCATCAAAAAACTCATCCGCATCGCTGTCCACTGAAAGTGTACCCACGTTTTATGGCAATGCTTATCTTTTGACCAAGGTAAAAACCAGCCCTGGGGTCACGCGAAGTGTGAATAGGGGTCTTGAAAGGTTTTTGCACAAGCTTTGAGCACTCGGACCCCCCGAGAGTTTCAACCCCAAACGGCTCGAAAACTTATCCCCAAGGAGGTTCTTATATTTATGCCGCTTGAGGTTCTCCGCAGCCGCAGCAGCAGCGCCAGCACAGCACGAAAAACTAGGAAGATGAGATGGCACAAGAGTATCGAGAAATAGCTTAGAAATAGATTTTTTAATCATCTGACAAATCCCATGAATATGAACAACTTTTACTATGGGAACAACTCGGAAAAACGAAAAAAAAAACGGCTCTTGCATACAAAAGTTCGATACCTACTCCACCAAAATGTATGAAACAGCCGATTTTTTGATTGAGTAGAACACCGAGTAGAAACGATTAAAAAAACACCGTGTATAGCTTAGTAGATTATTATTTCATAGCAATAGGCCGCCCCCTGTAATTGGAACTCAAACATAACTGCATAACTGGTGAAATGTGGGCTTACTAAAGGTACACCTCGGCCTAACCTCTCAGGAAACTTAGGCGTGATGTGACGTGTAACATAAGCGAAGTTCAGTTGTAAAGAAATGCCAATGAAATAAAGAGCAATCAAAATCAAAAAAATCAAAAGTTATTTATTCAAATTAGGCTGAGGATCAGCACTTTTTGAACGTCAAAAAGTACATAAGACAGTCCCCCAAAACGCCCGCCCTTCGCCACTTCCTAGGGTTTTTGCTGGGAAGAAGAAGTGGCGGAACAATCTCCCCAGCAACACATCTGTCTGATATGTTAGAAGAACAGTTTAAACAGCATTGGTAATTAATAAACTTAATCATTTAAATTAAATAATTTGCTACATGCTAGCTAGCACACACCAATATACAAAATATACATATACAAAATACAAAAGGTCTACAGTGCCTACCCCACCACATATACGTATCGTAAGATCGTGGATGACATTGTTGTTGATATCGTATCTGATCAATAACAATAAAACGTGACGTCAACATTTATAGTATTGCGTCGCAGTAAACCACTCCACCACGTCATGACTCGAAAAACTTTGATGAGTCATTATTACAATCAGGTGTCTGATCAAAAAATGGACGAAAAGAATGTTTTTTTTCTGAATCATGACTATTTTCCCGAGTATTCTCACGTCAGAATGCAATATGACTAATATAAGACCGGCCCCCTTTACAAAAACCTGTTTCCGCGATCGAATCTGCGAAGATAATGCAATTGAATCGTTGTTTTTTTTGGACTTTGGTCGTAACCTGTCATGTTTTTATTTAGGATTTGTTTTAGACTTTGATCAATACTTAAATCAAATCCGTGGTTATTGGTCTGAGGTCGTATTTCCCCAATGTAGATCAAAAAAATGTTTTTCCTCTATGTCGTTTGAATTTTTATTTGGTTAGAGACCAAATAAAAATTCAAACGACATAGAGGAAAAACACTTTAAGTATATTTTGTTTAGAATCAGAATCAGAACTTTATTTGCTAAGAATGTAGGTACAGACATAAGATGTTGTAGGTATATTAAAGAGATCAGCTACAGTCTACCTTACTATTGTATAGTTTACTAAATTTGTACTAACTTAATGCTTTTTCTTTCATTTACATTAGAAGAAAGAAGAGCGAAACCCGCTCTGGTATTTCAGAAATCGTTGCAATTACATTAATATAAAAAGTAAATTATTGACAAATTTTATAATGTCTTGTACCGTCATTACCGACAATTATACATAAGCGTAATAAGCCAAATATCTAAAGCAAAAATCTTTGGAAAAATTTATAGGTATAATAAGGATCGTCTTCGATTTTTCCGGAAACTACTTAATGCATTTACTAAACAGATTAACCAAACTTTAAAGATCATCTAATTCTTTACAGTAACAATTATAAATAAGAGTAACATGCTTCTAAAATAATCAACTGTTAATTAGTTTATTGGTCATTCACCTTTCATCTTCCTACATTTGATGTCAATCGCCTTTTAATTCAAGACCACACACGTTGTAAACGACACACTTTTCGACATTCATCTACAAATTAATGTTTACTAAAGTAATCAGAAAACAAAATAAAATGTCTCCTGCAAGAAAGTAGATGACTCATCAAACTTTTCAAGTTCGTAAAAGTTCACACGCATGACTCACTAAAGAAATAAAAAGATAAATATTCTAGAGAATAAATGATAATTACGAAGAAGCTGCTCACACAAATAATTTTATTCTATTTGATTCATCGGAACTCGATGACTCACTTGGCGCCAAATCCGATTCGCGGCCATCTTAGAATCATTTATTCTTTTTACGAACGTCAGTGACGCGGTGACGCGGTTAGTTATTCTGCCTTATGTAATACGTTTTGTTTATTATATAATCCTGACGTAATGTTAGTTCTTCTTGATACAAGATTACAGCATGATTATGCTTTTAGATAAAATTGTAGAATCAAGTAATTGTTTCAGTCACTGTTTTGTATAAATCTGGTGTGCGCGTGATGACTGGCTCAAATGTGCCATGTTTAGATACAATTGATTGATTAATTCATCATTTGTCGACAAACAGCTAGAAAAGAGGATCGAACCTTTGTTCCAGTATCTTTGCTTGAATGCTAAAGCGATGAATATTTTGTTGTCTGTATGCTGTTTTATATCTCCAACATAGTTGTGTAGTAGATATTGTAACTTGAATTAAATAATTAATTAAGTGTAGTATTTGTGGCATACCACAATTCGGTTTTATTTTTTTAAACTTTCCGTGCACAAAGAAATTAGTATACATATAAGGATGCTTACCCAAAAAAATTAAAAAAAATGTAGTATACCCAAAGGAGTCACGTTTCCAAAATATTTGGAAGTAAACATTGCCATGTGTAAACTATCAATCAACATTATTAAAAATGCAGTAATTACGTATACATATTGATGCACCTATAAAACACACTTAAATTTACTATCCATATTTTTATTATCTTCTGTTCTTCAAAAATCAAAATCGAGATGAACTAAAAAGGATTTTCCTCGCTAAATTAAATTCTTAAGCCACTTTCCTCATAGAAATTACAGGAAAAGATAAAATGCAGCCGGATATTCGACAATTAAAAGATTAATTTTATCTCCAAAATATATTCAAATCTTTTGTATTTACTTGTAATTACTTTGTTTTTCAACGTAATCTAAATAAGTATATCGGTATCAATAATATGAGGTAAGAAGCGTTTACATATCTTTAATAATAACTGATATATGGGTAATATTGTAAATTATGTCATCGATACAACACATCACACCCCTTTTATGTCGTATTTTTTCAATGTTCTAATGTTGTCATGATACTTACCTCTTTCAGCGTACAACGGTACAATACATACCTAGCTCGTACGCCGTAAAGACAATTCAAACGCAAAAAAAAACAAATAGTATTACTAGCAAATCCTACTAGCATGTATCATACGTATAGACGCCAGCACATCAAGTTACCCCAATGTGTCAAATTTCTTTGATCGTTTTTCAACTTTATGTCAAACAAAATAAGGTTCATATTCAATGGGGATAATTTGACATATTGGGGTAATTTGATGTGCTGGTGTCTGTACATTGCTTATTCGGTAATATCTTGTCTTGCCATATATTACATACATACAGACGCCCCCGCCAGCACATCCTTCAACCTCAAACTGTAAAAATTTCCACTTGAACATGAACATTATTCTATTTGTGAAAAAGTCAAAAAACTAAGTTCAGATTTTGTAACTGAGCTGTCATTTTTTGTAACGAAGTTATTCTTTTTTTTTTGTTTTTGTGTGTTGGTACATGTCTTTTGTGTGCACTCAATACACCTATTAAGTCTTGTCCATGTATTTAAACAATGAAATCTGATTAAGGTGAAAAATACAACCTGCTGACGCCCATTTTCCTTCTAGATGCCGCTAAATTTAACAATTTACAGTGGCTGTTATAATTTAAAGGCAATTTTTTTTTTTTTTTAATATTTTAAACCAGTGCTTGACTGCAATCCCACCTGATGGTAAGCAGAGATGCAAACAGTGATGGTGAAGCGCACTAGTTTATTAAGAGCCTATTCACTCTAGCCTTGAAGACACCTAAATTATAATCGGACGGGAAGACCGCAGCATGCAAGTTGTTCCAGTCCTTTGGTGTACGCGGTATAAACGACGAAGCGAAACGCTTTGTCCGAATCGTGGGAGTGCCAACGATGTAAGGGTGGACACTCGCCGTACGGGGTTGAAAATTATAACACAAGTTAGTAAGTAGTTACAATTTTTTTTATAATATAAACCAGTGCTTGACTGCAATCTCACCTGATGGTAAGCAGTGATGCAATTTCTATATAGTGGACTTTGTGTTTCAAGAAACCGATTAAAAATACGTCAAAGCAATTACATACAAGATAACCATGTACCCCAAAGTAAACTGCATGATTCGATCACGCATCCCGATAACGAATCTCACACTTACTCATTGTTTAACAAAAATTAACTGACTTACATAATATACGTCACTACTGCTATCAGCGAATAGTTTGATACTATGTCTCTACGGTAACTGTTCGAGTCGTTGGGGTCACGGTTACTGCTAGACGGGGGCTTGGCGACCTCTGAGGGGGACACGGAACGTTGTAGGACATTTAATATGTGGTGAAGAGCTGACGTTTTGGGGGACTATCTTATGTAAGTTTTGACGTTATAAAGTGCTGATTTTAAGCCTAATTTAAATAAATATGTTTTGATTTTGATTTTTAAAACAACAAAAAAGTGCGTGCTTGCGAGCAACCGACAACCTTTTCAACAAAAAATAATTATAATTAACTGTCTTACTCAATATACTACTGATATCAGCGAATAGTTTGATAGTAAAATAATAATATAATCGTTTATTTATAGAAGTATGTCTCTACGGCAACTGTTCGAGTCTTTGGGGTCACGGTTACTGCTAGAGGGGGGCTTGGCGCCCTTTGAGGGGGACTTGTTGTAGTAACGTGGGGAATTTTAATATGTGGCGAAGAGCTGTTTTAGGCGAATCTCTCATGTAATTTTTGACGCTTAAAAGTGCTGTTTTACAGACTAAATAAATGTGTTTTGATTTTGTAACTGAGCTGTCATTTTTTGTAACGGTATTATTTTTTTTTTTTGTTTTTCTTGTTTTGGTACATGTCTTTTGTGTGCACTCAATGTACCTATTATGCATTGTCCATCTATTTAAAAATAGAAGGTACACGCAACAACTGACCTTTTAAACAAAATTTAAAGGGGGTTTTATTCTGTCAACACTAAACATTCAAATAATATATTGAAATTACGAAAAGAAAATGAAAAGCGGCACTCTAATTATTTTCTATTTAATTTTATGCACAAGGAAAAATCTGTACACAGGCGCACTTAATTTTTTAACGTGAAATCGAGAATTTTAAAAAATGGCCAATGGTCAATCGTATGGGATATCGTTGGATTACATTATACCAAGAAATGTTTCTAAGTGACTTTTTTCGTTTAAGTGAGAATATTTTCGAAAGTATCTTAACAGACTAAAGAAATAAATAGCGGAGGTACTTTTTGAGGTACGGCTGCATACATTTTTAGCATAGGTTTCCTCAAGAAATAACATGAAATACAACAATTTTTGCTGTTGATGTAACAAATACTCATACTTACTACAAAACTCTTTACGCACTTGGGTAGTTTTTTAAACAAACTAAGTTAGCTACGTGATTTGCCACACGTATCTGCCCATTTTTTTATTTCTTATCACTTTCGTTACAAAAACCCCAAAATCTTTCCTCCCGGTAAAATCAAACCAATATCGGTACCTAACTTGTCTAAATTCAAGGAAAAATATACATTATATTGTTTACTCTATCGTCATGTAATCCATTGATAATTTGTCGTCGTACATTTTTTAGATCGTTTTTACATAACACTTTTAGATAACAAACGAGACGAAATTATCTGTGTAGTCTAGAAAAAAATGTTGTTATTGTATTGGAATTGTTTCATCATTATTATGGACATAAATGAGTTTAATATGATCTGGGACTAACCCAGTAGTTATAGGCACATATTTTAATATCCTCCCGGCAGAATTTAGTCATGGCGACCAATTTTAACAAAGATAAGCCAGCTAAGTATTTACGTAGGAAATGCTTTTTTACAGATTGGATGGGACGTCCATGCACATACTGATAGCATGATTTCTTCACCAGATTCTGGACTAACGAGTACCTAAGACTCGTCCAAAACAAAAATAAAAGTAATTTAAAAAAAAAACATTCACTTCGCTGTTAACGGGAAACAAGCCGAAAAGACAGGCTGAATTGCAATGCTGATTATCTGTTCACATGAAATTAGACTAATCGCTTGGCGAGGTCCCAAGAATTAGATGGGCACTTGAACCCCATAGGGGATAGTGTCCCCTAAGGGCTGACCCCAAACGGCTCATGCGTATAACTCTTAATAAAGTTGCTATATTTTTTCCGTTTGAGGTTTTCAGCACCACAGCAGCCAACATCCCACTACGAACATATGAGATTTTTCCATAAAAAGTAAACAAAGTCGGTATCATTCAAAATTGCATTGGCATAAGATATAAATCAAGATTGTATAAAGTAATCAACACTATTTTGGCCCTATTATTCCGGGTCTAAGGTTTCCTCTTTACTTCTTGCCTCTGCTTCAAATGCAGTAATCCATTTTCTAGAGTCCCAGTTACAAAAACATCCTTGTTTTAATATTTCGTCATGAAAACCTACCAAACAGACAACTGGGGGCTTTTATTTTTCCATAACAAGAACTTTCTTTCCCCGTATTTCCCAAAACATTATCCTTCATACATTCCTGTTGACCTTGTCAACTTTTCTCCCAACCTCAAGTCTATACACATCATAGTACCTACCTATAATACTCGTACGCACGAATATCACGCAATACGCCGTAAAAGGTAGTACAAACGTAGTAAAATATATCACATGCTAACTATCACGTATTTCGCGGTAACTCCCTATGTATATATTGCGTAAATACCTATAATAATTATGCCTGTTTTTACACTATACGTCTAGCTAAAGCGGTATGTTGGATTTTTAACCCTCCATCCAGTCCCGACGGTTGTAAATTCTCTGCTCATTTATTCAGGTGTTTTCTAGTGATATTAAAAATAAGGGTAAAGGTAGATTTGAGTAAAAATTTACCTATTGATGTCATATGGCAATGGGTGTGTCATAATATTCTGTTTTTATTGTGCTATTCGGTATTTTATTGGCGTGTTTGAAAAACGGAATGGCTGTTTCTGATATGGGAGGCTTGTGGCTTGGCCATCTACAAACCGACATATGGGGCCATATGTAGGTTCATAAATGTGTGATCATTCATTACATATGGACAATCATCCGTCCCCGGAAAGCGCGATGGCTGTTGATCTCGGCTGACATTTGAAGATCTTTGACTTCAAATGAGAAAAGAGAGAATATTTAGTAATCAGGCTAGATTGGCATAAGTTTTCTACCCTATTAGATATCAAAATGTTGAACTTCAAACATTTTGGATATATTGAACTTCGAATATGTAACTTCGTTTAATCCCTTTAGGCTCCATTTTCTATTGGCACTGTGGCAATAGGATCCAACAGGTGTAATGCTTATAAAAACAAGGAAACCTTCTTACAAAAACTACCAAACAAACAGACGAACATCGTTGTAATAACAAAACAATACTTTACTGAGAAACTTCAATTTATTTTATTTATAGCCACACAATAGCCCAATGTTTGTGGTGATGTAACCTCAGATAGATCACCGGAAATGCCGGGCGGTTTTAAAAGCAATGTCACTATATTTATACCGTAATAAATAATTGTTTTTTGCCTACATAGTTGGAGGAAAATTCTCAGAAATACCGGGTGGTGTGAGCTCTTTGGAGGACCTTGTCTAAATACTAACAGCAACACGTGTCGATCGTAGGTTCAGCTAGGCTTTTTGATGTCCTGGAATAGGCAGTGACCTGTCGCTGCCGGCAGTGGTCGAGAGGATGGTCGGTAGCGTGGAGTCCTGGGACGCAGTGGTGTCCTCCTGCGAAACAGTCATCTCGCAGAAGGAGGCTGCGGAAAGGGAGAGGGAGATTACCTCCTCTCACCCGGCCCGCAGCAGGCGCACCAGGCGCAGGCGTAGGGCGGACCACGCCCTCTTCCAGCCCCCCTGAATTATCCAGGGGCGACGGACACGGGGACGTCCGCCGCCCCCTAAGTACATGGACCCGAGGTGGCGGCGCGTCGTGTTCACGCGCGCCCCTCGCTGACTTGGCGAGGCCCTCGGGGCCGGCACCAGTCGGGGGTCGCGGAAGTATCTTCTGTTCCCGTGACCCCCGGTGCAGGTGTGAGAAGGATCTCGGGGGGTGGTTTTTAGTCAGTAAGAGTCTGACAGACCCCTCCACCCTCCCCGGGGCGGGGGACATTCATGAGGATTTTCCACCCCTCAAAAAAAAAAGGCTTTTTGATGTCATGGTGCGGTATACGTTGGCAAGATATGTCACAGGGGAAAAGCCGCGCCCTCGTCTCCGGAGTAGCTAGTCGCTGCGTGCCGTAGTCAAGGCGATGGTCGGCACCAATGATGGCGTCCTTCTACGAAACGGTGGTGAAAGCGAGACCATTTTTAATAAGTTTTTAAAATGTATGGTCGCTGTGGTAAGATTAATTGAGACTAGATTTTGAACATTTTCAAGTACGGGAATTGGCCTTGATATAAACAGATGTTTATTTACTAAAACTCTGTTTACAAACAATACTTTGGTACATTGACTGCTAAATAGTTAGTAGGCACGGCCTGGGGTTAAACCCTGTTCACAATACAAAGTTTGCATTGTGTAATAATTATTAATAATCTTGTAAAAATATAAACATAATGTTTATGAATAACTAATTACCACTTTTAGGTACGAAATAATAACAATGTCGTACATTTTTCCTGTCCATGAGTAATCGTTATTGTGGATAAATAAGACGACACTCTTTGTTGGTATTGTGACGATGTATTATTTTAACAAAATTACATAGGTAATTAAAGTACCTACACCACAAACGACCTACACATCTTCTTCATTCGCTGGTGGCGAGAGATGGCGATAAAGTCGCTATTTTTTTTTTAATAAATATATATTTTATATCTTTCACACATCGCGTTTTAGTCCCAAACTAAGCTGAGCTTGTGCTATAATAATAATAATAATAATAATTTTAATTCAGAGAAAACTCTATAAAGTACAAGATAAAAAAATAACTTTAAAACACACGACATTAAATTAAAATACATACAAATCCAAAGAGTTTTAGTGTTTTAGTAACACAAATATGCACAAAATATGTCAGTATTTTTAGTACCTAAATCTAACTTATACCTAAGGCTGTCCTTACCCACAGATTTTGTATACTACTCGCTATGAGTACTATACTCAATTTACAATAGCATTAAACCCGCCTGATGATGGCAATAGGCTCACCCCCTATTACATGGGACTTAAACATCTAAAATGAGGGTGTAATACCAGGTAAACCTCTGTCTAACCCTTCGGGGATCACACGCGCGATGTTTGTTAGATTTTATAAACTACTACCTAGCTTCGTAAACGGTTTTAATGTTTAAGTAAACGCACACTTAGTGTCATTGTGTCTCTCTGTCTCTCTCTCCTGTCATGGTGGTCTGTGTATGTATCTGTAAATCTGTCTCGCTAATAAATCTCTAATTACTGCCACAATCTGTAGTTACTTCCACATAATCCATCAATGTAATGTTATTCAGAGAGGTCAGGCCTCTTTGGTTTAGTGGTTGGAATCACTACGGCTGACAGTGAGATCCTAGGTTAATCCAGAGTCGGGCATGGTGTTATTGTGATTTTCGTTTAAAATTTCTTAGTGACGATCAGGTGCCTGGCTATTTTTCTTACCAGGCTTTCCATTACTGAAAGATTTTCTAAATCGGATTAATCGCTTAGGAGATTACCCCGTAAATACAAACGTATAATGTTACTTTAATCATATGTACTTTCTAAGTTTACCTTGGATATCATTGACATCGGTGAAGGAAAACATCGTGAGGAAACCTGGACTTATAGTAGATAAGTCTGATTTCGCCAATCTACCGTTTGCTTGCGCGGAGATCAATGCTTGTGCCTTCTCTGTATGAGAAGAAGCATTTGCCCTAAAGTGGGACAGTAACAGGCTGGTATTATCTATTATAATTTTAGTATAAAAAAGAAATAAGAAAGAAAGAAAGAAAAAGTTAAGAAAGAAAGTTAGGTTAGTTAAGTTTAGTTAAGAAATAATGTATTAATATATGTATTTTAGGTTAAGGTATTTATCTCTGGGCCTGCGTCACCTGCAATAAAAAATATTATTATTATTATTATAAATGAATTATTTTGTATGATTTTCCCACATTATTTCAGGGGGAATACCTTTATTATCCTTAGATCTAGATAAATACTGATAATTCCTGATAAATTTGCACAAACATAGATGTCTGTAAATGTAAATTTCTTTGTTTAGGTTATCAAATGGCTGGCTGTTAACCTTCTGATAATTTTTTCAGTCGGTTCAATGTCATAATAACCTAGAAACGGGGGTATTGCGTTATGAAAAACATATTGCGACTGAAAAACAGTTATTTATGTAGTGCCAATTACCTTGGATAGTGATAGCACGATAATATTATCATACAGTATTCCAACTTCATACAAACGGACGAAGCGCGAGCTATTATACCTACGCGCCTCGATGTCGGCATACCTAATGGGCATACTTAATGTGTGTCAAACATAAACATGTTTTTTTAATTAAATCTACCTATCAAAACACAACACGCATTTTTATTAAACACTTCCTATTCAATTCACAAAGTATTATACATGTTTATATTAAAAAAGTACCTATATTTACAATCACAAAAGTAAATGGAAACCCAAAGTAGGCAAATGTATTTAATTAAAATGCTGGAGGAGGGCAGCCCTATTGCATGCTTAAAATACGAACCGCGCGGCTGTAGGCATTTATTTCTAAGATACGGCCGTGTTACAATACTGTATGATAATATTACCGTGGTGATAGCCAGTGGTGTGACCGGCGGACCTAGTAGCCTAGAGTTTTCGGATTGCATCTTCACTTGCTTCAAAAATGGTCAGGGAAAACATCGTGAGGAAACCGGCATGGCTAGGAGATATTTTTCGACTGCAGATGGAGCCGAGTCAGAGGCCTTTGGATAAAAGAAAGAAAGAAAGAAAATATTTTACATGGGATGGCATTAAAACTTTGACAAATTAAAAAGTTTTAGCTTACTGCATTTATTCTTCTTATAAACTTTAACTTTGCAAAATTTCACGCTCCTCCGAAAAAAAAAGGGTAAAAAAAGGGTATTCACAGTTTTCGCATATTAATATAATTACATAGATTTATGTATTTAAAATACCTTACTACTATTTTTACAGGTGTATACCTAATGCTACAAACTTATTTCCGCCTTCGAATCAAATTTTTAGTTTTATTTAGTTTTTATTAGTTTACTTCCCATTCTTAGATTTATCTACTGAATATACACACAAAGTTTTTTAAGAATCGGTCAAGCTGTTTCGGAAGAGTTTTGTTACAAACACTGTGACACGTGAGTTTTATAATATATTAGTTACATTTGTTTAAATTGGTTCATTTATTTGAGACATTAACCACACTAATGCATAGAGGCAAAAGCAGTATTGTCCAAACTTTTTTAAACAATGTTAGGTTTGGTAGACTGACCACCATTTGGCCTTGAGCTAACTTGACTTACTTGACTGGCTTACTTACTAACTTGACTGCCATGTTGGTTTAGTAGTTAGTGACCCTGACTGCTGTGCCGGAGGTCGTGGGTTTCCCACCCCCCGATTCCCACCCTGGACAAATGTTTGTGTGATGAGCACGATCATTTGTTCTGTGTCTGGGTGTAATTTATCTATAATATGTATGTATTTAGAAGTATATAAGTATGTTTATCAGCTGTTTAGTACCCATAACACAAGCTCTTAGCTTAGCTTGGGACTAGATGGCGTTGTGTGAAAAAGTTGTGGAATATTTATTATTATTATTTATTAACTAAATAAAGTAACATAAAAAAAATACATTTTGAATGTTGGGTAATGCATGTCATAGTTATAAAACTGGGACTCATTTAAAATTAAATTAATGGAATATTTATTACCTACTTACCTATTAATTTAATATGTTTTCCTCTCAAACTCATTTGGCCTATTTGATGTGGAATGAAATAATAACCTAGGTAACTATATTTTCCTGTTTCAATCTGCAAATATTAACTGTAAATGTGGTAATAAGCATAATACTTATATGTATGGCCACCACATTCGGTACTAGGTACATCCGTAATTATGAGATAAAATTTACAATGGACCGGACATATAGGGTTACCAGGTAAATTGGTAACTGTTGGAGTACGTGACCATCGACAAGTAGGACACCCTTAAGCTGACTGGAGCGACTAAAATTCGGAAGATAGTGTTGCCAATGTCTTTGTTCAAAAAACTAAACTAAAATTAGAAAATTGTAAACTAAAATTAGAAAATTGACGTCTCATACTGACTTACAGCTTTAGAAAGGGACAGATTGACAGTGACAGATAGGAATTAAGTTGGAAATGTCAAATTAATTTTTTCCCCCGATATTTTGTCATGTCTTTTTTGTAAGTAAAAGAAAAATTAAGTTTGACTTAAATTAATAGCAATCATATAATAACATAATAAATAATCAATACAACGTGGCAAAGCCGTCAGTCTTTTGATTACCACTACCAGTGGACAGCGATGCGGATGAGTTTTTTGACGCCATATTTTAGCTTTATTAAGTAGTTTTTAGTTTAAATAATTTAGTTTAGTTTAAAAAATCAACGGCGGCCGAAGATATTACGACGACGATATAACATCGGCAAACGGTGAGCTGACGCTAACGACGATAAGAATACGAAAATGACGAAAGAAGAACCACGTACGGGCCTAAGCTCAATGTTGTACCTAACCTCGGAACTAATACCTAAATTCACCGGTCAAGATAAAACGTACCCAGTGACGCGATGGATACAAGACGTGGAAGAAAACGGAGGAATATGTGGTTGGACACCGTTACAACAGTTACTGATGGCCTGACGGAGATACCTATCAAGAGATTTTAAATAATAACAATAAATTTTCTTTTTAACCGACTTCAAAAAAAGGAGGAGGTTCTATGTTCGTGTGTATGTATTTTTTTTTTTTTTTTTTTATGTATGATACCTAATTTCTCCGCCATTTGTAAACCGATTCTTGAAATTCATTTTTTGTTTGAAAGAGTAGACTCCTGAGGTGGTCCCATTTTAATTTGGTGAAGATCTGGTGCTGGTCTTCGGAGATATACAACGGAACTCTTCAAAAAAAGACGGCAAATCTATCGTGATTGCTGGAATCGCTTGGATGTTTATTGTTTATACAACATCATGACGTATCATCAAGCCTGTATGCTCAGAGGGGTAGGCAGATGTGTTCAATATACCTAGATTTCGACAGTTATGTTAAGTTTCATTTGTTAGGGTTAGGTGGATAACCCTATTATAATTACATGTATTGTTAACAAATAACAATATAAAATTAATTCATGGCAAATGTTTGTATGAGAACAACTAAAAATGGTAAAATAAAAAACTTTTTTACAAAAAATAAAACCGACTTCAAAAATAACACTAAACGGCGTAAAATAACTCTAAATTCGGAAGTCGGTGGCCCATCAAGAATAAGACAAAAGTACCAAAGCCACAGACTTCCTAATTTAGAGTTATTTTACACTGTTTAGTGTTATTTTTGAAGTCGGTTTTATTTTTTGTTATAAAGTTTTTTATTATTTAATAGCTCTACCTTATGTCTGTCTTTACCTTATTGTATACTAGCGAACGTCACGGGGTTCACCCGCTTGGTTCCCGAGGGAATACAGGAATAAAAAGTAGCCTATTTCGCCCGGGGATAGTGTAGCTTCTCAACGGTCAAAGGATTTTTTAAATCGATCCAGTAATTTTAAGTTTATTCGTTACATACAATAATACAAATCTACGCGTAGTTTTATTTATAAAATAAATAACACACCGCTAAACAACACGATTAACCAAAATACTAGCACTAAAAACTACTCATTTAACATAGAACGAGTATATGGGTGAGATGACCTATGTATGACGTCACTATTGCTTTATGTACTCTTCCACCTAAATTATCGCCGTGTCAATGGCCGATGCTTCCGTTAACGAATGTTATAAATAATTATGTATGGGTATTTGTTGGTGCCGAATTTACGTTTTGTTTATGTCGATGTATCTACTATACTAATTACACCTCTGCCAACCCCTACGTAGGGTACTCTGAAACTTTAGTTTTTAGTTTATAAATAAACATGTTATTTATCACCAAAACCTACTTAATAAACTTATGGAATATTACATCATCAAACTTTTTACAAAAAAATACAACTTATTGAAAACACAAATTACGGCTTTTTAAAAATACACAAAAAGGTGTAATATCCAGTTTAATAAGAGATAAATCTACGATTGGGAGCATGACCGTTTTATTTACTTTACAAAATACGATAAAATTTATCGTCATGCCAACTTGGTTTAAAAAGTTTTATGTAACATATACACGTAACTTTACATAAGATAAATATGTCACTACAAAAAATATTCGAATTATATCACTATCGGACGCTCCGATACATATTTGGGTCACGACCAATCCAGCCAATAAGCATCCGCTAATCGAAAACGTTACAAACATTTTGCATGCGCCCACGCATATAAAAAACCAACTCTTTATCGTTAAGCTTGCCAATCGTAAACATTGTGTATGTGACATAATTGTACTAAAAATACATCGTAATTATTATTTGTGAAGATAAGATACATTATATACAATAATGTACAATGTAATGTACTTAATGTCGTTAGGTTTTGTCACCTTTGTTCAAAGCAATTACGTAAAAATAAATAAATTGTTTTGAAAATTGTCTTTCATTTTTAACCGATTTCAAAAAAAGGAGGAGGTTCTCAATTCGGTTGTATTTTTTTTTTAGGGTTTGTTACCTCAGTACTCCGTCATTTATGGACCGATTTTCAAAATTCTTGTTTTGTATGATAGGGTATACTAACAGATTGGTCCCATTTGTATCAAAACTCATATCTGATGAGGGACCTTCGAAGAATTGAGGGAACTCCTCAAAAAATATAGGCACACATGCACCGATTCTAACATTTTTAGTAACAAATCAAGCATTTTAATTTAGAAAGTAACATTTGGTGAAGAAAAACTGATGAAGAAGACAGGCAACGGAACTCTTCAACGCATAACAGCAAATTATTCGCGATTGCTATAGTCAGATGTCTATGCTGAGCTTTTGTATTTCCACAAAATAACATTACGCCATTCTATTTTAAAAGGGCCCGGCAGAGATGTACAGATTAATGTTTAGATAGAACTTCTTTAGCAATTGTTATCCAATTTCAATGATTCTTTCAAGTTTTGAAAGACTTTCTTTACATACAAAGAAACTAAAAATTACAAAATAAAAACTTTTTTACAAAAAAAACAACCGACTTCTTAAAAAAAAACTAACAGGTGAAAAATAACTCCAGGTTCGGAAGTCGGTGGCCAATAATGAACAAAACAAAACCACCAAAGCTACAGACTTCCGAAACTGGAGTTTTTTAGATTCATTTCTTAGCCTAGCTTTCCCCTTGAGTTTTTCCTGATGCAGCTATACACCAGTGTTTAACCTGAAACGACTGCCTACCTCCACAACCTAGTGTCTGGGTAATACGTTACCCCTTGGTTAAACCTGTTTATCAGACTGTCGGGGACTACTCGTAACTGTCAATTATCTACAACTGACAGCTGAGACCAACGGTCTAACGTTCTTACGAAGTCCAGAGAGGTTGACTTACTTTGACTTAATGTCCCCTAGATGGGGCAGAGGGCGTCCACAGATATCTTCCATCGCGACCGGTCTTGAGCTTCACGCTTCATCTGGCTTCACGTCAATTTGATGCTCACCGCTTCTGCCAAAACGGTACGACGCCAGGTTTGTCGGGGACGGCCACGCTTCCTTTTCCCTTGGGGATTCCACTTCAACGCTTGTTTAGGTTTGTGGTCGGGGTCCCTTCGGAGCGTGTGGTCAATCCATCTCCACTTGCGAAGCTTGATCTGGTGGTCGATCGGGTTCTCGTGGCATCTCTCCAACAGTTCAACGTTGGAGATGCGGTCTCGGGCCAGTAAATTCCGAGAATGCGACGAAGACAGCGGTTGACGAAAACTTGAATTTGGCGTGAGATGTCCTTTGAGAACTTCCACAATTCGCACCCGTAAAGCAGCGCGGACTTCACATTGGACCCGAAAATCTTAAGTTTAATCCTTCGGGTCAGTTTCCGCGACTGCAAGACAGGTCTCAGCTGCGCAAAGGAAGCTCGGGCTTTGGTGATCCGTAAAGAAACATCCTCTTCACTGCCTCCAGTCTCTGCCACGACGCTTCGGAGGTACCTATATGAATTTGTGGACGCGTACCACTGCCTCTGTGCCAATCAGCAACGGTGATATATTCTTCACACCAGTTCTCATTTCCTGGGTCTTTCTGGTGTTTATTTTAAGCCAGGGAGTTCTTTGATATAAATGGTCAACCATCTACGACCGACCGCAGTAAACGTAGCTTACCCTTCGATCAACCAATACGACTGATATTATTTAACTACATGCTTCTACGGGAGACCCACTAATTAATGATTTTGTTACATGATCACTTGCCTAATTGAATTTTTGCTTATAGTTTTTTTCGGTAGCAGCTTTGAGCCTAGGTCTATACCCTATTGATGTTATAAGGCTCACCCCCTATTACTTGAGACTTTGCTAAATGGGGATCTTCTTCAGGTATTATTCTTCTCTTGCAATGACTAACCTGGTGTCAGAATTTTAATGAAGCCCATGAGCCTCTGACTTGGCATCACAAGTAATAATAATAATAAATATTCCACAACTTTTCACACAACGCCATTCAGTCTCAAATTAAGCTTGAGAACTTGTGTTATAGGTACTAAATAGCTGATAAACATACTTATATATTTCTAAATTCATACATATTATAGATAAATTACACCCAGACACAGAACAAATGCTCGTGCTCATCACTCAAACATTTGTCCTGGGTGGGAATCTAACCCGCAACCTCCGGCATAGCAGTCAGGGTCACTAACTACTAGAGGAACAGGCCAGTCAAGTCAAACCTTCGAGTAATATTTCTCAAGCCAGTTTCCTCAAGATGTTTTCCTACATCGTTTTTGAACCAAGTGATAAATTTACGATTTGTTCATGAATCCGAAAAGAGAGGGGTTTGTGCATGCCTTGGGTTCGAACTCGAGACCTATGATTTAGCATCTGCCGGTCACACCACTAAGTTATTACTGCCCATGTTATCACTAAGAACTTCTAGACTTTTCCTCATGAAATTCAGGAAATAAATTCTTTCTTTGTTATCGGTCTTACATGTTCTTATCGGTTTCAAGGTAAAATCTTTGATTGCCGGTGCCCTAGTTTCGCGTTGGCTGAGAAATGAGACGCTATTACTGAATGAAGGTTTTTCAGTTGAATGATCGCAATAATTTTTCCTTTATTTTGGTCTTTGTGTTGCAAATATCGTTGTTAAAAATAGCATTTTTTAACTAAGATAAACTTAGAAAGTACACATGAATTGAAAATAGTCACATTGGTACTTGCCCAGAATTTAACCACAACCTCGTGCATGAGAGGTAAGCGCATTAACCTCTGGGCCATAACGACATTTAAAAAAACAAAAATGAGAAACAAAATTGTGTTAGTAAAAAGATTGAAACTAGTAAACTAAGTATATGATATTAGTAACATCTTGAATTTTAAACTTGTCAAATGCACGAAATTCCATTTTTAGCTTAGTGTCAAAAAATCTTGGTACACGAATACAAGTAAGTAGTAGTTGTTTCATTGAATGACTTGCCTTCCCTACATACATAGGTATGTATGACAATTATTTTAATTTTATCACTCGACATTGTATAGGATTACGTCAATGTCAACTTATTGAAGACGCTCAAGGTACACGACTGTGCTATTTATGTCGCGTCCTTCAAGAAATAGAGTAAATACACACTAGGGCCTACTCTATTTATTAATTAGCAGTTTAGTTTTGTTATCTACTATCAGTTATCAGGGACTTCTCTTACACGAAGTAAGTATAAGATTTAATTTTTAGCGCTGATCTCAAATGATTTTATTTTTCTTGATCAAACGTAGCCTACCATAATTGTCGTCCTATCAGCCGAAAGATGTTCACTGCTGGACAAATACCTCACACGAAGATCTCCACAAAGACCGTATAGAAATTATATACTCTTTATAGCATCAGCTAACTGCCAGTGATAATGTCGTCAAAATCGGTACAGCTGGTTACAAAGATGAGATTTAACAAACAGAAAGTTCGACACATTTTTAAAATACTCAGTACCTAATTTACTTTAATTTGCATTTAGTAAAAGCAGTTAATTACACGAGAGAATACAAACGAACGAATTCAACTTGATTTATTTGTATGGAGATCTATGGATGTCAGTTTGTATTTGAAAATTGTCAGTGGACCTTTTGATTACAAACGTCTCATTATACAGTTGCAAATGTTATTGTAATGTCTTATTAGCCTAGTGGGTGCAACTAGTTCCTGGGTTCGATTGTGAACTCTACAACAAAGATATTTAAAATACCTACTATAGGATGATAAAGAAACGTCATAGAAAAACTGTAATTCCCTGCCTCAGTAACATCATCATTTCAGCCGAAAGACGTCCTCTGCTGGACATAGGACTCAAATGTCGCCACAACGACCGGTCCTGAGCGTCTCTCATCCATTGGATTCCCGCGACTCTCATCAAGTCGTCAGTTTACCTTGTAGGAGGCCTTCCAACGCTGCGTCTTCCGGTATGGGGTCGCCACTCCAGAACTTTTCGGCCCCAAAGACCATCTGTTCTGCGAGCGATGTGTCCTGCCCACTGCCACTTAAGTTTACCAATTCTCCGGGCTATGTCGGTGACCTTGGTTCTCTTGCGGATATCGACATTTCTGATTCGGTCGCGCAAGGTAACTCCGAGCATCTTGACTTAATGTCCTATGTCCCCTAGATGGGGCAGAGGGCGTCCACAGATATCTTCCATCGCGATCTGTCTTGAACTTCACGCTTCATCTGGCTCCACGTCAATCCGATGCTCGCCGATTCTGCCAAAACGGTGCGACGCCAGGTTTGTCGGGGACGGCTACGCTTCCCTTTCCCTTGGGGATTCCAGTCCAACGCTTGTTTAGGTATGTGGTCGGGGTCCCTTCGGAGCGTGTGGCCAATCCATCTCCACTTGCGACGCTTGATCTGGTGGTCGATCGGGCTCCGAGCATAGCCCTCTCCATTGCCCTTTGAGTGACTTAAAGCCTCCTGATGACGCCTATTGTAATCGGTAACACCATCTGGCATAATATAGCAATATTGGAGCGGCAGCAAAGCGCACTAAACTAAACTAAACTAAACCAATCGACTTGTGTCCACAAAGACACAAGTGTCGGATGAAAAGTTTTGTTCGTGATGCGTCGTCTATAGTGAGTGTTAAATATATTTGATCTACAATAGTTAGATTGACGCATACAAAGCATTACTTCTTTGAAACAACGCATTTTTCAGTGTATTGTTTTGTAACATAATACGTTTAACATTCCTATCTCCTAACATTGAACTAAACAAAATAGACAATCGCTGTGGCATGCAAACATGATACATATGATTATTTTGTAAACTATTACTCTATTGTCTCATTAGTTTGACCTGTCAACATTGTCATTGATGTCTGTTGTTGACATTGGGGGCTGTCCAATCGTATAAACCCTAGTAGGGCATCTTATTCAAGTTCTGTTACAAGCCTCACAGTGCTTTACTATGTTGTAGTAATCAAAAATTACAACCGACTTCATAGATTACTGAAGTTTCTGAAGTCCTGTGGCTTTGACTGTTTGGTTTAGATTAAATCTTTGCCATCGACTTCCAAAACTGTAGTTGTATTTTTTACCATTTACATTTTTATGAAGTCGGTTGTATTTTTTCGTAAACATTAATTTTTAGTTTTAATAAGTTTCATTAGGTGTTAGATTTATATACCGTAGCTTAGGTAATATTATGGAAATACCATTATGTTAATCTTGAAAACATAGCCGTAACTAGTCGTAAATAAGTTTCTCACACTAATTCTTGATAACTTATGTATTCTTTCACAAAGTAAGTGAGTGCCCACCGCAGTTATTATAACAACATCAACATATACAATGAAAATAAAGTTTATACATATAATCGAGGATAATCAGAAACTTAATAAAAATACGATACATTTTTCAACAAAATAATTCATAGTCTGCAGGCCTAGCCATATTACAAATTCTATTTCTATTCTAATTCCTATATTAGAGAAAGAAAATTACGTATATGGAATCAGCTGTTTGTCATTTCAACTGTCAAGTAAATTTGATACCTAAAATAACAGAAGATGACATCGAACTTGCCACTAAAAACTCATGAATAAAAGTTGTACCGTTAAATTTAACTGGAAGATATACAGAACCAAGAATATCAATCGGTGAATTATTAGCCGATATAACACGGGGACAAGCGTCTTTTGATGTCAAAGAAATACCAAGTTGCTGAATAAAATTGTCGCTTGTTTTCATTTTCAGCCATATTACAAATTCTACTCGTTAACACTTGACAGTTGACAAACAGCTGATTCCTTAACGGCATTTTTTTCTATTGTCGACTTATCGATTACGATAAAAAAATAGAATTTGTAATATGGCTAGGACTGCTGATTCTTTATTGGATTATGATACTTTCTTTGTTTAGTTTTCAATAGGCATGATAACGGTGTATGAATATCAAAATACTATATTAAGTCCATCATTTAGATAATGAAAAATATGACCGGTTGAGCAGATAGCAGCGCCACCCCTCAGTAGGGTGCACTGCGAGACGCCCTTTATCAAAAAAAAAATAATAATAATAATAATAGACTAATACTTTTAAACTTTTTCAAATTGACGGCATACTTACTACTTGGATTAAGCGCATTAAAATTAAGGATGGGGCTTTTGTGACGTCATAATTCGGTATAAACCGTGACGTCATGCAACATTTTGACTCAATGTATCTCCGTTGTAATTCCATTACTTACGTGAAAAAAGGAAAAATTGTGACTTTCTAGTAATCCAGATGAGGGACTAAAAACTAAACTTTACTCACTCTCATCTATATATATAAAAGAAAGTCGTGTTAGTTACTTCAATTATAACTCAAGAACGGCTGAACCGATTTAGCTGAAAATTGGCAGGGAGGTAGTTTAGAGCCAGGAGAAGGACATAGGATACTTTTTATCCCGTTCGACATCAAAAAAATAAATATAAAGAATATCGGTTGTCTCAAACATTTTTCAAACGCAGCGCCATCTTGGATGACATGACAGGAGTCAAACTTCCCAGTACATTATCAGGTGACAATTTGAAATTGACAAGACAAGCTAAACCCAAGAAGGTAAGGTTGTCAATTTATAATACGCACCTACGTTCTGAAATTTATTTTGTTACTAAACTTAGAGGTTTTATGTAGCATAAAAAAGTCTTATATTTCAGAAATCAATTTACGTAACTAGCCATTGCTAGTTACGTAAATTGATTTCGTCTCTGTCATCATTTGACAGAGACGAACTTTAATAATTCTTTGCAAATAGAACTTATTTTACTGTTAGGACTTTAATTAAAGTAGACCGGGAAAACTATAGGCATAAATTATTGTATGTAACATAGAGGCAATAGTTCAGATTAAAATTATGAATTTAGTATTTTTTAGTAAGGTAGTTAGGTTAGATAGTTGGGTTAGCTATAGGATAGGTATGGTCAGTTAGGTTAGGGTATATATACATGTTGTAATTTAAAAGTAGTAGTAGTTATTATTGGTTTGGATTTATTTGTTGTCGTCTTATTCAACGTATGTATATCTAATATAAAAAAAAAATAAGAGCAATGAATTGACTCTAAGGCACAACGAAGTTTGCCGGGGCAGCTAGTTTCAAATAACAGTTGGTGTGTCATAACAAAAATGACACACCAACAGACTGTTATTTGAAAACAAAATATCCCATAGACCAAATTACTAAGAACACATGCCTCAAACTCGCGAACTAACATAATATGACGTCACAACCAAATATGGCGACGAATCACCAGATTACACAACGAAAACAGGTCTGCAGTCTTGTTGTTAAATAACATTAATTGACGTAGTTCATATGTATAGGTTTTACTATGATTATCTACTATTAATTATGAATGTTCTCACGTGTTTCCTTGAATCTTATTAATTTGTTTATCTGTGGTTGTGATGACGCCATTTTGAATTAACTAGACAGAGTTATATCGTATGCAAGGAGGTTATATTTTGGCGGTCTATGCAAGGTCGATTGTGTGTTTTTACGCAAGAATATGGTTCGGTTGATGACGTCAGAAGTGAGTCGAGCCCTCTACTGGGTTGTGTACCTATCTAGCGTGATGGCGTGGCCTGTCAGTAGCGGTTATTTTAAACATAACATAACGCTTGTAGTCCACGAAAAGTTAGGTAGAGATGTACCTATACCTAAGTACACCCACAATTCGCCAGTTACTTCTATGTTAACATGTAACGTAACTGTGTTGTGTGTGGAGATGAGCTTGTTGCCATCAATAAGGCACAGATCCCGAACCCTGCTGACTGCTACTAAGAATTTTCAGTAACTGTTGTAAAAACTCAATAGTTAACAGCTACATAGGTACCTATAAATTCTGATCCTATAAATTCTGTAAGTCATTCAAGAACCCTGATAAATCTAATTTCCAAGTTTAATCTGATGCACTTTTTACTTTAAACTGAAATCATGATTTCTAACCAAACTTATGTACTGATTTTTAAATGAAGAAGTGACTCATTTACGTCACGGTTGAAAAAAAACATTATTATTTTTAGTTTTAAATAAAAAAATACAAAAATTTAGAAAACCCAATGATATATTTCAACGCAGAAAGGTACAGAAGTTATTATAGAAACTAGAGGATGGGATGATGGGCGAGAATGTCCCATTCCACTCTGTATAAAGAGAGTTAAGTAAGTAAGTATGCATTATTCCTCATCAGCTTATTATACAAAGGCGTCTTCTTATTTAGAGAAGGCATCAGTATTGATCAACACTATAGCTCAAGGCGGAGTATATAACAGAAACTAATTTATAATAAGTATAGGTTTTTTTTAATATTATAAACTAGTGCTTGACTGCAACCCCACCTTATGGTAAGCAGTGATGCAATCAATGATAGTGAAGCGCACTAGTTTATTAAGAGCCTATTCACTCGACTATTGACTCGTCTTGTTAAGCAAAGGTGTCGAACCCGGGGTCCTTTAACTAAATTTTGTAGAAGACCGGCTTAAAGGTTTGAAGACCGGACCGGTGATAAACTGGTTCTTATAGAAACCAGCCAAGAGTAAAAATAAAAGGTGTAAGATCTCGTGTACCTGTTATTTAGTAGGGTACAACCACATTTTGCCAGTTATGCTTAGGTCCCATGTAATAGGGAGAGAGCCTATTGCCATCAATCGGGCACAATCCATCTTCCCGGTTGCTACTGATAAATTCCACGTAGCAAAACTCAACAACGTTTTGCCCAAACGGACCCGGGACATTGTGCTCAGTTGTAGAAACTTATATCAAATTTTCCTCAAAAAAAAATCACGAGTGTTCTGCTATACAAATATTTCCGGGTTGGCACTGTCATAAAATTCCTCTACCCAATGACTAAACTAACATATTTTTGTGGGAAAAAAAACACTATAATACGTTATACCGTCAATTAGTTGGCGAATACTACGAATAAAAATAAAGTAATAGAGTTATGAATGAAAAGTTCCCTGTGCAAAATAAATAAGGTAAATGTTACGTAGTACTACTTTCATTGTGATTTAAAAGGAATATTAGGCATATGGCAAATTGAACCTTATGAATGGCATTCTTATTGGATGTCGTCAACAATAGGCATATTGACAGAATCTGGCTTCGCTTGGCTCGTCTTGGCGGGGGCACTCCCGTCCCAAATACTACATGTCAGTATAAATGTATAACTTGGCTGTTTCGTTACTTCAGAAACTAAATATTCGCATCACCTCCACGACGCGACGGTAGCGAAATGGTGGAGCCATACATTCATGCTGATATGTAGAATTTGCTTGCTGTATGATCACCGCCTAACACCTTGTTTCCTTGCCTATTTCCTTCTGTGGGAGCAAAACTTAAGAGTTTGTTAGGTCTTTTGTCTGAACGCTTACTCACGAACTACTTACTAGTCGTCCACCAAAATATTTTTGCTTTTGATAGCCTAATTTCTCAGTAAGGTTATAGGCTATCAAGCATCATACTATGACACTAAGGAGCGGGTAAACTGCGAAGCAGATCTACTTAGTTTATAAGTAAAGCTAACCCACTTTTACTACAGAAAAAAAAGATAAAATTAATGCCTAAACTGTGCAACAAAGTAATTATTATTCTTGTATTTATTTAATGGCAATGCGGCTGATTTTTTTGATGCCATATAATTATTTTGCTTTTCTTTTAGTTTTTATTATGTATGTAATAATTATGTATCCTACTTAATAAAATAATAGTAAATAAAAGCCTATTTATTTAATAGCCTACTATATTGTTTACTCAGTACATAGGTACAGACGCCAGCACATCAAGTTACCCCAATGTGTCAAATTTTCCCAATTGAATATGAACCTTATTCTGTTTGACATAAAGTTGAAAAACGATCAAAGAAATTTGACACATTGGGGTAACTTGATGTGCTGGCGTCTGTACATTATAATTTTTAACCGACTTCAGGAGGAGGTTCTCAATTCGATCGGTATTTTTTTTTTTTTTTTAAAGTACTTACACAACTTACATTTATGAGTGCATTTTTTTATTTGTACCTAAATGATATTTATTTCTGTAAATAGGTTCGTACAAACACTTTTACATATATTTTTTTTAACTAGAAGGTGAATTCGGTGTATCACTATCTTACGACTCTGAGAAAAAACACCAAAAGGCACTCTAAGGTAAAGAAACTGAAAGGTTAATTACCTACGTATAGACTAACGCCACGTGCGCTATTTTATTTTGATGTTACAGAATATTGCCACTATATCATTTAACTCCACCTTCACTTATTATTATCACTTTTAAAATCTTTATTTAATCTATTAAGTTACTACAAAACAAAATACTTGTACATCCAACGCAAGTGCTATAGTAATGCGAACTGATTCAACCATCAGCGCCATCTAGCGGCCGCGAACCCTAAACTAAGCGCAAGTTTCTTTTGAATGAAAATTGAAATCTTAGACAGAAAATAAAGTGATGGTTGTTTAATTTAATAGCAAAGACCATTTAAGTATTTAATTAAAGTAGTTTTAAGCATGTTGTGTTGTTATTTAAGATCACAGTAGTGATTGTAGCGAGAAATTTAGTTTGGTTTTGACTTAAATGGCGAATGTTTTTATGCGTAATAATCTGAATTTTAATCTACATTATTTTCACTCCATATTTTTTGTAGCATATTATGATGATGATGATGAAATAACTGAAAATCAACCGGATGAAGGTGACTTTTTTCACCCGGATAGCATAATAAACAGGATAAACCAATATTAAACAGTCTTATATTAAGTTAAATAAATATAAAACGGACTGTTTTTATAACAAAATACTCAGAAATTGTTGAATAAGTAAAGTAGTTAAACGCGTAAAAAATATGCAAGTTCAAGGTGAGAATCTTTGCAATACATTTTATGTAGTTTTTTTGTTAATACCTACGTGGAATGCATTATTTACTTGATACTGTTAATGTATTATATAAGAGCACAAGTGATTTGGAATTATGTCTGTAAGTATATTTGAAATATTTGTTGCTTTTTTTTACGTAATATCGCTTTCAGAAAACATTTAATATAAAATAGGTACCTAGTATAATAGTTGTAAGGAGTAAAATATTCTTAGAAAACGCACAAAGTAAAATGTGAAGTTCATTGAACCTTACATTTCGTCTATGACTCATTTAATAAAACACATGGTTTAAAAACTTCCCCTGCAAACTACTATCAAGAACCCATTAACTATTTCACGTTAATCGGGAATAACCATATAAGTTAAATAACGCATTCATTTAATTTCCACATAAACAGTTAAAATCATAGGTACTTATCTTTAATCTCCAGACAAGATTAAATAACAATTAGTCATAGTGATGAAAAACACTTGAAAATAGAATAACAAGAATAACCTTAGTACCTACATACATCGACAATTACCTCTATATTGACCGATATTAAGTTAACCTATGACGTATTGCGCGACTTACACTTGACTGTTTCGCAAGAGTTCCTTAACTAACGTAATAAATGAGTAATAATAATTGGAACAATCTAGTTGTGGTACATTACCTCGTTTACACAATGGTGGACACTGGACGAAGTATGTACAAACATGTACAGAGATTATTTGCTAAGTCATACCAACCTTAGTTGATTTCTATTCTAATTTACATCTGCCTACCTTGTTTAGCTATAAGCTTGAAATATCTGAAGGCCAAAAACGAAAAAAATAAAACTTAAAACGATGATTAATGTCAAAAAAAATGACAGAAATACAAGTAAAGTAGAGGAATTTTTAACTAAGATTAGAATTCTTAAATATGCAGCAATAGATCAGGTCAAAAAAGGAATAAAAATAACACTAAATATTAAATAAATCAATCGCCGCCGTAGCCGCGCTACGGTGTAGCAATTGCGTAGCGCGTAGCCCTCGAAAACAACAAAACGCAGACAGCAATATACGCATAAATGATAATACCATTATCTTGTTTACGTATCCCAATAAAAATAACTCAGACAAAGGTAAAAACAAAGAAACATTAATTAAAGATAATCATCGAAATAGAACATCATTGCAAAAGAAAAACAAAAGTCATTCTGATACAAACATGTCGGTACCAGCTCTGAAGTAAAGTGACGAAAACGATTAGGCACCGCTGTAATCGAACCAATTTAATAAATTTACATTTACCCAACTACATTGTAATATTGACCAAACCGTCAAAATCTTACACTGGTCCAAATTACGCCACGTAATTGCCCAAAACTAAACCTAACGCTTATCAATCGATTAAATTATTTCATGGAAAACGCAAAAACGCGACAAACACATGACTCAATAGCGAATTAGCTAAAAAAATCGGATACATTGACTCAATACCAGCTAAAGTGATTACACGGACACAGTCAGGGCACATTACGTAAATATACTAACACTACCACGAATCACGCACACAGAGAGAAGAACACACACATTGACGCGGTTGTGGCTGTGTGCGCGCTGCAGGCTGGGAGTCGGGCGACCCCACTACAAAATTTAGTCGCGCTCTAGACTGCGAACAGTACGGACGTGTCCTAGCGAGTCGAGTAACACAGCGCCATACGCAGTGGATATTTCGTCATAACATTTGTGATAGTGACAAAATACATTTAGGACGTGCAAAGTGGGAGTGAAACAATTTTTTATTACATTGAATATTATTGAAAACTAACTGTGAACGAGAACGTTGTGAATTACTGTTGTTCTGTGGATTATGACATTGTACCCACAATTTGGATAATTCCGGATAAGGAGTGCAAAAACACCGCAAATATTTTTGTAAGTATCTTTATGGTTCTTCATAATTTTTTGGCAGGATTTTAGCAAAAACTGAATGTCGGAAAAAAATTGAAACAAGTCATGAAAAAAATTACAAGTCCATTTTCAATCGGAATTTTCCACTTCCTCAACTATTTTAGTAAACTACCCTTTGTTCCCATAAAAAAAAAAATCCAAACGCTAAAAATGATAGGTGACAAAAAACAAAATTTTGAGAAAAATTTTAACTTTACAAATTAATCAAACAAAATAAAAATGATAATGAAAACAAACAAACAAAATTTTCCAACCCGAAAAGAAAAGTTTGCGAAAAATGCGCATGTGAATTAGCTGTTTGCGAAACCAATGATTTCTATAGAACATATTTGAACATAATTTTTTCGAAAAAAATTTCTGAACTTGGAACAAAACTTAAATAAACTTGAAACATTCGCTGATATTTAATCAGAATTTCTAAAAAAGACGCAGATGTTTCATACATTTTTTTCCACTGTTTTCCTCGCAAGTATCAAGTCATTGACTTTACTTCCAAATGTGTTTATTCATCTCCTGAGATCCGTGCCAAAACGACTATGTTAATCATTTTATTTGTTGAATTCTTCTTACGTTCTTGAAGTTTTTCAATGACGGCCCTCGCTGTTTCACCTTGTTTTCATTCTTTTGTTTGCATTACGGCTTCCTCGGTAATTTCGTCAGTGTTTATGTACGTATACAACTCTTTACTAACTGTTTACTTGTCCTATCCTGTCTTTTCGTTATCTATAAAATTATAATTTTACGAAATTCGGCTATCGATAGACATAAAAATATCGTTCAGATTTTGAAAGCGCTGTGTCACTGTGAGGATTTTTTTGAAAAATATTTTTTTTCTGTTTGATAATAATTTCGTAAGTTTATAAAGTACAAATTGTGGCATGTAGTGGTTTTAATTGTGGGATTGCGTTGGTCGGTGTCGTAAGCTGCGCCTGGCACCGTTCTGTCGTAAGCCATTGTGAGTCGCTTACACAAGTGGTTCAAGGTTCCAATCCGGCGTGCATTCGCCTGCGGATGTACGGAAACTAGATTTTTTTTCCTAATATGTACCTATTGCGATTGGATTTTGTTAAAAAAAAATATACAAAATTTATGAGTAGGTAGTACAAACAAAAATTTTATTGAATTTAACAACACATTATAAAAATGATTAAGCTTGACATGAGCTACATTAAAATAATTCCCTAAATAAACATAATACTTACAAACCACAACATAAATCACAAAAAAAAATCTAGTCTAACTTTACAATAGAAAAATATAAATTTGATACTTAAATTCTTTGCTTAAATATTCATACCAACCATAAACCTACAAAAACATAACACCACAAACAACACAATGTGTTTAGTTTCCTACCCCTCCCGCCATTTCCCACAACCACCTGTTCCTTTACATGCAGTAGTGGAGTGCAACTGACAATCGATCGCCCTGTAAAGGTCGCCAATTCATGACGTAACAGGGTGGCTGTTGCGCAATCAACTGCAATACAACGTGCTGTCTCGCACGTACTAACACAACAACACATGAATCGAACGAGCCCACGATAAATTTAGTGAGACGTCAAAAAATATCGGGAGTTCAACGAACTCTCATGTGTCAAATATGGCGAAATGTCAAAACATAATGAAGGTTGCTGCGTACTTTGCTTTAAAAGCTATAATAAATTGAAGGTTGGTGTGTGTTTTCTTAGCCGGAAACATTAGCATTAATTTGGTACTGTTAGCTTAACTTCCGTAAACTGTAACCAAAAATGTATTTAACTGTCTTGAGTGTAACTATTGAACACAAAGGCGTAACTAACAAATAAATAGATTTATCACGAAATGCATTCTAGGCATATGATGTAATACGGAACTAGGCGCAAGGTTGTACGGAAAGCAATACTGAAGAGTGTAAGGCCACGTTTATTTAATCACTTATCGGCGGCATGAGTCGATATCTGACCACAATTGAGTCATTCTTTAAACGCGTACTTACAATAATAGGTAAGTAAACACACATCCTGACACCGTTTACGAAGACCGTCACCTAATTAGCCCGAAAAGCTTTGTAAATATTGGCATAAGATAAAGAAACTCCAGCCAGGGTTACCAAACTTATAAATGAACGACATTGGGGTGTAACCCTCGACGTATTTGCCTGGATTATGCGTTTTATACAACGTACGGGTTATGTAAGTAGATTTTTTTTTCACGCGCAATAGCAAGAGCGATAATTTCATCGGCGCGAGGACAAGCAAAGATAACTTGACCTATTTTTTTTATCTCACTCACTGCGTAACTGTAACCTACTTAGTGATGCGCACGTGAGTGTGTACAACCAATTGCGATGAAGTGGACCAGCGTGACGTGGCCATTGTGGACACACAAGCTCCCAAATTTGAGTGATTGATGAGTTGAACGCTGAAACGAATGTGACGCAAGTGAACTGCAGGAAGCTGGACCGAATGGTGAAAATTCTTGATGCATTCGTAATGATTCTGATTTTAACTCTGAACAATTATCGATTTATTTTACCGGGAATCCCCTATGAGTCAGTAACGTAATGATAATGGCAGGCGATGTTATGACTGCCGATAATAGCTCCGAATATTATCTTGCGACAACTAATAACCTTAGAGCGTGGAACAAAACATCGCCCTCATCTTACAATACTTCCGCGAACTAGGCCTGTTATGTAACTCTAGCCGCTACGTTCAACGAATCTAGCGCAAGGAAATAGGTTAAGTGTTTCTTAATAATGTAGCAATTAGCAGGTACAGAGCAAGGCCAAAAAACTAGGTCTCTCTTTGTTGTGAGAACTGATTCACTCAAACACTTGTTATCATTCTTATCTTTTATTTAAAAAGACAATTTCTACCGGAAAGGCCTTGGCACGTTTATAAATCGGAGTTACGAAATGCAACCTTGACACCAAACCATTATCGTGAGCCGACCGATAGAGGCCGCCGAACAAAAATAACACTCCGGCCTTTAATTAGGTCTTACGCGAAAAATCGGTCAAGTATACATAATTTTTCTCGTAAAAATGTTTGAAACCTATCCAGAAGACGACCTCCAAGATGGTAAATCAAAATAACTTACGGCTACGGCAACAGACCACTTGTAAGACATAACAAGACTCGGCGAGTGGCAAGTTTTCAAAACATTCACATCTTGACATAATTCATAACCACAGACAATGAGCCATTGGCGCCAACGGGAAACGCCTCGTAAGTTATGCAACAGTTTTCCCATTTTCTCGTTTGATTTTCATATATCATATTTCTTTCGAAAAATTATGAAGATGCTTCTAACAATTTTATAAAGAGCTCAGACTTCTACCATCATAATAAATAGCAAAGAAATCACAATGTTAAAAATATTTCTATCATTTCATAGTCGGCGGTAAGCGTCAAATCAAATATGGCCGCCGTCCCACTTTTCCCGCGCAATAAACGGCAAGCGCGTGGAAAGTTACCGTTGTACTACTTTCTCTACTTTTTCCAAGATGGCGCCGATTATATATTATTTAAAAGTAAGGTCAAGAGCGCAGTTATTTATTTCAAAACCGTCACGAATGTTAGGGTACAATTAAACTTGACTTTGCTGCGATTTGTTCAAGTTATTCATATGGCTTCTTTCGCATTTTACGGTTCAAAGTTCCACTTAAAGTTGATGGTCATATTGACATTGACTTTGTTTGACTTCTTTCGTTTCGTCGATAGTTCATAAAACTACAGCGTGACAAAGAAAAATGATCTACCTAAAACCACCCACGCATTTTATGAAAACAATAGCCGCACTGTCAAAGCCAAGGGCAACACCATTAAAGGCAATTAATAATTAAATTTCACGTTCTTCGATCACGTTGCAGTTTATATAACTATGTAGAGAGGAGCAAACGTGCTTGGGTCGGTTGGTTGCGCAATACAACGTGAGGTTCATGAACACACGTGCTGTCGGCCGCGTGACCTGAACGCGCTCTGGCACGTGAGATGCAGGTAGGACAATCACGCCGCTAAGGTCAGCAGCACAGGGCTGCCCCTATGAACTTTGACATGGATTTCGGACCAACTTCGGAGCTAAATTAAACGCGACACCAAAATTCGGGAAGCTGAAATAAGAAAAATAAGAAAGATAAGCAGCAATAAAGGATGGGTTCAACTGAAGTTAAAATAAAGATTTATGATCCAACCTCCATTTTGTTTTGAGATAAAGAAAAAATTAGAGCAATCTCAAAACATTTAACAGTAATTAAATGCGATTATGGCAATAAACAGCAGACATTTCCATTAACTGCACGAGACGAGTCTATTTCTAATTCAAATGGTCGTTCTAATGACATAATCATAGACAACCTCGCGTCCTAGCACGTGCTATAGACTATAACGCTAACGTATAGCATATACAGCCATTTGCATAATTATGTAACCGTTAACAGGAACAAAACACGATTTAATACTAATTGTATTTACTATTGTATAATATTCTAAAATATGTGTAATGTAAATATACCATATCAGCTATTGTGAAATAGGAGGACTTTGTACAATGAGTCAGAAGTGTGACACCTCGCATCATTACGAAGTGCGTCTGATAAAGAAATAACAGGAACTGTTTTAGATGTTTTGTTTAAATACACGTGACTCAACATTTAAAGAATTCAAATAATAATTTACGCGAACGCCTGAGCGAAATAAATTGAGTTTCTTTTTTGTTCTCGTAAATTAAAACAAAACGTTTGAGGAAAACGTGTTCGAATATTAATTAATTGAATAACCATAACACTCTCAACGCAATTGGTTGAGACACGACAACCTTATATTAACCGAATGCACATTATTTTCCATACTAAAAGTCGCTATCTTAAACTAATACAAATAAAAGATACCAATGCACACTCAACAACATTCGGCGCGCGTTTACAAACTAAGAAATCTGTAAACAGTAAAAACTATTCTATTTTTAGTTCGGGGGGATCAACATGTGTTGGTGGCAGTCCGACCTACGACACAATATGTATTATTACGTAGCTCCCTATCTTCAACTTGACTGACTTAAACGAATGAAGACTTAGAATCGTAAACCCACATAACTTGCAAATTAAACGCAATCGGAATTCCGTTTCACGTAACGGCAACTAAAAATACAAAAAACACATAGGAATCCCATCGCATAGGTACTTTAAATGATGCCGAAATTTTCCCATCACTCCCAATGGCAAACGAAGTTGGCTAACGGTTGCACAATACGTCGGTTACAACTATCAAGCGGGTTTTGACAATCGACAGTTATCACTAATCAAGTACTTTCTCGCGGCGTGGTCCGTTATCCGAAAACTGGGACTGTACGGTATAACCGAAAACGGTTTTTTATACTCATCACTGCTATCTAAAACTTGTAATACTGTTATGAAACAGCTATTAGTGTGTCGTCATCGTTTTAGCGGTTTTATTTTTATGTGATAGTCAAGGTTCGGTTAATGTGATAAGTCGTTTGCATTGGTAGTGTTAATTATGGCTAGTCAACAGTATGTTCGACGAGTGAGATTCTTGTGGCAATGTTTGAATGCGTCATTGTCTAATAGATCTTAAGCTACTTAAAACCATAAATGACCTCACAAAACTAATAAACGCTACAGAGAACGTGATATAAACAAATTTCCTGACTAAAAAGTAACGACAAAAAGTTAACAATGCATGTATTTTTATAACCAATGCTAAATAGTAACAGTTCGGTTGAAAACGGTGTTTAACTGTCTGTGCTCCGCCAAGCGTCAACGGAATAACGGACGGTAACATTTTTCTGTTAATCTCTTTGCAAATGGAGCAAAAACGTAATAATTTTCTGTATAATAACGCCATTTTAAATAGCAAATCGATCGCAAGCAGTTCAGTAATTCGAATAAAAAGATTACGTTTCAATTTGAACAAGGTCAGCCATGTTTTGGCCATAGACAAACTGGGTTTATTTGTTTTAACGTCCATATTACCACTAAGATACCGTACTACAGTTATGACGAAACTTTTTCCATGTATTACGATCACGAATACTGTTTTAAATTAACACCTAATAAAGTGGGTGGGACAAACGGGGCAACCGACAAAAAATGTTTGAATAGTTATGTGTAAGTAACTGTACAATATTACAATATTGAAGTAACGGAACTTGATTTTATTAATACAAATGAATATTGAACGCGATGAAAATTCATAGCGAACTTTGACGTTAGGTATACTTCATTCAGATTTAATCGATCGAGATTAAACCTAGTTTTATAAACTGATTAACCTAAATCCAATTTAATAAAGAACAACAACGATCCCACTGTCATTTTTCAATGACAATGTATTCCAATTAAAGTTGGCGCAATTATTTGAACAGTTAGACGACATAACGGGGCGCCGGCGCATCTGGGCCGACCTACTGACACCGATCTTGTCGTGTCGTGGAACGGAACGTATCAATAACAAAGTCATACTCTTTAACGGCAAAGATTTAGATAAAAAACGAAAAACGTATTTCTCTCAGAGTTCATAATTTTGGTCATTTGGTAGTTATAACAGTAGGCATCACCTAAATTACAATGGAAACATAATCGATAAAATGCAATTGCTTGCTATTGCGAAACCGCCGGATGTCGGTTTGAAATTTGAATTTATTTGGAAGCATTTCAATTGTATTCGAATTTCAAATTAGTTGATTTGTGCCCCGTATATCGAACACACGTGTTTTGACACATTATGCATACCTACAAACAAAATGGTTCGGAAAAATACATTATTTTCTTTTGAAATGAACTCTCACGTTGCTTGCATTAAAACCGCGTGTTATCAAACGTGGTGAATGACATTTTTGTTTGTGCACAACTCTCATTGTTTTAAAATCATTAAAAAAAACAATCAAATTTAGTCCCCACAATAGGCACTTACAAATGATCCTTACCATTGTTAGTTTCGTATAATAAAGTTGATAACAATGTCGTACTGGTAGATTTTTTACACTTCCTGTACTATTTGCACTTATATCGATAAATCGAATAATCTTAACGATTTATGTAAATCGATTGTCCTATCGAGAATAGTAATGCGTTACATAAAGGTTAAAATTATAGCCTGTAGGTAATGCTTTCGCAAAATCACGCGTCTTCATTATTCAGCTAATTTTAGCCTACGTTTATTAAAATGTTACAAAATCTAAATATAACTGTTGTTAGGGTGGGTAACCCCAATTAATCAAAATTATTAAGTTCGTCACGTGTTTCGAACATGGGGTAAGATTGTTTTGAAATATTAGTCTGATCTAAATTCGTCTTTTAGAAACTCCGATAATTTATAATCAACCTTGGTATAATTTGTCGTGTAATCAACCGTCTTCATCATTCTGCAATCAGTCTATTTTTATTTTGATATTGTAAGCGAAAATTCACGTTCGGCAATAGGAAGCGTGTTTTGTAACGGAAGAAATCCGGTGTAACCTTAAAATTGGATTTGTAACATTGTAACACGCTAAAATTAAGAAACACGACTTATTAATGAGTTTGGCTAACATGAAGGGAGTAAAAAGCGTTGAAATGTGGCAACATTATTTCACAAAGGCGATCCACGTGCAACAACTTTGCAGCGGCGGGATCTTGCGACATTCAGTTTTTGCAACCGACCGATTTTGTAACAACGACATTATTTAGACAACTGCAATGGTTGGCGAATATTTTTAAACTGTAACTAACGTAACCTCTCGCTTGTTTCAGAATCACAGTGATAATTCGTGCGGACCAGTCGACGTCCGCCGAAACATGGTTGCCGAGTTCATCCTGAGTCAGCAGCAGCTGCTGAGTGGAGCGGGTGGCGGAGGCCTAGGGCCGGTACCGCCCCCCTCGCGCGCCCCACCGCCTAATCGTGGGCGCCAATCCGTGTCCCCCTACCCGATGGACCACAGCCAAGGCCCCGTGGGTAGCCCGGGTGACCCAAATGACTACTCTCCTTTCGAATTCAACAAACGCAAGGAGTTCTTCGGTCAGCGCAAACAGAGGGAGTTCATTCCCGACAACAAGAAAGACGATGGTTATTGGGATCGTCGCAGGCGCAACAATGAAGCTGCCAAGCGATCCCGCGAAAAGAGGCGCTTCAATGACATGGTCCTGGAACAGCGCGTAGTTGAGCTGTCCAAGGAGAACCACGTACTCAAAGCACAGCTTGATGCGATCAAAGAGAAATATGGAATCTGTGGAGAAACCCTCATCAGCATAGATCAGGTATTGGCTACACTACCGACTTGTGACCAGGTCCTTTGTGTCACAAAGAGGAGTAAGCTGACCACCAACACCATGTTCCCTGCCCCGCCGCCACCACCTCCGGCACAGCCTGCTTCTCCCCCGTCGCCGCCTCCTCAGCGCCAGCCGGAGCCTTACCAAGAGAGGCTTCCTGCCCCCGAGGCATACTACCCGCACCCCGCACACTACGAGCCTCCGGGCTCAGTTCTCAACCTGTCCAGATCTCGCCGCGTACCCTCGCCCTATGAGCTGTCGTCCCTGTCAGGCTCAGGGGATGAGACTGCTGAACAGTACGCACCCGAAAACAACGGGCTGCCGCTCAAACTTCGCCATAAATCACATCTCGGTGACAAGGACGTCGCCAGCGCCCTGCTCTCCCTCCAGCACATAAAGCAGGAGCCCGGCCCCCGGTCCTCACCTTCATGGGACGGGGAAGGCTCAAGTGATGAGCGAGACTCTGGGATCTCCATAGGGGCGGAGTTCAGGCCCCAGCGACCTGATGACAGGCTCGCGGCCGAGGAGGAGGATGCACACCTCAAGGCAGAGCTGGCGCGGCTTGCCACCGAGGTAGCCACCCTGAAGAACATGATGCACCAGAACAAGCAACGCGCGCACGAGCACTGAGCTGTCGCCGCCTGCGCCTGGACCGCGCAGCCGCCCCCGCCCGCGCCAGCGCCCCGCGCCCTGCGCCCGCGCATGCGCCCTCGCGTCGAACTCGCTCGTACAAACTGTCTCCCCTCCCAGTAGATGAAGTTACCACGTTGTAAAGAGATAAATATTATATTTGTATCATATTGTGCAGCTGTAAGCGGCTAAGCCGCGACGCCTATTTGTAATCCTTCCTAGTAGTTGTATGTCGTGGTCGGTGTATAGTACGTACTCGTGTAGGGTAGGCAGAAGTAGTGGCAGGTCGTCGTAGACGCTCCTACTGGACCCTTTCATATGAAAATGAGACTAAATATGTTCGGTTTATAGACTTTTCGAACAGATTAAACTTGTCTACTCAGTGATAGGATATAAAAAAATGCATTTTTAGTGATGAACTATGTATGTATATGTAATTAAGTTAAAGAAGTAGATCTGTTTCATCTTTTCGAAGACTCGAAAGTGAAAAATCGATGGCTAAAGACTATGTTCTTATAAGTATTAGTTTGTAAGTTTTGATCTAAGTAAGTTTAAGTCCAACTTAGATGGTTATTTATAAAAATTAATGTATATTTCTCATTTCGGATTGCCCCGTTAAGTTTTAAACCAAAAAGATGATAGGTCCTCTGGTTAACTGATGAGAAATCGCAAATCATATGTTAAACATAGATTCTACATTAAATCCTATGATAACAGCAAGTATTGATAAAAAATCAAAATTAAGAATACCAGTGCCTTTGACAATACATACCTATACCTTTATAAATAGCTACCTATGGAATATGGAATATTTTTGTACACTTATTAGAAAAAAAGAAAATGGCGATTTCATCTCTCGGAAACCATGGTCGTTACTATGGGTTCACTCGACTTGCAACAACTCGATTGTTGATTGTTTTCTTTTGAAAAGTGAATGAAAGTGCTTAGCATTAGACCTTCTTGTGCGAAGAGACTTTCGAGTTGTCGTGAATGGTGAGCTCTTGGTAGGCGAAAGAATAAATTTTGTAAATGTATCGAATCCTAAGAAAGCTAGTGGGCAAGTATTTCAGTTGTATTGTAAGTTTACTCCTAGTATTGCTCTGAAGGGCATGTGATAGGACTGAGATGGCAGTATACTAAGTATTTATTTATTATTCGGACCGAGAAAGAGGATTTTACAATTTATTATCTTTGTATAAGAAACTCTATACGATATGAATAAATTGTGTACATTA
This sequence comes from Euplexia lucipara, assembly GCA_921972225.1. Lineage (NCBI taxonomy): Eukaryota > Metazoa > Arthropoda > Insecta > Lepidoptera > Noctuidae > Euplexia > Euplexia lucipara. The sequence goes on along the minus strand of OV179167.1, from coordinate 10,376,136 downwards.
CAATTATATGACGAATTTTATTTCCTTGTTATCCTAACACACACACACCGCCTGACGGCGGTGAGTTCCTAGTTTACAAACATGACAAAAATAAGAGAATTGACAACTCTTACAAAACAGCACGAAACTCCAGATATATTTACAAATATCAAACTAGGTATCAAAAGTATCAAAAATGTTAAAATATTTATTCAAGTACAAAGTAAAGATTATGATTTACATTCATTCCATTGGATGAAAATTTAAATCTAACCGTTATGCAGATCTGCCTGATCTAGGTTTATGAAAAACAACCTATGTTTCAGGCTATCATTTAACATCACATATTTAATAAAAAAGAATGCAACACTAAATTGAACTAAAATGAATGGAGCATAATATTTTCACCCATTTCTGGTATAGAAATAGACTACAATAACTTTACCTCGTGAGCAAAAGAATTAAGTATCATTGGTGGTGGTGGTGGTGATCTTAAAATTTAAATAATTCTTCTAAATGTACACATACACATAGTTTGTATTACAATGAAATGGTCACATTAAGCAAGGCTTCCTCTCTCCTACCATTTTGCTGTGGCCTACAGGGTCCATAATGATCTCATTTATATACCTACCACCTAAGAATACATATGGAAAGCAATAAAGCTATTGAGTATTGGTTTGATTTGTCAAGCTACATCCACGCGGGCTAAGCCGTGGGCATCAGCTAGTAAAGTTATAAAACAAGCTTGAAAATCGGAGGCAGGAACTTTCTACCTAAAGTGCACCCTCACCAATTATATTCAAGTCCAATGTAATGCCGAGTGCACCTATTGCATTCAAGCGGCCAGATAGCCTGACTCCGAGATATTCTCGTTCTGTCTTATGGTCAGTGAACAACTCGGTGCCAGAGTTTTTACTCGGGATCCCGGGATGCTACTGAGAAATTCCAGACAGAAATACCCAGTAAGGTGATGAAGATGTGTTTTACAACCAATCAGCTTGCGTCAATTTGACCGCTCAGTGCTTAGCTTCAGCACAATACAATATATTATTGGTTAATTACAAGACATCTCCTCTGGTCTCCGCTTTGGTGGAGTCTCGCCCTAATACTAAAGCTTAAAAATACTTAGTAAGCAAATTCAAGACTATTGCAATTAACCTAGATTCTATATCAATAAGTCAGTAAAAAATATCTTGTGTTTAAGAAACCGCTGAATATGTCTGAGTTGCACTAAATATGTATGTTACTAAATCATTGCAAAAATATTTTGTATAGGTATTTAGACAATCAAGTAAAGCTGTTAAAAAGAGAATGCTAAGTCTAGTAAGAGCCAACGAGGCCTACGTCACCAGTCATGACTTAAAAAAATAATCCTAAATCAGTAAGTTAGTAAAAGCTTATCAGCCAATCCTACTTTTTGTAAGCAACTGAATAGCGAGCTGATAAAGACCCTTAAATAAACCATTCAGCCTGTGTACTGCTAGACACGGATTACCATTCATCATCATTGTGAATGGTTATTGAAGATTTGTTTCCCATTATGTATAGGGAAACAGATTTGCTCGGTGCCGGCCCCGCGGGCCTCGCCAAGTCAGCGAGGGGAGTGAGGTGTTAGACTCCCCTCGCGACGTCTAAGAGGGGCGCACGTGAGCACGACGCGCCGCCACATCGGGTCCATGTACGTGGGGGGCGGCGGACATCCCCGCGTCCGTCGCCCCTGGACCCATTCAGGGGGGCTGGAAGAGGGCGTGGTTCGCCATCTGCCTGCTGCGGGCAGGGTGAGTGGAAGTGATCTCCCTCTACCTTCCCGCAGCCTCCTTCTGCGAGATGACCGTTTCGCAGAAGGACACCACCGCGTCCCAGGACTCGACGCTGCCGACCATCCTCTTGACCACGGCTGGCAGCGACAGGTCACTGCCTACTCCAGAGACGAGGGCACGGCGCGGCAGGAAAGGGTTCCTAACCTAACCTTTTCTCAATTTTATGAAATCTGCGTCCGGTTTAACTTGATGCATACCAGTACACACAGAGCGGCTGCTTACTTATCTGATATCCACAACCCAGTCACTGGCTAACACGCTACCCTACCTAACAAAAGGGCTCTGATCCCGTCAAACACATCTAATAAGGGCAGGAGTGGGTTTTAGCCAGTACGAGACCAGCACTGCCCGGACTGGCTCATCAGTGGGTCATTCTTTGCGTCCATAAGGACTTCCCACTCCTGCCAGACCAAAACAAAAATAAAACACTGTACGACAGGTTTTCAGACTTTCAAACTTCTGACTACGCGTTACGACGGTAAAAGATCTATGAAATGACAGCCAGGAACTTCTGCTGTATGCACTTTTCGAGTTATGGAGGGGTTTCGGTGTGGTGACCTATCCAAAAATCGATCTTGTCGGGCCTAGCTTACCCTTCGTTCGACCTGTGTGGCTGTAATAATGTACACAGAATCACACGTACCTACTGTCAAATTTTCCCAATTACACATGAACCTTATACTGTTTATTGGATAACTCTAAATTAGGAAGTCTGTGGCTTTGGTGGTTTTTTCTTATTCATGATGAGCCACCGACTTCGGAATTTAGAGTTATTTTACACCGGTTAGTGTTTTTTTTAAGTCGGTTTTATTTTTTTCAAAACAAAATAAAAATTTTCCATTTTTAGTTGTTCCCATGTTTGCCATGAATTTATTTTATATTGTTAATTGTTAACAATACATGGTAATAGGGTTATCCACTTATTTATCCCTAATAAATGAAACTTAACATACCTAACTTTTAGAATTTAGGTATATTGTACACATCTGCGTACTCCTCAGAGCATACAGGCGTGATGATACGTCGTGTTGTTGTATAAACAATAAAAATCCAGGCGATTCCAGCAATCACAACAGATTTGCCGTCTATTTTTATAGAGTTCCATTGTATATCTCAGAAGATCAGCACCAGATCTTCACCAAATTGAAATGGGATCACCTCAGGAGTATACCTACTCTTTCAAATAAAAAAAGAATTTTGAGAATCGGTTCACAAATGGGGGAGAAATCAGGTAACATACATAAAAAAAAACATACGCACGAACATAGAACCTCCTCCTTTTTTGAAGTCGGTTAAAAATTGAAAAACAATCAAGGAAATTTCACATATTGAAGTAAGTAGCTTGATGTGCTGGTCTCTGCACTAAAGAAGTATTTCAATAAGTTATTCCCACAAGGGGTTAAAAAGCGGATAGAGGTTCCTCATTGAGGAAGCTACCAATGTGAAATTTGGTCTTACAGTAGACTGGACTTCAGTTTATGAGTTAAAGTTAGTTCTAACATACATAATTTTAGTAAACAGCTTAAGAAAACAGACACAGTGATAAGTAAAACAAGAACCAATATTACAGTTATTAACACAGCCAACATACATAACAAAAGATCGAAGTATTCGTCGTCACTATCAATGACGTCATATCTTAATTGAATGTTCTTGGTAAAGATAAAAATAACTGGAGCAATGAAGTTGATATTGTGTAGGTAGATATTGTACTTGCATTTCTGTAACTTGTGTTAGGTTGTTTTGAAGGATTGCCTAATGATCTTTGGTCGAGGATTGTGGTATCAAAAAAGCTCTTGGGTAGATACATTATTTGAGCAACTGATTGCAAGTATCAAGAATAAAATTAAATTAAAAATTTAAAAAACCCCCATCGCAAAAAAGAATAAAAACATTTAAAAAGTTAAAAATAACACTTTAGCCATGAAATTTTACTTCACGTCGTGGTACCGCTTAAGTAAGGAATGTTCCTAGTACTTGTAGGTATGTAGGTAGTTACTTATTTTAACGGTACCCCGACGTTACGTAAAATTTCATGACTAAAGTGTTATTTTTAACTTTTTAAATGTTTTTTTTCTTTTTTGCGATGGGGGTTTTTTACATTTTTAATTTAATTTTTATTTCAAAATTTTTAAACGCATTAATTTTGTTTTATAGAGTTTACAGTTATGAGAATTATTCAGTGCATTGTATGTAGATTCAAATGCTGGTTAAAACGAATCCAAACACGACATTTCTGCTATTATTTTGTCAAGAGTCTACCTACCGGTGTGCTGGATAGCCTGGCTGCAGCATCAGCTCATCCTGTTGCCATCAGTGCATTGTGTTTAGAATCAAATGCTGGTTGAAATGAACCCAAACACGACCTATCTGCTATTATTCTGTCAAGAGCCTACCTACTGGTGTGCTGAATAGCCTGGCTGCAGCATCAGCTCATCCAGTTGCCATCAGTGGATTGTGTGTAGAATCAAATGCAGGTTAACACCCCTCTTTTTGCGTCGGGGGTTAAAAATGAATCCAAACACGACATATCTGCTGTTATTTTCCCAAGAGTGTATTAGTCTGCTAGATATCCTGGCTGCATCAGACCAAATACACCATAATGTTGCTTATTAATATTACACACATTGGTGTTCGAAATTTTAAGACACACATAATATATGCTTGTAAGTAAAGTTAATACCCATAAACGTCTAAAATAGCAACGGTAGCTAACACAAAAGAGCTGATAACCTTGAAACTGCTGAACCGATTTTGATAAATTATGTCTAAGAACCATCGCAAGAAACCCTGCTTTCAAATAAAAAAAACCGCATCTAAATCGGTTCACCCGTTTGGGCGCTACGGTGCCACAGACAGACAGACAGACAGACAGACAGACAGACAGACAGACAGACAGACAGACAGACAGACAGACACACACACATAGCGGTGAAACTTATAACACCCCTCTTTTTGCGTCGGGGGTTAAAAAGTAGTCTAAAGAAACGATGGATAGACTGTGCGAACGATGATAAGGCTAGAGAAGGGGTTACAAATAAAAATTTAAAACCCTCAACGCATCAAGATTTTGTTTTGTAGTGGAAACCTTGTTGGATTTAAAATTTATCAAACTTTTATTCTAAAAATGAAGCAATTTCATTTAATACCGATATTGAGAGAGTTGTGGAAAAATATGTAATCTACCATTTTGTGACGGCGGCCATCTTGTACCCATTTTCATCAAACATAGCTAAAAACACTCCCAACTTTTCCTTTCAAACATAAAAAAAAAACAAAATCGAAATCGGTTAATCCGTTCGGGAGCTATAAAGCGACAGACAGAGACACACACATCACACATCAAACTTATAACACCCCATCGTTTTTGCTTCAGTGTTTAAAAAAGACGAGTATAAAAAAACGAAGATATGTAGCGCCTACTCCAAATAAATTCGGTTAAGAGCATGAGGATATATCTCATCAATCAATGATACCAAATACCAATTTGCTTGTTCACGAGCTAAACCGAAGTTAAGCTATTTCCATTATTTATCTATTTAAAAACAAAAAAGGTAGTGCCAAATATTCGGCTTGTTAATTTTAGTTGAACTGAAATATTCTCAAACAAAACCACGTAACCATGTGTATCTTTGGTCTTATCTATTACCCACCAGCAGTCACCGACAAATTTATTTAAAGTCTTCACCGCCCTTTTCTTGAGCAGTAACAAGGAAAATCCACTGCGACACAAACCTTCATCCACTTAGTCGTTAATTACAAACAATTAGTGGATACTAATCTGTGAGAACACCTCGGTAACCTGCTTCCCCAGTTGACGTGCAAGCATCGCGTGAAGGTAGCTGCGATACCATCAGTTATGTGGATCAAGATGGAAGACATGTGTGGCAGTAGTGTCACTATTATTAAAAACATTAAGTTTGACACCACATAACTGGAACAAAGAGCCGAGTAGATGGTACGTAAGCACTTCGCAGTCCTAGTGTAGCTATCGCGTAAAAGTTACACAGTTTTTGCGTACTCGGACGAGAATTCCTCTGTAAACGGCCAGTCTACAGTCCTGTAGATTTGTAGCTCTGATATTATAAGTAGTTTTGATCAAGATGGAATGATTGTGAGGCAGCGTGATCATTTGAAAGCATTGAAACTATAAGTATATTATGTATGGCGCCACCCTACTTAACAGTAGGCAAAACTATCATTATCAATGACGATACAAATTATAAGTATTTGTTCAATTAATGACAATTCTTCGAAGTCATTAGCAGTTTTGTTTAAAAGAAGAATAGGTAGGTGAGGAATACCTATATTCTTGTAAATTGTTGTCCCAGTTCAAAGCTAGGAAAAACTGGCGGAAAAGTAATCAGTCACCATTATAGTCTCATCGAACTGCGAAAGTCCAAAAGTAGGCGTTGATACTGCGTAGACGCCGCGCACGCAGCCTCATAGATCTCGAGTAAGGGGGTTTTCGCTTTGGGGGTGAGTATTTATAAAAAAAAATGTGATGAAGCAGTCGTGTGAATCAAAATCGTTTCATGAGTAAGCGCAACAAATATAACATTGTTCTCATTACAATATATGCTCATCTAATATGATGATTACGTATCAGGCCTTGTGTTCAATCTTAAAACAGGCAATCATTTCTGAGGAAACGTAGGTAGACAAAACAAGCATTGAATCATTTGTTTAATGTTTTAAAATTACTCCATTTATAATTACCTTAAAGACGACTTTATTTTCCATTCGAAAAGCTGATCGTTTTGAAATAAGTTTTTTTTTATGCAGCTTACAAGCGCTACGAAGGGGCTCTTGGCTAAGTATTAACAGTTAAACGGGTCGAGCATATAGGTAAAGCTACGCTTGCCGAGGTCGATCTGTGGATGGGTAACAATAAGACACCGAGACCCATTCGTACCCTGGGAAGCACGTTAAGCCGGTACTCTCGGCTGTCATTCGTAGATCTTAGCAGTCTGAATCTAGTACTTTAGTGTTGAATGTCCTTGGTTGTAGTGCAGTCGTTCCATGTAAAACAATAGCACAGTATAAATATTAATACAGTAGGACGACGTCTTTGATCGCTGACAACATCTACACGCGTTAGCCCTCCTGAACTACGAACATCGTTTTGTTCGCAGTTCGGGAGCGGCTTTCCCGCGTCTCGCCCCTTACAGCCCGCACGATTGCCCTGTCTAGACGGTATCGTAGGACGACTGTAGGTTTTTAGACTGTGACAATAGTATCTTCTTGGCTACATCTGCTTCGACGGGATTTTTACCCCAACCTACTACAGTTACAAAAAGGCTAGATAGATGGTGACGTCACACACAACTACTCAGACAGAAATAAAAAAAAAGACGCGCCAAAGAGACTTCCCAAAAACTTTTTTATTCGATTATTTTCACTTTAAATCGATTCAAACACCTACAAAATGTCAAATAACCTCGATTACGGTGCTGTAGACGTAATTTAACTATTTTTAACACGAAAAGTATTTTAAACATATCATGAAATCTATGTAGGGATCTCGGTCAAGGCAAATTCAGCTTTCTTTTGCATTATCTGAGTTTCCAATGAGGCTAGATGGTCCGTAATTATACCTATTTTTAGAGTTCCTTTACCAAATGTCAAAAACCTGGGCAGGTGTGTGTCAGACTCGCACAAATTTAAACTGAGAAAATGCGACGTTGTCATATTTACCTTAAGGGTGTTTTACATTAGTAATCTTGACTTGATCGAGTTATTTTGTATGAAAAATGAAAACATAAAAAAATTATTCATATGCCAGTTGATTCTTTGAAATGAGAGAATTTTAATGAGACATCCCCTAGAGTTAGATAAAACCATTACTTCAAAGATTTTCTATAGAAATAGGTATATATTACTTTACTTGCCACAATACCTACGTTAAGTATAGTTAGTACTTTCAACTCTCCGCGACCGCAAAACAACAAAACCACAATTCCATTACACTACTTTTTAATTAACATTTTGTTATGTAATTAATAACAAAACAAATTGCCTTTCCTTTCCCTGTATGACTTCTTACCTATCGTACACGGTAGTAAAAATATCAGAAAAATCGTGAAAATTATTAGCAAAAAAAATTCTGCGGTCGACCAAAATGTATTGAAACAGAAGATTTTTTTTGCTATTTTTGAGTTGGTTCCATAGTGCAAGTTGTTCGTATTCATTGAATGAGCAGCCTGTGCACATTTGTCACATGATCAGATCACATACAACAAAGCCTATATTTTATTAAAAACTTGAAAACTATGACTTGACTCAATGTCCTATGCCCCCAACCCAGTGTCTGGGTAAACGTTACCCCTTGGTAACGTGTTAAACCCATTTATCAGACTGTCGGGGACCATTCGTAAAAACAGTCAATTATCTACAACTGAAAGCCGAGACCAACGGTCTAACGTTCTTACGAAATCCAGAGAGGTTGACTTACTTTGACTTAATGTCCTATGTCCCCTAGATGGGGCCGAGGGCGTCCACAGATGTCTTCCATCGCGATCGGTCTAAAGCTTCACGCTTCACCTGGCTCCACGTCAATCCGATGCTCGCCGCTTCTACCAAAGCGACGCCAGGCTTGTCGAGGACGGCGACGGTTTCTCTTCCCTTGGGGATTCCAGTCCAGCGCTTGTTTAGGTATGTGGTCGGGGTCCTTTTGGAGCGTGTGGCCAGTCCATCTCCACTTGCGACGCTTGATCAGGTGGTCGATCGGGCTCTCGTGGCATCTCTCCAACAGCTCCACGTTGGAGATGGTCTGGGCCAGTAGAATTCCGAGAAAGCAAAACTATGAAGGGGATGTTAAAGTTTAAAGGGAAAAGGGGAACGAAGTCACGAGCGAAGGACAAGTATCGAGCAATATACTCTTCAAATCTTCATTCTCTCAATCTTTTTTATTACCAGCGCTAGGTATATATGCTGAGCTGGACTCCCATTGGGCCTTGAGACGCACACCGCACAATGTGTATTCATTAATCATTGTTTTATCTCTTATGTATTTTGTATTGTCTATGTCCTTTGTGTGTACTAAATAAATGTTCTATCTATCTATAGGTTATTTTATTATTTAGCCTGAACTGTCCCACTGCTGGGCAAAGGCCTCCCTCCATTGCTTCCATCTGTCACGATTCTGCGCCACCACTCCATTTCTCAAGGAAAACATCCAGGTCGTCCCGCCATCTCCTCCGTGATCTGCCGCGGCCCCGTGTCACTGTTGTAGGGCACCAATTCTGGATTTTACGAACCCATAGCTCGTTCGGCATGCGGCAGACATGTCCTGCCCAGTCTCATTATAGTTGGGCAGCTTTTCGTGCACAATCGACTATTTGTGTTTTGGAGCGCAGTGTGGTGTTTCGAATATGATCTGTAAGTAGGTTACCTTACTAGGTATATTTTTCTTCACCATTCGCAATGATATTTAAATACCTATACGTGGAGGTGTACATTGCAATTTCTCGCTGAAAGGTACCATAATTATCCTGTCCCCTTTAGCTAATACTAAGACAGATTGAATCATTTTGTTCATGGGTTTATACCCCAAACACTTTTGTTTACCTACAAACCACTACATTACACGTACATTGCAGGTAGCCAGTTGACGGACAATGTGGAATGAGGGGGGATAAACTCAGATGACTTTAGAGAGTGGGAATATGAAACACGTAAATTATTACGTAAACATAAAAATAATTTTGTCTACTACACGTAGCACAAGCTCTGCTTAGTTTAGGATTAGATGGCGTTGTGTGATAGTAGTGGAATAGTATCCTGATAACGTGATCAAACTATCTAAGTACAGACGCCAGCACATCAAGTTACCCCAATTTGTCAAATTTTCCCAATTGAATATGAACCAAAGTTGAAAAACGTTGAAAGAAATTAGACACATTGGGGTAACTTGGTGTGCGCCACGTCTGTAGGTACAGACGCTAGCACATCAAGCCCAATGTCTCAAATTTTCCCAATTGAATATGAACCCTATTCTGTTTGTCCTAAAGTTGTAAAACGATCAAAGAAATTTGGCACAATGGGGTAACTTGACGTGCTGGAGTCTGTACATAAATATCCTTTAATTGTTTGTCATTACCCTTCTTTTAAACCACGATATGTAATAAGGAATACTTCCTACCTACTGCTGGGTTCAACTTTTCCCGATGACGGCGCTTGATTGACCTCCCACGGCTCCGTAAATTAGGTCAAGGGAAACATTTCGAAACAAATCAAGGGAAACGCCTCATTTGAAAGTCCAGACATTATCTTAACCAGATCATGTAAGAACTGTGCAGATTAGTGTCTAGAATGGTCTTTTGAGAAAAGAACCACACAGATAAGAGGGGACCAGTAGCCGACCCCAACGTAGTTGTAAAAAGGCGGGGTAGATTAATCTTTTTGCTTTAAAAAAGTTGCCCCACACTAGGAATTTCTCCTGTATTGTGGTTGCGTTTACAAATATGAGAAGTCAAGCTACCAATCGCTCAAGCCTTCACGCCAGCAAATGATGAGATGTCTAGGACGAAGGTACCGTCAAGGGTCACAGCACACATATCAACTCAGGAGCGGATCGTCATTCACCGCCTTGCCTTTCCCCTTGGCGTCAAACAGGCGTCCACGTAACGTAACCGGATCAGAAGCTCCGGCACGTCGACTTGGCTACAGCTAGGCGACGAGGCCGCGCTTACGGCTCGCCCACCGCTAGTTGACGGCCAAGCGGCGCTAGTTCAATCTTGAATCCGAACGTTAGGTAAGTGACAAAGAGACGTAAGCTAGGGTACGCATAGCCGTAAGCTAGGGTGCGGAGAACCGTAAGCGCGGGGACTGCAAGTTGACCACGCAACCGCGGTTCGTGAGCTAGTACAGAAGCGAGGCGATTACGTTACGATTCCGATTAGTGTGCGTTGCAGAGGGAGTTTCATTCAAATGTTACTGAACGGCTCAAGTTGAAACGTGTGCTACGACCTTAAATTAATGTTGCTAAATACAGGGTGGTACATACATACATACCTACATACATACATAAACTCACGCCTTTTTCCAACGGGGGTAGGCAGAAACTACAAAGCGCCATGTGCTACGATTCTTACATACTTCTTTTGCTTCGTTTACATTCATACATGTTGTCATACACGCACGCCGGTTACGATTACTACGCACCTGACCTTTCTGAAGAACCTCACCAATAAGGTCTATGTATGTCCTTTTAGGGCGTCCTCGCCCTGCGTTCCCACTTACATCTGCCTTGTAAATACCTTTCGTTAGTCGCCTTTCATCCATCATTTCAACGTGACCAAACCATATAAGCATACTCTTTTCAATTTTTGTTACTACATCTTCTTTTAAACCACAACGTTGCTTTATATCATCATTCCTCAATCTGTCATTAATTGTTACACCACACATACTTCGCAAGGAACGCATTTCTACAGCATTTATTCTACTTTCATGTCTCTTTTGCCACACCCAACATTCACTTCCATACGTTAGTGTAGGCACCAGCACACCATTGTGAACAGCCAGTCGTGCCTTTTCGGACATAGACTGGCTGGTCACAACGCCATGTATAGCGCCATTCACTTTATTTCCTGCATTTACTCAAGGAACGCATTTCTACAGCATTTATACTGGGTGGTACAGATGTTCTATATTCACACCTACTGTGATACCATGAGGCTAAAACATGATTTTGGACTCCCCAGCATTGAAATTATTCGACGGTGTTTCACTCATTTTTACTAATTTTGTCCGATTCTATTTTTGCTTAAAACTGCAAAGAACCATGAAAAAATAATCATTCCTGTCCCTTTGAAATTTTTCCTTAAAAGTAAAAATAAAGTCAGTTTGCCCTTTTTTTGAGGCAGCCTTTATTTAAGTCGGCAGTATAAAAAGTAAAGAGGAGAACTTTTATATGTATTTTTGGTGTATGCTTTGTTGGTTGTCCTTATATGTATAAATGAATGAATTAATCCATTAGGTAGGGGAGAGCGGGGCTAGAAGTTACCGGGGTAAGTTGTTCCGATTGATACCACTCCGCGAGAAATAGAGATAGGAATGTTGAATAAACACGTCACGAAATGCAATGCCATAGCGCACTGACGGCGGCCATCTTAGACAGGCCAGTGGAGCTGGGAATATTGGATCCGCAGGACGTGCGTCGCTGATTCACGTAAGTAAATATTTTCGTAATTAACATTTTTGGTCTGTTTCATGAATTTTAACGATTTGCGTTTAGTGTTTCATTGTTTCGATTTGAGGATTTATCTATTGTTGTGTACACTATGCGTAAATGACGTATGTTTAGTCACCTAATCTTTATTTTGTTTGTTTTGTCAACTCGTATGATTGGGGCAAGATGTTCCTTTTTTCTGGGGCAGGTTGTGACCTCGGAACAACTTGCCCCAACTAATTTTGTTCCAGTAATGAATCATCATCATCAACCTACTGCTGGGCATAGGGCTCTATCAATGAGCGCCATAATGAGGTATATATATTGTTATTTTCTTTTACAGTATGCGGACTTACAAAAGAAAAACTACCGAGGAGTAATATCCAAGGAATTGCTGCAAACAGCCGCGAATGATGGCAAAAAAATAAAAACAACAGATTTGTAAAAAAAGTAACAAATCGTGAAAAAAATAATCACAACTGGCTACAAAAAAAAAGTTGTATTTACGGCAGAACATGAAGATAAGTTGGCAGACTATAATATTAAAGTTTAGCTCAATTTTCTTCGGCCTTCTAACAGAAAAACTAAAAAAAATGGTGTACAAATGTGCAGTAAAATTCAGTGCTTACAGTATTTCACCATCTTGGCATGAAAATAGAAATCCTGGTCTTGATTGGCTAACAGGTGAAATCTTAATCCATTCTATTGCTTTCTAATGAAACTTCAGAAGATATATCATAAACACAGTTATTTGTTTTTGCCTATGATGGCATTTTTCATTATTATTATTTTATTGATATATCCAGGCTAAGACAAAGCAATATAGTTAATTACTGAAGTAATTATCAAGGTTGATTAGCTGCAAGTTATTTGATAAGGTCCTAATGACTAAATGTTGAATAATTGATTAAGTACAAATTATAGTTACTTATTAAAACGTACAAATGTTTACCGATAATACGTTGGATATTGTTGATTATTTACTGCTGAATAAACAGACTTGATTTCGTCGTTTATTGTTGTTTATTTCACAAATAAAACCTTTAACAGATATGGTAACAACTTACCCCGGCTTGTTAACAACTTGCCCCGAATCGGGGTAAATTGTTACTTTCCGACTTTGGTCATAAAAAAATTTATAACAAATAAATCACACAATAAATGGCCTAGATAACTATCTTAATAACAAAGTTAAATATGTAGGTTATTATTAATCACAAAAAAAGAATAATAAAATCAAGTATTCTTAACAAATTTTGAGGTTAACTGAAAATCGGAACTTCTAGCCCCGCTCTCCCTACTTTGGACAAAAATCGCTGCGATTTTATACCTACAGTTTGAAGTAAAATTAAGAACATGTGAAAGAATCATCACCATATGGAGAGAACTCATGGATGCCACGATGTCCTTTCCACCATATAAGTTTAAGTATAAATAAATAAATATAAATATTCCACAACTTTTCACACAACGCCATTTAGTCCCAAGTTAAGCTTGAGAGCTAAAGGGTACTGAATACCTAGCTGATAAACATACTTATATATTTCTAAACACATACATATTATAGATAAATTACACCCAGACACAGAACAAATGATCGTGCTCATCACACAAACATTTGTCCTGGGTGGGAATCGAACCCACGCCCTCCGGCATAGCAGTCAGGGTCACTAACTACTAGACCAACAGGCCAGTCGGATAATAAGTATTCTAAGGAAAAGCTTCCACAGCGATATTATGATCGTTATCGTATAATACAAGTAAACAACAATGCAACACGTGCGTCTTATCAATGCGTGATGCTTTGATAAGGAAAACAAAAAAACCTAAATAGGTACCAAATGTAAAAATGATGAATTACATATATACCTGTTTTCCTCGTCGTGTTAAGCGAGGTGTACCCACATAGTGCACTAACATTTCAGCAGTGCCCTATGTTATAGAGGTGAGCCTTTTGCTATCAATTGGTGCGACCCCATAATCTGGACTGCTACCTTATTAAAAATTCCAAAGTGCAGAACCCAGTAATACTACCAAACGTACATATCCATATTCTTTTAAAAAACACATTAAGAATTTTGTAACTCAAGAATTTACACGATTCAATACAATTGTATCCGAAATTGGCATACACTTTCTAAATACTGAAATCTACCCAAACTTTTAAGTTTTTTTATTTTCCAAATCCATACTAAACATATCCATATTCTATACAAATTAAATACTATTTTTAATTAAGTTCATCAACGTAATACCTCTATCTATATCTACTAATATTATAAAGCAGAAGACTTTGTTTGTTTGTTTGGTTGAACGCACTAATCTCAGAAACTACTGCGACCGGCTCGAATTTAAAAATTCTTTTTGCGTTAGGTAGTCCATTTATCGAGGAAGGCTATAGGCTATATAACATCACGCTATGACCAACAGGAGCGGAGCAGCAATAAGAAATGTTGTAAGCGGGAAAAAGCTTCCGTTGGCGTTGAAATTAACCTACAGTGTATGTGATTTAAGATAATAAAGACCCATTATTTTTACCTAACGTTTTAAGGTTCCACTCTTACTAATAAAAGCGTGATATAGGCACCCAAAATACCTCCTTAAAGTACGTAGGTATCATTAAAGAATAAATTCACCTTCTACGTAAACGAAGTCGCGGGTTAAATAAAGTTAGCGTTAGCCCAAAGTAACTATTCTACGCTGAAGAAGTCGCGGGCAGAAGCTAGTGTATAGATATTATTATGTTGATGGTGTTTTATGCGTGTTGTAGTGATGATAATAGTAATTTTTTTTATAGTATCCCAATTATTGAAGAAAGTGGATTGGCCATTTAACACCAGTTAAACTGCAAGGCACACTCATGACATGGCTATTGCCGATTGCGTATCTCCGTTGACATTTCATCGTGACGATCACTGGCCAAAGTGTTCAACGATGACCTGTCAAACAGCTACTTAGTTTCGTATTAGCTACCATCTGTGGGTATCTAATATGACGTCTTGCGCACTTACAGAGATGTCACGAAGCGCACCGTACCTAGTCTGATAGTCACCTTAACTTGAAGATCACCATTTTTTTGTAATATCTCAGTTATCATCCAGGGTTGGTGTACAACTGAACGCCAGTTAGTTGCTGTTGGTCATAATAGGTACCTATATACAAGGTGTTTTTTTTTATATCCCGTAACTCTAGGGTTATATTCTGTAGGTAAAAATAATACTAAAACTCCTAGAATAGATGGTCCAAAAATGCATAGTTTCGGAGATATCATCAATCTTAATTAAATTATCAGTTGTTTAGTTCCCGTAACACAAGCTCTGCTTAGCTTGGGACTAGATGGCGTTGTGTGAATAGTCGTGGAATATTATTATTAAGTATTATTAATATTATTTTTATTACCTAATTAGTTCAAAAATTGTCACCAGTACGACGAATCTTCTTTCTAACGTCACTTTTCTTTCACTTAAGGGTGTTTTACATTAATCATCGTGACTGTCGAATTATTTTGTATGCTAGTAAATAAAAACGAAAAGGATGATTGAAACATAATTCATATCCCAGTTGATTCTTTGATATGGTCTCAATCATACCCTAGAGTTATGGGATATAAAAAAAACACGTTGTCTATAGTCCGGTCTATTTAGACATTCGAAGTTACATAAAGTCCCAACAAGCTGAATTTCTGTGAAGTTGTTCAAAACATAATTATAAACAATGTCTAGAAGTTCCCCATCATTCCCCTGTAAGGAAAAAAATTAATTCAAGGTCAAAGGTCAAAAAAATGAGTTTTTCGCGATTTTCAGCAAAACGGTAAGTTATATCATAAAAGTACCTCAGACAAAAATTTTAGATCTTAAAATTATCTATAAAAAATGTATCAATACTTTTTTTCTTACGAGCCACCGTTTCTGAGATATAACGGTTCAAAAAGTTATAAAAGTTGTTATCGTCATAATATGCTCACGTTTCCATGCCACCTATGAGGTAGTGTACTTAGCGCGTTTTTTTTAACGTGGTTTCCCCAGTAGGCCTACTCCATGGGTCAGTTGTGATCCTGTTTAATGTAAAACTATTGCAAAATAACGGAAATTTTCAAAGATTGGGAAAGATAAAAGCGACGTAAATGAAAAAAAAGTGTTGAAGTTTATTCGTCTTATTCGTAAGTTTCAAATTCTTGTGCTTCTTCTTGTTCTTCTTCTCCTGCTTCTTCTTCATCTTCATTTTGGATGCAAGTAAATTGCGTCAATAGCGATGTATCGCATGATACTTCGTCGTAGTCAAACGAATCCTCCATTGTTTATGATTCAATATTAGAGCACGACCAGCCTTGACAATTTTTGCATGCCAAAGAACAAGACAGTCCGACTTTTTTGCAACCACATTTAGCACTGCATCCCTTTTTGCAGTTGCAAAAAATAGTGTTCAGCAGTTTTTCCGGCGCAGGTGGAAGTAAAGTTTGAACTGGCTCTAATATATTGTTGACCAACTTCCAACTAGGGAATGCAATCTCGTACGAGATTTCCGCCTAGCGAGATCTCGCGAGACTCAAAACCCAGTCTCGCGAGATCTCGCAAATTACGGGATCTCGCGAGATTGGGAGAATCGCAATTAAAACATATGCAAATGCTTGTTTTAAGAACTAGTAATTGACATGATATGTAATTAAATAGAAACTGCGTTGCTTAGTTATAAAAATAATGTAAGTTTTATTTTAAAAATCAACAGAGTACTTTTAATTTGTCTCTAACCCTAATAGGTAACATTTGTTTATGTCTATAATTATTATACCTACTGTAGCTAATCAGTTCAAATTCTTACAATATTGGTGACATAACAATAATTATCTATATTTACGAGTAGTCTTTTGTAAATTATTACTTTAGTTTCAATAATTAAGAGTAATAGGAACATTACTTCTGGTAAATAAATACAACAAAACAAAAACTTAACTTCACAAGTTCTTAAATAAATGTTGTGAGATCGTATTAATCAAATAAAAGAAGTTTAAAGTAGAAGTCAGATGAAGTTATCAAGGTACGGAAAGGCAAGTTAGTTTGTCTGAAAATGGCTTCTCAAAAATCACATCATGTCGAGAGTATCATCTGACAGACGACTTCTGATTTTGCATGCAAAATCAGAAGTCGTCTGTCAGATGCTACAGGCGCGGCCGCACGGCCGGCCAGGATTCAGTTCGCGCGCAGCCGCGCTATGAAATACACATCGTCACGCTGCATTTGTCGATCTCGTTATCTCGCGAGATCTCGTACGAAATTTGACGAGATTCAATCTCGTAAAATATGGCCGAGATCTCGCGAGATCGGGATCTCGGCGAGACGAGATTGCATTCCCTACTTCCAACCCCAGTCTGTAGGGTCTAGCTGATAACCAAGCCACACTTGAACTTGGTAATATACTCGAAAAAGATGTTGGTGAGCAGCAACTGAGGTTGGAGGAAGACAAGCTAATTGAACTTGTTTTTTATTTTTAGTATTTTTAACGAAACATTCATATCGATGCTTATCTAAACAGGTAGTTTTTTTAGGAGCTCCGTACATAGAAAGAAGAAAGCGGATGCCGTTGGTAATAACTTCAAACAGAAAAATATTTAAACATTACATATATTTATATTATAAAATATTACAACTCTAGATGTATATACGTGGCGTACTCATGCATATTATGACGATAACGACTTTTATAACTTTTTGAATCGTTATATCTCAGAAACGGTGGCTCGTAAGAAAAAAAGTATTGATACATTTTTTATAGATAATTTTAAGATCTACAATTTTTGTCTGAAGTACTTTTATGATAAAACTTACCGTTTTGCTGAAAATCGCGAAAAACTCATTTTTTTGACCTTTGACCTTGAATTATTTTTTTTCCTTACAGGGGAATGATGGGGAACTTCTAGACATTGTTTATAATTATGTTCTGAACAATTTCACTGAAATTCAGCTTGTTGGGACTTTATGTAACTTCACTCTCATTTTTTGGTCTAAATAGACCGGACTACTAACACATTATAAATATTACAGTATTAGTACTTGCATAACAAACTAGAGACCAGAGTCGCCACACCACGCTGAGGCAGTTTCAAAATGGACTTCGAAGAGATAGTATGTATATTAAAATAAGACAATAAGATTTTAGAAATTAAGTTACTGCTGCATTAGAATAGAATAGAATAAGAAGTTTTTATTTGTATTGAATGTAGGTATTACAATAAGGTTTTCACAAAGTTCAAGAGTCCTTGTACATTCTGCCTTTCGGCATACAAACATTTATAAATAGACACAAGTACATACTTAAAACATTACACACACAGCTTATCAGCGCATTAGCCCTCTTCCTCTCTTCTAAGCTTTTGCTGTGCCCGACAAGGTCCATAATGATTCTGTACCTTTATATTCTTAAGACCCCAATAAATATTGAGTATTGAGTACTGGAAATGAATAGATAGGTAGCCAATAGCCCCTGCTGAACTATTGACATGTTCAAAACACTCAATCCATCATAAGAATTTAAGCCTGAACAGAAACAAAGGTAAGGAATGATTAGTCTTATTTCCGTCAGTAACCGGTCAGTAGTCAGTGTTACGTGTTGTGTATTCACGATAGGGAATGTGACATAAACTTATATTAGATGAGTGACTAACAGGGGGACATCTTAGAGCAGGCAAATCAGGCAATGCATTTCATTCATTTGTTAATGGGCTTCTGGTTGCTCACGATGGGCCTTTTAAGAGTATAAGGCGATTAACACACTGCCACGCACCACGCAGCGTAGCGCGTGAATGCGTGTTTTAACGTTGCTTGTAAGTATCTCCGTTTGTAAAGAAAACACGCACAGTCCAACACACAGAAAATGCATCCACGCGCGTTTATTCAGTTCATAGTCCGGTCTATTTAGACCAAAAAATGAGAGTGAAGTTACATAAAGTCCCAACAAGCTGAATTTCAGTGAAATTGTTCAAAATATAATTATAAACAATGTCTAGAAGTTCCCCATCATTCCCCTGTAAGGAAAAAATTTAATTCAAGGTCAAAGGTCAAAAAAATGAGTTTTTCGCGAAACAGCAAAACGGTAAGTTTTATCATAAAAGTACCTCATACAAAAATTGTAGATCATAAAATTATCTATAAAAAATGTATTAATACTTTTTTTCTTACGAGCCACCGTTTCTGAGATATAACGATTCAAAAAGTTATAAAAGTTGTTATCGTCATAATATGCACACGTTTCACGCCACCTATGAGGTAGTGTACTTAGCGCGTTTTTTTTAACGTGATTTCCCCAGTAGGCCTACTCCACGGGTCAGTTGTGATCCTGTTTAATGTAAAACTATTGAATACTACATCCCGCGGCCAGAAACTTTCTTCCAGCACCAAATGGAGCTTACACGTTGGGATAAGCACCGCAAACTCCTTGAAATTCACGTTGCGGCGCGACTCCAGCAGCTGTGCTCTTGGCGTGTAGTTTAATCTTTGGCGCACGTACTCCTCGATGTCCTTAATAATAATAATAATAATAATAATGGCGAGAGATGTACAGACGCCAGCACATCGAGTTACCTCAATGTGTCAAATTTCTTTGATCGTTTTTCAACGTTATGTCAAACAGAATAAGGTTCATATTCAATTGGGAAAATTTGACACATTGGGGTGACATGACGTGCTGGCGTCTGTACACCGGGGTGTTCGGCTTTGCGGCGCGCAACTTAGCGTTGGCCTTTACAGGACCCTTGCCGGAGCGGTTCTTACAGCTTGAACCCCCCGACCATACGGGTGTTGTATCTGGTGGGCTGATACTGCCCGACAGTTGTTGTCGAAGTCTTGTATACGTTCAATCGCGCGGACGAAAACATCGCAATCAAAATCTAAACTCATCTTACTCTGAGAATCAGCACTTAAAGAACGTCAAAAATTACTTAAAGAGTCCCACAGTCTGGTTCAGGACCCGTTGTACCGTATGCACCATTGACCTGCACCATCAATGGTGCAGATGAGACTAATTAGTTTCGTTTGCACCATTAATATGAATACAACTTACTTCACCATACTTTTCTTGTTTCGTGGGACAACGATGCAATTGTCCAACTGGTTGGACCACGGGGAAAGGATGATCGTGTAAAACAAATGAACGTCTAAAACACAGGACTTGGGGCATCCCGACGTTAGGTTAGTTAGGTTCCTTTAAACCCTGCAGACAGAAATAGGAGCCCCGCGTAGCGGGGCTCCGTCGTCTAAGAATAATAATTTGAAGAAATATCTAAGTATACATTGATAGTATATTGTGTCATCTCAATGGTGCAGATGAGACCATATCCAATCCGCCGTTTCGTTTGCACCATTAATGGTGCAAACGAAACTAATTAGTCTCATCTGCACCATTGATGGTGCAGGTCAATGGTGCATACGGTACAACGGGGTTCAGGAGCGTGATAATAGTTTTTTTTTAAAATAAGTAGGTACTTATTATAAACTAGTGCTTCACTGCAATCCCACCGGATGGTAAACAGTGATGCGAAAATGATGATGATGCACACTAGTTTATTAAGATCGTATTCTCTAGCCTTGAAGAGACCTACATTGTAATCGGACGGGAAGACCGCAGCAGGCAAGTTGGTCCAGTCCTTCGATAAACGACGAGGCGAAACGCTTTGCCTGGACCGCCAACGATCTCATACATACATACATAAACTCACGCCTTTTTCCCATGGGGGTACGCAGAAACTACAGAGCGCCATATGCTACGATTCTTACATACTTCTTTTGCTTCGTTTACATTCATACATGTTGTCATACACACACGCCGCCAACGATCTCATCTAGGTAAGTATTATGTTATGGTTAAAGAAACATATTTTTTTACCGATGTTTATCTAATAATCAAAGCATTTCATATTGATAAAGTTAGCTAACGTCACCATTATGTTTTGTTGAAATTACAATCATTACATAGCATTTACCTCACAGCTGTTGTTTACGTTTAGGTACCTACGTCAGCTGTAAATAAATATTATTTATATACTAAGATAATGTTTGCTATAACGTGTATTAATTGTTGCATAATGATTTTAGTTTACTTATATGTACATAGATATCAGTATATACCTACGGGGAAATACCTGAAGTTTTGTTTTATTTGTCCTTACTACATAATAAATTGTTCTGATAGTACACATGGTAACGAATCCAGTACAAACCAGCGTCATAGGCGGATATCATATTGGGGATTTCCTGCCCAGAGCAGGATGATTTGAAGGAAAGAAAGAACAACCGACTAGGTAAAATGCTTGATTTGGTACTAAAAATGTAACATTCAGCACGTGTGTACCTATATTATTTGAGGAGTTCCCTCAATTCCTCGAGGATACCTCATCAGATATGAGTTTTGATACAAAAGCGATCAATACCCTATCAAATAAAAAAAGAATTTTGAAAATCGGTCCGTATATGATGACCTCCTCCTGAAGGCGGTTAAAAACAGTTATTGGTAACAGATTGAAACACAAGCGGTAAAAACAATAAAAACTTGAGAGGTGTCAAGGGACACCTCAATGGTAAAATTCCTTCAAGATAAATCGAAAGGAACTTCGTTTCATCCGGGTGTCTTCGTTACAACTCCCGGTCTTAATCCTCTCTCTCTCTCCCTCCTCCCCCCTCTCCCCCTCCCTCTGTCTCCCCCTCCCCCTCTTCCCTCCCCCCCCCCCCTCTAAAGATTTAATTTTTCTTTTGAAAACCTGTATAATATGGTTTTTGGGCAATATTTCTGGCTAAAAAAAGTATCTGTGTGAGTACGGTTTGGTTAATTTTTTTGGGCCCGAAAACCCTTTTCCGTCTAGGCCTGAAAGCCTAGGCCATATTTCATAGTGTCTCTCGGCTAATAAAAATCCTTATAACTCATTTAAACTTTATTTGACTTCATTATGACATAATGACAATAAATTACATACATTTACAATGATTATTTATCATGAACATTTATGTCAGCTCGGCAGGTAAATATTTGGTGCACATTGAGTCAAAATCAGAAAAGTGCGCCAGTTTGGAATCAAAGATACATAAAGTCACACATTGGCTATGACAAGCGGCGAATACACTGTTGTGAGCTCGATGGGCATACCTACAAACCTAAGAGCACACGTATTATGACAAACTTTTATTTTTACCAACCTTTTATTGACCCACTGAAGGGCAAAATTTTTAAATGTTGCCCCAGACTAGGTTTTTATCCTGCGTCGTGGGTGTATAGATTTGTTGCCGTAAGCCCAAATAAATTGGGATAATGTCAGAATAATTATGACTTATATGTATAGACTCAATGTGTACTAAGTTTATCATTATAATATAATCTATTCAGCCTAGCTTAGCTAGAAGATCACATATTTCGACAATATCATTATAATAAATACTTTTAATGAATATACCTACTCAAATTAAGAAATACTTGCACAGCTTTTGTAAGCACATTTAAAGGAATATTTAATTTTGTTCCAATACATTCAGTTTTATGGTAATAAGAGTTACCTATGTTAGAAAATACACATCATGTACGATCAAAACAAAGACACTACTAATGTACAAAAACAACACCAATTTGCGGGTGATTAAAGAATTATAAACACTAAATGATGTAAGAAGCTTTCGTTTAAATTTTATATTATTTAAACACTTATAAGTACAGATACATTTTATGTTAATACAGAAGCACCTCTGCTTATCTCCAATGGATACAACTTCAAACAATTTGTCCTTCAAAACCGTTTATCGAGGAACTTAACCTCAATAGCTAGGTTACTGGGATTAAATTCATCAAAACACACGTCTGGGGCGCGTGGCGTTCGCGCGTTGACTGGCAAAAATTTCACTGTCGACCAAGCACACCCTGTTGCTATCTCACTCGCACTTGTCGTGTGGGGTGTGCTCGGCTGGACAGTGAAAAGGATAGCTTCACTCAACCGCAGCCGGTATCATCTCCCCGCAGCCCATGTTTTGAACAGCGTCGAGCGAAGGTAATGGAGCGGTAGGGCCTCGAAGTCGGGCTGAGCTTAGTTCATTGCACTGGACCCATAGCTCCAACTGGAAAGTTCAAAAGAAGTCCATTTAGTTGAAAGACTATGTAATTTTTTGCAAACGATAGTTTTTAGGTGGTCATATTGTGGTGGTCGTCAATGTTTTATTTTTATTTTATTTTATTAATTTTAAGGAAACTTACAGCTATTACATTGGAATTAACAAAAATAATAAAAATAAGATGGCCAATTACAAGTTTCCACTTTTAAACATGATGTATACACAATTTTAATTTTACCGTTGACAGCATTACATCCTACCATCAAGAATTTACAAAAACAAAAGTTGCTCATCGAGAGAAGACAAAAACAAAACAAAGTGTAAATGAACAATTACAAATAAAGTGCTCACGCGTCAAAGAAATATTTACTTATATCCTTCTTTAACTTCTGGATACTAGTTGTAAACAAATCCAGCTCGACTTCCCGACACACCGTGTTAAACGTACGACAGGCTCTTAAAATATATGAGTTTTGCCGGTAGTTAGTTTTTGCACTAGGAGTATGAAGAAGTACATGTCTTCGAAAATATACAGACGGGACCCGAAGCCCAATCTTGGTTACCAGCTCAGGGACGTCAGTCGATCCGCTCATAATACTAGATAAGAAAGCAAGATCTGCAATTTTCCTGCGCTCTTGTAGAGGAAGTATGTGGAATTTCTTACACCGACTTGTATAGTTATGGAGGTAGGTATTTGATCGATATTGAATGTACCTTAAGAAACGTTTTTGTATGCATTCTAGACGATCAATGTAGATATTATAATTTGGATTCCATATTTGCGATGCGTATTCGAGGTGGCTACGGACAAACGCACAGTAGAGAATTTTTATTGTTTTTATATTCTTAAAATCAGAGGATATCCTAAAAATAAAACCGAGGGCCTTAGAAGCCTTCTTAACTACATTATGAATATGCTCGTCAAATAAAAGTTTAGAGTCAAAGGTGATCTCTGATAACATTGACTCTGACTATTGAGGTATTCGATAACTTGTAATCATAATTAATAGGGTTTGGCTTACGAGTAAAAGTACATACGTAACATTTTGTTACATTTAAATCTAACCTATTGCTAACACAGTAAGATTGAAACCGGTCCAGATCGTCTTGTAGTAGGCGGGCGTCCTCAATGGTCAACACTGTGCCTAGTATCTTCATATCATCAGCATATAATAAAATTTTGGAGTTAAGAAAACAAGACGCAATATCATTAACAAAAATATTAAATAAAAGAGGCCCTAATAAAGATCCTTGAGGAACCCCTGATGGAATGTACATGGCTCTCGACGTGTAACCATTAAGGACCACTGTCTGACATCTATTTTGCACATATGATGTGAACCATCTAAACAAGCTACCCCTCACACCAGCCAATGCCAATTTACTTATCAAGAGCGTGTGGTCTATTCGATCAAAACACTTGCTGTAGTCAGTGTATATAACGTCAACCTGAGATCTCATGGCCATATGTTCCGTAAGATAGTCGCTACAGACCACGAGGTTAGACGTGGTGGAACGACCTTTTAAAAATCCGTGTTGGTGTTCCGAAAAACTTAGTTTTAATACAGCAGAAAGTTGCCTGTGTACAATTTTTTCCATAATTTTAGCGAATATGCAAAGTTTTGAAATCGGTCTATAATTTTCTATACAATTTTTAGGCCCTTTTTTATGTATTGGCGTAATATACGCCGACTTCCATATCAAAGGAACCACCCCTAATTCAAATGATCGCTTAAATAATATGGTCAACGGCACGTATAGACCCTTAGCACACTTGGAAACAAAAATTGGTGAGATGTTATCAGGGCCCGCAGAATTATTTAGGTCCACCTGTTTAAGCAACCGATGTATTTCGGTCTCCCGCACATCTACAGAGCAGCCGGTCGATTCCGTATAAGTCACGCGGTGAATACTTGAGTGAAGTGAACTGTCAATGCCTTGCATTAGTATGGAATGACAGCTCAATTCGCCCTCACTACGCCTACGTATTCACGCGGTGAATTGACCAGAATCGCACTGCTGATGTCTGTTATAAGGCCAGTAGATTGCCATCCTGAAGGACTAATTCCCTCAGAGGTCAGAATCTCATCACCCTGGCTTCGCTCCTGAAAGTTAGAAA
Organism: Euplexia lucipara; assembly: GCA_921972225.1. Lineage (NCBI taxonomy): Eukaryota > Metazoa > Arthropoda > Insecta > Lepidoptera > Noctuidae > Euplexia > Euplexia lucipara. The sequence goes on along the minus strand of OV179167.1, from coordinate 10,350,963 downwards.
AGAAATAATCTCCGAACATATTACAAATTTCTTTCCCGTCTGAAGATGACATTTCACCTGATTTCAATACAGACGGGTAACAATTGGTTTGTTGTTTATTTTTAACATAATGCCAGAAAGCCCTAGGGTTCTTGGAAATGGCTAATTCGATGTTTGAAATATAATTATTAAACATTTCCTTTTCCAGATCTTTAGCTCGCTGCCGTAAAGTTATAAAAGATTGATAATCGGAAAGATTTCCGTACCTTTTATATTTAGAGTGGAAATTGGCCTTTTCCTTTACTATTTTAATGAGAGGGCTTTTGTACCAAGGAGGATACTTACCCCGCGGTACAACAACTTTACTAGGAACATGTTTACTATGTAGCGAGTTGATAGTGTCATAAAAATACTTGACAGCTTCCTCCAATGGCCTAGAATTTAGCTCAACTGACCAATGCCTAGCCAACAAATCTTCGTTTATGATGTCATAATTCGCCTGAGCATACAAGAACTTTACTCTAGGCCGAGAATGCAACTGGTGTAGTTGAACGAACTCAGCCGAGATGCATACTCTAGGCCGAGAATGCAACTGGTGTAGTTGAACGAACTCAGCCGAGATGCAAAGGGCCTTATGATGTGGATCCTCTTGCACTAAAGGTTCCGGGCTACAACTGACAGTAACTTCGTTATTAGATAGTACAAGGTCAAGAATTCTATCATTCACATTACGATGAGAATTGTACTGTAATAAATTGCAAGCATCGAGAGAATCACAAAAATTAGTTTGAATGGGGCCGCGCAGGTTGCAAGGGTACAAATAACAACTGTCTGGCGCAATTTGCCAGTCAATATTTGACTGATTAAAGTCACCAAGAATCAGGAACTTATCCGTGGGATTTTTAAGTTAAATATAATATTAGAATAATAATATTAGAGTATAATATTAGATAAATTAGAAGTAAAGTTATGTAGTTGTAACATTAAAGAGTTACCAGATTGCTGATTACAAATATAGGCAACACATATGTGCATTTTATATATTACTTTAGGTTTTTTTTGTTGAAAACTTAAGGTGATCCAGAGATCCTCGGCTGACGAACACCATTCATTACGGGCATCAGCAACAAGTTCACGACGTACGGCTATTAAGACCCCCCCACCCATAGTTTGGCTAGTGTGAGAGTAACTTCGATCGCGTCTCCACACAAAATATCTATCATCAAACAATTCACCATCACAAATACCATCAATAAGCCATGATTCAGTCAAACAAATAACATCAAACGAATTAATACAAACATTTCTATAGAAAACAGATGTTTTTGTCCGTAGCCCCCGAACATTTTGGTAATAAATACTAATTGGTGCCATTATAAATTACACGCAACACTAGAATAATAATTGTTAAAATATAAGGTACAGTTACATTTAGAGCTAGGTAATAACTACTAATATTAAAAGCCGGCTTAAATACGATATGTGGGTAATACAAAATAACAGATACCTTATGTAAATGACTGTCGTTAGAACAAGCGCATAAAAAATATAAGTAGTCTACTTCGTAAAAGCAAAAAATATACGTAAGAAAGTCCAAGTATATGCAGATCTCGCCTCTATGTTCGAAGACGAAGCGTTTAAAATAGCAATAACTCAAGCCTAATGAGCTTAATGAGTAGGCGACACCGAGCGATAAGACAACAAAAGGCAGGCGAGAATGGAATGCGTATAAAAAACTAACACTAATATTTCGCAAACTAAAGTAAAAAGAGCTTACAATCAACAAAAGTGTGTCAGCAGATCGGTCACAGATGTTAACTAAAAAAAACATGTTGACTTACATGACTCGGTTTTGAGCAATGGTAATCATATTCCTACTAATCGACTTTGTATGTTACTATGTTATTAACTGGACTGTTGTTCTAGTAGTTAGTAACCCTGACTGCTATGCTGGAGGTCGTGGGTTCGATTACCAGACAGGACAAATGGTCTAACTATTCCTAACCTCTTAGAGCTTTAGGATCTGGTGTGACCTCTTAAAGACGAGAAACTTCTTCACGTACCTCTGGCGGCATCTTCTCCGGAGGATGTCTGCAAGATCCGCCACAATGCAGCTGCAACAGCAGCTCTGCTATAGCAGCAGCAGACGTGTCGATGACACGCTGTCGGCAAACGGCTACCGCGTGAACGAAGCCTCCAGGGCCAACGAATTCATGCTCCATGAAGACTGTCTTATCGTCCCAGTATATTGCCTAAAAAGAAAGAAAAATAATAAGGCTATTGCATGTCTCAGTTGTCAGTTCATATGGATAATTACTGGACAAACTGTTCAACGATTAACTGTCAAACAGCTAAATAATAAATAATAAAATTATTTATTAGACAAGAAATTAAAACAGGTTTGCACAAATTGCTTACAAGATAAATCAGTTACATGTTAGCCCTATCAACAATATTGTGTCTCACTATTAGCATCTGCTGCCGAACTAGGTTTGTAGCCTGTGCTTCAGCAAGCAGCGGCCCCAGCCCTCAGATAAGGAATGACCATGTGAGGTTAAACAAGGAAAACAGTTTAAAAGAAAGTTTGCTTACGATAGCGAGTTAAAACTAGGAAACCAGTGATAGCCAGGGATAGCAGTGATAGCCTAGTGGTTTGACTGGTGGATTGCCAAATCATAGGTTTCGAGTTCGAACCCAAGGCCTCTGACTTTTCGGATTCATGTGCGTATTGTATAATTATCACTTGCTTCAAAATCGGTGAAGGAAACCGGCATGCCTGAGAGATATTTCTCGAGGGCATGTGATGCCGAGCCAGAGGCCCATGGGCGGCATTAAAACTCTGACACAAGGTTAGTTACTAACCACACGATAAGAAGAAGACTAGGAAACCAAATTTAAAACTTAATGTGATTGCGGTCCTCTGGGTGTGTAAAGTGAAAAGTATGGGTGTGTGTATGTGAGAGGGTGTGTAAAACATCAACTATACGATTATCCAGTAGATTCCAAAATTGAAATCACGGCCTAGCTAGTTTCATATTGGCGACCAGTGTGTGGCTACGATGACATCATGCGCACTCGCAGAGATGTGACGATGCGCACAGTACCCCGTCTGATAGTCACTGTAACTTAAACTCCACTTAAAGTGCAATACCATTTTTTAAGCTATTGCATAGCTTCTATCGCGGGCCTTGAGCGCGGGGACCGAATCCAGAAATTCCGTAACGAAAAAAAACCTCACGCTCCCCACTCCGACGGGCAAGGAGGTGTGGCTTGAAGGCCGTGCATCGTCTAACGTCGTTTCAGTTCGGCAGTCTTCGACACGGCGTTGTGTGCAATTAGATGGGATGTTGTGTGGGAGGGGAGGGGAGGGGGAGGGGAGGGAGAGGGGGTGGGGAGGGGGGAGGGAAGAGATTGTGACAGAGGGAAGGGGGATTGTGAGAGGGGTCGGAGGGGAGTGGGAGGGAGGACAGAGAGAGGGGGTGGAGAAGGAGGGGGAGGGGAAGGGGAATGGGAAGGATGAGGTGAGAGGGGAGTGGAGAGGGGGAGGGAAAGAGGCAGGGAACAGGAGGGGAAGGGATGGGAAAGTGAGGGAGGGGTGAGGGAAGGGGAGGGAGCGGTGAGGGGAGGGGTGTGGGAGGTGTGGGGGAGGGGAGAGGAGAGGAGTTGATAAAAAATGAAATGCAATAGCTTTACCGTGGCAGTCTCCGAGTGCCACACGTCATTTTTTTTTTGTAAATTCTCAGTTGTCGTCAAAGTTCGGTGTGTCCAAGCAAAGTGCAACAGGTTAAAGCTTAAGGCAAACAAATTCCAACACAAAGACACCAATATTAACTTAAATAGAGTTGCCATACAGCAGCGCCGAATAGGCCCAGTTCATTCCCATAAATGCCAGACATCTAGTACCTGACACTGGTTTTCAACTGAACCTTATGTTACGAAATCATCACAAGGTCAAAGAAGAAAGAAACAAGTTAGAGGTTATAGGTTAACTTTAGGGTTATGAGAAACTGGGAAACTTAACCGCATTGATGAGCCATAAAAGCCTTACCTTGGAAGTAATAGTAAACTTGGTAAAAGGTTTCAGAAACCGCCTATATCTGATGGTAGCAGCAGCTTGTACCACAGCTCCTCCTGCAGCCTTGATGTTGTTGTACAGACCAGTTCGCTCGTAGAAGTCAGCTCGAGCGAAGTCCAGTTCCCGAAGGTACCGCGCGTTGTTCATGTGGAAGAGCAGGGTGTCGATGTCGTTCACGAGACACCATCCTGGAAAACGAATATTAATAAGGTGTCTTATTAATATGACTGCAGTGGGATCATTTCATTTAAGTATGTACTTTCTAAGTTTATCTTAGACATCTATGGCATCGGTGAAGGGTGTTACTTCGCGAGGAAACCTGGACATATCTATTAGATAAAATTAATTCTCACAGAGTTTGTTACTAAACTCCTCCGAAATGACTTGACCGATTCCTATCAAATCTTGTGTGTATATTGAGTGGGTCTGAGAATAGGTAGTAAATTATTTTTGTAAAGGAGTTTACCCTGGCAGTTAGTCTAATATACAGGGTATACGGCTAAAAAGAAAAGCCGTTAAGCCGTTGGTCCCGGCTGTCATTTGTAGATCTTTGACAGTCGTTACTTGTAGTCAGAAGCCCGAAAGTCTGACAACCAGTTTAACCAAGGGGTATCATGTTACCCAGTTACTGGGTTGTGGAGGTCAGACAGGCAGTCGCTCCATGTAAAACACTGGTATTCAGCTGCATCCGGTTAAACTGGAAGCCGACCCCAACATAGTTGGGAAAAGGCTAGGCAGATGATGACGGCTAAAAAGACCGATCACATAGCCGATAACCACACATTCTGTACATATAATTAAGTAACTTTAACCAAAAAATAATGCTGGGAAAATACTTTTTTTTTCAACTTTAAAAAAGAGATGCTTTTTATTGCGCGCATTGCATAGCGCGACAAAGCAACGCAACTTTCGATCAGCTGAGCGTATAGCCACTCGCGCTTGGTCGTTGACCCGACCGGCCCGCTTGTTTAGTATCCATTGCATTTTTGTACTTTCAAATGCGCACTTTCTTTTAAAAAATCGATAATTTTGGTAATGTTTGTTCGGAAGAAATTTTACTAATGATACTTGGAATACTTATAATTTTGAAAAAAAAACGAAAAAAAGGTATTGCACTTTGACCTTCAATACCTCCAAAACCAGTGAATTCCCAGGTATGTTCTCGAAGAAAAAAACTATCCCAGTGATGGGTAGATTATGTAGTTTACGTTTACGTTAAGGGTCTTTTTACACTCTGTATAAAGTTCTCGTGCCACAACAGTATGTTACAAAACTCCTCAGAAACGGCTTGACCGTTTCTTAGGAAATTCGGTGTGTATATTCAGTCAGTCAGGAGAATAAGATGTGACCTAATAAAAACTAGTAAATTGATCCTAAGGCAAGACGAAGGTTGCCTTGGTAGCTAGACTAATATAATAAAAATCTCGTGTCACAGTCAGTTACGAAACTCCTCAAAAACGGCTCACCGATCCTTACGAAATTTTGTGAGTATATTTATTAATTACTAGCACACGTCCCGCGGTTTCACCCGCGTAAGTCCCGTTCCCGTGGGAATACAGGGATAAAACGTAGCCTATGTGTTAATCAAGGGTGTCAGGTAACTCCATACCAAATTTTATTAAAATCCATTCAGTAGTTTTTACGTGAAAGAGTAACAAACATCCATCCATCCATCCTCACAAACTTTCGCTTTTATAAAATTAGTAGGATTTATTTATTTACGCTTACCATAAACTTCCGTAGTGCCCATAATGCAGACCTTCTTCTTAAAATACCGTGCCTTAGCCACGGTGTACATCATCCTGGCAAAGTAAGCGACGTCTAAACTGCTGTAGAGAAGGAGCGCGCCTGCCACCATGGCTGCTGCCCACCCTGGTACGCACACCGTCCACATTTTTGTCTGAAACATTTTAAAGCACTAACATGTTCATATTTAAAAATGCAAGCAAGTTTTAGAACTGCTAAATGCATTTTGATGGGATATTATGGCTTAATTTGTATGGGTGTTAATAAAAATATAGTTCTGCAGTGCGATTCTGGTCAAATCACTGCGTGAATACGTAGGAGTAGTGAGGGCGAATTGAGCTGTCATTCCATACTAATGCAAGGCATTGACAGTTCACTTCACTCAAGTATTCACGGCGCGACTTTTACTGAATCGACCGGCTGGTGTAAAATACCCTTTTCTCAAAACGTCCATTGTATCAGAATACAGTAAATAATTAAGTAATAGAAAATAGTCATGTCCAATTCTTTTTTGATTGTGAAATAACCAGAAAGCCCGCCGCCAGAAGTCCGCCTTTGTACATTAGTGTGCTTGAAGTATTAAATAAATAAATAATAAAGCAAGTTAAACAACTATTTTACTAACCGACTTCAAAAAAGGAGGAGGTTCTATGTTCGTGTGTATATTTTTTTTTCTATGTATGTTACCTGATTTCACCACCATTTGTGGACCGATTCTCAAAATTATTTTTTTATTTGAAAGAGTATACTCCTGAGGTGGTCCCATTTTAATTTGGTGAAGATCTGGTGCTGATCTTCTGTCGTGATTGCTGGAATCGCTTCGATGTTTATTGTTTAAACAACATACACAGGACGTATCATCACGCCTGTATGCTCTGAGGGGTACGCATATGTGTACAATGTATCTAAATTTCGACCGTTAGGTATGTTAAGTTTCATTTGTTAGGGATAAGTAAATAACCCTATTACCATGACATGTCATGTATTGTTAACAATTAACAATATAAAATAAATTCATGGCAAATACTTGTATGGGAACAACTAAAAATGGAAAAATAAAAACTTTAATGCAAAAAATAAAACCGACTTAAAAAAACACTAACCGGTGTAAAATAACTCTAAATTAGGAAGTCTGTGGCTTTGGTGGTTTTGTCTTATTCATGATGGGCCACCGACTTCCGAATTTAGAGTTATTTTACACCGGTTAGTGTTTTTTTAAGTCGGTTTTATTTTTTGCAAAAAAGTTTTTATTTTTCCATTTTTAGTTGTTCCCATACAAGTATTTGCCATGAATTTATTTTATATTGTTAATTTGTTTTTCACGTTGAGGAGTAGGAAGTAGCTGTGCATTTGTTCATCTTTACTTTATACTAATATCAATCACACTAATATTATATGTATAGGCGAAAGTTTGAGAGTTTGTGAATGTGTATCATTGTTACTTCTTCACGTGTAAACGGCTGGAGTGATTTTAATAAAATTGGGCATGGAGTTAGCCGAAACACTGGATTAACACATGTTATTACGATAATATAAAATCACCAGTCAGCCACATAACGACTGGATATTTTTACCTATTCTCATTTTCAAGAATCTCACGAATGCACTCAACAATTTACTAATTGCCCAATTAGTAAAGGAGCGCTAAAATTGATCCAGCATCGCCCATTATGTAAAGTAGCCATTTTATGCAACATCCATTTATTACAGTTGATGAAAATGGGTTTTCTATTAATAACTAGCTAATGTTGTCAAGGGAAAAATCAATCGATATACGGCGTGAATTACGAATAGAGTGAACGATCCGAATACTTAACTATATTATAAGTTTGTAGCCATGTATGTTTATTTATAACTTTCTTATCAACACACTGCATTGGTTATTTTGCTTGTAACGAATACCTATTACGATCGCTGCACTATGTTTCAAACTAGCTTTGCCCATGGCTTCGCTTATCTATAGAAAAGTAGTTATATCAGACAGTTTCAGGGCAGTTTTATCCAATAGGCTACGTAGGCAACTGCTTAGAGGCCCCGCGACGTTCAGGGGCCCGCGCTTCAAGAAAAGAATGGACAATGTTTCTTAAAGAGTAAATTTCAATGACAATTGTTTTGTCTCAGTGCAGAAGTTCTCTTTCCCAATTTTTATCTGAGGAGTGCTAACATTATTCGAGCTCGCTTCGCTAGCTGATTATTTTCGGTCGCCGCTGCATGAATTCTCCAAAAATATACAAAATATATAAATATACGGTCATTTGTCAGCTATTTTTTATGACAAGGATACATCAATAAGCAGAACCTACGAACGTCCATACCTACTTACTAGGTACGTCAATTTTCTTCAAAAGAAGGGCGATACGGTGTGGAACGCTCTTGCCAAAAATAAAAACTTTTTTACAAAAAATACAACCGACTTCAAAAAACACTAACCGGTATAAAATAACTCTAAATTAGGAAGTCTGTGGCTTTGGTGGTTTTGTCTCATTTATGATTGGCCACCGACTTCCGAATTTAGAGTTATTTTATACCGGTTAGTGTTTTTTGAAGTCGGTTGTATTTTTTGTAAAAAAGTTTTTATTTAACAATTTTTAGTTTTTATTTTTATATACCTAGCTAGATGATAAATTATTATCCATTTCTACAACACATATTTACATATTACAATCAAACAAATAAACAGCAACTGTTCGCTAGTTTTCATAAAATAAAAACTACCAGACCAAACTATGTAATTTTTTATGAGACCATAAAAAAACTGGTCCGCATCAAACTAAAAAAGAATCACGTAAATCGGTTCACAAATCTCAGCGTAATCGGTGAACATACATACAAAAAAGTGTTCAAAAATAAATTAAATTTTCATAAAATTGTTCATAAAATGAAAACTACCGGGTCAAACTATGTTATATTTTTATGGGACCAAATGGCAGCTATTCCGCATCGAACTCAAAAAGAATCATGTAAATCGGATCATTAATCTCGGAGTAATCGGTGTACATACATAAGAAAAAAAAAAAAATACCGAATTGAGAAAAATAAAATCGAATTGAGAACCTACTCCTGAAGTCGGTTAAAAACACGAAAAGCACCGGCACAGTATATCTTTATAAAGTGATGCAAGAATTCATTATTTGACATAAGAAATATCACGTGCACAGTGGTACCTTTTCTGACGAAATCATAAATGCCTATGAGAAACAAAATAATTATTATTTCAGTGATTTTAGTGGAATTGTAACATACCCAACCAATTCCTCTGAAATTTGCAGTAGGTAGGTATCAGTAGTTTTAAGTCGGTCAGCCACCAACTCACCTCTTAAAAGAGCTAGACTGGTCTAAAATAAGCTTTTGTGCTTAGAAATAATAATAAAACTATTTAACAACACTACGTACATAGGTAATCTTACTGATACTACATAACTTATCGTTAGCGCCTGATTAAATATGTATAGCAAGTACCCTGTGTACAACATATTGCTCGTAAATTTATATTTATATTTGTCTTGAAATATGCATGTTGTGAATGTATTTGTTACTTCACGAATATTTCAATTAACTGCATATTTTGTCTATATAGATGATTGTGAATGATAATCTAACTTAGACACCAGATATACCTACTTGCTTATATTACAATTTGCTTGAAACAAAGTCACTGGGAAATGAAAAGCTACTATAAATTGGTACCAAGTACCTATGACACACATAAAGATAAACCATTCGTCGTTAGAAAGTAGGCATTATTTCAATTGCTTCAAGGATTGTATTGAAATCTGATTTACCGGAAAAAAAGTAACTGCATTACCTTGGTCAATTCTTGTAAGGAGTTTGTCGAAAAATAGATAAGTTAACTTGTAAATATCTATTCGAAACAAGGCATAGTGTTAACGTTAATAGATTTTCAACTACGTATGTGTACCTAACGCTAGGATAAGCACTGCCTAGTTAAGATGATGAAGTGCTAGGTAACTTTATCGATCAGCTGATTTATACCTACCCTACTATGACGTATCCCCATTTTTATTCAAATATCAATCCTTATATACTCATTTTTCAGATTCAACGGTATAATAGCATTAAGATGATAATAATTCAAAGTAATTCAATAAATATAGAAACATACCTTTAGCCTCCAACCGGCAAAAAACACCAATTGAAATTAAAACAGCATATCCGTAAAATATATTACAATTCCGTCACAAATCACTACTGTACCTCAAACACTAACTATTGATTATAATTTAAACAGTTTTAATACTTTAATTATAATAAAACTTGATAAAATAACCACCGAGGCTATGTCAGTGAGATTTTTTTCACATACAAAATGTGATGGCAGTTTTCCATGCGCGCGCAGGCCGATCGATATTTGGAACCCTGAGGCCCTGTGGAAAATAATATTCAGAGCCGGCTGCAGATTTCCTCACACTGATACTTCTATTTTTGTTTATGGCGATATCGACAGTGACAATAAAGAAGACATTCTTATTAATATGATATCTACTTGATGAATGGCTCCGTTCACAATCGCCGCGAATTTTGACAGCAGGTTGACACCGCAGCTTTTTTAAAACTAATGCTGATCTAGGTAACTATTAGGCCAATTAAAATTTCTATGCGTAAGTTTTTATATGCAAGGACATTCTTATTGTTATGTGAACGCACATAAGAATGAAAATGTAGGCAAGACCGCGGATTCCACACATGGAGGACACTTTCTGAATGCATTCATTCCTGCTGATGTCCCTGTGAAAAGCACGATACGGCTTTGGTCAGTTTTCATTTCTAGATCTCGGAGTCTTATCTCTTGTCTATATGGGTTGTCAGAAGATCATACCTAAGTCTTACATCCAGTCTGTCAGTTAGGTACGGTAAGACTGGATAAGATATTATGTCTTTGGTTAAGACCCACCATCCCACCAGACCTTTGCGCTTACCCAATAGGCATCAGAGTTACGGACGTCAGATACCTACGCAATCGCTCCACCATGTAAAATACATAGGTACTGGCATTCAGCTGCATCTGAATAGTAAACAAACTTGAACTAGAGCCCAATGGTAGGTAGGTAGTTGAACACAGGCTAGACAGATAATGAGTAGGTATAACAATTCCAATTAGTTTAATCAGTCACTGGTAGTCAAAGCACAGCAACGTTACGTACGTGTGTTGTTGCTATGAAAACATTAACAGGCGATAGGACAAACCACCGTATACGATAGAAATAAGAGCTAAGCTGAGCAAAGCAATATTTCTGTACTTATACAACGATTATGTATGGTATTTATTGTGCTTTTCTATGCATAAGACAGAATGTTCATCTCTTATAATTTCGTCCGGAGTCCCCGTCAAAACGTAAAGTATACAATCTCTGCTACGGTTCGACATTTTGCGACGAACAATGAAAACGAATATTGACAACCATTCTCGTCTGTCTTTATATCACAACCATTTATACGTAAGGGAAGCTCAACTTACGTTGGCGTCCGTGAATACCCGATGCTGGCACATCGAGGCGCGACGCCATGTCGGTGACCTCGGGCCGTGAGTCTTTCTCGCTCACTCTTGCGTACAAAGAGAGTGACAACGCTACACTGTCCGATCCGAGAAATGGATAACCGTAGCAACCGTAGTGACGTGTCAGACGAAGGAGTGTAAACAGCTTGCAGTTACACACTGCTTTTGTGATAACTTGTTACAAATAACTTAAAAATGAGGGAATTTAAATACAATGTGATCGATTTAATAAGTTACGTGAGAGATAGGCCGTGTTTGTGGGACAAAACTATTGAGAATTATAAAGATCGGATGGAACGGAGAAGCGCTTGGGAGGAAATATTCAACAATCTAGAAGAAACGTACGAGGAAATGACGCCCGAGGAGAAGAGGATTACGGGTAATGGAAACAGACATACCTATATAAAAGTCTCAATTCTTTTGGTGTTTATTAACGGTTAGACCACAGTCTAAAAACATACAGTCGTCCAACGAAGCTGTCTAGACATGGCAATCGTGCGGGGTGTGAGGGGCGAGACGCGGGGAAGCCGCTCCCGCACTGCGAACAAACCGATGTTCGTAGCGCGGGAGGTAGGTTATTCAAGTCTAACGCGTGTAGAAGTTGTCGGCATTTTTCCAGAGATCAAAGGCGTCGTCCTACTGTATTAATATTTATACTGTGGTTAGACGTTCGGTTTACAACCACCGCGCTAGCAATAAGTACCTACCTACGTTTCTTTTCACGGTTTTACAATGCAAAAGTGTGCAATGGAAATATGCAAAGTTCTTGCGGTAAGTAGGTATATTTTTTTTAGATTTTACTTTTTATACTTAAACTTTTTACTGCGGGCCTATTATGCATTTGTCTTACTGACTCTCGTGTTTGCTATCCATAAAGCGGGCTCACTCACACAGCACACTGTGTTAGAAAAAGAAAAGGCATGGAGTAGGTAGACATATACTTAATAATTTTATTTTTGAAAAATATCTAATTCCATCTTTTTGTTTATTTTAGCTTTCCACAAAAGGAACTTCGAAAAAGGAAAATGGAGGCGTAGGTACTTACCTATCCTAGTAGGTACGGGACGGAGATCAGAAGGCGATTTTTACCCTATTGTTTCCTTAAATGATAAAAACAGAAAATAATAATTAGTTAGTCGTTTTTTTAAAAGGTAGGTATGTAAATCCCAGTCCCAGGTCTCAGGTGTTCGGCATTGAAACAAGAATTGCCGTAGTTAGATGCAGTAAAAAAAACCATTTTCATCAACCACATTTGCAAATTCTCGCGAATTTTCATTTCCACGGAGGATCAAAACGTCGGAGCTAGTTTATTGAATGTCTTTGGAGCTACGTAATTTCAATGCTGAAAGATCCAGAATCATTAAGGGCATCAGGCTATGTAATTACTTACACGGAACTTTTTTGTTGATGCTTTTTTATTTTTTTTCATGTTACAAAGCTACCAATGTTTTCTCAGCCCATCCAGTGCTGTTGATATTCACTACCAAAAGTATTTAAAGTACCTACCTATTTTATTTCATTGCCCAGTTCAGAATGCTGCTCAGTGTAACTATTTCAATGGTAGTTATTGAGGAAAAGGCAGACAATACTTACTATATAGACAGGATATCACGAACAAAATTTTCATTCGATACTTGGGTCTTAGTCTACTAAAGTCGATTAAAAACACTCCGCTGCCGCTTCAATGTTGCTATAACATACTAGATAGCGTTACTGAGGCATGGGATCAAAGTATTTCTCTGATATTTCTTCGCGTGTCCAAGTACAGACGCCAGCACATCAAGTTACCCCAATGTGTCAAATTTTCCCAATTGAATATGAACCTTATTCTGTTTGACATATAGTTGAAAAACGATCAAAGAAATTTGACACATTGGGGTAACTTGATGTGCTGGCGTCTGTACCTATTTTAAATCTCTTTGTCCGGAGGTATTTAAAAGAAGTAGGTATTAATAAATCAAATAAATATTCCACAACTTTTTACACAACGCCGTTTAGTCCCAAGTTAAGCTTGAGAGCTTATGTTATTATGGGTACTAAACAGCTGACAAACATACTTATATATCTCTAAATACATACATATTATAGATAAATTACACCCAGACAGAACAAATGATCGTGCTCATCACACAAACATTTGTCCTGGGTGGGAATCTAACCTACGACCTCCGGCATAGCAGTCAGGGTCACTAAACTAGACCAACAGGCCAGTCAAAATATTTTTGTAATTATTGAATATAAAATATTTTTGTTTCAGGTGACAGTATCATAAGGAAATGGTCAAACATGAGGGACTCTTACATGAAAAGCCTTCGAACAAGACCTGGTCAAAATTTCCGAAAAAAATATATGTACGCAAAAAACTTGAAATTTCTTAGGAAAAATGCAATAGAGAAAGGGAACGATGATTTCAATATAAGCGATAATGAGTCCTCACAATCTGCTTCGACGTCAACGATACAGCTATCTCCGACAGCGCCTGATACACCCTCATCTACACCAGAACCATTTGTTGAATTCCCTCCAACCGTATTTATTAGTACCGCGGGTAGTCTAAATGCTCCTTATTCTCAGCAGAAGAAAAAAAGAAAAGAAACTGATGAAAAAAAGAAAGCATTATTGGCAGAGTTAAAAAAGAAATCCCGCAATAACACTAGTACTAGGTCCGATGAAAAAGAAACGATGCTATTATCGTTACTGCCTTACATCAAAGATATGAATGAAACTGAGATGATGGATCTGCATATGGACATGTTAACTTCGATACGGAGAATTAAAGATAAACGTGTCCAGAATCCTGATACAAGTGCACCTTTAGGAAGCAGTACACTTAATGATGTAAACTCGTCCCAGACAACTTCGACACATAACTTCAAACCTGCTGTTATAAAAATCAATCCACAGAAAACTGTAAATTTTACATTGCCAAACTCACAAAAAGGAGGTATTCCTCGAAGGGCTACCATTTTGAGGCGCACCTAATGAGGCGCTCCTTTTTTATTCCTCGGAGCGCACCTTTTAAAACCAATCTATGGTCAAGTAGTACCTACAGAGTTTTTGCAAATTGTTTAAAATAACATGTTTTACTTATCATCGATAGTTCCAGTTAGTATCTTATCTCTATTCGAAAGTTAATCATAGGTGCGCTTCGAGGAAAAAAAAGTTAATATTTTTAATTGCTATCGGGAGCGCTACTAAAAGGTGCGCTCCGAGGAATAAAAGAGGAGCGCCTCATAAGGTGCGCCTCAAAATGGTAGCGCTTCGAGGAATACCTCACAAGAAGCACTTAAGATTTTTTAACCGACTTCAAAAAAAGGAGGAGGTTCTCAATTCGACGGTATGTTTTTTTTGTTTTTTTTTTTTTTTTTGTGTGTTTGTTACGCGATTTCTCCCTCATTTGTGGACCGATTCTCAAAATTATTTTTTTAATTGAAAGAGTATACTCCCGAGGTGGTCCCATTTTAATTTGTTGAAGATCTGGTGCTGATCTTCGGAGATATACAAAGGAACTCTTCAAAAATAGACGGCAAATCTGTCGTGATTGCTGGAATTGCTTGGGTATTTATTGTTTTTACAACATCATGACGTATCATCACGCCTGTATGCTCTGAGGGGTACGCAGATGTGTACAATATACCTAGATTTCGACAGTTAGGTATGTTAAGGTTCATTTATTAGGGATTTAAAGTGGATAACCCTATTACTATGACATACCTATGTATTGTTAACAAATAACAATATAAAAATAAATTCATGGCACATATTTGTATGGGAACAACTAAAAATGGAAAAATAAAAATCTTTTTTGCAAAAAATAAAACCGACTTAAAAAAAACACT
This sequence comes from Euplexia lucipara, assembly GCA_921972225.1. NCBI lineage: Eukaryota > Metazoa > Arthropoda > Insecta > Lepidoptera > Noctuidae > Euplexia > Euplexia lucipara. The sequence goes on along the minus strand of OV179167.1, from coordinate 10,335,809 downwards.
AACCAGTGTAAAATAACTCTAAATTCGGAAGTCGGTGGCCCATCATGAATAAGATAAAACCATCAAAGCCACAGACTTCCTAATTTAGAGTTATTTTACACTGGTTAGTGTTTTTTTTAAGTCGGTTTTATTTTTTGCAAAAAAGATTTTTTGCATTGAAAAGTAGGTATCTCGCCACATTCAATACTTACCTACTCAATACTGACGGGACACCACGAATTCACGAACAAAATTCTAATCCGATACTTATAATATGTCCTAGTGGACAAAAGTCCATGAGTTTACTTTGGTACGCTCCGCTGCCGCTCCGCTGCCGCTCCAATATTGCTTTATTATGGTAGATAGCGTTACTGAGACATGGGATTTCAGTTTTTTCCATGCCATTTCTCTCTCTTTACACAATCAAGAGCGCACAGTCTGCTGTCAGATTTTTAAATAAAAATTACATTATTATCTATGAGCTTTACATAAACTTGAATCCAAGCATGGTGCAAAGTAAATAACTACCAAAAAAATGTTTGACTACCAACTTAGCTAGATTACATTAATAAATACTTTAGCATGATACTGTTTGTCTTTTATTTAAGAACTCAAATTAGGAAACACCTTTTACCAGTGTCGGTTGATGTCAGTGTTGGCATTGACGTGCATTTAACGACACCTCAATGGCAACACTGACATTGACCGCTTACAAAAAACACTGTCTGTGTCTATATTTACAAAACTAGCGGACGTCACGCGGTTTCACCCGCGTAGTTCCCGTTCCCGTGGGAATACAGGGATAAAAAAGTAGCCTATGTCACCCGGGGATAGTGTAGCTTCCCAACGGTGAAAGAATTTTACAAATCGGTCCAGTAGTTTTTAAGCCTATTCATTACAACCAAACAAACAAAGTTTTCCTCTTTATAATATTAGTGTAGCTGTAGACATACCTACTATCAAATAATTAGGTACCTACTACATAATGTGAGATTGTGCCGGAACAATAATTATGCTTGTTAGCAAAAGGACACGACGAGCAACGATGTTTTGACTTCTAAATTAATGTATTTTCTTTTGATTTTGTTACAGGAGAACTAATCCTCAACAAGTGGACAAATATCCGGGACACATTCATAAAAAGCCTCAAAACGAAGATGGGCAGGCCTAAAAAGAAATATCTTCTTTACAACCATTTAGAATTTCTAACTAAAATCATACCAGAGAGTGAACGGCATACAGAAATAGTCAACGCGAGACCTGTGTTTATGAAACAAGAAGAACCTGACTCTGGTTTCAGTATAACTACTGAAATAGAACCCGAATCCTCTACTAGTTTTACCATAAATAATGTTACAAGTGTCGGTAGCAAAAATAGCGCAAAAGAAAATGACTTCGACGATGCAAAATCGAATGATTTCGCATGCGAAGTCAGCTACGGCCGAAAAAGCAGCAGAGTCAAAAGAAAATCAAATCGATTCATATTTGTTGAAGACGCCGATTCAATTTCTAGTAAAAAGAAAACTAAAAAGAGTAGTGTGAATGACGATGTATCAGTCAATGATCAATTTAGTACAATCGATTTTGTTGAAGTTGACGATAATGACCCAAGAATCATGAATGAAGATGAGGCATTTTTCGCATCCTTATTGCCAACAATTGTGAAGTATAATGAAGATGAAAGACTTGAGTTTAGGATCGAAGTACTTGGTATAATGAAAAAGTTAAAAGATAAGAGAACATCGACTTGGATGGCAGAATAAAGCACCAAACAAGCAAGTTTAGTTAAAGCGAGCAAGTTTATTGCTTAAATGTTGCATACAAAAAATGTTGCCAGACAATTAAACCGCAGTAATAATTGAGAAACAAAACGGCGCGAGAACAACATATTAGAAATAATGCGTATTATGTTGTGAAGATATGGGTGAATGCTAGTGTGGTTAAGATTGAGGCTTCGATGCGCTTCGACTCTGCTCTAGTATGGTTATTAGTTTGTAAGTTTATATGTGATAATCTTCAGAACTCCTCAGATTACAAAACAAGGTGAAACCTAATGGTGATGTGACATTGTACATTCTAGGTCTTTTGTATTTTTGTATCCTTATTTTATTTGCACATATATTAAAATTTGCTTGATAGGGTTTTTTTGTGTAAACTTAGTTGATTGTAAAAAAAATGAAGACTGAATATGATTGTAATTATTGTAGAGGCATAGACTTAGTAAGGATCAGCATTGCCATCCAACGTGGCAATACTGACAACTTGTAGCACTTTTTCCACTGGCAATACAGATTTTTTTTTCTTTTTATGAGTACCTATATTTGTATCAGGCTTTAATCCAGTACATATATATTCCACTGCAAAAATAAATCATTTTATAAGCAGTTTTGTTTTTTTTTACGTTACTTATATTTAAATGTAAGTAGGAAAATAAATAAAATGCCTAAATGTTTAATAGATAAGTTTTAATGATCATTTTTTCTGTAGCACTTTTAAAAATAATGTTTACAGTATGTAATCACAAAAACACAATCTGTTTAATTAAAAAATAATAATGAAACTCCTTAACGTTAGTCATTAGTTTCCCTTTACAACTAATAAATTTAAATTTCTACGTGAAACATATAACAAAACGCATTTGCAATACTGTATTTTTTCCATTCGGACAATAATATCGAAGGTACGACGCTACCTGCAATATTATACGAACAATAACAACTTGCTGGAATAATATAAAAAATTCGAACCTCACTTTTTTAGAAATGGTAGATTTTTTTCTTCCAAAACGAAATAATACGTAGGTTTCAAAAACTCACAGATAATATAAATTAGTCGTTATAACGGGTCTGTTATAATTTAGTGTCGTTTGCGGAGGCTGTTTGTCATTCGCGAGCCGACCACGCCACGCAGCGGACGTGTGTCGATAAACTACTTAGCCATCACACTAACACAACCTTACGACTAAATTAAGTTGAACTATGGGTTATAAACCACCCATCGAGTGCACATAATTACCCCATTACATATTTTTTTTACTATACGACCCAAAACGGGTCGGAATCCACTAATTCCACTAAAATTTAAACATCCCCCATTCCACTATTTACAAATTCGGAATGAATCTTGATTCTAGATGTCGATAAATAAGTGTTTATACTGTTTTTTTTTTATAATTTTCACACTTTATTCTGTAGTAATAATATAAGAGACAAATGAATCATTATGTTCATCATTATCTATTATGGCTTTTTATATACACAAGCGGTGAAATACTGCAAGGAAAATGAATAATTCGGCTTAGAGCCGCTCCGGGTAGCCAGTGGGCAGCCACGGGTCTCTGCCGGGTCTGAATAACACGTATAACGCTATATCATATCGGTACAATAGTGACTAGACGGTCCCCTAAACAAAAATTGGGGATCAAAAAATTTATTTACAACTTTTACACTATGGATATCAAATTCACACTAGCTTAACACATAGCTACAAATGTTTACATATATTTATTTATTAAATACAGCGATATTAACGCCCTTTGGAAACGTAATGTAAAGCACAGGTGAGTATAGCCAAGTTAACTATTGGCACCGAAGTATTTTGATAAACATAATCTCAAAAATAATTCAAATCACCCAAAGTTAAAGCTTCCATCGTCTTTTATTTATTTAATAGTTCACTTTGTGCTGTGTCACATGGAAGTAGCTTACAACTAAATACTATGCGCATATTTAAATCAAAGATATATATTGGCTCGATACAAAATGACAACGCGCTAAAGAAACAAGTGGTTTACCTCAAACATCAGTCTAGCATCATTATGAAGGGCTATGTTATAAATTAATACATCTACACCGCTAAAAGACGATTAAATTCATATTTGAGTATGGCTGTAATCACTAACGGAAACACTTACGTCTATTAGAGGTATCCTATAGAAATACAGTTTTATACAGTTACTTATCAATACAAAATATTATGTTTATGGATAATATATTACATGAAAAAAATAATAACAATACAAAAGAAATCGTCATTTCGTACTAGAAATAAAAACGAATTTGAACTTATCGGTGACGTAACTTAGAAAATAATAACACTTTAAGGAACTCACGATGAATCAATCGGCCAACTTTCAACAAAAAAATAAAAATAGCGTATCGAATCTGCTGTGAACTTAGCTACCGGATTATTTACTTATAAAATTATATACAAAACAATTTCAACAACTCTTTTTTTTATATAATACACCTAAGAAGTGAAACCTCGTCAGTAAAGAGATCGCGTTTCAGTCTGGCGCGTGGCAGACGGAGTATAATATTCATGACGCCACAGCCTTTAAAGTAGAAATCGGTAATCACAATGTGTCGCAGTTCAGTTGAAGTCAATGTGGCCCACGTTGGGCTTCCTCTGGCGCGGCTTCTTGGGCCGCGGAGGCGCCGGCTCGCCGTTGCAGCAGTGGCAGCCGCGCTTCACCACGCCCCGCCCCGACGCGCGCCGCCGGCCCTCCGCGCCCTCGCGCGCCTCGTGCCGCGAGCCCGCCTCGTGCTGCGCGCCCGCCTCGTGCTGCGCGCCCGCCTCGTGCCGCTCGCCCGCCTCGTGCCGCGCGCCCGCCTCGTGCCGCGCGCCCGCTACGTGCCGCGCGGTCGCGTTGTGCACGGAGTGTCGCTCGGACACAGATTGTCGCTCCGGCACACGGCGCACGGTGTATCGCTGAGGCGCATCGCGCGCGGCGTGTCGCTCGACAAATGTTTGTCGCTCGGCGAACCCGCGCACGTTGTGTCGGTCGGCTAAGTCCCGCACGTTGTGCCGCCCGTCGTGCCGCACGTCGGGCGCGCGCGTCTTGCCCGACAGGCTGCGCGGCGCGTCGTGCGCGTGGTGCATGCGCTTGGGCGGGTAGGTGCGCAGCGGCGGCGCGTGCGTATCGTCTGCGGAGGAGCCGTCTGCACTGGCGCGCCGCTCGATGCCGCGCGCTTCTTTTATCACCGAGTCGAGCCTCATGTGAGCTCCGATCCCGCTCGAATCCGTAGAATTATTCTCCTCGTACGACGGACTCTTGCAGCACTTGTCGCTGTCGCTGCTGAAGTCTAATGGCCGTCGGGTCTCTCGTTCTGAAGCGGAGTTTGACTCCCAAAACAGTTCCGTTCGATCTGGTGACGATTCATCATCGTCTACATCGCCGAAGTCTCTAGAATCTTCCATCATCTTGGCGTGATGACTCGCCATGATGTTGTCAGACTCATCCATAAGGAACCTGGAGGCCTGTTCTCTCTTGTTTCCGTAGCAGACACGTCTGATGACTTGCGTCGTGTTGTTGCCGGTGGCGTGCACGATGTGGGACGCCGTGTTCGACAGGTGCAGTTCTCTGTTATCGTTGAGAATGCTGTCGAACCTCGTGAGCCCGTCGTCCTTGACGAGCACAGAGGACAGGTTCATGTGGTTGTGTTCGACGGGCGCGGGCAGCGAGCTGATCATGTTGTCGAGGTCGGCGTACTTGCCGCTGTCGGCGGCGGCCTGCGAGATGACGGTGCTCTGCGGGGCCGACATGAGCACGGTGCCGGGCGCGCGGTTCGCGTGGAATATCGTGGATGTTATGTGTCGTCCTTTTAGACCGCTTATCGCGAATGGTTGCACCTGAACAGCAAAAGAGACCACATGGATAAGTTGTATTAATACCTTGTCAATTTGAAATCTAGTTGTATTGTGGTATAATTAGACCCAAACCATGACAACATATAATTAAATGCAGTTTGTAGGTACCTGCATCACTTTAGAAGGACGAATTTAACCCCAAATTACGTGCAGAACTAGTTGGTGGTGAAACAACAAGTAATAAAGTAATAAATAAAACTTACCTCTCCCTCATCAGTAGGCTCGCTGTGAAACGTAGTATTCGGATGTGACCGCGCAAATTCCTCATGATCTAACGCTATCGTTGTCTGCATGCCATCTTCACTTACAGTCACGATTCCAACGTCTTCTAGTCCCATGCCGAGGTCTGATCTTTCATCGTGCATGTTCGGACGTGGAAGCAACTGGTCTGTGGCCATTTGATCGTCTAAGTCCGGTTGCGGTATGCTGTTGTGGTGTAGAAGTGGTAAGGCTGGAATTTAATTGAATGTTCTTAGTGCATAATCAACATGTCAAAGTAAAATCTCTCTCTTCGGTCTCGATCTTTTTGGCATAGATGTTATTGGCTAAAAGTGTTATTAAGCAAATTAGACGTGGTCGACCGATTTGGAAGGAATCCGTGCTGCTCTTCCGCGAACCATCGTTGCATTTGGGAATATATTTTTTTTTAGAAAGAACTGCTTCAAATATTTTTCAAATATGGATAAAAATTGGCCTGTATTTTTAAACGTCACTTTTCGGGCCGCTTTTATGTACTGGAAGTTTTTTGACAATATTTGTATACATTAACTAGACATATTAAAATATGTGAAGATGATGTACCTTGACTAAAAACCATTACCTAACCACTACCAAAGAAGAAGAAAAATACTAAGATAAGAATTACTTGACAGTATATTGGGGCAGTGATTACGAGTAATCACTGTCAAGGATCTACAAATTACATCTGAGACCAAAGGCTTAATGTGCTTTTAGAGGCACAGAGGATTGTAACTATGAATCCAATTTAGTTAAGGCGCTTTGTACAAGGAGCAACTATTACAGCAACTGGCAACTAGCTTTTTACATATATTATTATCAAATGGAATCGCACGCACATTGCAATTCGAGCAACTAGCTACGAGTATTTACAAAGAAACCTTTCAAAAAAGTTGATAGTTGCCTCAACTAAAGTTACTCCGTGTGCAAAGAGCCAAAGGCCACATTCACGCACAAATCCGGTCAAATCCGGGATTAGGATTAAGCGCGGAAACCGAACAGCCGCAGCATGCCTTTTTGGTACTTACTATTTGCCGTCATCATATCAATAGTTACTTCCTTCCTATCATTTTTCACACAAACAATTTATCGTTTCTTTAGTTTTCCTCTAATTGTAATGGTTTATTTTCTTACACTTACGCGTATGAGAATGGTGTCCATGATCCTGCATGTGGTCATGCGCCGGCGACGCTGCGAACAGTAACTCTGCTTCCGGAAACAGCTCCGATGCCGACGGAGAGTCCACGCCGAGGTCCTCACATTCCTCGGACAAGGATTTCTGTGAAAGATACTCCTATTCGATACATGCGTATTATATTAATAAAACAGAAATTAAACACAGAAAAAATCATAATAAGAAAGAAGTTGATAAAATATTGGATATAGATGAGAATGATGTCAGGAATGAGGCACTTTTGAAACTACATACAATCACCAATTCGAATGCCAGCTCATGCCAATATTTCGGAGTATTCCTGAATGAGCAGCTAGTTTTAGAGTACCTATGCATTTAGCACCAATTAATATAATACCTTTGATACTAAATGCGAATGTGCTCAATCAGAAATACTTTGTTAAAATAGTTTAAAATCACCAATGAATTGTTTGTTCTTGCATATCATAAAAAATAATTGACGTTAAAGCTCAGAAGTATTTAGAGAACATGAGCCAGGGTATCGAGTTTTTTTTTTACTTTTTTGAGTTTTGCATTAGTAGCAGTAGTATGAGGTGCTGGACATGACGTCTCAGGTTCGAACCCGGGTTGCGCAAAGCGTGTTATAATTATGGTAATTTTAATGAATTCGCGAATAACCTCTTCATATCATATACAACCTAATAACACATAACATAACATCACGCCGATATACTCGCATTTCCTCTATTATGATTAAGTTCCATATAATAATGGGTTAGCATATTGCAATTAATCGGGCCAGTCTTCAAAATTCTAGATAGAACTACTCAATAACGCTTTGCCTGACCATGAGATCGAACCGGAGACCTCATGACCAGCAGTAGCGCTTGTGACCACAAGACCAACAGCAGTCAATCGAAGTGGAACTAACATCAAGATAAAGACACATTACCTGCAATCGTAGTTCATGTTCCAGTATAGCATATTTATGTCTCAAAGCCGCCGCAGACACGTGGCTCAGACGATGCTGTCTATGGTGTGATCCATCCTTTTTCTGCACAACCTACACCAGGAGAATATATATCAGTATTTTGCTTTTAAACTGTCCATGTTTGTGGGAAGAACTAACTTTAATTTTAGTAATATTCCAGTATTTGATGTGTAAAATCTTAAATCTTACATGAAACTGGGGATGCGCGCGGTATATGATTTAACCATTGGGCTTTCGCGGGGGTGTAGAGATGGGTTTGCAATGGTGGCAACTAACACCTCAGATGTTACACATCATATGCGACTACTTTAAAGCTTGTTTTTTCATGTCTTTTCATTTTAATGTAAATAAGAGCTTGTTTGGTATAAGATGTAATTAAAAGTAAAGGGAGTTGAAATTTCTAACGTTTATCTATTTTTATTAATAAATTCCAATACAGACGAAAGAATTAAGCATGAAGCTACAGTGATGAATCATTTTCAAAGCCTAAATAAAATCATACCTGCCCAACATAATGAATGGTTCCGATGACGGCAAAGCAAAGCTTTTCCATTTCAAACACACTTTTAGAAGAACAATTATATACCTTAACACTAACACATTTAGATTGAATGTCACAACAACTAATGAAGGAAACTTTTCAATTACAATGAACCGAATGAAGGGACATGCGTTAGAATGCGGGATAAGACTTGACAATGGATAGTATAGTTGGATAGACGTTTGGACATCATGCAAAAAATTATAAACTAGACGCTAGAAATTGTTGTTGAAATGAAGCTTACTCCGCGATCAGGAGTTATGACAAAAATAAAAGACAAAGACTATTAATGAAGAGGGAGGCAGTAATTAATAAACACCTAATAATGTTACGTCTGTGTCCCAATGGCGGCGATGCCGAGTACATTATGTAGAAGTGACATTTGTGAAGACAAGTATTGTTTAAGCTCAAAGACATTCAATACCTATAGACCGGACATCACGAACAAAATTTTCGTCCGAAAAAGTGTGTCCTGCTGGATACAAGTCTATGAGTTTTTTGTAGTACGCTCCGCTGCCGCTCCAATATTCATATATTATTCTAGATGGCGCTACTGAGACATGGGATCAAAGTTTTTCTATGACATTTCCTTGACATGCCCGCTCTATAGTATTTTAAATCTCTTTGTTTAAGCTTAATATAACCTTTTCGCTTTTAAGGAGACTGCTAATTGTGATAAGGGTTTGCTACCTTTTTTATAATTAATAATAGGCTCGCGTTTGACCACTATCTCACCTAATGGTAAGGATTATGTGGTAAGCGAACTTACGAAATTCAAATTACTAACTCCAAACAATCTTAGACATCATTGACATCGGTAAAGTAGAACTTCGTTAGGAAACATGGACTAATCGTTTAATACAACTCTAAGTTAGGCTCTGTCGTTTTCAAGAAATAAATGATTATGTCTAATAATCTCACTATTTGAACTTACAGACTTCTATTGACGATTTTAATGATTATTTTTCGGTGTGTGATCGCGAAAAACTTTTTTTATTCTTAACAAGCTAATACTAATATGTAAATAGCAAAAAAACCTGATAAAAATGGAATTTTATGTGTCGTAATGTCGTAGAAACATCACTAAATAGCTAATGCTAAACGAATCCTATTGTTTGTTATTCGATTTACTGAACTTACGTAGCTTAAAAATTGTTTTTTATATGTTTTTGTTATCAAAACGTCACATCTACATAATGTAATTAATCAAGGCGGCACACCGACGAACGAAGAACAGCTGACAAAAATAAATCGATGCGTGCATTCTACTAAAGAGGCGACTAATCGTTAAGGTTATCAGCGTCGGTTCTACGATACGGTGTACCTGATGGTAGCCCCTATCGTCGCAATCTGACGCATCAATATCGTAGCCGCATCGCGGCGAATCGTCGTGCGAACCGACCATGTAAGACCTTTTCGAATCGACGTCGAACATCTTATCAAATATCCTTTGCGCCTCCATATCGGGACTGTATCTATCTGGGATCGGGTCCTGAAGTTGCAAAATGTGTGTCATACACGATTCGGACGACTTTATTACAATTTGGAACTATGAACGAATATCATACATATATTAAGAGATAATAGTTCCAAAATATTTTGAGAAATGTCTACTTACAAGAACGGTGCGGTCCATGTTGTCGGTTCGGACGACCTCTTCGTAGCTGTAGTCGTGTGGGTTCGCCGTCGCCGGGAGATGCCATGGCTCTCCCTCAGGACTCGACCCTCGCTCTGGCTTCACTTCCTCGCGGCCTTCGGTTCTCCAGGGAGAACTGTTGGCCCTCGTCTCTATTAGCTCAGGTGGAGTGGGAGCAGGGGCTGGTGATGCTGTGCTGTCCGGCGGTTGTACGGTAGTCACAGACGCAAGGTTAAACGCTTGAAGGTTATGAAGTGCCGTAGTTGGTAGCCGGACGTGACGCACCCCTGGGCGTGTCAACACTGGCTTCAGGCCAGTTGGGCCGATAAGACGTTGTAATAGCAGAGCGTTCGTGGCCCCAGCATCGCTACCACCGACTGTTAATAACTTCGGGCCCCTGTTCGTCACTATAGCAATCTGCTGGCCGCCTTTGATCATAGACACTGGTAATATGTAGTTGGCAGGCATGAGGACGGCTGTAGATGGTTTGGCAGCCGATCCTCGAGCCACAGTGATCGTTTGCCCGTCTGCAACGATGACGTTCCGTTGTTGCGGTTGCTGCCTAGGCAGGGGCTGGGTCTGGGGCTGGGGCGTGGGTTGGGGTGTTGTCGGTGCTGACTGGGCTGAACTGTCGTGATCAAAAGTAAGCTTGCGAACTACTTTACGTGGACTGTCCTGTGGTGAATGACTGTCGACACAACTTTCGTTACAGTCTCCCTGGGATGTGCCACAACTGCTGTCCTCAGATCCCATCGTCCTGCACGAATCATCTGTCGGACTCAAGTCCCGATTACGTCGACTCTTCTTGCGTTTTGAAGACCCCGGATTCGAGGGCGGGTTAGTTCTTCGGCGTGGCGCGGGCTTATCTTTGTCTGGAGAGTTTTCCACTTGTTCCTTGTATTCAGCTAATATGTAGAGAATCCGTTGGGTTGTTTGCTCATCTTCTGCTGGTTTTTGGGTGGAAGGCTTCGGAGGAGTCGGGTTAAGTTTTAACGTATTCGGAGGATTGGATGACGCTTTAGGTCTCGATTTAGACTTAGAGCCGGATTTAGATTTAGATGGCGTGTCGGAAGATGTTGACGGTTCGCTAGTAATCGTGTGAGGAAGCTGTGAAGATGACGAAGGAGATGAGTCTACAATGCCCGAAGAGTCTGGTGATCTTACGAAGGTAGAAGTAGTCGGTGTTGGAGTTGCCGCTGAGGCTGGGGTCGTCGACGATTTCTTGTTTGAATAAGTCACGTTCAAAGGTTGCGTATTGCCGATGGAGTAGAGAACTTGATGTTGTTTGTGGGGCGCTGGCGTTGAACGTGATGGCTCTGCGGAAGCAGCACTGGTTGAGGCTGCGGATTCGGCTGCGGCTGCAGCTGCGGCCGCGGCTGCAGCTGCTGCAGCTGCCGCAGCCTTATCTTTTTTCTTTCTAGATTTCGGTTTAGGTTGCACTATACTTCTCTCCTTTACTTGTTCTAAGACAAGGTCAAACTCTCTGAGTTGTTCCAACGTTGACGAGCTCATGGACTCAGTTGAGGACTGACTCTCACTTGGAGTAGCCTTGACAGCTGGAGGCCTGCTAGCTGGCGCTGGAACTCGCGCCGGTGCCGGTGCCGGTGCTGGTGCTGGAGCTGGAGCTGGTGCCGGTGTTGGTATTGTCGCTGACGTCTGTGTTTGTGGGGCTTGTGCCTGCGGTAGCCTAAGAGTTTGTTGGCCCAACTGCGGCGCTGCTGTCAGAACCAATTGTTGGTACACAGGCTGGTTAGTCCCAGAGATGACATTGCGCTGTATTTGGAAGAATGATGGTCTCACTACTCTTCCTCCAGACACCATTTGAGGAGCTTTACTTAACATCGGCAACTTAATTCGCATTTGTGTTAACACTGGTTGTGGTTGGGGCGCGTGCGAGTTGTGCGAGTTGTCATTTGAGGTCCCCATATGTGCGTTATTTTCCTCGGATCCTTCCGTGTTAGGATGTGTTTGAGTTTGTGGCACAATCTTTATAATCGACGGCTCTATTTCGCTTTGTTGTTTTTGATTCGACTCGTCGACGAGATCTGAATTCGGAACTGTGATTAGGTTGATGGTTTGTCCGCCTCCAAGGTTCACAGGTATTTGCCGAGTGTATATCACGCCACCATGGATGTTCATTGGTGATATAGTCTGCTTCAGTTGTTGGACTAAGTTCGGCTGAGCTTGCGAGGTGGCAGGCTTTCTCAACAGTAACGGGGGACTCCCAATCTGACTTATATGCTCTAAACTCATAGCATTATCATTTGCTTGACAGTCAGGATTTTCATCATTAGGTGATAGTGCATTGCCATTGCTGATTTCGTTATTCTGTCCACCATCTTGATAAACTTGTTTGCCAAATGCTTGATTGAACTTTGGCAAGCTAGTACCTTTCTCAGGGCCAGGAGTTTTGGGAGACGAGTTTTGTATGAATTTTGCGTAATTTTCTTCGTATATAGAACGTGATTTTATTTCAGCATCTTTAGTGGCGGTATGTGTGGGACTTAGATCTTGTGAATCTATTTGTTTGGGCTGCGTGGGTTGCAGGTTAGGTGTCTCAACTGGTTGAAGTCTTAGAACCATGCTACGTTGATTGGGTCCATTTAACTGTATAGATTTTCCATCTGCAGATTTACAAACAAACTGTACCATTTTCTGCTCATTTCCTCCTTGAGCGTTCGTTAGATTCGTCAAAAGATTGACTCGTTTCAGCAGTTGGCCAGTGTTTGCATTCTTTTGATTGCCTGCGTTAACTATATGAAGCAGTTGATTGCCTTGTTGTAATCCACCGTCGACTAAAGATAGCCCACTGAAGGAGTTAGTTTGTTGCGAAGGCATACCGTTAGACGTTGGGCCTGATGGTACAGTCTTGTTTTGCACAATATGTAACACTGGCGTAGAATTCGGTGCACTTATAACAGACTGCTGACTATTATCAACTAACGTGATTTGTTGGTGGTTTCCTGAAGCACTTTTCCCTTGCACAATGTGCAAGACTTGCGGCGTGTGCGTATTTGAAGTTTGTTGATTATTTTCTGACGCATTTGTCTGATTTAGCGGCGGTGGCAGTATTTGGGCTAAAGCCTGTTGCAGAGCCATAGCATTGATTGATGTAGTTTTTTGAAAGTTGTTCGACGTTTGGCCTGTGGCAATGGTGCCTTGTCTTAGTTTTTGGGATATCATATTCACTAAAGCTTGCGTTCTATTATTTGACATGGGATCTACGGTTGAAGTGATTCCCGCTGCGTTCATTGCGTGTGCAATTTGATCAGTCTTTTCGTGTGGACCATTCTGTTGCTGTTCTTGCTGTTGCTGTTGTTTCAGCTGTAACTCTTGTTGTTGTTGAAGCATCTGTTGTTTCTGTTGCAATTCTTGTTGCTGCTGCATTTGTTGTTTCTGTTGTAATTCTTGTTGTTGTTGCATCTGTTGTTTCTGCTGTAACTCTTTTTGTTGTTGCATCTGTTGTTTCTGCTGTAACTCCTTTTGTTGTTGCAATTGTTGTTTCTGCTGTAACTCCTGCTGTTGTTGCTTTTGCTGTAACTGCTGTTGTTGTTTTTGTTGCAACTGCTGTTGTTTTTGCTGCAATTGCTGTTGTTGTTTTTGCTGAAGCTGCTGTTGCTTTTGCTGCAACTGCTGTTGCTGTTTTTGTTGCAACTGTTGTTGTTTCAGCTGTAACTGCTGTTGCTGTTTTTGCTGTAACTGTTGCTGTTTTTGCTGTAGCTGCTGTTGTTGTTTCTGTTGCTTTAATTGCTGTTGTTTCAACTCTTGTTGTTGCTGTTTCTGTTGCTTTAATTGTGCCAGGTGCTGTTGCTTTAGTTCCTGTTGTTTTTGCTGCTGCTGTTTAAGCTCTTGTTGTTTCTGTTGCTTTTCTTTTTGCTCCTGTTGTTTCTGAAGTTTAAGTTCTAGCTGTTTCTGTTGTTTCAATTCTCTTTGCTTTTGCTGCTGTTGTTTTAGTTCTTGTTGTTTGCGTTGTTTTTGCTCCTGCTGCTGCTGCTGTTGTTGTTGTTTTAGGTCCTGCGCCCGTTTCAATCCCAGTAGATGTTGCTGATGCTTCTTTATTTCCTCTTGTTGCTCCTGTTGTTTCTTTAGCTCTTCTTGTTCTTTCAGCTCTTGTAGACGCAGCTGTTGTTGTTTCTGTTCCTCTTCCTGTTGCTTTAGTTTTTGCATCTCCTGAATCTTTTGTTGTTCTTGTTCTTGTTGCAATCGCTGCAGTTCTAATTGCCTTTGCTGAAATTCTTGTTCCTGTAGCAACTGTTGCTGCTCTTGTTCAATTTGCTGTTGTATTAATTTTTGTTGTTGCTGATATTGTTCTTGCTGTTGTTGTTGCTGATATTGTTCCTGCTGTAGTAACTGTTGTTGTTGTATCTGATGCTGCATTTGTAGATGTTCTTGCTGCTTCAAATGTGGATAAGCATCAGGAACAGTTTGCTTGTCTGAATAATTGTACATCATAGTTATATTAGAATTCGGCTCCAGTGGGGTTATATGAGAATAGTCAACGCTGTTCATCATATTCTTTTCAAACAGTGGTGGATACTCACTGTTTTCATAATTATCGTTTATCTCTTCTTTAATCTCAGGTGTCTCTTCCTTGATTTCTGGTTTGATATCAACAGAGTAATTACTACCCATTGGATAGTTCATAATTTCGTGGCCATGAGGTGGTAATGGCATCGACTGAATATGTTGCACGTATTCTTGCGCTAAAGGTATACTTAAATCAGCAGTCGTGAGTTCTGTATATTCAGTTTTTATAACAGACTGGTCATCAGCATCAGGACTATTTTCAGCGGAACATTGAGATGGACTTACATTGGACACTTGAGTGACTCTAGGATCACATGTCACTGGATTTTGAGCAGTTGCACTGACTGGCAATTGACCGACTTGGACAACTTGGACAATAGCTTCAAACAGTGGAGGCTGCATAAAGTCTGGGTCAGTAAGTCCGTATGGAAAGTCTGACGAGTCGAATAGTCCATTTGAATACGACATTTCATCTTTTTCTTGTTGTTTTATCCAGTCGTGACTTAATTCAGTCATAGTCTTTTTAAAAAAGGATTTGACTTTATCCTTCATTTGAATACATCTGATATTAGATTGTAACTTATCTATTTCATCTCTGTTTGAAAAATGAATTGTATTATGCACACGTTTACAGTTACCATAGTTTTCGGACAGTAAAAGCGGCTGAATTTGTTTTACGTCCGACAGAGTCGCAGCCGAAAATTTTGTACCACATCCGTCCTCCAAATTTTGTATGACTCTGCCGGACCCCTCACCAAAACCCATATTGAAATTGGTTTCAATTACATTGCAAGATTTATAGTCAGATTCGTTGTATTCTGAACTGATTTCTTGGACCAATGTCTGGGTACTTGGATCTCGTATAATATTAACTTCGTTTTCAATGTCATTAAATAAAATCTCGTCCTTTTCAGTTTCAGATTCATCAACATTACAAATACCTATAATAGGCCATGACTGTAATATTTCTTGCACGTCTATATATTCTTTGTGGAATGGGCGTGAGTAAGAAAATTTTACGGAACTACAATAGTCGAGCAGTAGTTTAAATTCTTTTCCGTACGCAGAGTCTCCCATGTTTGTCGTAGTAATTTTAGGGTAGTCTATGTTCTTGCCTTTTCTATACTTTTTTCCAAAAATCTTTACATCTGTCATGTCGATTTTACGCTTTCTATTTTTCTTGTCACCTAATAAGTAATCAAAAATTAAGCCATTTGGATATTTCTTGGAATATGTTATCTTGGGAATATTGACCTTAATATCAATTTCTTCTATTTGACCATCTACGCCTATACGTTGCGTTATTAGAATTTTTGGTTCTAGTGATTTTTCGATTTCGCAATCCATCAATAACAAGTCATCACCACACAGGCTGTTATTTTTGAGACTTCTTGAATTCGTATTTGCATTCTGACTAAATACAATTTCACCGGTTTTTAATTTTGACAATTCTCCTTTATTGTGTGGCTCATGTTGCAACGACTCATTAGCTTTCCGACTTAAAGCATTTGCGAATATTGTTTCAGCCATTTCATCATCAAGAATTTCATCACTATGCATGTCAACAATTTCTTCAATCAAGTAACTATCCTCAATCTTGTCGACTTCGTATACAGTGTCATCGTTACACTCTATCAGGTCTTCTTGTGGCTTATGGTCATCATTTATACGAACTTCTTTAGTCATCACAACGGTATCTGTAATTGTTTTATCAGCAGCATTAGATTTTTGGGGAGTAAGTACTGTTTCTTCATCATCAGACACACATATAACTTCAGGTGTTTTACCATTATTCTCATCGATTTCTTCACAAATCACTTCAACATTAAAATATGTTGGTGTTTTATCAAATTTTTGGACCGCTGAGTCACTAAGTATTTCACAAATATTATCAAGGCCTATGTCAGGCTTTTGTAGTTGTGTATCAGAACCTTTACAAGCACTTTTAATAGTCATTTCTGCCTCTTCTAGCATACTGTCTGTGTCTTTGAACATGCATCTCAACGACCATTCAATCTCCTTGAATTTTTTATCGCTTACGCGCTCATTATGTTCCAGATCTTTTACTGTCATCTTTCTCTTCTTTGAATTCGATTTAACGTCTACATAAATATTTCCAAACGCTTTTTGTACTAAATTTTCATCAGTATGTCTACAAATATTTTGTGTTACCATTTTTGACTGTGCCAATGTTGTGTCAGTATTTTTACAAATATCTTGAACACCTACTTCAGGCGCTTCTAGATTTTTATCATTGTTATCTATTTCTGTTTCTTTCAGTATTTCTTCAGCGTTGTTGCAATTGTCTTTAGTTACTACTTTTGGCACCTTTATTTCTGTATCAACTTCTTTCTCTATTTCTGAATTGACGACTTTGGTATCACTGTCTACAGTAATATTATGTACGAGTAGTTCTGGGTCTTCTGATTTGGTGTTGCTGGTTTTGTAAATTTCTTCAATCATTGTTTCTGGATCTTTTAGTTTTGTAACTGGGACTTTTTCTATTATTGGCAGAATTAGTTCTTTATCAGCGAATTGACAAAAAACTTCCACGACTAATTCGGGCTCTTCTAAACTTATATCTGTTTCTATTTCATTTTCTACTAGTTTTGAGTATCCACAAACAGTTTCACTTGTCACTCTGGGGCCAATATTGTTACTAATGTTATCAATGTCAACTTCCTGATTTTCTAGTACAGAATACTCTTTTTTTTCTATTATTGGCAGTACGAGTTTGTCATCAGCGTATGTGCAAATATGTTCCACTATTATTTCTGGCTCTTCTAGATCGATAATAGCTTGATTTACTATTTCGGTTGTTTTCACATTTTCGTCAGCGCTTCCACTAATGTTTGTTGTTATCATTTTTGGCTCTTTTTGTGTGTTTTCAGTCTCATTTGTTATTTCGGTGTTAATCCAAACTACATCAGTGTCATCGCTAATACTTTCTGTTGACATTTCTTGCATTGTTGTGTCAGCGTTATTACAAATTATATTTTTGCGACTTTTCAACTCATCCAGATTTATATCAGATTCTTTTTCTATGTCTGTGGTTTGGATTTCAGTGTCAGCCTCTTCGCAAACATTTTCAGTGGACATTTTTGGCTCAACCAACTGTGTGCTACTGTCATCACAAATGCATTTAATTATCATTTCTGCTTCTACTGCTTTCAGATCGGTTTCTTTGTTTGCTGCGATATCTATTACTGTTGCATTATTGTCATCGCAAATATGTTCTTTTGTCATTTTTGGTTCTAACATTGTTGTGTCCGTGCTATTACAAATGACTTCTTTGCCACTATCAAACTCGTCAAGATTTTTGTAGGCCTCTTTATCTTCTTCTGTCGTTTCAATTTCAGACTCAGCGTTTTCGCAGACTTGGCCAGAAGGCATTTGTGGCTCAGTCAATTGTGTGTCAACCTCACCACTAATATCATCAATTACTATTTCTGGTTCCTCTGGTTTTGCATTAGCTTCTTTATTTGTTGCGATATCTACTACTGTTGCAATATTGTTTTCGCAAATATGGTCTGTTGTTATCTCTGGTTCTAACATTGTTGTGTCCGTGCTATTACAAATGACTTCTTTGCCACTATCAAACTCGTCAAGATTTTTGTAGGCCTCTTTATCTTCTTCTGTCGTTTCAATTTCAAACTCAGCGTTTTCGCAGACTTGGCCAGAAGGCATTTGTGGCTCAGTCAATTGTGTGTCAACCTCACCACTAATATCATCAATTACTATTTCTGGTTCCTCTGGTTTTGCATTAGCTTCTTTATTTGTTGTGATATCTACTACTGTTGCAATATTGTTTTCGTAAATATGGTCTGTTGTTATCTCTGGTTCTAACATTATTGTGTCAGTGCTACTACAAATGAGTCCTTCGCCACTTTCAAACTCGTCAAGATTTTTGTAGGCCTCTTTTTCTTCTTCTGTCGTTTGAATTTCAGTCTCAGCGTCTTTGCAGACTTGGCCAAAAGGCATTTGTGGCTCAGTCAATTGTGTGTCAACCTCACCACTAATATCATCAATTACTTTTTCTGGTTCCTCTGGTTTTGCATTAGTTTCTTTATTTGTTGCGATATCTATTACTGTTGCAATACTGTTTTCGTAAATATGGTCTGTGGTCATCTCTGGTTCTAACATAGTTGTGTCAGTGCTACTACAAATGACTTCTTTGCCACTTTCAAACTCGTCAAGATTTATGTAGGCATCTTTTTCTACTTCTGTCGTTTGAATTTCAGTCTCAGCGTCTTCGCAGACTTGCCCAGCTGGCATTTGTAGCTCAGTCAATTGTGTGTCAACCTTTTCACTGAAGTCTTCAATTACCATTTCTGGTTCCTCTGGTTTTGCATTAGTTTCTTCATATGTTGCGTTATCTACTATTGTTGCATTATTGTCTACGCAAATATGGTCTGTTGTAATTTCTGGTTCTAAGATTGTTGTGTCAGCGTTATTACAAATGATTTCTTTGCCGCTTTCAAACTCATCAAGGTTTATGTCAGCTTCTTTTTCTTTTTCTGTCATTCGAATTTTAGTTTCAGTGCCTTCACAGACATATTCAGTAATAATGTCTATTTGTGACTCAGTCAATGGTGTGTAAACGTCACCACTAATACCTTCAATCCTCATTTCTAGTTCTTCTGGTTTTGCATTATTTTCATTATCTGTGTCGGTATCAACTACTGGTGAATCATTGTCTTCACATATAATTTCTGTTATTATTTCAGACTCTGTCATTGTTGTGTCAGCTACTTCTGTTGTTTGAATGTCAGTATCTTTGCATATATTTTCAGCCGGCATTTTTAGCTCAGTCAATTGAGTATCAGCGACACCACAGCTGCTTTCAGTTGTCATTGGTGGTTTGTCTGGTTTGGCATCTGTTTCTTTATTTGTTTTGATATCTACTGCTGTTCCATCATTATCTACACATATATTTTCTGTTATTATTTCTAGCTCTGCCATTGTTGTGTCGGCGTTGTTACACACGTATTGTTTGCAAATTGCCAACTTTTCAGAATTTATATGGGCATCTTTTTCCATTTCTGTCGTAACGGCAAAGTCACTGTCCTCGCAGCTATTTTCCGTAAGCATACCTGGGTCTATCAATTTTGTGTCGACACACATGCATTCGCCAATTTCTGGCCCTTTTATAATTAAATCACACACTTTCACTATGTCTGTCGTTTTCATATTTGAGTTAGCGTCTTCACAGATATTTGCCATAGACATTAGTGGCACAGTAAGTGTCGTATCTCTATCGCCACAGACGATATCCATGAATGCTTCTGTATCGTTTGGTTCTGGGTCACTTTCTTTTTCAATTTTGGCATTTGCTAATATTGTGTCAGAGTCGTCTCTGACTATTTCTAGATCTTCTAGTTTTCCATTAGTATCCAGCTCTTTTGAACCAGCGCCTTCACAAATACTTTCTGTTAGCATTTTTGGTTCGGCTAATGTCGTTTCAGTCTCTTGATAAATATTTTCTGTGAGCATTTCTAGTTGTGCCAATTTTGTGGCAGAGTCTTCACAAATACTTTCTGTTAGTATTTCTGATTCTGGCGATTTTATTTCGCCGTCATCACAAACATTTCTTGTTAGCATTTCTGGTACTAGCGATTTTATTTCGTCGTGTTCATAAATGTTTTCTGTTAGCATTTCTGATTCTGCTGATTTAATTTCGGTGTCTCCACGAATACTTTCTATGAGCGTTTCTGGTACTGCCGATTTTATTTCATCGTTTTCACAAATATTTTCTGTTAGCATTTCTGATTCTGCTGATTTAATTTCGGTGTCTTCACGAATACTTTCTGTTAGCATTTCTGGTTCTGGCGATTTTATTTCGGCGTCTTCAGAAACATTTCCTATTAGCATTCCTGGTATTAGCGATATTATTTCGTCGTCTTCACAAATGTTTTCTATTAGCATCTCTGATTCTGCTGATTTAATTTCGGTGTCTTCACGAATACTTTCTGGTAGCATTTCTGGTACTGCCGATGTTACTTCGGTGTCTTCGCAAACATGTCCTGTTTGCATGTCTGGTTCTGGTGATTTTATTTCGGCGTCTTTATAAATGTTTTCCGTTAGCATTTTTAATTCTGAGGATTTTATTTCGGTGTCTTTACGAATATTTTCTGTTAGTATTTCAGGTTCTGCCGATTTTAATTGGGTGTCTTCGCAAACATGTCCTGTTAGCATTTCAGGTTCTGGCGATTTGATTTGGGCGTCTTCACAATTTTTTTCTGTTAGAATTTCTGATTCTGCTGATTTGATTTCGGTGTCTTCACTAACATTTCCTGTTTGCATTTTTGGTTCTGGTGATTTTATTTCGGCTTCTTTATAAATGTTTTCCGTTAGCATTACTGATTCTGCCGATTTAATTTCGGTGTCTTCACGAATACTTTCTGTTAGCATTTCTGGTACTGCCAATTTAATTTCGATGTCTTTACACATGTTTTCTGTTATCATTTCTGGTACTGCCGATTTTATTTCGATGTCGTCACTAATGTTTTCTGTTATCATTTCTGATTCTGCCAATTTTATTTCGGTGTCTTCACAAATACTTTCTGTTAGCATTTCTGGGTCAGGCGATTTTATTTCGGCGTCTTCAAAAATGTTTTTTGTTTGTATTTCTGATTCTGCCGAATTCATTTCGGTGCCTACATTTCCGGTTAGCATGTCTGGTTCGGCCAATTTTGTTTCGGCATCTTTCCAAATGCTTTCTTTCAAAATTTCTGTTTCTGCCGATTTTATGTCAGTTACTTTACACGTATTTTCTGTTAGCACTTCCAGTTCGGCTGATTTAATTTCAGCGTCTTCACAAATATGTTCTATTAACTTTTCTGGCGGTGTCAATTTTGTATCAGTGTCTACATAAATAATTTTCGTAAGTATTTCCTGTTCTCCTGATTTTAATTCAATGTCTTTACAAATATTTTCTGCTCGCATTTCATGTGCTTCCAATTTTTTATAAGCGTATTCACAAAAAACAGCTGTTGGCATTTCTGCCTCTGTTAGTTTCGTAACAGTACCTTCGCAAATATATTCCTTCGGCATTATTGCCTTTGGTGTTTCAGTTTCAGCGACCATTTCTGTAACTTCCAATTGGGTACCTTGAGAACTTATTTCAAGACCCACATTTGTCTCTTTAAGTATTTTGTTACCGTCATCTATTTTGTTACTTTCAAAACGTAGTTTAGCAATTTCATGAGTTGATATATCATTAGTGTTATTTGTAATTTCAGGTGATGTTACAACAGTTTCATTGATGTTTTCCACATATTTTGCGAGTTTAGTTGTAATTGCAGTATTTATACATGAATATCCACCATCTTTATTGAACATTTCTTCGACATCCAATTTGTCAACATCGAATATTGAGTTTGTTACTACATCAGCGTTTAATTCATCTGTATGTTGACTAATGTTTTCAATTTCAGATAACGTCTCTTCATCAACGCTTCTAGTGTCCAATTCTGCAACTTTAGGCGCACCGTCGATTTTAAATTGAAGTTTATCATTGTTAATATAAAATACAGTCTGCATTAAACCTGCTTCTTGCGGTATTATAGAAGCACTTATGTCATCCTCACTTACGTCAGCGCAAGAAGTTCTAGAATCTACTTCGATAATGCTGTTTTCAGAAGGTGAGGTGCACTTTGAGAATGCTTCTGATACTTTCATTTTGTAATCGTGTACAACATTACCATCTTTATTGGTATTACCATGTAGTTCAGATGCCTTTGCAATTATTTCTTCAGTTCGTTTCTGGTCTGAGCTATCACAAGTTTTATGTATTTTACTATCTGTTACAATAGTTTCAAGCGACTTTCTTTTTCGGTTTGGTGTAAGCGTTCTTACATGACATTTCGTTTTCAGTCTAGCGGCGTTTATTAAATCTAAAATAGATTCGTTATGGAAGAGCTTTAATACTATCGCTCTAAGAGGCATGACGTTGTTTTGATTTGGTATAAGATTTTCACAAATGTTTACTGCATTGCATCTTTCTACAATTCTATGATCTTCATTTAGACTGTTTTTGTGTAGCAGATGGATCTTAGGCTTAGTCAAAAACCATTCAGTCTCACAAGTCAATCTTTCGTGAGTGGCAACGTTTTCTACAATCGCCTTACGACAATACAATGCAGCAATGGTTTCGTATGCTTCCATTACTGGTGAACTATTTCTGTCAATTTGGTCAACAGTTTGCAGAACATTGATGAGGTCGCAATTGTCAAGAATTGAAAACGATCCAGAGCGCGATAACGGTACTGCATCTATTGCCGTTTCTTCGAAAGTGTCTTGGATGTCTATGTCAATTGTATCATCCGACTTTTCAGCGACGTCTTCATAGACATTCTTAGAATAACTTTGAGGAAGTTCATCACATCGGACTAATTTAACAAAGCATTTTTTGAGTAATTTTAGGTTTTCATATTTTCTTACAAGTTCGTCGCACCTCGTTAGTTTCACGAAACATCTTGGTAGTTTAGGCACTCGGGGTGAAAAGTCGTTGCTTACAGAATTTCCTTTATTAGCAACAAGAGCTTCGTCAGCTGAGGGAATGGATGTATTAGAGTTAGATTGTGGTGACTTTTCGGCAAGATCTTCGAGACCAAGTTCTTTGAACAGTAAGTTCTTAAATTCATTGATCTTTGCCTCGACTGGTATTGGGCTTTTCCTTTGGGCTGACTTGAATTGTTCATCAATTTTGAAGGTAGGGACATCTAAGAATGGCATTAGTCCAATAATCGTATTTTCTTTGTCGCTCTTTCCAATATTTATCAAGTCTGCATCATCATTAGATGAATCGTCAATTTCAATTATCTCTACAGGTTCTTGTTGTGGAGGTTTTGTTAGTAATGATTCACTAGCTACTTTGTCCAATGGTTGCACGATCTGTTGCTCATCTGATTTGACGACTGGTACATCTTTTTCAGAAACTGGTTCTAGATCCGGAAAAATTACAGGTTCAACTTCGGGCTCAGTCATATGTTCATCAGATTGCATAACAAGCTGAACGTCAGTTTGAACCTCAGACGAAATCCCAGGTGTTTCCTCAGGCTCAACTAAAGGTTGAGCATTAGTCAACGTTACAGGCACATCAGGTGGTATTACAGGTAGCGCGTCAGACATAATCACAGATTGCATTTTAGATAGTACTTCAGACTGAATAATAGGTTCAGGATCAGACGGCATCACAACCTGCACATCAGAATGTATCACAAGTTTATCATCAGGCTGCATCAAAAGTTGGTCGTCAGGTATACTTTGACTATCAGTTCCGACATCCGGCTGAATTATATGTTGCTCATCAGGCTGCATTATAGGTTGATTATCTGGCTGAGTTTTAGTTAGTACCTCAGGCTGAGTGAGAAGAGGTAAATCACACTGAATAACAGGTTGTTCATCAGACACAATAGGTTGAACAGTAGAGTGAATCACAGGTTCAATATCCGTTTGCCCATCAGGCTGAGTAATAGGCAGTACTTCAGATTGAATCTCGGGCTGTTCCGCAGCTTGAATTTCAGTTTGAGCATGTTCGGTAGCGGGTTCAACGACGGGCTCAATAATAGGTTCAACTGTAGATCCAACTGCAGGTTCTTCTGTATTCCCTTTTGGTTCGTCGTCTGATTGAAACGAGACAGCAGGTAGGTCATTCATTACATCATTTTCAACTGAAGTTTTACTTGCATCCTCATCTTTTGAAACGTCTGAATTCTTCTGCGAATCTGCTCTTTTTAATTTCACAACACACTTTTTATCAAATACTTTCTGATGTTTTTCAAGTAAACTTTTCTTCATTGTCTGTACTTGATATTTTCCAAATTCTGTATTTAAATATACGAGCTGGGTATCTTCGTCCGAGTCGCTAAGTAAATCAATAGTCTCAACCACGTCTCCAGGGGGGCCATTTTCTTTCAAACGAATTTCGTGTATATGAGACTCTAGCACGCGGTCGGGTTTCAACTTCAAAGAAGTCGACATTTGCTTTATCTTCAAAGTGTATGATTTTCTACTGGACACGTTGCTTAAAAGAACCGATTTAAGTGCTGGGTCTGCGAATAATGTTGTAGTATTAACGGTCATTTGACCATGCACAGTCGCCTTAAATACTTTACCACAAGGCAGTCTTATACGCACACATTTCTTTAGGGGATCTCCTGTGGTTAAGTGTGGCAATTCTTCTATTTTTATTAAATCCATGTAAGATTGTGGTATGTCATCTTTTATTCTGTTTTTCCAATATGCTTCACTATTAATCTTACCATCTTTTATAAGTACTTCACTGTGTTGCAGTTCTTTATTCGCTTCTTTCCGTTCTTTGATTGGACGAACGAAATTTGGTTCTTCATCGTCAATACATATGACTTCTTCCTCTAAGTGCATTATTTTTTCTTGATTACGAGTTTTATTGTTGTTTATTTTAGGGTCAGTAGTATTTTGTTTTGGTGGGTCAACTGGTGTTATCACTTCCGTTGTCTGCTTTTCAGGGCTAGCAGACGAACTTTCACCGACGTCCTTGGTATTAAACATGATTTCATTGCACTCTAACTCTAAGTGTTGATTGTTAGGAGTATCTTTTATTTTATTTTCTAATTTCTTAACGTAACTTTCAATTTCTTGAACAATTTCAGTATTTGTTACATTCTGATCGACGGTATTGTTTTTATTAATGTCTTCAATGGCCGGTTCTTCTATAGTTTCGATTATTTTGGCCGTCGCATTGTCGTCTTTGCTGAATACTGTGTCATTATTCATATTTGCATTGACTTGGGGCATGACGGCGACATCATTTTTAGGTTCGTCAACGCTGTCAGTATGTAACAGCTGGTTCAGTGTGTCGTCATTGTCTAATATACTTGGACTCGGACAGTTCCCAATATTTGAGACATCCGAAATGCGGTTCTCTTCAATATCTCCTAAAATTTCCTCGACGTTAGGAATTTCCAGAAGAGGAGGTATAGGCTGGTCCGGAGACATTACTTCTAGGATTTTCGAAGTTATTATTTCATCCTCTATATCCATCAAGTCGGTCATCTCATTTGGTATATCGACCTCCTGAGGCTTCGGTTCTGACTTTCTATTAATTGTTATTTTTATTACTTTGGCGTTTCTTTTAGGTTGTATCTTAGGGGCTTTCTTCTTGCTATCCACTTTTTTTATATTTTTATAAACCATCTTTTTCGATTTCTTCGAAACTTTAAGCTTATTAATGGTATCCCCATCGGTCCAGTTTTCTAAAGTTTGGTTCGCAGATTCAGTAGGAGTAGGTTTTAGCCTAACTTTCGTTTTCCTGGGCACTGAAACTTTTTCAGCCACGCCTGCATCTACTTTCACGTCTTTTTTTGAAGATCGCAATAAAATACGACGGCTAGAAGGGTTGCCCTTATTCTCTTTGCAATTTTCAGTGATGTCAACTTTTTCCGGTTTGTCTTCTTTAGCAACTTCTATTGCTTTTGAAGAGTCATTTTCTAAATTCTTTATTTTGATGTTTATAGGCGTTTCTAATGTTGAGCTGTGAATTTTATTGCCATTTCTATTTTTAGACGAAGATTTACTTTTCTCGCGTTTCACTTGGGCTATTTTAGGAATTTTTAATATGATTTTTATACTTTTAAGCGGAGCATACGTTAGTGGGATTGGTTTATTGTCGATTCGATGATTAATATTTCGATTTATAATAGACAAACGTTTATTTTGCAGTCGTTCCTGATCTTTTAGAACTTCGTTCATCAAATCTCGTTCAAACGATTTCCTTGTTTGACTTCTAGTAATCTTCGGTTCGATTTTCTCAACAGCAAGCTTCTGTTTTTCTTGTACTTCAGATAGTACTTTCCTTTCACAAACATTCTTATTAGAATTTATATCGACTTTCTCCTTTTCTAATTTAGTAGTATCATTATTCGGATTGCCAACTGTGATAGTTTTGGATTCTGTTGTGGCGTCTTTTGAGTCATGGATTACAGTTTTGTTTTGAACGACGTCATTTCTAATTTCGTCTAAACTTTCATGTGTTTGGACAGCAGTTTTAAGTTTATTTGTAACTGTCGTCATTGGTGCCATTATAGGTGTTGTTGGTTTAGAAACAGTGATAGCATTTCCTATGATCAGTGGATTCACAACAGGGGCGGCAAATTGCGTCGTCTGGTATAGCGCTATATTTTGCTGGTTATTATAAGTTACATACGTGTTCCGCACGACATTGGTCGCTTGATCAGGAGTTTGAACCGCGCAAGGTTGGTATACAATATCTGATCCAATAAGAACTACGTTTTTCAACGAAGTCTGTCTCGCCACTGTAACCATAAGCGGGTTAGTTTGATCAACAGTTCGTAGTTGGTTAGTATTGGTGTGTAGGATATGATTCCTGATATTCCTGGGAGGCGTCATCACAGTTTGAGGCATTTGGTGAACGGCAAGAGTAGGCTGAACAGTCTTTGCTTCATTGCTTTTGTATTCAGCATTTACGACCGCATTCACATCGAAAAATCCTGAAGTCTGCTGTTTATGTACTGAAGATTCAAATGGAGTCTTCGGGATGTCACATCTTGCTTTGGGCACAGTTTTCTTTTGTGTTGGCGTAGTATTTATGACAGTTGGATTAAATCGTTTATCCTCTAGAATCACAGGCGTTCCTGGCTTATTTACACTGTAATTTTTGTCTTTCAGGCCTTGTATTGGTGCTGAATAATTGTCCTCATCGGATGACAATTCACCGATTTCTTGACGTAAATCATCATCCATTAATTCACCAAGTAGATCATAATCAGAGTTCGGTATGCCCGAAATGAACGGATCCTCTTCTTTATAATAAGGAGCAGTAAATTGTTTCTGAAGATCTTTGGCTGGTACTTTTCTAAGTACGTTTATTTGGTTTTTAGTTTCTTGGTTTGGTCGTTTTTCAGTCTGAATCTGTCGTTTTGGTGTTTCTGGTTGCATCGGTCTAGTTATGTTAGAATTGGCATGTAGCACAGTTGTGTGCGTTAAAGGTTTCTGAGGCACCTGAATTGGTGTTTTGGAAAGTTTTTTATTAGTTTTGATGACACTCTCTGTGTTTGCTCTGCTCATTACAGGAGGGTGTGGATACAACGCCGGGTCAGCGGGCATAGGAAGCTTCGACTGCCCTTTTGATATCACGTTAGTCATTTTAATTAGATCTCCAGTGGAATTGGCCTTAACTATGCCTTGGTTCCGCAGACTATCCGCTAGCGCTTTGTTATGGGCATTTTTATTTAACGCCATGTCAAGGGCACTGGGGCCTCTGCTCGGCGTCTTGTGGGATAAAATGGCATCCATTACCTTCTCCCAATCAGTTTCTTCCTTGGGCTTGACTGCAGTTTCAGATTTTGGCTTGTTACTGCTTTTAATTTCAATGTTGCTTAATATTTCAATCTTTTTAACAGGCTTTGGATCTACGGGCTTAGTACAATTAAGTTCAGTCTTGACCATATTTAAAGGTTTTGTATGTGAAGTTCTTAAATCAAGATTGTGGTTTGATGGCTTTATGCTCGGACTAGGTTTTGTTAGTTGTTTGACATTGACGTTGTTATACGAAATGTTAGGGGCATCTAAAATCTTATGTTTGTTTGATGACTGACTAGTGGAAGGAACGGAGTAATTAGTTGAAGGCCGGTGGCCTGCTATTGTCTGTGGTTGTTGAACCTTCTCCTTGACAAGTTCTACTTTCGGTTTGTTCAATTTGGTCTGTTGTCGTAATAGAGCAAGTAAATCTTGTTGATCTGTTTCGGTTAGTGCTGTCAGCTTATTTGGTACTGCAGATGTTTCTTGTGGTCGTTCAGTTTGAATATTCATGTATTGATTCTCAGTTTTATCTGGTGGCTTTGCAATCTGGTTGCTCAGCATATTGGCTATTACAGGATTCTGTTTTGCAGAATGACTTCCACGCTTTGTCGCATTACTCACAGGTTTCTTCAGTAAGCCTTGACTGATCTCTGGTTGATGGTACGCAGCTTTACAAATCTTAACTGTCACAGGCTCATTTTTAATATGCAAGTATTTAGTTTTTGCCATTTTCTGTTCTAACAAAATTCTATTGATTTCCGCATCAGTAGGAGGTGTTTGCAACGTCTTACTTTGATATTCTATAAGGGCGTCTACTACTGGTTTTGTTCCATTACCTTTTGGGTCTACTTTATTTTTGTGTAAGTAACTGAGGCGCGAGAATGTGTTTAAAAAGTCTATCTTCTTCTGCGATTGTTTGGCACATGGTGGAGATGTCTTGGGTTCAGCCTTGAATGAGGGCACCACAGGCGTCACCCGGCTGACTGGCTTGATTTCCTTTTTAACACTTACTTGCGAGCCTGCTCCAGCATTTATAGATTCCTGTAGTTCTTTGAGAAATAAGTGGAAGTTCTGTTGACTGGCTGAATCTTCGGATTTTTGTCGGTTGGGTGTATTGGAACGCGACTGCGTGGCCTTTGATTCGAAACCTCCAGTAGGAAGTGGCTTAGCTACCATCGTCTGCTGAATTTTTGCATCTGGCATCGATTTCTGTAGGCCAGTGGGATTCGGGAATCTAGCTCCGCTTGTGTGAGAGTCATTTAACAAACAGTTGTTGGTCTTGGCACCATACTGTATGACTGGTCTCGCTATTCCGAACGTTTTGGCGCTCAACAAGTTATTAACTTCATTCCTTAGTTCAGTGATTTGTTCTGACTGAGTTTTGTTGATGTATACTTTCGGAGTCTCTGGAACATTTACTGCAAGTTGCGGCTTTGGGCTGGCTGCAGGAGTTACTGGCACAGGACTAGGTGCCGGAGTAATTGTTGGAGTTTCAGCTCCCTGGTTATAAGAGTAGGTGTGCAGAACATTTGGTTGTAGATTCAATCTATGCTCGTTCTCTAGTGCTTTCTGTCTCCTATAGTGTAAAAGCTTGCTAAGGCTCTCCTTCACCAATAAATTACTTGGTGAACCGGTCCTAGATTTTGGCGGATTCGGAGGTTTATGCTTCGCGTCATTACGGTGTTGGGTCTCGTTGTGATGCACAGCGGACGCACTAACACCCATAGGGCCGTTAGCAATGTGAAGTTCAGTGTTTTTCATGGGTACATTCTTCTCTGGACCTTTTTCCGGGGACTTAAGTTCGTCCATAGAGAACAGGCCGTCGTATAGGACATCGGTTTCAGTGCTTTCTGATGGGATGGAGTGTATTGAGGACTTTCCTTGGCTATCATAATCACTGTCTGATGGGATACTGGCTACACTGACAAAGTCTGGTTTTATCTGACTGTTCCCAACCTTCATTCCAACAAGACTCGATAAAGAACTCTTTGTAGACACCACCTTATCCTTCTTTTTTCTCTCGCGTTTTATTTTAAATTCTTTCTTCTTTTCTGTAAGTTCTAGAGGATTTTTGGGTTTCGCCTTTGATTTTGTTTTCTTAGGCTCTTTACTTCTTTCCTTGCTGTGTGGCCGTTCCTTCTTCTTCTCTACTCTCTTAGCTTCCGCGACGAGGCTGAGAGGGTCGGAATCGTCCTCAGAAGATAGTATTTTCTTTGACTTCTTAGATGTTTTCTTGGTTTTCACTGGGATTTCTGATTCCATGTCGGTAGAATTTGCACTTGCTGTTCGTTCAGGATCGTCGGCGTCTTGCCATATTTCTTCTGGTTCCTGGTATTGTTCTACTAGATGCTCGTATCCTTTTGACAAAATATTATTATCAACTTGGTGATTTATTTTAAAATGGATTAGGGAAAATATTAGATTTAAGTCAATTATTACATGGTGTAGTTGTGAAGTATTGTCCTAATTTTGCAGTCTTCTGAAAAGATTACAACAAAATATTTGGGCATGGCAGAGAATGTACCATATACACACATCTAATGTATCCTATATAATACCTACTTCCCTACGTCAAAAGACAGATTTTTATTATGTAGCTATTATTTTGTTATTTTTAAATCACTCAGAAAAAAAAACACAGTTTACTAGTATAACATATAACCAAGACTGCAAGTAGGAGGAAGACAGTTAATCCCTATTACCCTATCTTTTTTTCCCAGAGTGGAAAATCTTTATGGATGTCCTCTACCCCAGGGAGGGAAGGGGTCTGTCTGGATCTTACTGACTAAAAAATACCCTGGGATTCTGTCTCACACCTGAAGGGGGGGGTCGCGGAAACGGACGACACTTGCGCGACCCGCGAATATAACCCTTTTATGAAATATGAAGTCACTAACCTTTCTCAATCCCATAATACATGTCGCCGTCATCCTCTTCCTCTTCGGGCAGATGTTGAAACTCTCTCGGGTCGAGGTTCAAGTACTTGAGTTCTGTCGTCAAAGCGCGAGTTCCGAAGTTCGTGCGCTCCATGTACGTGCGGCAGTTTTCTAGCAACAACTCCCTGTAATACAGAAAATGTGGATGTCTAGTAGACTGGTACATAGTTTCCTACAATCGCGATATTATCACATTTTCACATATTGACCATCAAATATTTTTTTCACTCTATTTTTGTTTGTTCTTTCTTTTCCTATTTTTAACGTATAGACTTTGTATGGTTAAAAACCTAATCATACTATTATTTGTACGCCATAAATGGCATAAAACGCAGATCTACCTGTTAATCTAAGACCTTCCACATAATTGTTTGCTGTATACATGTGTTTAACAATAAAATATATTCTATTCTATTCTACATTAAGATAGTAAGTTAATCTTCTTTTAATATACCTACAAGGTATACCCATGAATATGAACAACTTTCACTCTGGGACCAACTCGCAAATCTCGAAAAAAAAATCAGCTGTTTCATACATTTTGATTGAGTAGGTAACAAACTTTGACCTCATCATGCATAGCTTAACCTTGAATCGACACGTCAGCAGTAGTATTATTAGGCCACAGACTCCTCTCGTCACCAAGTAAGTCTAAGTGACTGCGAGTCTTGAAAAGACTGCGGATAAACCTTATCACTAACCTGTCAGTATCCCATGATAGCGTCTTCAGTCTAGGTCCAGACAACAGCACAGCGATATCAGTGCAGAGCTCCGGGCTGATGCCTAGGACTTCGCCCTCACTGAATATCGCAGTAGACAGCACATTGGCCTGGTGCTGCGTATGTTTGAGGTTGAGCGTCTCCGAGGTCTTCACGAAGTTGGTCTGCCCGCGAGAATCGCTGGCCCAACTCCCGAATTCTTTGTTCGGTTCTTCTTTTACTTCGAGATCATCCTGAAAATGGCAGTAAACCGAATATAAACACGTTGACTGCTAGACTACCAGACACAAAAGAAATTCAATAGTTCGTGGCTGACCGGTGAACTGGCGTGGCGATATGGCGTACAAAGTATTAAAAAGTTTACTAGTTACAAATTTTGACAACCCTGTTGGCTGGACATCGAATTCAAGAATTACCTACATATGATTCTCATTATACAAAGATACTAAAGAATTAGAGTTAGCAATATTTCCCAGCAGTAATTACTGTCAAAGGTGCTAGAATAATAGTCGGGACCAACAGTTGGTCAACCTCACAAAAATAGGAAGATTAAATAAATAAATAAATAAATATTCCACAACTTTTTCACACAACGCCATCTAGTCCCAAGCTAAGCTAAGAGCTTGTGTTATGGGTACCAAACAGCTGATAAACATACTTATATATTTCTAAATACATACATATTATAGATAAATTACACCCAGACACAGAACAAATGATCGTGCTCATCACACAAACATTTGTTCTGGGTGGGAATCGAACCCACGACCTCCGGCATAGCAGTCAGGGTCACTAACTACTAGACCAACAGGCCAGTCAAGCAGTTACTGCTTATTCTTCCTATTTTTGTGAGGTTGCTTTTTGACCTGATGTCAGAGTCTTTATGGCGTCCATGGGTCTCTGACTCGGCATCACATGCCGTCGAGAAATATCTCTTAGGCATGTCGGTTTCCTCATGTTTTTCAGCACCGTTTTTGAAGTAAACTGTATTTATACAATACTGTGTGTATTGTATAAATACATGACTGCGAACAGTCAAAGGTGTGTGTCTCGTGTTCAAACTGACACCTATGGCACAGTCTAAAAACCTACAGTCGTCCTACAAAACCGTCTAGACAGGGCAATCGTGCGGGGTGTGAGGGGCGAGACGAAACAATGTTCGTAGTGGAGACGTTGTCGTAATTTTTCCAGAGATCAAAGGCGTCGTCCTACTGTATTAATATTTATACTGTGCCTATGGTGCTAGTTGCATATACGCTAAGCAGTTAAATTGCGCTTTCGGAAGCAAGGAGCGGTCTCTGTATGTAATTGATAGCCACCCTCTGACTTAACAGACTGACTTCGGCAAGCGAAGCTCACCCTGTGACCCTCCAGTGTGGCAGTTATATACCCTCAAACACAGCAACACCTTATCTCTACATTACCAGTGCAAGCGGCGGCAGCGCAGGCGCAGCTTTGATCCGCTCGTACATGGCGGGCGTCGGGTGTACAGAGAAAGCCGTCAGAGTACACTCGCAGCGGATACGCTCGCTCGCCGACAGTAACGCGCCGAGCTGTGTAAACCACGAGGCCAGGGTCTGTTCTGCTGAACGGGCGTCCGCTTCCTGCAAGGGAAATTGAACATATATAAAATACAACATACTTTTAAATTCGTCAACATCATAGTCATTGGTTATTTAGCTACTACCAACAACAATAATGACTGAAACAGAAGATGAATTACGCGATCTCTCTAGACTGGCCTGTTGCTCCAGCAGTTAGTGGCTCTGACTGCTATGCCGGAGGACGTGGGTTCCATTCCCACCCAGGAGTGAGTTTGGGCGATGAGCACAACCATTTGTTCTAAGTCTGGGTGTAATTCATCTACAATTTGTAAGCATTTAGAAATATATAAGTATGTTTATCAGCTGTTTAGTACCCATAGCACAAGTTGTGCTTTGCTTGCAACTAGATGGCGTTGTGTGAAAGTTATGGATTATTGTTATTATTATACTTATCTCTGTCATTGCGCAACTAACTTGTTGAAATTAACTTGTATTGATAACCATGCTTGGTCAAGGCGGATTGGCGATTTGAAACTTATAATATCCAATGGTTTTCTCGCGATGTTTTAATTTACCGATGTTTATGAACATGTTTTAGTTTATGTTGGATTTTGCAGAATATTTGGTACTTTTTTTCTTAATGAACTCCCAGAAGACTAGCAAAATTTATACAAGACGAGTTCGAAAAGTTATAAGTATAAACTACGTTACTTCGCACAACATTTTTCTTAATGTACCTTTATGTATTAATGTATCTACCTCTAACTCATTATCGTAGTTATAAGAATAAGATTACCTGTGTATATTGTAGCAAATAAAATTATTGACAAACTTAAAAAAACGGCTCGCCAGCACAAAGATAAACCCTCAGAGGTTTACGCTGTATGGCTAAAACTAAATGTATATTAGGCTAAGTGTTTTGGAAATAAATAAAATAAAAAACGTGAAATACCTTTTCAGTCTTAAGTTTGAGCCTCTCCAGCTCGTTCATGCCGGCGGTGATCGCTCGCACGTAAAGCTCGCACACGAACGGTTTCATGTCGTCTTTGCTCTGTAATCATAACAATTAATTATTAACTAGCAGTCGTCACGCGGTTTCATCCGCGTAGTTCCCGTTCCCGTGGGAATACAGGGATACAAAGTAGCCTATGTTACTCAGGGTGCATGTAGCTTTCCAATGGGGTTTTTGAGTTTTTTAATTACAAACATTACACAT
The DNA here is from genome assembly GCA_921972225.1 of Euplexia lucipara. NCBI lineage: Eukaryota > Metazoa > Arthropoda > Insecta > Lepidoptera > Noctuidae > Euplexia > Euplexia lucipara. The sequence continues at coordinate 10,301,397 of OV179167.1, read as the reverse complement.
AAAAATACATTTTTTATATTATAGTGTAGACGTTATCCTGCCAGAACAATGGCTTCGAACCCGATAGCAGCGCCAACTACCGTGTCAAAATTTAAACCTAAACCATCCAGGAACCAAAATAAGAATTAGCGAACTAGGGCAGCCACTTAAAAGTAATGGGGGTGTGTACATTTTTGGAAATCACGGAAACAGCCGCGGTTTATTTTATGTTTATTATACCGCTGCGGTATATCTAAGTTAATTACAAATTGCTTAAACTCGCGCCTTTACCCATGCGTGCAGGCAGAAACTACAGAGCGCCATTTGTTACGATTCTTACATACTTCTTTTGCTTCGTTTACATTCATACAAATTGTTGTCATACACACACGCCGGTTGCGAGTACTACGCATCTGACCTTTCTGAAGAATCTCACCAATAAGGTCTATGTATGTCCTTCTAGGGCGTCCCCTCTCGGTGTTCCCATTAACATCTGCCTTGTTAGTCGCCTTCGTTCTTCGTTTTCATCCTTTCAACGTGATCAAACCATCTAAGCATACTCTTTTCAATTTTTGTAACTACATCTTCTTTTAAACCACAACATTGTTTTATCAAATCATTCCTCAATCTGTCATTCATTGTTACACCAAACATACTTCACAAGGAACACATTTCTACAGCATTTATTCTACCTTCATGTCTCTTTTGCCACGCTCAATATTCACTTCCATACGTTTGTGTACCAGCACACCATTGTGAACTAGAGATGGGCTGAGTGATGATTTTTCTGTATCAATGACTGCGTGACAATGACAAAAAAATATCGATGACGGGAACAATGACAAAATCATCAATGATTTTTGTTTGAGCACAACATTACGGGCCACGGCACTTCAGTTATGAGTAATGAGTAGATGCTGAAATGATCGCGGAACGGTGTAAAGGCTTAGTGACTTTGTCATTTGTTATTTAGTACTTCGGCAAACTCACAAAGTCGTCCCATGCCTACTACGGCATGGGACGACTTTGTGAGTTTGCCCGCGAAATTATTTTTTCTTATTTTGCGACATTCATGTCAGTGTTTATATGTATTGATTTATAATCATGAAAATCATCAATTTGTTTTCATTAGTGATATTTGCTACAAGATAATTTAAGATTATTAAGTACCTATTTCATGGCAATCTGGCGTTCTTACAAGTAAATGCTTGGCGTAAAAACTTGGTTGCGTAAATACCTACGCACTTTTCCTACAAGTAATATTCCAATCTTACCTTCATGCTTCTTCCAGGCTTAAGTTAGGACTGGCAAAGACTAGCAAAATGCAATTCGAACCGCCGCGGCGCCGCCGGGCCACCGCTGCGCATTGCGACCGAGCACACCCGAGCGGGGCCGAGCGAAACGGCCCGTCCGTGTCCGAATCACCGAAGTTCGCATTCAATTCATTGTCATTCGATTCGAGTAATGATTTAAAAGCATTGATGATTTTGTCGTTGTCATTGCATGATGAAATGATTTTAAAATATCGATGATTTTAACATGTGACATGATATCGGACTCATCTCTATTGTGAACAGCCAGTCGTGCCTTTTCGGACATCGGCTGGCTGGTCACAACGCCATGTATAGCGCCATTCACTTTATTTCCCGCATTCACTCTCCTTTCCACATCAGCATCAATCTCTCGATCCTTTTTAAACCGACTTCCCATATTTACAAAGTCATTCAGGTGTTCTACACTCTTATCATTTATTTTCACATCGTACACCGACACGTTTTTGTCTCTTTCAAACATCATTACTTTCGTCTTATTCACATTTATATTCATCCCTTTCATCTTATATGTTTCTTTCATCTGGGTCACCATATCTTGAAACTGTTTAGCTGACGATGCAAGAAGAACTTGATCGTCTACGTCGAGGAGGCATTTGACAGGCAACTCATTCTCCCTTAATCCACACTCACTCTCTTTTAAATCTGTCATACATACAACTATCCGACGGCGACGCTATAGAGCCCTGTCTTACTCCCCTAGAGATGCTAAACCAGTTTGTGTATGCCCCGTTTATCCCGACACAGGCACTGGAAACCCTATATAAAGATTTCAATGCTCGTACCAAACATCATTTCTCATCATACATGGATAGTGTCGATCACAGCCCATCTCTTCACACACACTATCTGAGGCCTTCTTCAAGTCAACGAAAGCGCAGTCAACTTTTTTGTGCTTAGCCAGATAGTTTTCGGCTATTTATCTCAAGGAGAAGATCTGATCCATACATCCCATTCCCTCTCTAAGCCCTGCCTGCACGTTCCATAATTTCTCATCTGTCAATTTATTAAATAAAATTTAAAAACAATTGTAGACATAGACGCCATAGACGGACACAATAATGGAATGTTATAAATGCAAGACAAAATAATGATGAAAACTGTAGTTTACTAATTCTAAAGTGGGCTCCAAGAAAAAGTCACCAGATCTCCGATACAATACTTATTTTTTTGCTGTCGATGTCGGTCACAATTTTTTTTCCAATCCTTCAAATGTTGTTGAATTGACAATGTAAAAGGATGCCTTTGTAAGTGTGTTATGCTGTTATCATACTGGTCCACAGTAATTGACGCTCATCCATCTTCATCGTCCTTACCTGCGCGTCCACAGCAGCAGCAAGAGTGTGCAGATGCCTGGCCGTGGCGGCGGGCGCGGCCAGTGCGCGGGCGGCGGGCGGCAAGCGCGGACCCAGCGCGCGCACTAGGGAGCGTGCGCAGCAGTACAACGCAGTGCGAGACGCGCCGCCACACACCGGCACTACCATGCACCTGGTTATCACCACCTGGGGTACAGGAATACGGTATTAGCACTACCTGTTTCGACTGTCGGACTTATCATCAATCAAGTAAGCCTAATGTTGTAGCCGGCGGACTGCCAAGTTTCCAGTTCGAACCCAAGGCACGCCTCTAGACTTTTGACGCACAAAAATGCTTAAGAGATATTTCTCGTCAGCATGTTTAACCAATGCAGAGGGGTCCATGGACGGCATAGAATCTCTGACACCAGGGTACTCACTAACTTCACGAAAAGGAGTAGAGACTTATCATCATCAATTTACCTGCCTACTAAACACTTGACATTTCCTAATAACGGTTCTGATCAGACACATGTAAAGGCTTTTTATAACACATTTGCTCGTAAAGGGTCTCTCATTCCGCCAAATTCAGTATCGTAATGTATCTCATAATGCACTAGTGCGAAATGGTAATGTACAACGCACGGTTTGAAAGTTGCTCCGACTTAATACGAACGGTTCCTTTTTTAAAATCATAGCAAAGAGTTTCTATGTCAGAAAAGTGGTCTACATTTTATGAATGAAATTAACTTTGGGAGATAAAATATAAAAAATAAACATTTAATTCGTTAATTTAATTAATTTTGACAATAAATTACAACCATTAGTGGTTACTAATGGTTTTGGTTAAAACAAAAAAATAGTAATAAATTTATTTTCTTATTAATACGGGCTGTTTTTGTGCCTTTGACTTAAAAAATACTGAAACGCGCGCATCGCGAATTTTTGATCAAGTTAAAATAATTCCACGCGCTTTTTCTTTTCGCTGTATTGTTTTTATTTGAACATTTCAGTCTGAGTTTTATTTATTTCATCGCAAATATGTTATAAAACGTCGAAAAATATCCCACGGGAAGATATAATCGGGATAAAAACTATCCTATGTGTTAATCTAGGTTATAAACCATCTGTGTACATAATCTTATCCAAATCCGTTCAGTAGTTTTTGCGTGAAAGAGTAACAAACATCCATCCATCCAAACAAACTTTCACGTTTATAATATTAGTAAGATGATACTCACAATAAAGATAGATTTCAATTGGTAAAAGAATTTTCTGAATTGGTTCAATAGATCCTACAATCTCACAAACTTTAAAGAAGTGGAGAAAGAGATCAAACTTTGCGTACACAACATTCGTTTTTCAACTAAGTATTCGTCTTGTCGATTCTCCAGCTTAACGCGACTACGACATGCATTTACCGAGAAATATCGATCGCATTGACCGCGTTGCCTACCGTAGAACGAATACGAATGAATAAATAACGTATTCAGCTAGCCCATGTACCGAAATAGCGTCTAGGCATCAATATGAAATCAAATAGTGCTACTACTACGACTAAATGCGATTAGCATGGTCGATATACATACAAGGTTGGAGGGACATAAAGAAAGAACGAAAGAAAGAAAAGGCATTTATTTAACCCAGACACAGGCACTCCATAATAAATAATAAAAAAACTAAGGAAAAGAATTCAAACTAAAAAAAGATGAACAATAAGTAAATATAGGAGTGCCTACGTAAGATCCTTCAATACTTCGGTCACATAGCAAGGAAAGACGGTGGTAACCTCGAAAGGCTCATTGTGACCGGCAAAGTAAATGGGAAAAGGCCTCGTGGACGCAGCCCAATACGTTGGTCCGACCAGATCCGCACCACTCTTGACTCTTCAGTATACGATGCCCTTCACACCGCCAGGGACAGAAGCAGATGGAGGAACATAGTGAAGAGAAAGGTGATGAAGCAGGGAGGTCACGACCCTCAGCATTGAGGAGTACGACGCAAGGAGGAGGAAGTAAATATAAAAAAAAAACAGCATAATGTGCCCTGCGGCTGCGCCAAATAGGTCCAGATCAGCAAAAATGGCAGACAACCAGTGCCTGTCGCTGGCTTTCAACATCGAAAACACATAGTGAGACATCGTAACAAGTGAGTAATGTCATGGGTTCTGTACATCATTTTGAACGCCCTACCAAAGAAATTATTAGACGGTTTTTTCTCAATTTTTACGTAAAAAAAGCTTGAAAAAATCATCATTTTTCCTACCTAACCCTATGAGATGTTTCCTTAAATAGTAAATAAGTCTCTCCTTTCTTTAATAATCTCATTAATTTGGATAGAAGATGAGAGTAGTTTAAAGTAAAAAGAACATCGGGAAAATCTTGGAAAAGCCCCCGAAAAATGTTAACGCTGAAGGGTCCAGGATTATGTCCTGAACTGTGTGCGATGATTCCACCCTGTGCATTGTTTATTTTAGAGGTTTGAACTTTGGTGGCATATCGTTGATGTTAAAAGTAGTATAAAAAAAATAGATGGAAAAAGTCAATGGGCTCTGAAGAGAAACCTCTTAAATTCTTACAATAGATAATTTTACTAAAAAGAAACTTGCTTAATTTCAAAAAAATAAACTGAACTGCATTCACAGATTCAACGATAAGCTTACCTAAACCGGGATTCAAACTAGGAGACAATACCTTCTCTCAAGATACCGGTTACCTAGTTTGAGAGGTAGGGTTTTCCATGTTATACAGATTTCAGTTCTTAGATATTTCTTACATTGTTGTTTATACGTTCAAAAGTGCCTTCTAAATGGCCTAATTCATAAACCAACCGACCGTTTTTCTGTGAATTAATGTTATTTAATTAATTAATTAAAAAATAAACACTTGCTATTTTATTTCACACTCAATGTCGTCTCGTCTGTCGTAATGTCTAGTATACCCGATTATAATATATATTTCTGTTTTTTTTTTTTTATTTCTGTATTTTTTTGTGGTATACAATAAAGTATATATATATATATATATATATATATATATATATATATATATATATATATATATATATATATACAGGGTGTCTCATTCAAATCGGTCAGTAGGTATGGGAAAGTCTGAAACTATAAGACATACGAAGATCTGTTCTGAGCAACCATGTCATCGATTTTAATAACAAGAAAAACTGCATTCATATATATTAAAAAACATATTCACTCCGTTCGGGAATCGAACCCGGTTATTTTGAAAAAAAAAACCTACACTATTTCTATTTAGATATCGATTGTGTAGGTCTTAAGCAGTAAATGTCTGTATGAAACATGATGTCTAAAATGAATTAAATGCATTGTTTCCACATACTTTAATTTATTTTAGTAGGCTCTCGAAGTGGCCACCGCCTTTTTCAATACAATATTCAACACGTTCAGGTAACGATCTTACAATTGCATTTTGTATCTTCATGTGGTGAATCTACGTTAAAATTGTCTGTATGGCTACTTTTAGGTCTACAATGGTGTCATAGCTTGTTTTGTACACTTCATCCTTAACGTAACCCCACAAGAAATAGTCCAAAGGCGGTATTAAAAAAGGCGCACTCTAAAGCAGGGAGAGGTATCTATATGCTATGGATGGTCACCCATCTACGAGCAGACTTTGGCAAGTGTAGCTTAACCCTCGATCGATTCGAGCGATCGTATTTATCTAGCCACGAGCCTCTTACCTGAAATGGTATCAAGTTAATGTCTTTCCACCATTTATCCTGCCCCAATCCCAAATGCAATCTGGGCATATTTTTCTATACAACACAATATTATTCCTTTCCAGAAAGGTCAGGTGCGTAGTGCAAGAAGAGCTTGTGTTATGGGTACTAAACAACTGACAAACATAACTACATATTAAAGATATAAATTACACCCAGATACAGAACAAACGATCGTGCTCATCACACAAATATTTGTCCTGGGTGGGAATCGAACCCACGACCTCCGGCATAGCAGTCAGGGCCACTAACTACTAGACCATTGGGCCGACGAAACCGTGATTGACAACATGTATGAATGTAAACGAAGCAAAAGAAGTATGTAAGAATCGTAACATATGGCGCTCTTGTATTTTCTGCCTACGGCGCGAAAAAGGCGTGAGTTTATGTGTGTGTATGTATGTATTCCTTTAAAACTAACCTGTGCTATAAGCGTAGCAACTTCTTTGGCGTTCTTCCATAGTTTCTTCTCGCGGGGCGAAGTCTCGAGCCGGTTCTGAAGCCTCTCCACTAGCTGGTAGCCATTGCGAAGAGGCGTTTGTTTGGCCTGAAACAAATAATTTGATTTACAATCTTGTTGGACATTTTATAAAGGCCACTACCCCCTCTTGCACGCGTAGCTTGATCCCGTACAGACGGATTTTACCTACGGAAGAATCAACAAAGTAACAGATTGCAGAAACATTTCATCCGTCTTGAGCATGATAACAGTCTAAAAACCTACAGTCGTCCGACGAAGCCGTCTAGACAGGGCAATCGTGCGGGGTGCGAGGGGCGAGACGCGGGAAAGCCGCTCCCGAATTGCGAACTAAACGATGTTCGTAGTTCGTGTGGTATTATTCAAGGCTAACGCGTGTAGATTTTGTCGCCATTTTTCCAGAGATGAAAAGCGTCGTTCTTCGTTAATATTTATACTGTGATGATAATGTCAAAAGCGAAGAGAAGTGTGTCAACCCTTCAGTCGACAAGAGGCTGAAATTTCCAGCATGATTTCTAAGGAATGGAAATCGCGAATCGGTAAATAGATATAGTCAACCTTTAGGTGAAGCACTAATATTATAGTAATTATTAATGTATTGAAGTAATTGAGGACGATCAAAGACAAAAATAAATAATGAAAAAAAAATAGTTTTCTGTGCAGTCGATATACAGACAATAGTTTTATGTGATAACGTGATCCGAGCATTCCTCTCTATCGCTTGTTCCGCGCTCTCGCTTGCACGCTCGGCTCAAGCGTAACGTGACAATGAGTCATGCTTTTTCGTGCATGCAGAGCTGGCGTTCAACGATTTATAAGACGGGATTTCTAGGAAGGGTTATCACGTCAAAAAAATAAAAAATAAACATATTTTGGCAATGACAACAGGAGAAACATGGCATGGCATTGGCAGTCTCACAACTGCGCCAAAATCTCCATTTCTGCAATAATGCCAGACAGGTGCTGTCTGACGCTTGTTTTTCAAATGTAGATCAGTGCAAATCGAGTAAACCATGAACCAAAGTACTCACCAGTTCTATACATCGCGACCGCTTGTCTCCTTTGTCAAGCAATACAAACTCCATGTCAATCAGTAGCTCCCACACTTCCACTGTGAACCCCGCCTCGGTCTTCAGGATGTCTTCAAAGGTTGGCGTCTTTTCTGCCTTTGATTTGTCTGTAAGAGAAGGATATATTAGAGAGGGATTCGATAAGGGTTCAAGAAACGTATGTATGACGAAGACTTCGGCTACGACCTTGTACTGTAAATTAGGTCAACGCAGGTAAAATTGCGGGGCTAACACTAGTTTAAGCGCTGGGCTATAAACATTATCCTGTAGATCCCAATGAGGTATGAATCTTTTGGTAAAAGTGAGCTTAGAATAAATTAGATTTTGTAAAAGTTATGTTATACGTAGATGATAAGTCCTCTTCTCCACAAATTATGTCTCTTTTGCTGTTCCCGACAGGGTTTATGATTGTTTATTTTAGCAATGTTTACCACGTAAGCCTACATAGTGGAATGCAACAAAGAATGGGCTGTTTAACAAAATTTTCGTTTTTAGTCCCTCATCTAGATTACAAGAAAATATTCGACACGTATTTTGCCTTTTTTTACGTATTAAAAAAATAACGGCGATACATCGAGTTAAAATGTCGCATGTCGTCACTAGCCAGTACAGTTTCTAGCGAATGACGTTACAAGCCCCCACTCCTCAACTTTACTAAGTAACTTACTTACTAAGTACTTTACTTAATCTAAGCAGTTTTCTATCAATTTGAAAAAGAAAAAAATATTTGTCGAATAATAAATAAAATAAATAAATAAATATCCCACAACTTTTCACACAACGCCATTTTAGTCCCATGTTAAGCTTGAGAGCTTGTGTTATGGGTACTAAACAGCTGATAAACATACTTATATATTTCTAAATACAATATATAAGAATATTTTCTTGTTATCTAGATGAGGGACTAAAACCTAAAATTTTGTCAAAATATAGCCCATTGAGTATTGAGGGTTTTGGGCATGCCCATCGTGCCCACCAAATTTTGGGTAATTCAGTCCCTGTTTAAAGTAAAAAACGAATGTTACCTTTGACGTCAGCGGGCTGGTCAGCGTCCGGGTCGGCGAGCGGCGCGGAGCCGGCGCGCACGCGGTCCATGATGGCGGACGACAGGGACAGCGCCAAGTCGTCGCACTTCGACGCTGTTAACTGCCGCAGCCGCGTCATGAACATCACGCCGCGCTCTTCTTTCAGCCATTCTAGTACTGGATTAGAGGGTTTGGAATTAATTATAATGAACATAATATGTAGAATTTTGATAATAGCTTTTGTTTAATCAAATGACTGACTGCCTCGTTGGTCTAG